>CM053791.1:629572013-630772013 GCA_028749045.1 Cupressus sempervirens | reverse complement strand
TAATCTTCATTCCTCTTCCATCCCACTCGACAAGAGTTCTCTTTTCTAGTTCTACCTAACCTAGGGTTTTAGTTGTCTTTTCTTTACTAAGAATTATGAGTCTAATGATTATATGAATCATTTTCTTGGTTATTTGAATAGGTTTCTCTAACCATAACTACCAATTATGTACATGGCTCAAATTATATCTCATCCGTTTGACCTGGAAGTCTCTTGTCATATGAGAGATATGAGTCAAGCCCTTGGTTTCCAAATGTTAATGTTCGGGTTTCAATGCACCATCCACACATAATTCCCTAAATGCTTCATTCATTTCTAGGTTTTTGAGTTCTTGGATTGAGAAATGATAAAAGGAATGGATTTCATGCATGAGTAATACCTTAGGATGAATTTATGATTATACACTAGTTGGATCAAGCACTTCTACAATCGTTGGACTCAACTTGAAGTTTGGTGCCTTGCAATCAACTCCACAAACTAACATGTTAGACCCTTTCTTCTCTTTGCTACTCAAGGATGCCATGATTGGTACGGTTTTTGAAAACTTCAAAAATTCTTCAACAACAAATGCTCAATTTTCTTAGGGGCTCTAAAATTGCTCTGCACTAATAGCTCTAGAAATTTGCAGTGAAAATAATGACTTCGATTTCTTTCTTTTAACAATTTTTCTTTGATCAATTGCCATTAATGCTTCATAATTTACACTCACTCGGTGATAGACTATCCTCCACTTGGTTTATTCATTAATTCTCATGAGACATCTATAGCTTTGTAGAGTCACCATCATTTGGTAGGAACTATCAACTTGAGTTTGCAAATATTTTTAACCCAACCTTTCTTGGTAAGGTTTTGCAACCTCATCAATGCTCAGGAGACATCTATAACTCAATAGAGTCATAAATACTGGGTAGGAACTATCAACTTGAGTTTGCAACAATATGTAACTTGACCTTGCTCAGTAAGGTCTTGTGACCTAAGCTTTCTCAAAAGGGTCTTCTAGTTTTCATTATGCTTGGTGATCCTTGTACATCTTGAGTGTTGATTGGATTATTCTTTTGGCTAGCCAGAACTGATGTTAGATTACTTCTTTTGAATCATAGTTCCATTGATCTCCATAGTGAACTAAGTTGAAGTGTTTAGACCACCCAACTCATTGACTTGGGTGTCATTCACTTCATGATCTTGGTTTGCATTCTCTAAAGATTTTGGTACCCATTGCTAGCTCATTTGTTTTCTTATATTGTCCACTTTGGCTTTCTTTTCATCTTCAATTCTACCTGTGTTCATATAGTTCTTGGCAAAGATGTCCAAGTTTTGTATAGATAAAACATCGCTTGGTACAATTTGCTCCAATCTATCTGAACTCACCACAGTGGTGACATCTATACCATGTACTGTAATCCCATCCAAATATTTCTTTCATAATTTGTTCTATTGGGTTCCACTTCTTGGTTTTACATTTTAAAGATTTCTGTCCTTATTTCTTGCAATTAAGACATTTACCTTCAAACTTAGGTTTCTCTTTACATTCACTTGCTCTATGAAAATGTGTATTGAAACTATAACACTTTCCATTGAATTTTTCTTTACCATTACTCCAGCATTTATTTTATGTATGACCTATCTTACCATAATTATTACAAGTAGGTCTTTAATTCTTTTCAGATCCTTGTTGAGATGATTCATCTTCTTCTTTGTATCCTATTACAGCTTTTTCTTTGTGTTTGTACTAACTTTGTTCATTCAATTGATTCATGCTTTCTTGAGATTTCCTCATTCTTTCATAGATTTTCTTTTCAATGTTGAGATCATTCTGTAGTCTTTCATTCTCTAATCTTAGATTGATAAGTTCTTCATTTGCATTAGTGAGTTGATCAATGAAGTCTATTTGTTGAAGGGATAGATGTTGAATTTTATTGTTCTTTTCTTCTATCTCTTCTTTAGCTTTATCCTTTTCTTCCATGACTTCACATTATCTCACTAATTTGATTTTTTTTTTCTCTTTTTAGCTTTCTAACTTCTTCTTGAAGATTGGAATTCTTTTCTAATAGTTCTTTGATTGCTTCATCAACTTCATCTAAATTTCTTTCTAGATAGATATCCTCAATTATTTCTTCAGTGTAGATATTGTCATTCATTTGTACTGCAAGATCTTTCCTTCTTTTCAATGATTGAGAGAGTTTCTCATTTTCTTTCTTCTATTTCCCAATGGAAAATTCAAGATCCAACTTGTCATTGTCAATAGCCTTATCTAGCCTCTATACCTCCATTGATTCTAATCTTTTCTCAAGTTGTTTAACTTCTGATATGAGAACTTGAAAAGCTCTAATACCAATTGCAAGAAATATAAAGTAGGAAAGGTTACTGACAGGGGAGGGGTGAATCATGAACCAATAAAACTTTATCTTACTTCACCAATTAATCCTTCATATAATATTATGATCTAATTGCGTGCATGAAAGGATAAAATAAAATAATCATCCATAACACATTGACACAAAATATGGCAACCTAGAAACCTTCCAATTAGAAAGTAAAGCTAGAGTGGGGATGATACCCACAAGCTCTAGTACTATATTATAAAGTTAACCTGTTAAGGCTTACAATTGACCACTTTGGGTGATATGCCCTATTAGGAGCAATAAGGACTATAAGGTCCACCTTGTCAAAGAATTTACAAACATACAATGAATTATGCACTCAGTTAGGAGATTTAGAAAAGAGTATTAAGTCTACCCTATTAAAAGATTTGGTTGATGCACTTCTTAGGATAAACCAATGGCTTATCTCTAATCTACAACTCTAATTTGTTGGTTAATATTCCTTTTATTACAATAGTCACCTGACTGTGATAGATAAATCTTTGTTTTCCCTTATACTGCTTGTACCCCTCTCCAATTTGTAGTTCTTTTCATCATACACTCTTCACATTTCTTTTCTATTTGTATATGATATAATGTATTACATATATACCAATTCAAATTACAACTTATTAGAGTCGGCTACAATACTAATTTCATCATAATTCACAAAGTTGGCTCAACTACTATAACTTGGGTTCTAAAGAAAAACTCGAAGATGTTCTGATACACAACATGTTGGAAGCATGAATGATGATGAAACTTCTATGGGGGATTTTGTAGAAACGTGATTAGATCATTATCATGATGATATGTTACATTCATGACTGTGTTTTTTATTGATGTCAACATAGCAGTTTTCTGTGGTATCTGGCAGAAGAATAGTGGTAAAGATCAAGTTGGTATGAATAGATAGTTGAGTGTTTTCACCAAGCGAGGTTAAATGGAGATACTAAAAAGTGTATAGTTTATGCAGCTAACCTCAAAAGCATGAGATATTAAGTCTGGAAGAAGTCATGCAAGTTTTGGTGAAAACTATTCTAAGATAGAGTTCACATAAGCATGTTCTAGTAAACTTGTTATATCTCTTAGTAGAATTGATATTCTAAGAAGGAAAAGTTGAAGATGTATAAAAGACATTATGGAGATGATGAGGGTAAGCTCTCTCATCATGATGTCACACATATGGAAATCTATTCAAGTTACAGAGTGAAAGATTAATGTTATTGCTAAGTGTAACATGTTCTTAACGAGGTCCTATAATAATTAATTGAGGTGTAATAGTCAACTCATGGAATTTTGTTTTATGGATTCAATATAAAGGAAGGACATTATCCTTTATCATGAAAAGAAATGTATGAATGATTGCAAGAAGAACAAAGAGTGAAATGTGAAGATAAGTAGAGCAGAGAGAAGTTGGAGAGAACTTTGTTGCCAAGGTTTTATTATGAGATCTAAGGTTTGATATTTGGATCTGAGGCTCGTGATCTAGTCTACAAGGTTTGATAGTGATTGGTTTGGTTAAAAAGATAGAGGAAAGAGGATAAAGCATAGTATAGACAATTATTCTACAAGGAATAGTTGAGAGGTCAGTTGGATAGTGAGTTCAGTGGTCTTTCCCCAGGAGCTATTTGGATAGTGGGTCATTCTGCCTTCTACAACTCCTAACAGGGTTGGAATCTCCTAATAGGGATTCAAAGTCTTCTAAAAAGGACTCATATGTACTAAATTTTGTAATAGACTCCTAACAAGGTCCATTATGTAATAAGGAATGTTTATATTAGTACATCATCTTATGGGCATTATTCCTACCAAGTTTTTCCCTCTGATCAAGGGTTTCGCTAGTTAGCAAATATGGTGCTATTGTGTATGTGCATCTTGGTATGGTTGTTGTTTACTTTGATTGAATGGTTAAGATTAATTAAGGATGATAATTTTTCTAATTAGATAAGTAATTCACACCTGTCCCCCCTCCCACAATTATTTTGGTGGACAATTATTTCTAACAATTGGTATCAGAGCATCAAGTCCTTGAAGATAAAGTTTAGCAACTTTGGGAGATCCATGGAAAACATATTTAGAAAGGATAGTCTAAAGTTTGATGATAAAAATTATGACAGTTGGAAGGAAAATATGAAGACACATTTTTTGTGTATGGATCCAAGAAATTGGATCTTGAAAATATTAGAAAATACAATTATTGTTGAAAGTGCTTTGGAAACTTGTATCGAGGAAGAGAGAGAACTTTTCATGCGTGACATGAGAGCTAGAGAAGCACTATTATCTACATTTCCTAAAATTAAGTACAACTAGGTAAATTTACTTGATACTTCTCATAAGATTTGGAAAGCTTTGGAAAATAGTTTTGAAGGTGATGAACATTCTAAGAAGTTGGGGCTACAAAGCTAGATCTATGCATTTCATGATGCTAAAATAATGGAAGATGAATCTATAAGAACATATGTAGGCAAGATATCAAAAATTACTTTAGGTATTAGATCTCAAGGAGGAACCAACCAAGATGATGAGGTGATCTGGAAGATATTCAAATGATACAGTTGTTGATCTCTTGTACCAAAGATTTCACAAAGGAAACATTACTTGGGAGACTTGAAGCAGTTGAGAATGAGCTTAAATAGTCTGGAGAATTAACTAGAACATAAACAACTTTTAGTGCCCTAAATATTTGACCTAGTTTGTCAAGGAGCACAAGTGCTAGAGGAGATTTTGCTAGCAGTAGCAGATCTGATGAGGATAGAAAGATAGTAGGAGTAGCCCTTTTGGTAAGAAGAGAAAAGGATGGTAAGAACATATTTAAATGTTAGACTTGTAATATGTTTGGTCATTATGCATCTAAGAGTCCTAAAAGAAAGAAAAAGCATATATTAAAGGAAAGTTCAAACCTAGAAGAGAAAGAGATTATTTGTATGGAAATGAAGAAGATGATCTTGATGAACAAGCAGTAAGTACTAGTGATGATGAAATGGGATTTGTAGTAATTAA
The DNA here is from genome assembly GCA_028749045.1 of Cupressus sempervirens. Lineage (NCBI taxonomy): Eukaryota > Viridiplantae > Streptophyta > Pinopsida > Cupressales > Cupressaceae > Cupressus > Cupressus sempervirens. The sequence goes on along the minus strand of CM053791.1, from coordinate 630,766,650 downwards.
AGAAGAAAATCCATAGAAAATGGCTTTGGTGTCACAGTTTGAAAAGAAATTGGATTGAATAATTGATAGTGATATGAACAAGTTTGTTGACTTCAAAAGTCATGATGGAGGCATTGTCAGAGTTGGAAACAATGCATCTTGTCATGTTAGAGTTATTGGATCTATAACTCTTGATGGTAAGACTAACACTGAGGATGTATATCTTGTTGATGGTTTGAAACACAATCTTTTGAGTCTTGGACAACTAGTGGATAAAGGTTATTAGTTATAGTTCACAAAGAAGACATGCATGATCAGAGCCAAAGATGGAAAGGTAATTGGAACAAGAACTAGATGTAGAGGTAATGTATTTGAGCTTAATCCCACTAAAATGATATGTTTGTTTGAAAAAGTATATGAAAATAGGTTATGACATAAGAGATTTTGTCATAAAAACCTTGACAGCATTGTGAAAACTAGTAGTATGTTTGTAGTAGAAATTTTCCTAAGAGTGTAAAGCCTACTAACACAATTTACAAGGAGTGTGTATTGACAAAGCATACCAAAAATTATTTTCCTAGCAAGAAGTTTACTACTACAGTAAAATTGGAGATTGTATACATAGATCTTAGTGCTCCTATGAAGATTTTAAGGATTTTATGGTTAAAGGTATTTCATGATTATTGTTGATGACTTTTCTAGAATGATGTGGGTTGCATTTCTTAAAGAAAAATTTGAGGCATTTGATAAGTTCAAGATATTCAGGAATAGAGTTGAGAATGAATCAGGTATGAAGATTAAATTTTTAAGATCAGATAGAGGAGGAGAGTTTATCTCAAATGAGTTTAACATATTTTGTGAAGCTAATGGAATCAAAAGATAGTTTCAGCTCCAAGAACCCTTGAACAAAATGGCATTACAAAGACAAGAAACATGTCAGTAACAAAAGAAGCAAGAGCTATGTTAGCTACGAATGATGTATCTAAGATGTTTTGGAGAGAAGTTGTGAAAACAAAAGTCTACACTATGAATAGAGTGCAAGTCAAGAAAGACAAAAATAAGACCCCATATGAACTATGGTTTGGTCACTGACCTACAGTTAAGTATTTTATAATTTTTGGTAGCAAATGTTACATCAAAAGAGATGAGAATGTTGGTAAATTTGATGCTAGGAATGATGAAGGTATGTTTCTTGGCTATTCATTGAAGAGAAGAGCTTATATATGTTATAATATGATATTTAAGACTATTGTTGAAAGTGCAAATGTAAGAGTTGATGAGAAAACTAGGATACAAGAAATAGTAGTTGATTATAATTTTGATGATGAGAATGTTGTTACTAGACCAAGTAATGATGAAGTATTCTTTGAAACAAACAATGATTTGTAGAATGAAGGTGAACAAAGGTAGGAACAAAGCTCAAAACCTTCAACAGAGCTAAGAGTTGAGATAACAGTTCCTACTTTTGGTAAGAATATGACAAAGAATCATCCACCAGAGAAAAACATTGGAAATAGAGATAAAGGTGTGATGAAAAGAAGCAAAATCAATGAAGAACTATGTCTAATATCTCAAGTTGAACCAAAGAATGCAGATGAGGCATGTAAAGATAACTATTGGAAGCAAGCTATGAAAGAAGAATTGGATCAGACAGTGAAGAATGAGACATGGGAATTGGCCCCCAGACCAATATACAAGAATGTGATAGGAACAAAATGGGTATCCAGGAACAAGATGAATGTACAAGGTGAAGTTGTAAGAAACAAGGCAAGATTGGTATGTAAAGGTTACTCACAAAATGAAGGAATAGACTATGATGAAACCTATGCTCCTATGGAAAGAATAGAAGCAGTAAGGTTATTCATAGCCTAAATAGCACATAAGAAATTCAAAGTGTATCAAATGGATGTCAAGTCATCATTTTTTAATGGAGAGCTTGAAGAAGAGGTATACATAGAACAACCTAAAGGTTTTCCTTTTACAGATGACAAGGACATGGTATGCAAATTGAAGAAAGAATTGTATGGCTTAAAGAAAGCACCCAAAACCTTGTATACAAGGTTGGAAAAGCATTTAACTTGGATTTAGCAAAGGTATAGTAGACAATAATCTATACTAGAAAGAAATAGATGATGGATTGGTGATTTTGGTTATATTTGTTGATGATATCATATTTGGAGGAAATGATGATGAAAGTGATAGGCTTGTACAAGAAATGAAGAAGGAATTTGAAATGAGCATGATAGGAGAGATGAAATACTTCCTAGGATTATAGATTGTGAAGGATAAAAAAGGAATCTTTATTTCTTAGACTAAGTATTTGAAAGATCTACTAAAAAGGTTTGGTTTTGAAACATGTAAACTAGTTGGAACACCTATGGTAACCAGACACAAGTTAGCTACAAAGGATGAGTCGCCTACTATTGAGTAGAAAAAAGTATAGATCTATGATTGGAGGGTTGCAATATGTGACTCACACAAGGTCGGATATAGAAAATGTAATTGGAATTATTGTGAGATTTGAAGTTGATCCCAAAGAAGCACATTATGCAACAGTCAAAAGGATATTTAGATACCTAAAAGGAACACCAGAGTTTGTATTGTGGTATGAAAAATCTAATGATTTCACTTTATATGCTTATACTAATGTTGATTGGGTAGCCAGTATGGATGAAAGAAAGAGGACCAGTGGTGAAGCCTTCTTTCTTGGAGGAAGATTAGTTTCTTGGTTAAGCAAGAAGTAGGACTATACCTCACAAAGTACAATAGAGGAAAAATATGTTGCAGTAGCAAACAATTGTAATCAAGTTGTTTGGATGAAGCAAATTTTAAAGAATATAAGGATAGAATTTAGTGAACTTTTTGTCATCCATTGTGATAACACAAGCATAATGAATATGTCTAAGAATCTAGTGTTGCATTCTAAGACTAAGCACATTTCTATCAAATATCATATGTTGAGAGAGAAAGTTGTAAAAAAGGAAATTAGATTGGAGTATTTAAGCACCAAAGAGCATATTGAAAAGATTTTCACCAAACCTCTTCCAAAGAGACTATTGAGTATTTGAGAGGTATGCTAGGGGTTATGCCCCTTCCTACATCAAAGTAAATGATGCAAGAGTGCATCAGTCCAATATTATAGAGCATTATTGTTTGTCTAGACAGAATGCTAATGCTTCCTATATGGGGGAGTACGTATGATGGACGTATTCATCTAGGAATCTTATTGGATGTTATTTTGAATAGTTTCTTTAGACACTTGAGCAAGTCAGAGATAGTTGTTGCAGAGATTGATGGTTGTTGAAACCTTTGACATTGATGTCAATCGGAGAGAGATTACAACATGAAAAATAGTCTAATATAGAGTACATTGAAGGGATAGATTACAACATGATAGAGAGCACATTGAGGTATATCAATGGGGGAGAATGATCGATGAAGAGGATTTGAAAAGAAAGGATAACAATCTTTTACAATTGGTATTTTTGGAACTAGACATTTTTCATTTATGTTGTCGTCAATGCCAAAGGGGGAGATTGTTGGAAGTATGAATGTTGATTACACTTCTATGGGGGAGTATTATAGAAACATGATTAGTTCATTATCATGATGATATGTTATATTCATGATTGTGTTTTTCATTGATGTCAACATAACAGTTTTCTATGGTATCTGACAGAAGAAAAATGGTAAAGATCAAGTTGGTACTAATAGATCATTGAGAATTTTCACTAAGAGAGGTTAAAGGAAGATACTAATAAGTGTCTAGTATATGTAGCTAACCTTGGTAGCATAATATATTAATTCTAGAAGAAGTTATGAAAGTTTGGTGAAGATTGTTCTAAGATAGAGTTTACAGAAGCATGTTTTGGTAAACTTGTTATATCTCTTAAGTAGATTCGATATTCTAAGAAGAAAAAATTAAAGATGTATACAAGAAATTATTGAGATGATGTGGCTAAGATTTTTCATCATGATGTTGCACATATGAAAAGATATTCAAGTTACAAGGCAAAAGATTAATGTTATCGCTAAGTTTAACGTGTTCTTAATGAGGTCCTATAATAATTAATTGAGAAGGTTTAATAGCCAACTCATGGAATTGTCTTATGGATTTAGTATAAAGGAAGGACATTTTCCTTTATCATGAAAATGAATGTATGAACGATTGCAAGAAGCATGAAGAGTGGAATGTGAAGATAAGCAGAGCAGAGTGAAGTTGGAGAGAACTTCATTGTCAAGGTTTTATTGTGAGATCTGAGGTTCGTGACCTAGAATAATAGGTCTGAGAATGATTGGTCTAGTTGATAGGATAGAGGAAAGAGGATAAATCATAGTATGGACATTTATTCTACAAGGAATAGTTGAGAGATCATTTGGATAGTGAGTTCAGTGGTCTTGCTCTAGAAGCTATTTAGACAGTGCGTCCTTCTGCCTTCTACCACTCATAACAGGGTTGGAATCTCCTAATAGGTATTCAAAGTCTCCTAATAGGGACTCATATGTACTAAATGTTTTAATAGACTCCTAACAAGGTCCATCCTCTAACAAGGTATATCAATATTAGTACATCATCTTATGGGCATTATTCCCACTGGAGTTTTCCCTCTGATCAATGGTTTCCATAGTTAACAAATCTGGTGTAATTGTGTATGTGCATCTTGGTATGGTTGTTGTTTACTTTGATTGAATGGTTAAGATTAATGAAGGTTGATAATTTTTTTAATTACATAATTGATTCACCCCCCTTCTCGATTATCTTGGTGGACTATTGTTTCTAACATGACAAACACTGTCAATGCTTGGCAATCTTTGGCACTCGATTGAACTTGAAGCTTGGTCCATACTAATTACATCCAAGTAGCTTGAACTTAATCAATACTATGTGACTCGATGAACTTTGAGAAACTCGATAGCAACTGGATTACTTAGTTGACACTACATGACTTGGTCAACACTAGATCCACTTTGTTAACCCTGTGAGCTTGGTAAACAGTGTTGGACTTAGTTAACACTGTAGAGCTTAGTTAACACTACGATCTTCTTCACTTCCACTGACTAGCTTGGTAGCCTCTACTATGCTTAGTTTCAACTAAACTTTGCCTTTGAAGCTTGGTAAACACTATGTAGCTCAGCAAACACTACAAACTGACTCATGTGCTCGATAAACACTATATTTCAATTATTTAGCTTGGGAACAACTTAATCACTTAGCTAACACTACAAATTGAATGATAAACTTGTTAGCAACTATAGAGCTTGGTAGTAATGTAACCAATTGAATAAGTATTGAGTCATTGATAAACAAATTGACCTATATGTCAATATCTCTTTCATTGTTATCATGTAGGAAAATGTAATGATTGGTTTTTATATTTATGTCAAGAATAGGATGAAGAATGATCTAAAATTAAGTCAAGGGTGCATCACCATGAAAAATAAGGAAGCCTAAAACAATATTCTTCTCGAATGGTCAAAACAATTATTGAACCTCTTGTCGAGATGAAAGAAAATTGATGGTTGACATTGATAGCTAGTTTAATGTAGATCTTAAAATAATGAAACATGTTGATAAGCACTTTGGTGAATGTATGGATATAATTCTAGAATTTCCCCAAATTGTTCTCTCTCTCTCTCTCTCTCTCTCTCTCTCTCTCTCTCTCTCTCTCACACACACACACACACACACACACAATTTGAAACAAGAGAGATTTAAAAAAATCATTACATTCAGGTAGTTAGATGTGTCAAATTCATCACAAGTGTTCCATGATAGTGTAGTAGTAAAAAAATTCATCTTCATCACAAGTTTTTCATGACAGTCTAGTAGTTGCAAGTGTCATCTTCATCACAAGTTTTTCATGACAGTCTAGTAATTGCAGGTGCCATCTTCATCAAAATTTTTGAACTATGACACTCTAGCACTTGTTGGTGTCATCTTCATCAAAAATTTTCCATGAAAGTCCACTATTTGTAGGTACCATCTTTATTAGAAGTTTTACATGAAAACCCAGTAGTTGCAGGCATCATCTTCATCACAAGTTTTCCATGATAGACTAGTAGTCAAAGGTTCCATATTCATCACAAGTTTTCCATGAAAACCTCCAATAGTTGCATGTTTCATGGTCATTAAAAGTTTTCCATGAAAATCCATTAGTTGTAGATGTCATCTTTGTCACAAGTTTTCCATAATAGTCAAGTAGTTATAGGTTTCATCTTCATCAAGAGTTTTCCATAATAACTTCTAGTAGTTGCAAGTGTCATCATCATTAGAATTTTTCAATGATAATCCATTTTTTTTCACTAAAGACCTTCTATCACTACTTGAGTTACTAGTAGATGGTGGGTATTCATCATCATCATCATTGGGCATGGGCTTACATGCATATCATGTGTTAAGTGCAACCAAAGTGAATGTTAACTAGGTCTTCCCAATCTCAACACTCTTTGGAGTCATCATAAGATTCCTTAAAATGTTGTTTCTAAGTACATGTATACTGAATACCTTCTCTTACTACATGAGCTACTAGTAGATGATGATATTGAGATCTAACTAAAAAGATCATTGTTGAGGGAGATTGCTGAGAAAGATTGAAAGAGGGAGATTGTTGAAAAAGACTATGTGTTTCAATCATTGTTTTGTCACTGATGTCAAACTTGCTATTCATTAGTAAGATAATTTCTTATAAGATTCAAGTACTATCACTTACTTGATTGATGAAGAGAATTTGATCAAAAGATGTAATAATAGCACCTAGAGGAAAGGTTGAGTTATGATTATGTAATGAAGTACAAGGATCAATTAAGACATTGATGATATGATGTATTGATAATCTACTTAAGGTTACAAAGGTTGGTTACACTTAGAAAGTTTAGAAGAACAAGTTACACAAATTTTATCTACCAAGCTTGACTAAGTGGATAGTAGGTGTCGAGAAAAGTTAGTATAAGCCAAGCAGAAAATTATTTGGAGCTGAGTAAAAGTTCATGTATGCCTAGAAAAATAGTTGATGTTGAGTAAAGTTTAGTTGATGCCAAGCACCAGTAAAATTTAGTTTGTGCCAAGTAATTTCATAGTGGATGTCGAGTAGCAGTGTGTGCCAAGCATCAAAAGATTGATAATGTCAAGTTGTTACATTATTTAAAAGATCATAGATTTGATGACTCTAAGCCAACAAGTTTGTTTTCTTAGATTTTGTGAACTAGGAGGAAGATAAGGTTCATGAGTTGGTGGCACAGAATTTGAGGTAAACTATTTTTAGGAAAATTTGAAGTGGATTCTAGGAGAAGCTTCTAAAAGAGATATGAGCTATGAGGTAGATACATTGTATCCTGGCTAATCCATCTGAACCCTAAATCAAACAATGGAGAATGAATGGAAAAATATCTTAATTTCCTATTCATAAGAATGGCTGGTCATGAAGTAAGGTTTTCATATGCGAGAACCTAAGGGAGACAAGGAGTCAAGGGTTTTGCTTCATCAAGTGACCTCAGAGAAGAGTTAGCAATGGCATGTTAAGCAAGAAGGCTTAAGGAGATGAATGCTTGAAGGGTGAACAAGCTATCAGAGCTACAAAGTATGAAGGCCAGGTAGGATTGAGGACTAAACAAAGATCTATAATCTGCAAGAGAAGTTGTAAGTAGTATCAAATCAAAGCCTTACTATAATTGTATTAGTCTAGGGTAAATCCTTTTGATTAAGGTTGACCTAACAATCATTTTTAAATCCTTTAACTGAGTGACATTCCAAGTGAATGGTCTAAAGTCTTCTAACAAGGCTCACTCCTAATAGGGTGATTGAAATGCTTTAACATGGTCATAGTTAACAAGGTGTATTGTAACATTTAATAGGGTCACCCTTTCATAGGGCATCACTTCAAAAGAGTAAAAAAGAGTAGCATGTTACTTGTGGTTTTTCCCAAATTGGGTTTCCACATAAATCATTGTGTCAAGTGTTTTGATGAATCTATTATGTTTTATTCTTTACATTTCTGCAAGTTGATTTGATAGTAACCTACAAGTTCTAGTGACAGCATAATCTTATGGATGCATGAATGATTATAAATTTTTTATGGGTTAACTAAGTTGTAAAAAATTTTATTTATACATCTGGACCTTGGGCAACTAATTCACCCACACCCCCCCCCCCCCCCCCTTCACCCCCTCAATTATTGTAAAGTATTCTCATAATTTGTATCAGATCAATTTGCTTAATAGAACTAGTTTGAAAGTACTAGAAGCACAAAGATCAAGATGTAAAAAAGAGAAGTACCCAAGTTCAATAGAGATAACTTTTCTACATGGAAAAGTTTGATGAAGCTACACCTTGGAGGACTTGGAGATCATGCATATTCTACAATTTCTATGGAACATGTTGATCCTGTTGGTGTCCCAACTGCTAAACATATAAAGAAGAAGAAAGAACACAACTAGTCAATGTTGGAGATTGCCTCTGCTCTAAGTTATCTCAAGTTTGATGATATCAAAGGTCTTGATAGTGATAAGAAAATGTGGGATGCCCTAACCAATATTTATGGAAGAGATACAAATGTTCTTAGACCTAAAAGTCTCCAAGGTAAGTTTGATGATATGAGAATGGAAGAAGGTGAGAATATTGCTCAATATGTTAAATGGATAAAAGAAGTTGTCAATGCAATATGAGGAGCTATTGGTAAGAAAGATGCTGATATTGTACTAAGAAAATTTTTGAGAACACTGCTACTTGTATATGCTATTAGAGTTTCTACAATTCAAGAACTGATATGTATTCTAGGGAACAAAGTATCACTTGAAGGTTTGGTAGGTAGACTCACTACTTTTGAGCTATCTAACTTTGATAATTGCAAGCCTAAAAATATTGTATCTACTTTCAAAGATAAGGTGTCATTAAAGGAACTTGATGAGAAGAAGCAGAAGAAGAATAAAAAGAAGAAGTATGTGTCCAGTGACAGTAATACAGATGACAAGGATATGGAATAGCTTGAAGCACTGCTGGCAAGAAGATTCCACAAAGGTAAAGGCAAGTTCAAAGGTATGTTGCCCATCATTTATTTCAATTGCAATGAGGTTGCTCATATTGTTTCTAGATGTCTAGAGAAGAAGAACTACAGAGGTGGTGACAAGTACAAGAGTGGAAGAGATGAAGACAACAAAGATTACAAAGACAAAGGCAAGAAGTCTTGCTACATTGTTGAAGAGGAAACATGAGATGATTATGATGAACATGATGATGAAGTGGTATATGTTGCAATGAAGGACAAATCTGATGAAGATGATACAACTACACTTGTGACTTGTGTAAAAAAGAATGATAGATGGATCATTGATAGTGGATGTTTACATCACATAACTGGAGACAAAAGTAAGCCCATTATTCTAAATTGTTATTATGGAAATAGTATAAGATTTGGTAATGATGGACTATGTTTGATAAAAGGAAAAGGTTCTATCAAACTCACAGATAAGGTTTTATGTGACAATGCTTACTATGTTGAAGGACTTAATTATAACTTGTTGAGTGTGCTACAACTGAACAATTTGGGATGTAAGGTTGAATTTGAAAACAAGATTGCTAAAATATATGACACAAGTGGGAAACTGATTGGAAAGGGTGATCAAACTAGAAGTAATCTATTCTATCTTGATATAGAGGATGCTACTTGCCTCCTTGTAAAATTTGATGATGTATAACTATGGCACAAGAGATTATGTCATGTTAATTTTGATAACTTGGTTAGTATTAGTAACATGAACAAAGTTAGAGGTTTGCCTAAGTTGGAGAAGCCTGATAATACAATGTGCAAACAATGTCAGTTAGGCAAAATGACAAAGTCAAGTTTTAAGAGTATAACTTATACCTCTAAAAGAATACTAGAGATTGTTCATATAGACTTGTGTGGATCAATTGATGTGCAAAGCTACAAAGGAGATAAGTACATAATGCTATTTGTTGATGACTATTCTAGGATGATAACAATTATGTTTCCAAAATAGAAATATGATGGTTTCCAAATGTTTAAGTGGTACTTAGAAAGAGTTGAAAAGGAAATAGGTAAAAGATTGAAGTGTTTGAGATCTGACAGAGGAGGAGAATTCACATCAAATAAATTTGAGATGTTCTATAATGAAAAAGGAATCAAAAGATAGACATTTTCCCCTAGAACCCCTCCACAAAATGGAATAGCTAAAAGGAGGAATAGATCTATAATGGGTTGTGCTAGAGTACTCATGATGGAGAAGAATGTTGGTTTGAAATAATGGAGAGAAGATGTAAGTAGAGTTGTCTATACCATGAATCATGTGCAAATCAAGAAAGGTGCTTATTCAACACCTTTTGAACTATGGTATGGATACTCACCCAATGTAAAATACTTTAAGGTATTTGGAAGTAGGTGTTGCACTCTTAAAGATGTTAGGAATGGTAAACTTGAAAAGTGAAGAAGGTATATTCTTAGGTACTCCACAAGAAGCAAAGCTTATAAGTGTTTGAATATTAACACTAAAAAAATTGTGAAAATTGAAAATGTGAACTTTGATAAATATATAGAAGTGTATGAGGTTGAACCTATGAAAGAACATGAAGAATACAAATCATTTGTACACTTTATGAAGGTATGCCTGCTGAAAAAGATGTTGCAAATCAACAACAAGTTATAGTGACTAACGATTCACACCCTATGAATATTGAGTTGCATTCAGGAACCAAGCTATATTCAGATGCCAAGTTACAGAATGAAGTGGATGCACATTCTAATTCTGAGATTAGTATACATGAAAGAGAAGTTGAGATACCTGACAAAAATATGCATAGTGATTCTGAAGTTGAAATACAAAATGAAGAAACAAGAGTTGAAAAAAGGTTGTCTAAGTATGTCACAAGACATCATCCTACTGCTCAAATCATTGGAAATAAAGATGCTAGACCAATGACAAGAAATAGATTGAGAAGTGAAACATGTTTACTGAGCATGAAGGAACCCAAATTAGTAAGAGATGCATTAGAAGATATTGACACGTACAAAGCCATGGAAGAAGAGATTGAACAAATAGAGAAGAACAAAACATGGAATCTAGTTCCTATACCAGAAGAAAAAAATGTGATTGTTACCAAGCAGGTATTTAGAAACAAACTAGATGAAAATGGTGAAGTCACAAAGAATAAAGAAAGATTAGTTGGCAAGGGATATGTACAAGAAGAAGGAATTTACTATGGAGAGATATTTTCCCTTGTTGCTAGATTGGAAGGAGTAAGAACTCTATTTTCTTATTCTACATACAAAGGTTTCAAAGTTTATTAGATGGATCTTAAATCTACATTTCTGAATGGCATATTAGAGGAAGAAGTTTACATAGAATAGCCAGAAGGTTTTGTTGATGTTAACAATAAAAACATGGTATGTAAACTACACAAAGCTCTATATGGTTTCAAACAAGTACCAAGAGCATGGTATGAAAGAGTTCATTATTATCTTGTGAAGATTGGATTTTAAAGGATTGTTGATAATAAGAATCTCTACATAAAGATAGAGAAAGGAAAAGGTATTTTGTTATCTGAAATATTTGTTGATGATATCATATTTGGAGGTCAAAATACTTATCAGATGAAGCAAAAATTTGAAATGTCTATTTTTGGAAAGATCAATTTTTTTGTGGGTTTGCAAGTATATCAGATGAAATATTTTATATGCATCACTTAGTCAAAGTATTTCAAGGAAATATTGAAAACTTTTGGATTAGAGCATTCCAAACCAATAAGTACACCTATGGTGACAGGACACAAGTTGTCAAAGAATGATAATTCTGCTAAGGTGAATCAAACATTGTATAGGTCTATGATAGGCAAATTGCAATATGTAGTACATATCAAACCTAATATTGCATTATTTGTAGGGATAGTTTCAAGATTCTCTGCTAATCCGAGGGAGAATCATTAAATGGCTATGAAGAGAATAATGAGATATCTAAAAGGAACAAAAGAGTTTGGTCTATGCTACAAGAAGAATGAAAATTTTGAATTGAGAGCCTACACTGATGTTGATTGGGATGGAAACATTGATGATAGAAAGAGCACCAATGGAGGATCATTTTTCTTAGGAAAGAGACTAGTTACATGGACTAGTAAGAAACAAACATAATCTACTACTGAAACTGAATATGTTGCTACTATTGTAAATTGCACAAACATTGTATGGATCGAATGACTACTCAAAGGTATGAAGGAAGAAATCACAAAACTAGTGATAACTTATTGTAATAATACAAGTGCTATCAATATATCAAAGAATCCAATAATGCACACAAAAACTAAGCACATTGCAATCAAGTATCATTACTTGAGAGAGTTAGTTCAAGACAAAGAGGTGAAGATGGAATATGTTAACACAAAGGAACAAATTGCTTATATCTTCACAAAAGCTTTATCTAGGGATACTCATGAGTATCTAAGAGGCAAACTAGGGGTGGTACCCCTATCAAAGGCTATCTAAGTAACAAGACGAGTACCTTGCATCAAACAAGCTAATGTTTGAATATGTTACACATTGATGTAGAGGATCTTACTTTAGGAGCTGCCTAAAGTAATTAGAGAGCTAAAACTTCAAATCAATCACAAGTAAGGTGATAGAGGGAGAAACTAAAAAAATTGAAAAATCCTATATCTACATGTTTAAGATGCAAGTTTTTTGTATATGTCTTTAGCATTGTTGTCAAAGAGGGAGATATTCTTCTGATCAACAATATGTATAATCATAGAGGGAGATGATATTTTTGTTAAAAAGTATGCATTCTAATCAAGAGGGAGATATCAAGAGATTGTTGTCAAGGAGATACAAAAGAATATAAGAAAGAGGGAGAAATCCTAATCTACCTAGTCAAAGGGAGATATAGTAAGAGGGAGTTATAAGAAAGAATTTTGTAACCTAATTAGAAGATGGAAGTTTCTACTAGAGGGAGAGATTTCAATAAAAAAAATTGTTGGAATTATAATAGGAAAAGTAAACTTCTAAGATGAGGGGGGTGGTGAATCAATAGTTTAAACTTGGACCCATAAAACTTTCACCACATATCTATCTCATGCATTCAATGAGTAAACTGAAATATCATGTAAAGCATGTATATATAAGTCAAGTAAACATGTAAGCATTCACACACATAACATCAGATGTGATTACCCAAAAACCCTCCAAGTGAGAAGGTAAAACTAGGGTGGGATGACACCCACACATCTTCACTACTGCAATAATAAAGTGTATCCAATGAAGGTTACAATGTTTTGACCATGAAACATGATCTACCCTATGAAAGGTATGTCTTGTTAAAGGCTTACAAAGACTATTAGGTCTCACCTTGTTAGAGGATTTTAACAACTTGTTAGAAGTGTGCCTTGTTAGAGGGTTTCAGCTTACGTCTAAGTAAGCACCCTATTAAAAGATTTCATATAGTCTATTAGGACTACTATGTTAAGAGATTTGACTGAAATCACTTGTTAAAATGTCTTAGCATAGATCCTATGGTTGGCACTTGCTTTCTTGATAATAGATCACCTCTAAACAATGTCTTCTTGATCCTTCTTGATCAGATGTCTCAATACTATATCCTTTCCTCTATCCTCTATTCTTCTCTAACTAATTTTGCAATTCACTCTTACTTCTAAGTCACCATGAATGCTCTACATGCGAACTATTTTCTTCACTCTTTCAATGCTCATTCATTCATTCATTCCTTCATTAAGATTTTAGGGCTTTGTCCTCCTTAAGAAGACTTTGGTGGCTTAGGGTTAGGTATGAATCTATGGATAAGATTCATCCATTTTGCCACTTAATCCTTCCCATTTTTTGATTGCTACATGTAATTGCATAGAGAATCCAAATAGAGATTTGTACTTGTCTCCAAAATATTGAAAACAATCTTAAGTCGGCTTAAAAATGGTTTGCATAGTTGTTTGTGCCATTACAAACAAATATTTCAAAATTTTCTAACTTGGCATATGAAGTATTTGAAGCTCGACATGTATTGTTCTTTATATTATGACTCGGCACCTGTATTGCTTAGCATCCATTATTTACTCAGCTCCTCAATCACTTTGCATGGTCTATCTTCTTGGCACTTGAGTGACTCAACACATGAGTGAATCGATACTCATTGTAACTTGACATGGTCTAATATTTACATGTTGTGCTCGAAATGTATTACTAGTTCAACATGAACTAAATAAATAGCTTAAGTGTGTTGACACTCACTTGTCAAAACCAATCTGAGATCAACAATCTCCCGCTTTGATATGAGTGTCAAAAACACTTGAATATGCATTATCATCTTAATTTCTTGAGCATAGCATATCCATGAATCAAATTATATTCAAAACTTCAAAATTTCAAAATTTGCAATAACTTGTATACCTCAAAATTTGATAACTCCCCCTGAGTTAATATGAATGTTTTGTAACCAAAATTTTGTGCTCCTTTCTAAGTAAATGAATCTCTGTCGATACATTTTGACTTCAATGTGTTGATACTCTTTCATGCTTTGCCTTAGTTGATATCTCTCCCTTTAATATATCTCTGCTACTATGTGTAGACACCTAAAATCCTTTAAAAAATAAAGTATTTTTTATTTTTTGAAAAAATCCCTGATGACATCATCATTTATTAATTAATTATTTAATTAATTAATTAATTAATTTTTATGCCATTAAATCCCTTTATCTTAATTAAAAATATTTAATTAAGGAATCCCTCCCAAAAATGTTTAAATCTTATTTAAACATTATTTCCTTATTTATTAATTATTTAATTAATAAATTGACCAAAAATCCTAAAATAAATTAAAAAACAAAATTTTTGCCCAAAACTTGGCCAATTTCCTTATGACCAATAACCTCTTCCAAAATCTTCTAATCCTTTTTTAATTTTGATTAAAGGCTAATCCCATCATTTCCTACCCCTAATCCCAACTCAAAATATTTAATCAAGATTAAATATTAATCCTCATGTTTATTAAAAAAGTTTTAATAAATATCTCCTCAACCCAAACCCTTGAAATATATAAAACTTTATTTATTTCCTAAAAATCTAATTTATCCTCATCCTAAGAAGTTCTAGACTCTTCTAGAAAGTCTTCATCCTCATCCTAGGAAGTTCTAGACTATTCTAGAAAGTCTTTATCCTCATCCAAAGTCTAGACTCTTCTAGAAGATGTCTTTAAACCTAATCCTAATCCCTTCCTAACCTTGTCACATTCCCTAAACATGGGTTAAAACTTACTAACCCAAGCCAAAGTTAACAAATATCTCCTCTTTCACCCACCCTCATTAAATGCCATCCACTTGCCTATCCCTAAGCTAATCCTAAACCATCCTAATCCATCCTCTAATCATTTGCACAAGCCTAAAAAAGCTTAAAACCTTACTAATCAAGTCCAAGTCAAAATTGCTCTCATCATCCTCAAAATATCTCAACCATAAAACTTTATGAAGTCCGCTAGGTCATAAATGACTCTTACAAGCCCTTTTATTGCTCTTACAAGTCATTATGAGGGTCTTTATGAAGATTTTATCCCTTGAGCCTCCTTTGTTGACTCATCCTTCCCCTTTCCTCCATCCTCTCACCATGTGACATGTGTCACTCTTTGATTGGCTATAAGGAAGCACAATCCATGTGCTCTCCTCTCATGCAATCTAAGCCCTCCATAAGCTTTTTCCCATCCTTGCATCTTAGCCCTCAAACCCTCAAGCCTCTTGCCTATAAATTGGATCCTTCCCCTTTGCAAAATAACACAATCCATGAAGTAAAGTTATAATACTATTTTGAGAGCCAAATCCATACTAAAGCCATATATCAACACCAAAAATCCACAATCATCCATTGAAGCCTTTGGAAGCATATTGAGCATACATCCTATCCATTTAGATAAAGCCACTCAACAAGAGAGCTTCTCATTGAGAGAGCCCATTAATGGCTCATATTTTCAATTGAGAGCTCATCTTAGTCTATCTTGAAGTTTATGAATTTTGTTTAGTTTGTAGAAGCTTTATTTAAATTTGGTTTCTATTAGCATACTAACATTGCTCATATACATTTTGGCACGCCCGGTGGGACCCCGCATGGGTCATCTTCATTAGCTTTTTTAGTCAATTTTTGTATGTCATTTGCTGATTTTGGCTAATTTTGCTTGTTTTTTTGATTGGTAGGATTGTATAAATTGGTTTTGTAGGTCCATATGAGCATGAAGAAGACAAAGGAACTCATAGTCTATCTCATAGTATTTGCAGATTTTTCAAGCTTATAGGTGGACAAAGCACTTGGAATTCTTCTTCCTCTTCTTGTCTATATTCTTCTTATTCCATCTACTGCTTCTTCTTCTTCTTGTGGGAGATCTTGGCCATTTTTTTTTAAGGAAGCAAAAATCATACACACTTCTTTTTAGTGCTTAAAATGAACCCCCAAATCATACTTAAATCCATTGAAAAATTAAAAATTTGCAAGAAAGAAAAAATCTTTTAACAAGTGAAACTAAACCAATCTAATCATTTGCATCCTTACAACATCAAGGTTTTAGATGCATTCATGCAAAATTAGGAACACTTCATTTTTGGAAATTTAAAAAGAACTTCAAGTTTCCATTTCAAAAGGTTCAAAATCAACACTAAGTGCACACTAAAGTTCTTTTAAAAAATCTCATGAAAACTAAGAGTCCTAAATGGTTTCCAAAAATTGTCCTAAAAGCTTTGTTATTTGTTCCAAACAAATGTCTTATTGCAAAATCTTGAATGTTTCTTAGGTTTTTTATGCATCAAAACAATCTAGGAATATCATTTTTGGGCTTAAAACATGCAAACTAGAACACAAAATCTTGAATGAAAAGCAAAGTCCAAAGAGTCATTTTCACTTTTGAGTTCAAAAAACAATCTTGAATGATCTAAGGTTAAAACAAAGCACTTCAAAGTTCTTAAAACAACACACAAAATCTCAATCTTGAATGCTCGAAGGAAAAAACTTGAATGTTTAATCACTTGTCTTTGAATGCATGTTGCTAAAACCACTCTTGAGTGCCATGGATTAAAATAAAAGTTTGTTTTTTTATGAATGCATGATTAAAACAAAAAATCCAATCTTGAATGCCATAGATCAAATAATCATCTTTTGGAGCATAAAAAGAATCTACATTTTTGTAATCTTTTAAGTTATAAAAACAAATAAAAATGCTTTGAGTGAGTTTGTCATTGGACTCACCCTCTTTAATCACCCATCAATTTAACCATTGGTTGCAATCTCAGTGCCATCTATGGGGATGGGTCCACCTAAGAGGGTGTTAAGTGCTCCACGCAAATCAAACTCCACTCACTTGTGTTTTTAGTGGTTTTTCTAAGTTAGAAAATTCCTTGAATGTGCATTAATCTCGCTCACACTTCATTTAGGCATAAAAATTGGACAAATCTTGACGTGGAGGGCCTCTGGGCGCGCGCTTGAAATTGAATCTCACACACCTTTGTTTTGGGTTTAAAATAAACTCACACTCAATCTTGAATGCCTTAAAGAAAAATCAATCGATACTTGACGTGGAGGGCCTCCGGGCGCACGGGGTTACCTTCTTGTTGACCCTAACTCTTCTTCTTGTTCGCATTCTTCAATCAATTTTATTTTTGTCGACACTTCAAAGTTGGAATAAACATTGTATCTTAAACATGAGTGCTTGCAAAGTCTAGATCAGAAAACTTAAGCATCAATTGGTAAAAGAACAAGCGTGTTTTTTAGCCCAAGATCATCCAAGTCTTCTCTCCCCTTGTTGTCTTTCGAGGCCATCTTGGGTGCATAAGATTAGGATCCAAAATCTTGTCTTAGCTTTTTAGGAGGCCTGCTTGGGGATTTCATCACCCCTTGGGACGACCTCAACTCCAACATTTCGGCGGAGTATAAAGATCAGGAGGTGAATCCAAAGACACCTCTCTTGGGATCAAAATTTTGTCACTCGGGCTAAGCCTCAAGGAACTTTATACCCTTCAGAAGTGAAAGAGGAGAAGTGGGTTACCGCTCCTCTCGGCTGTGTGGCATCTTTTTGGTTTCATCTACAGATTTGGGCCTCAGGTACCTTGTGTATATCGAGGACTCCCTAGCTAAACCAAATTTCATCCTTGTAGAAAGCTTCCTAAGATGTTGGTGTGTTTGACGTGCTTGCTCAAAAATTTTGTCTGCTTGTTTGTTCATAGCTTTTGAATGAATGTTTGCCAATTTTGGTCGAAATCCCAGAAAAGCAAAAATCTCCCAGCTCAAGGCATACTTAGCGTAGTCACTGCCTCATCAGAAAATCATCCAAGCTCCCCCGCTGCAACCGAATCTATCTAGTTCTTTGCCTTAGAACAATCCCAAATCCAAAGTCCATCCAAATCATCCCCCCAGCCAGCTAGCAACCCAATCCAAAATCACCCAAGCCTTTAAAGAGTTGTTGTCACTTTGCTAGATTTTGCTATCCAAGAAATCCTACCAATCAACCAATCTCACCAAGGTTATCCCTCTGACAGAGCATTCTCTAGGGTAATCCAGCTTTGTCACTTGTATCCCTCATCACCTTGAGCTAAAGGTTGGGATCCACAAGTGGTCAATCTCGTGTCATGCTCATAGGATCATTAGTCTATCCTTAAGTTGACACAATCTCCACCAATCCAGTGCATAGGAAAGCAAAACTCTCACTTTTTGACAGCATGCCCTTGAAGTCTTCTATCCACATGAAAGCCAAAAATCTCCAGCCAATCCTCCTTAGGTCTGTCATATAGCTTTGACTCTCCCTAGGAAATCCTTCATCAGCCAATCCAAAATCTGTGCTTAATCCAAATCCAACCATGAGCTTCCGTGTTCATCCATATGCAAGACCCCATCCCCATCAAACTCATCATCAAAGCATGAAGTACCAATCCTATCATGATGTGTTTGGTCGCATTGTCCTTGCTCCCGCCACCTCCTATTCCAATGATGATGAAAATCTTGTTGACTATGACGGGTATATTGAAAGCCTTAGAAACATTCCCCCAAGCATCCCCCAAAATCCAAGAGTTATTCCAAACTATCTAGTCATGCCATCCGATATTCCAGCTTCCCCTCCATCACCCCATCAACCAAGCTTCCAATATTCCACCCCCATCACACTAGCTATTCCTGTCAATCCACCTCCACCTTTGACACACGAGTCTCCAAGGAATCTCCTAGAGGAAATACAAGAAAAGTCGCCTCCAACAGTCGATAAGCCATGTCATCTAATCCAACCATGTGAAGTAGTCAGTGATGAAGCTTCCCCATCTATAATATCACCTCCATCTCCCATAGCTATCATCCCCATACCATCCATCAAATTGCTTAAAATCCTTCCACTTCCCGCAAGCATCAAAATCCCACCACCTATCAAATCCCTCCAAATCCTATCCACATCGCCTCCAAGCATTTCCCAAATCTCTCGTAATGACCCTTATGCATCCATCTTCTACTCACCCATCTCCACTACTGAATCTCCCATCTATCCATCCACTGCCTTTGAAGAATCCATCCCTTCACCTCCTATCGCACCATCCACTCCAAACCAATCCTATCAAGATCCTGCCCAAAAGCATGTTGACATCCCCCAAAGCATAAATGAAGATATCATCGTACCATGTCTTCCATCCATAGTGCAGTCACCATCTCCTCCATCTCCAAAACCTCGAGCCATATCTCCTCCACTACAAGATATCTTGTCATCCCACCAGCTACATCAAGATCCTATCCTTCCATCTCCCCCACTCCATGCTTCCATCTTACCACCTATCCAAGCTATTCCACCATTTATAATCTACCCTCTTGGTTCACTTACATTCATCCATGGTGGCCCTCTCTCAGCAGAAGAATTAAGAACAGTATCTCCCCATTGCAATACACCTAATAAATCACTTCTACCATTTTCTACAAGCAAAAAGTTTCCTCAGCTTGTTCAAATGCTCAATCGATGGCATTATCAAGGTCAAGGTTTAGGACCACAAGAGCAAGGAATCAGAGAGCCTATTATTGCACAAAAAAATCTAGGATTTCATGGTCTTGGATATGTATCCAAAGGCTCACCATCTAAAGGTCTTGGTACACCGCACCCCCAAACCAAGCCTATCTCCAAGCCCACCATGCTAGCCTCCCATCACTCCTTCAAGAAATCTTATGTCATCCCCCCTCCACAATCTTTGCAACCCAAAACAACCTACCATATCCCCCCTTCATCCGCTAAATCCATTTTGGGTCCCTATGTCCCAAAATCTACCATCCTCCATCCTCCTATCAGCCATCATAAAAATCCTATTCCATCCATTTCTATGCAAGATCAACAAAGGCACATATCAGGGCACATCATCCATCATCATCCCCCTACATGCTCTTTCATATCCTCTCCATCTCACAAAGCTTCTCCTAACCATCTTCCCAAAGCTTACCACAGCAATGTAAATGCCAACTTCAAAATACATAAAGCTAAAAATCCACATCCTAGGCAATCATATGTCTATTCTAAAAGACATACTCCAAAAAGGAAAAATCCAATCAAAGAATGCAAAACAATGCAAAAGCCTATGAAAAGAAAATCCAAAAGCATGTGGATCCCCAAGAAAAAAGTTGAAACCCAATGCATAATGGCATCCACCATTGCTAATCCCCCATCTAGTGACTCATGTCCCCCATCTCCTAACTCCATCTTGGGTGCCTATATCTCCAAGCACGCTTCCACAAATCCTCCATCACGCCCGCATCTACCATCTATCCCCCATATGCTCTTTTCACACCCGTTCCAACATGTGCCAATGTTGCTCTTGCAAGCATCCCCATCTCATGCTCCTTTCCAGCATTTTCATCCCTCCATCTCCTACCGTCAATCCCATCTAATCCGATCTATTGCATACATCACACATCCGGTGTACCAACAGCTAGCAACAAAATTGAACATTCCAATAGCCAGTGAAAAATCCCAAAAAAAAAAAGCCAAAATAGCTGAAGAGAGCCAAAATCATTCCAGCTAAGTCCAAAGTCAAAAAGTCAAAAAAGAAAAGAAAAATAAAGCGTCCACTGGTGAAAACTTGGCAATTCAAGCACCTTGGACAAGTACCATGATGAAAACTTGGCAAACAAGCGTCATGCGTAATCTCGCCATCCCCAGCTTAGCCTATCACCCTCATGCTTTTGGTCATCTCTTGACATCCAACTCCATCTTCCAATCTATCCACCTATCCTCCATCCTCCAACTTCTATCTCACACCATCCACTAATCTTATGCAGCTTCAGCCAATCATCTCAGCTATCATCCATCTCCCTAGCCCCTTCAGCTTTTTCCATCCTAGCTTCAATCCTATCACATCCATCATAAGACCTCCTTCCGCATGTCATCTTCTGATTGGGGGCACTATATTCCTTGGAGATCTTGTCTTGTCCATCCTCCCTTATCATTGGTATCTAGCTCTAGGCTATCCTCATGCAAACCCAATGTCATCTCTTTATATCCATCATAATCCTAGCTATCTACCATCCTATCCAGCCATCTCATCCTGCTCCTCTATCTATCCTTGGTCACAAAATCTCTCATCATCATTGGATGCATCCTACCAAATCCATATCATTTGCTATCACCCCACCCTTAGCTTTCGCATCTTGCACAACATCGAACCATCCCGCTATGCTATCATCCTGAGCTTTTGCCTGCTTGTAACTATCTTGGTCCATTAGCTTGTACCATATCTTGATTAGCCCGCTTGTAAATATCTTGGTCTGTCAGCTTGTACATCCTCTTTAGCTTAGTACCATTGTATCTATCCAGTGTTCGTGTCAGTTCATCCTTGATCAACATCTTGCACCC
Organism: Cupressus sempervirens; assembly: GCA_028749045.1. Lineage (NCBI taxonomy): Eukaryota > Viridiplantae > Streptophyta > Pinopsida > Cupressales > Cupressaceae > Cupressus > Cupressus sempervirens. The sequence continues at coordinate 630,744,825 of CM053791.1, read as the reverse complement.
ATCGCACATCTTGGTTAGCTATTCCAACGCATCCTTTAGCTAGATTTCCTGTCACCAAAGTGTTATCTTTCTTAGTTCAGCTTGCCAGACGCATCACTCATCCAAATCCACCAGCTTCGGTGCTCTCCGATAGGTCCTTGCAGGATATAGCTTTCCTCATGTCTGATCTTGGTCCGTTAGTACCTTGTCCTACCCATCTCGTTGGCAAACGGCTCTCTTTTGGATTTTCACTTTCTTTTGATTTGGGATCTTCCCTTTTGGGTCTTGAAGTATCTTTTCCAAGAAATCTCCTTTTTCCCTCCTCAAGGTTGCCACGATCTTCCATATCATGGTATGCTGCGAATGGGGCAATTAGAGCGTAAGGTCTTGATCAGGTCTTTCATTTTTTTTTCTTTTCTGCTTGTGGGTTCTCCAGTGTCGTTTCCACACTGCTTCCTCTAGGATTCATGTGTGATGCTGGGGCAATCCTTGTGTGTTTGTTTTGAGTTAGTTTGTCAGTCCTTTGGACGGTTGGTGAAAAGGCCTTGATGTTCTTGGTAACCTTGGCAGTTAACCAATAGTCCTATAGCAAATCTAGTGCTCAACTACATGGTGGTACTTCTCTTTGAAGTATCCCCCCGCTCAAAAAGCTTCAATGGTTTTCCTTCATCTCCATTATCCCCCATCCATATCCAGCATCCGTCTCTCCTACCCCAGCCAATGCATCAGTATCTCTTTGAATCACTCATCACTCTTAGCTTTAGGGATCCACAATCCTAGTCTTAGGGATCCACCAATCCAAATCAACCCACCAAGCCTCATCTTTCGAGATCCACAATCCTAGTCCTAGGGATCTCCGAAACCCATCTTCCGCCAATCTAACTCTTTGAAATATTGTTGCATCAGCTTTATAATCCCCTCATCCATCTCCCTATCTTGGATTCTTTTTTATAGCGCTCTGCTCCTTCATCCTCTGCAATCCCTGAGATCTTAAGCTTGCTTCCTCTTGTGCCTCTGAGTCTCCTTGCTCATCCCAGATTCTTGTCTTTTTCAAGAAGCCACCGAGCCTCGCTTTCTCTCCCCGCTGCCTTCTTAAGGGGGCATCTCACAGTCCATTCTCTCCTCTTCTGCTCTAGCCTTGGGCATCTTATTTTCTTATCTTTGATGCCATGCCACTTGCGGCATCACATCAAAGAGGGGCAAAATGTAGACACCTAAAATCCTTTAAAAAATAAAGTATTTTTATTTTTTGAAAAAATCCCTGATGACATCATCATTTATTAATTAATTATTTAATTAATTAATTAATTAATTTTTATGCCATTAAATCCCTTTATCTTAATTAAAAATATTTAATTAAGGAATCCCTCCCAAAAATGTTTAAATCTTATTTAAACATTATTTCCTTATTTATTAATTATTTAATTAATAAATTGACCAAAAATCCTAAAATAAATTAAAAAAATTATTTTTTGCCCAAAACTTGGCCAATTTCCTTATGACCAATAACCTCTTCCAAAATCTTCTAATCCTTCTTTAATTTCGATTAAAGGCTAATCCCATCATTTCCTACCCCTAATCCCAACTCAAAATATTTAATCAAGATTAAATATTAATCCTCATGTTTATTAAAAAAGTTTTAATAAATATCTCCTCAACCCAAACCCTTGAAATAAATAAAACTTTATTTATTTCTTAAAAATCTAATTTATCCTCATCCTAAGAAGTTCTAGACTCTTCTAGAAAGTCTTCATCCTCATCCTAGGAAGTTCTAGACTATTCTAAAAAGTCTTTATCCTCATCCAAAGTCTAGACTCTTCTAGAAGATGTCTTTAAACCTAATCCTAATCCCTTCCTAACCTTGTCACATTCCCTAAACATGGGTTAAAACTTACTAACCCAAGCCAAAGTTAACAAATATCTCCTCTTTCACCCACCCTCATTAAATGCCATCCACTTGCCTATCCCTAAGCTAATCCTAAACCATCCTAATCCATCCTCTAATCATTTGCACAAGCCTAAACAAGCTTAAAACCTTCCTAATCAAGTCCAAGTCAAAATTTCTCTCATCATCCTCAAAATATCTCAACCATAAAACTTTATGAAGTCCACTAGGTCATAAATGACTCTTACAAGCCCTTTTATTGCTCTTACAAGTCATTATGAGGGTCTTTATGAAGATTTTATCCCTTGAGCCTCCTTTGTTGACTCATCCTTCCCCTTTCCTCCATCCTCTCACCATGTGACATGTTTCACTCCTTGATTGGCTATAAGGAAGCACAATCCATGTGCTCTCCTCTCATGCAATCTAAGCCCTCCATAAGCTTTTTCCCATCCTTGCATCTTAGCCCTCAAACCCTCAAGCCTCTTGCCTATAAATTGGATCCTTCCCCTTTGCAAAATAACACAATCCATGAAGTAAATTTATAATGCTATTTTGAGAGCCAAATCCATACTAAAGCCATATATCAACACCAAAAATCCACAATCATCCATTGAAGCCTTTGGAAGCATATTGAGCATACATCTTATCCATTTAGATAAAGCCACTCAAAAAGAGAGCTTCTCATTGAGAGAGCCCATTAATGGCTCATATTTTCAATTGAGAGCTCATCTTAGTCTATCTTGAAGTTTATGAATTTTGTTTAGTTTGTAGAAGCTTTATTTAAATTTGGTTTCTATTAGCATACTAACATTGCTCATATACACTATGCTCCCTCTTTATGATTCTCTCTTATTCTCCCCCATATTATTTTTCTCCCCTTGTCTTTTATGCTCCCCCATTTTGTATTCTCCCCCTTTTTTGACACTTATGTCAAATGGGCTATACATTTATTATGTGTTTGTCTAGAAAAGATTTATGGACATCCATTATTATATTGAGGGATGCATCCTTGTTATCACATGCAACATCCAATGACTTTATTTGGATTGCAAGCTTGATAGCAAGGTGGACTAGAGCATCTAAAGTAGAAAGATTGGGGTCTTTCTTTAGTAGAGTTTCAGCATAGCCTAGCTCCTTGTGCAATATTTCCATGTGTGGGGTGAGGGTTGCTTGTATGCTTGTCAATTTGGCTCTTATGTTAGCCTCATCTATTGTCAATATAGCTAACTAACTCTGTGATTGAATTAATGTCCTAAAATGCTTCTCACTCTGAGCTGGATTTGTAGGTAGTCTAGCACCTAATGCAGATATTTGGCTTTCCAGACTCAGAATGTGACTTCTGGTCGCTTGGGTGAAGAGTGTAGGATAGAATAATTTTGTGTACAATGAGAATATATTCTCAAGTACCTTCTTCACATCCTCAACCTTAGTTGCCAATGCAACTTGTGTAAGCGCTATATCACCAAATATTTTCTCATTGACTTTATTATAGAAATTTTTTTTTGACCATTCTAAAATTTTAACATTTGTATCAAGGTCTTCATTACTAACCTTCTCCACTATGAGTTCTATGAGTGGCTTGGTCTCTTCAAGAGTTGGCAGACTGAATGTGTCTAGAAAGATATCCTTAATATCTTGAAGTGCTTGCTTCTGCCTAAGTTCTTTCCTAAGCATATCTTGATGCTTCTTCCTTTCTAAGGCCTAGTGCAATATGCCTATTTGTTCTAGTGTCACAGTATCATAATCATACTTTGGAATAAAAATTTCTTCATCAAGAATGATATCTCCATAGTGAATTACCTTTTCAACCTTTGATGAACTTGGGCTTGGCACTAAGATCTACAATGGAGTAACATTTGTGCTCAACTTCTAAAGATTTTGTGTATAAGGAGTGCCAGATGCTAGTAAGGCTACCAGTTCTTGGATGGCAACTTGTTCCTTCACCTTTGGTGTTAGCTCACTCTCTTCAGGCTTGCCCTAGTCTACTGCTATGACTTGACTAGCACCTTGTCCTTGTGTTGTAGGTACAGATGAGTCTATCTTACCTATTTCCTTCTGACCTATAGTGGTGTCTTTCTCTTCTATTATTTTCTTCTCAATTGTATCAACCTTGGTAGATGTATCTTTTGACACCTGGATGAAAGGTTTTACATTAGTAACTAAAGGGATGATAGAAGGTGGTTCTTGTGGATTCACCTTTTCCCTTGTAATATCAGTTACTACCTTTTGCAGTTCATCTACACTAACCAAAATAGGATTGCCACTAAGATTAGTCTGCAATATAAATTGATCTAGTATTTTCTTCAAGTATTCTGTAATAAGAGGATTGATATTCTGAGCTGATATATCAGATGCATCCTTGATAGTTATAGTTTATTAGTCTTGGTTGTGTCATGGGGAGGACTGACACTCAATAATTGTGTGTCATGCACACTCTGTTCTTCTTGTTGCTCAGGCTCAGTTGTTTCCTTTTCATCTTCTTTCACTTCTGTCTCTCCTCTAACTATGTCAGTTTCTCCTTTCTTTGCTATGGTTAACCCATAAATGAGTTTCCATATTTGTGTTGATTTCTTAACAACATCCTCAATATTATTTTAGAGAATGCTAAAGGCTCTATATTTAGTTGTGAACCTAACTGCATATTTCTTTACATCCTTAGCAATTTGTTCCTTAGTCAACTCTGGTATTACTTGGGCTAATGTGGTCTCCTTGATTTGTCTTTCCAAATTTAGATAATAACGCCATTTTTTCTCAACAATGTCATATAAACTCTTAGATACAGAGTTGGAAAATTCTAGTGTTGTTGTCTTAAACTTTGACATCATGGCATATAGTGCCTCTTCCACTTGGTTTTCCTCCACTTTACCCAATTTGTCAAAATGAACATGACTAAAAATTGATAAATCTGCATTGTTCTTTACATTGTCACATAAATTTTCAAGTTCTAAGAGAGGATTGTGACTCACCACCTTGAATTGGATATTGTCATCTAACTCTATCTTCTCTTCATCAGAACCTAGCTATGTCACATACTTCCTTCTCTATCTTTTCTGCTCCTAACCTCCTTGCTCTATTTTCCTTTTGTTTTCCTTAGCCTTTTGTGTTGTAGCACGTGTGTTGGCTCTAGCTATAGGTGCAATGGGCTTTGGTTGACTTGGTTTGACAATTTTCCTTGTCCTTTCCACTAGTTATGCCTTTGCCTTCCTTTTCTTTTTCTTTGTAGGAGTAGGTGCTTCCTCGACTTCTTTTCCCTCAATACCTTCAGTCTCCTCCTATTCTTTATCTTCTCCCATGCCCTGTGTCAGTGTTAGAGGTTCTTGAGCTTTTGTTCCTTCTTCCTCTTCATCCTCTTCTTCTTCTTCCTCTTCCTCCTCAACATCCTCTCCAAATTTGGCTTTTAGCTTCTTTACTAGCTTATCCTTCTTCTTAATTACTAATGTAGTTTTTAGTTCCATGGTTATCTTGGACTTTGCCACTTCATAATTTCCAATTTTTTTTTCAGTTTTGTCCACTTCTTATACTAGTGGAGCTGCTATAGCTACTGAGGCTTCATCTACATTTACCTCATATCCTAAGAGTCTCAACCATCTTACCCTTGGTGTGCTAGCTTGTACAAATGTGTAGTCAGCATCAACCAGAAAACATACATCATTATAATGTTTTTCAACTAAAGAAACTAGTATTCTTAGCCTTTCCTTCATTGACCTTTTGAAATCTTCAGAGTAGCTAGTCATTAAGGATTCAAAATTTTCTCTTAGTTGCTCAATGTACTCACCAATCTATACTGCAATTGATCTATTTGTCTTCCATCCCATAGCACCAAATGAGGGGAATCTATTTTTTACATAAAATAATATACAAATCAATATAGAACCAAACTTGCATTGTGCACTGTTGGTTTTCCTAATTGCTCCAAAGTTCTCCATAAGTTGTTACAATTGAAGTTCTACTAGATCATATATATGATCCCTCTTAACAATCTTGTAACCAACATCCACAACTATATAGGGTACACTATTCAATCTAATCGATTGATAGAACTTATGTGTTATTACCCTTATAGCAAAGTTAATAAGAGGATCAATGATTGTGTCTATATTCATCCCTCTTTTATTCCAAATTGCTCCAGTATTCTTTTCAATCATCTCCTTGGAATCACTTCTTAGTGTCTTAGGCCGATCTAGGGTTGGGTAGCCAGTAACCCTATGAGCTATTCTCTTGGTTATCTTAATAGGTCCACTCTCTAGCCATAAGGAACCATCATGAATTCAGCTAAAAAAAAATCATATCCACTCTATCTCCAATACATTTGAAAAATCTAGGGCTCGTATTAAACCCCTTTTCTCAGCAATCTTGAATTCTTTTTTCAAAACACCATTTTCACACAACTTGTTGTATGCACCTCTTATTTCCATGTCACCAATGCTTCCTATCTTGTAATTGTAGTATTTCATCATGTCTTGTACCATTATTACATTTGATGGAATCATAGACAGTGCACCAGAAGGGTCTTCTTTATATGCGATGTTAGGAATGGCTTTAAACATGGGTTGTATAACTTCATTGCTAACTAGCTGAAATTTTAAAACTTCCTTCCCTTCAACATTTTTTGAACTTGATTCCATTCTATCAAACTAGATTTTATGAAAATTAAAACTATGTAGCACAGCTCTTGATAAATACCTTAGGAAATCTGATGAACTGGCATGAGATCGTTGCTAAAATCTCTTGTAACTGCTTTGAATGAATTTTCCAGATTGCCTTTAAAACTTCCTTCCCTTCAACATTTTTTGAACTTGATTCCATTCTATCAAACTAGAGTTTATGAAAATTAAAACTATGTAGCACAACTCTTGATAAATACCTTAGAAAATCTGATGAACTGGCATGAGATCGTTGCTAAAATCTCTTGCAACTACTTTGAATGAATTTTCCAGATTGCCTTCTACTATGTTCACTCTTTCTCAAATTTGAAATGATGAGGAATGAGCTAAAATTGATCATATACCCTTTGAAAACTTTGCATTTAATGTTGAGTGCTTACACAACTGTAAGGTTAGAATTAACCAATTTTAGGTTCACTTAGCATCCTTTTTCATTTCCATCACTCGGCAGCTACTATGAGCTTGGCATCAACTACCCAATCTGATAGCTCAATATCTTCCAGCATTCCACTCAAAACATATAAGAAACTTTTTATGCTCTGTAACAACATGAAAAACTTGAAGATTTATCATGAATTTTTAACATCTTGCATCTTTATTCATGCTAATGTAGTCTTTTTAGTACTATCTCCTTTTGGTACTAATGCATGATATAGCCTTTAAATATTAGTCTCACATACCTCTTGTTTTCCTAGTTTGATAAGGTGTGATCACCTAACCCATTGGGTGAAGTGATCCCTTCTCCATTTGATGTGTTGCAAACATCTTTTCTCCTCCATGTCTTGTTCATCTCATCTTTGATGTGTTCAACATCTATCTTGCCTTTACCTTTATCAAATTTACAACTTGGTGCCCTTGACCAAGTTGGACAATACCTATTGAAGTGACCAATCTTCAAATAGCTAAAACATGTAGCTTGACTCAACCACCTTTGGTAGTTACCTCTGAAGTGTATCCTAATGCAATTTTTAGGAAAATGTCTATATTCTTGATCGTAATGATAGCTATATCTTGTATTGTAATCCCAATTATAAGAGTTATCATTGTTACTTACCTTTGTTTGCCTATTTAATGTCCACATAGATTTGGATCTGCATTCAAAAGCTCTATGTCCATACTTCTAACAACTATAGCAATATCCTTCTAATCTTTGTGTATGTATGGTCCTAGTTCTGCATTCATGTGCCTGATGACCGACCTTGTTGTACTTGTGACAATGAATCATGTTCTTAGGCTTGAAATTTTGATTTGTGGTTTTACTCCTGCACACATTAGTAGTATGTTCTTTCTTACCACAATTATGACAAGTAGGTTTAGATTTCTTACCTTTGTTGTTCCTTTATTCTACATCTTTGGATGATTCTCCTTCTTCAGTGCTTATGTAACCCAGCCCTGATGTATTATTCTTTGATTTAGGAGATCTCAATAATTGCTCAAAGTATTTGATGGTTTCATTTAGTTTGTTGAAACTTTTAGAAAATTCCTTTTCTCTCTTTAGGTCACTTTTCAATTGTTCATTCTGCAATTTCGATGTAGTTATCTCAATGTCCTTTAAATTCAATTCATAGTTGACATTCATCATTTGACTTAGAGTATTCAATTGCATGTTGGAGATCTTGGTTAGCTTTGTTGACTTTTCTTCTAGTCTGTTGGCCAGAATTCTTTTCTCTTCTTCAATCATGGCTTTGTCTTCCATAGCTTTCTTCTTTTGTTCAATTACCTCACATAGTAGTATAGCTTGTGATTCTTGCTCTAACTTGAGATTTTTTATTTCCTTAGCTTGTACTCTATTCTTTTCCATTAGATCTGCAACTATTGCATCAAATTCATTGGAGTCTCCATTTGCAAATAGCTTAGTAGTGTCTATCTCTTTGTATTGTGTGTCAGTCTCTATAATAGTAATCTCTTTCCTTCTCTTTAAGGAATTATTTAGATCTTCTCTTGCTTGATTCAATTGATGTAGTGTGAGATGTATTTCAATCTCTTGGTTCTCAATACTCTTTCCCAACTTATAGACATCCATTTCAAGATCACTCCTCAAAGTTGCAAAGCTTCTCTTTCAAGAATAAAGCTCTGATACCAATTGTTGGAATTACAATAAGAAAGGTAAACTTTTGAGAGGGGGGGTGGTGTGAATCAGTAGTTTAAACTTGGACCCATAAAACTTTCACCGCATATCTATCTCATGCATTCAATGAGTAAACTAAAATATCATGTAAAGTATATACATCTAAATCAAGTAAACATGTAAGAATTCACACACATAACACCAGATATGATTACTTAGAAACCTTCCAACTAAGAAGGTAAAAATAGGGTGGGGATGACACCCACAAATCTTCACTACTGTAGTAATCAAGTGTATCCAATGAAGGTTACAATGTTTTCACCATGAAACACGATCTACCCTATGAAAGGTCTACCCTGTTAAAGGCTTACAAATACTGTTAGGTCTCACCTTGTTAGAGGATTTCAACACCCTGTTAGAAGTGTGCCTTGTTAGAGGACTTCAATTTATAACTAAGTAAGCACCCTGTTAAAGGATTTCATACAGTCTGTTAGCACTACTCTATTAAGAGATTTGATTGAAATCACCTATTAAAATGTCTCAACATAGATCCTATGGTTGGCACTTACTTGCTTAATAATAGATCACCTCTAAACAATGTCTTCTTGATCCTTCTTAATTAGATGTCTCAATATTGTATCCTTTTCTCTATCCTCTGTTCTTCTCTAATTGATTTTGGAGTTCACTCTTACTTCTAAGTTACCATGAATGCTTTGCATGTGAACTATTTTCTCTGCTCCTTCAATTCTCATACATCCATTCATCCCTCCATTAAGATTTTAGGGCTTCATCCTCCTTAAGAAGACTTTGGTGGCTTAGGGTTAGGTATGAATGTACGGCTGAGATTCACCCATTTTGTTGCTTAATCCTTCCCATTTTCTAATTGGCTACATGTAATTGCATAGGGAATCCAAATAAAGATTTGTCCTTATTTCAAAAGTATTGAAATACAATCTTAAGTCAACTTTAAAATGGTTTACATAGTTGTTTGTGCCATTACAAACAAATATGTTAAAACTTTCTTACGCAGCATATGAAGTCTCTAATGCTCGTCATGTACTATTCTTTATACTATGACTTGGCCCCTATATTGCTTGAAATCCATTGTTTACTCAGCTCCTAAATCACTTAGCATGGTCTATTTGCTTAGAACTTGAGTGACTCGGCACATGAGTGACTTGGTACTCATTGTAACTCAACATGGTCTAATATTTACATGTTGTGCTCGGCATGTATTAATAGTTCAGTATGAACTAAGTAAATAGCTCTTGAGTGTGTTGACACTCACTTGTCAAAACCAATCTGAGATCAATTGCATTATTTTTGGTATTGTCTTACTATTTTAACCTAGTAAGTTTGGTTGAGCAAAGGTGTTTACCATTTGGTTGATTTGGTTTATCAGTTTGGTTTGCTATCAATTCCAAAGAGGGAGATTGTTGAGATCTGATTGAAAAGATCATTATTGAGGGAGATTGTTGAGAAAGATTGAAAGAGCGAGATTGTTGAAGAGGACTATGTGTTTCAATCATTATTTTATCACTAATGTCAAACTTTCTTTTTGTTAGTAAGACAACAACTTACAAGATTCAAGTACTATCACTTAGTTGATTGATGAAGAGGATTTGATCAAAAGATGTAACAATAGCACCTAGAGGAAAGATTGAGTTATGATTATGTAACAAAGTACAAGGATCAGTTAAGATAGTGATGACATGATGTATCGATAATCTACTTAAGCTTACAAAGGCTAGTTACACTTAGAAAGTTTAGAAGAACAAGTTACACAAAGTTTGTCTACCAAGCTTGACCAAGTGGCTAGTAGGTGTCAAGCAAAGTCAATAAAAGCTGAACAAAAAATTAGTTGGAGCTGAGTAAAAGTTCATTCTAGTGTATGCCGAGTAAAATAGTTGATGCCATGTAAAGTTTAGTCGATGTCAAGCACCAGTAAACTTTAGTTCGTGTTGAGTAATTTCATGGTGGATGTTGAGCAATGCAGTATGTGCTAAGCATCATAAGGTTGATAATGTTGAGTTGTTGCATTATTTAAAAGATCGTAGATTTGATGAATCTGAGCCAACAAGTTTATTTTCTTGCATTTTGTGAACCAAGTGGAAGATAAGGTTGATGATTTGGTGGCATAGAATTTGAGGTAAACCATTTTTGGGCTAATTCAAAGTGGATTCCAAGAGAAGTTTCTAGAAGAGATATGATATATGGGGTAGATATATTGTATCCTACCTAATCCATCTGAACCCTAAATTGGATGATGGAGAATGAGTGGCAAAATACCTTAATTTCCTATTTATAGGAATGGATGGTCATGAAGCAAGGTTGTCATGTGTGAGAACCTAAGGGAGACAAGGAGTCAAGGGTTTTGATTCATCAAGTGACCTAAGAGAAGAGTTTGCAATGGCATGTTAAGCAAGAAGGCTTAAGGAGATGAATGCTTGAAGGATGAACAAGTTATCAGAGTTGTAAAGTATGAAGGCCAAGCAAAATTGAGGACAGAAAAAAGATCGATAATTTGCAAGAGAAGTTGTAAGTAGTATCAGATCAAAGCCTTACTATTACTCTCCAACAATTGTATTACTCGAGGGTAAATCCTTTGGATTAAGGTTGACCTAATAGTCATTTGTAAATCCTTTAACTGGGTGACATTCCAAGTGAATGGTCTAAAGTCCTCTAACAAGGCTCACTTCTAATAGGGTGATTGAAATCCTTTAATAGGGTCACATTTAATAGTGTATGTATTGTAACCTTTAACGGGGTTGGCCTTTCACAAGGCATCACTTTAGAAGAGTGAAAAAAAGTAGCATATTACTAGTGGTTTTTCCCAAATTGGGATTCCACATAAATCATTGTGTCAAGTATGTTGATGAATCTATTATGTTTCATGCTTTACATTTCTACAAGTTGATTTGATAGTAACCTACAAGTTTTAGCAATTGCATAATCTTATGGATGCATGCATGAGTATAAATGTTTTATGGGTTCACTAAGATGTGAAAATTTTATTTATACATCTAGACCTTGGATAACTGATTCCCCCCCCCCCCCAAAAAAAAAAAAAAAAAATTCTAAAGTATTCCAATAGATGATGGTAGATGGTGAGTACATTCATCATTGTCATCTAACATCAGCTCACATGCACATGAGCATGTGTTAAATACAACCAAGGTGAATGCTAACTAGGTCTCCCCTATCTCAACACTCTTGAGAATATTCATAAAATCCCTTAAAATATTATTTCAAAGTACATGTGGACTGAAGACCTTCTACACTACTTGAGTTGCTAGTAGATGATGAATATTCATCATCATCATCCTCTCGCATAGGCTCACATGCATATCATGTGTTAAGTAAAACCAAGGTAAATGTTAACTAGATCTTCCTAGTCCCAACACTCTCAAGAATCATGATAAGATCCCTTAAAATATTGTTTCTAAGTGCATGTGCACTAAAAACCTATTGTCAATACTTGAGCTACCAGTAGCTACTAAGTATTCATCATCATCATTTGACATAACCTCACATACATATCATGTGTTAATTGCAACCAAGGTGAATTTTAACCAGGTCTTCCCACTCTCAACGCCCTTAGGAATCGTCAAAGCTTGTCAATGTATGAGACTCTTGGAGTTCAAAAACTATCACAAGAGGTAGAGAAAAAGAAGGTGTATGTTTCAACTATTATCTATTTGCAGAGGCTTCTAGCAGGAGAATGTCTTTTCAAAAATGGTTTGTATATGATTATTCATGGATATATTGCTTATCCATCATTCAAATAGTATTTAATAATATTTCATTATAAATAGTATTTAATTTTTTATTTAAAATATATATGTTCAATCTAAATGGATTCAAGAGAAATATAAAGATGGATGTCTTGTTAGTATTTGCCAATAGATTATTACAATGATTTTTGTTAACTAATTATTTTAAAAAATTGTTACAACCAATTAGAACTCAATAATTTTAGTTTTTTAAAGGTTTTGAATTATTTTCTAAAGTAATATGCAAGAATTTTAAATAAAGAAGGGATGAAACTTATTTATCTTTAGGTCTTATACACAAATTTCATAGAAATTTTATTTCTATTAGATTTTTTAGAATTTTTTTTGGATGCACTAACCCACATTGAATTTATTACTTCTTGCAGATAAACACAAATTTATAGCTTATCATTTTGTTTTACTTTAATTAATGTGATATTATCAATCAATTAATACAAAATATTTATCATGGACCAATAATGTAAATGAAAAAGATGTTTTCCAATAACTTGATTCTTGCATTGGCAAAGTTCATCACTTCTTTGTACATTCCGCTAGCTGAATCACCCCTTTTTATTTATTTTCCTATCAGCTTTGTGTTGGGCCTATGTCTCATTGTAATAATATTTCGACCTTTTCAATCAGTTGTCTTGTTCAATTTGTTTGCAACATGTCAATCTGACACTTCTTGTCTTCCAACACCCTCTACCAGGAGGCTTGTACCCTAGGAAGACCTACAAACATGTTTGAGAGTTGTTTAAAAAATATTTATTTCAAGAAATTTTCAATTATAAGTAGAATGAGAATTTAAATGTTAACCAAAACATATATTATCAAGAATAATAAATTATTTTAATCATTGTAATGAGAATGTTAGAGTTCTCTGAAAAGTCTTTATTTCAAAGAATAATAATTTTTTAAGTTGTTGTAAACTTGGATTAGGAGTATTCTTAAACTTATTATTTGATGTCAAAATTTCAGACTGATTTGTATGATATTATATCTAATAGTGGATTCTAAATTTAAAATTAAAAAGAATTTACCAATTATTAAGCCGAGAGGCTTCCTATAGTGGAAGCATTCATCAATGTTAACCTTTGCCATTTAAAAAAAAATTTGGTGTTCATTTAGCAGTCATATATTTTATAATTCTTTTTAAATTTGTTCATTATAAATGTAACTGATAATAATGTATGCAATCAAAATATAATGACAAACATTAAAGAGTCGAGAAGGAGAGTGGATGGAATAGTATATTAAAGTTTATTAATTACCAGTGCCTCTGAAAATGATAAGCGAAGAGTATTATTTAGCTTTGCAATAGATTTCATTGCATTTTTTGGGCAAATGTTTCATTTCCTCGTTCGTTGCTCTTTATGGCAGAGATCATTTAATTTTCCTTGAAATTTGTATCAAACATTGAAGTGTTGTAATAGACATCTATCACTTAAGATTCATGTTTCGTATGAGTGGCATTACAGAGGAGTGTGTCCACTCTATAGGGGAAATTTACATCTGAAATCAAGGATTTTGTGGAGCTTGCATTTGGCTCAAAACTTTTGACACTTTAAGGGCTACCATTGTTGTACATGTTTGTGTGTTTATGTTGCTTATCTCAGTGCAATATGCACCTCAGAAGGATATCTCTCAGCTTATATATATATATATATATATATATATATATATATATATATATATATATATATATAAGCTAGTTTACATAGATATATCTATATAAGCTAGCTTATATAGATATAAGCTAGTTTACATATACAACATTATCAGCACATTAAAATGCTCAGTATTAACTTTAAAATATGGAACCATAAATTTTTTAAATTTTTTACAATAAACAAGATTATTCCTACTTATTTTCTTTTAATTTCTAAAAATATATTAAATTCTTCAAAATAGTTCATTGTCTTGCATATGCTTCCACAATGTGCTACATATTTTAGACGAGTTGAATGGAAGAATAATTTATATATGAAACAATGGGTTGTAACGTATTAATCAAAGTACATTAGGTCATGAAATTCCTCTTCATTTTTTTGTAGTGAATGTCCATACATTGTTTTAATGCTTCTATTTCACAGGCTAGGTGGATACTTATTATGGAGTTTGTTGAAAGGTAATGTTTGTGGATCAAGGAACATGTTGCACAACATTCCTTTCTGTTTAATAATTTTGAGGAGGTTTGAGTAGAGGCATTGGGGATGGTTTCAAGGAATAGTGGAATGACCAATTTGTAACATTGTTCAAAGAGTCCTTATGATCAATCATATAATATTTTAATCTTTAATCTTTTGTAAAAGTATAAGAGTTGCTATTATTATTATTATTCTTATTATTATTGTTATTTAAATTTAACATTTGAAATAAAAAATATTAAAACATTTATTAATTAAAAAAAATATTTTATTTTTGAAGAATATGTTCCTCCCTAAAGTAGGGGAGAGGACCCAGTAGTCGTGCACCCTAACTTTTTGCTCATTAAAGTTGATCATAATGATCATAAAAATGGCCAATTTTTTTGACACCTTCTTTGACTAGTCAAGTGCTTAACTAAGGTTTCGCCTTGTCATAATTTTATTTGATTTTAGTTTTATGCATGGTAGTAGAATGAGTTCAAATTGTTAATTTTCTAACCTCCTACCCATCATAGTCAACTTACCCCCCCAATTGGTAGTTGACCATGTCCCAATAGTTGTACATGTTGTCACATTAAATTTTAACCACATGTGACTAAAATGTACACTAAAAATCTAAAACCTAAACATTATAACATTTATATATAGAAAAACATATTCTACTTCTATTTACTAATATTTAATTATTGGGTAGATATTATCTTACCATCAATATATTTAAATGTAGAAATTAAATTAAAAACTCTCTTAGGTTAGTTATTTTTACACCTAACCCTAGACTTATTTTCCTATGTTTAGACTAACTTGTTCATACCCTAATTTATTTCTCACCACTTGTTTCTCTGTAACGATGCTTTCTGGCACATATGTTCATACCCTAAGGCCCCGTTTGGTTGCTGGAATATGAGTGGAATAGGAAAATGAAATTAGAATATGTTTTATATTCGTTGTTTGGTAAGCTCAATCGGAATTGGGAATAGGAAGACATATTCCAATTTTGCCCCTAAAATGAGCATATGTCTATGCCAAAAAATATCTGTTATTGGAATAGGCCATTTCCATTCCCATTCCAATTTTTCATTAAAAAAGTTATTTTTTTTTTATTTTTTCAATTTTTTTTTTATTTTTTTGAATTTTTATTTTTGAATTTAAAATTTTATTTTATTTACTTTTTCTTTTCTTTTTTTTTTTGTTAAATTTTTTTTTGAATTTTTTTTAATAACATTTTTTAAAATTATATCTATTTGTTTAAAAAAATGAAAATGAATTAACCAAAAAAATTATAAATTAAATTTTTTTTTAAGAAAATTGTTTTTAAAAATACAAAACTTAACCTTATTCCTATTCCATTTTTGTACAACCAAACAATGGATTAACATATTCCCAGTCGAATTCCAAGTGCACCAAACATGATTGGAATTACCCATTTCTATTCCCATTCCCCATTTCCATTCCCATTCCATTTTTCTATTCTAATTTTCTATTCCTATGCCAGCAACCAAACGGGGCCTAATTGATTTCTCACCACTTGTTGCTCTGTAACGATGCTTTCTAGCACATAAAGAATGGTGAATAGATAGGGGAGATGCCACGATTCACATGTTTAAGAGGCCACAATTCCAATGCATTGAGGCATATTTATTTTTAGTGTTACAATTTCTGCCCATTTTTTATCAGTTGTTGTAAAAATTTCTTCATAAAACTGTTGTTGAAGGGTTTATAAAGGATATTTTTCTTGTCCATATAGAATTGTTGCTTAAGGGTTTTTATTCTGGCTAATTCGTAGGGGTTTGGCGATATTTTAAAACTAGCGATGGTCATTAAAGACTGGTAGAGGGCTACAAAGGCAGGGTTAATAGGGGGATGCACAATAGAAGGCACTTCCTAAGCATAATAGTTGGAAGTATCCTACTAAAAAAGCCTCTCATCTACATTTTCAAATGGTGACCATCAATGAAGAATGTGTTTCATCAACAAGCAAGGAGGAGTTAGAGGGTAGATGCCAATTTCTCCACTACCATGCCACTTTTCCAGAGGGACAACGAAGCCGACGACTGTTGAAGATTTTTTTTGATGATTGTTAAAGATATGAGCACTAAGAATACTCCAACTCCGCTACGAAAATTCCTGGTCAGTTGAAGGGCGTTGCTTGCATATCTTGCTACATGAAATGGAAAGAGCTAAATTATTTTCAAGTCAATTCAGTAGTTTTTCTCGTACTACCCCACTGCTCCAATTTTACATTGGGTAGATCTACATAATGTGGGTTTCCAGAGATTATTTTGAAAATCAGAGTTTCAGATGGAGTTCTTTCTTGTTGTGTTGATTTTTTAATTGGATTTCATTGTGATTTGTGTTGGGGTTTTTCTGGGTATTGTAGAAAATTTGAATGTACACCTTTTTTTGATTGAATTTCATTGAGATTGGAATTAATTTTTATTCTCTTTGTATTTTTTTTTTATTAAGTTTCATTTCATTACAATCTGTGACTGTAATGGATTTTTTATTCTCTTTCAGAATATTTGTGATTTAAGTTTCATTATAATATGTAATAGATTGTAATATATTATTGTTTTACTATAAGAAGGCTCAACATCAACAAGATGATTAGAATATGAACTTCTGTCATCTAATCTAAAGTCTTTGATTGGTATAGAATTTGGAGTAAAATAGATGTTTGATTTGTAGAGTTTGTTATACTCTATCACATTAATTGTAGCCAAGAGCTTGTATTGTTCTCACCATTCATTTCATAGATAGATTAATTGCTGATACATTTTATGCATATGTAGGTTGGGAGAAGAGGGCTTCAACTATTTATAAAATGTGTCTATTGACACAACTACATTAAAAAAATTGATATCTTTTGAGTAGGTAAGGTCTAACTACATTGAAAAAATTGAGATCTTTTGAGCAGGTAAGGTCTAAAAGACCTTACTGGGCAATGACCCATCTATCCTTATTTCTTCCTTTTATTTTTATGGAGATAATTTCCACAACATGTCAAATTGTGATTTTGCTATCAAGATATTAGGATTTAACTATGTGATTTTGAGTCATTGAGTTTGACTCAAAATCACACAGTTAAATCCTGATAGCAATATCACAATTTCGTTGATTTCAGTGAATAAATGTGATTGTTTCTATATAAAGTAATATTTAAATTGACATATATGTAGACCTTCAAAGCAATATAGTCATTTGTGTCTTTACAAAAATAGATATATTGCTATAATTATAATGACTGTCAATAGAACATTACAAAATGACAAACTTGACAGGAAAAGGTATAATAGAAGAACTAGTCTATAGGATATAACAAAATGATTGGTTGGTGAAAATAGAGGACCAGTCTATAGGATACAACAAAATGACTGGCTTGTGAAAATAGAGGACCAATCTATAGGCTATAACAAAATGACCAGTTGTGCAAATATTCCTTTGAGCCATCAGAATGATTAAGTCTTCATTGCTTTTTTTTTCTATTCAAAATAACCAAGCCTTCATTGTAGCATATGTCTTCATTGCAACATACTTAGTTCACCATGAAGCCAGGGAAGGGTTTTGGCTCCTCCTTAGTAGTATCTACTGTAGGATTTTCTAGACTAAATGAAACAACTTGTGGGGTGATGGTATTCATTTTCCCAAACATATTTTCATCCAACAACCTATTAAGTTGGAATTGTTTGATTGGAGAATGAGGGGGGCTTTGGATACAAGCAGTATGCATGTTGTGAAGGGCAGCATAGCTAGGGGATAGAATGTTGTACATATCCCTTAAAATTTGATGATGCTCAGGTAAGGGGATTGTTGGAGTACTGTGTTGTATTGCTCTATTTGCATTTAGTTCAAGAGAAGTTGCTAAAGGACTCACTTCCCCAATATTTGCAAGTCCCTTGTTGACTTTAGCTTTTGCTAGCTTGGCTCTTCTACAATCCTTCTTTTCTTTCTTTTTCAACTCCCTCTCCTTTTGTTGTTGTACCTTTTCTTCTTGCTTCCTTTGTTTTATTATTTGCCTTTCAAGTTTTTGCTGATCCTTCCTTTTTCTCAACTTAGTTTGATGAATTTTCTTTTCCTCCTGGAACTATTTTTTTTTCCTTTCTTTCAACTCTATAAGTTCAACCTTCCTTGCTTCTTTTTTCTCTTGCAATATTATGTACTCATTAGATGTAAGTATTTGGGATTCTCTTCCCAATCTAAGAGTGGTATTATCAGATGGTTTGAATCTCTTTGTAACCCTTTCAATTGGTAGCTTCAAAAAATTTCTTAATGATCCCTGACTACATAACCCCTATTCATATTCTATCCTGAAAGCTACAAATTTCTTCACTGCATCTAGATTATGTTTAGCCTATCCATCTTCATCTATAGATGTCTCCAATCCATCTAGATTATGTTTAGCTTGTCCATCTTGATCGTCAGTGCATTCCAGATTTGAACCATCTAGAATATGTTCAATGTGACCATCTTTGCCCTCATTACATTCTAAATATGAAGTCTCCCAATTGCTTGTTTCAATATAATAATGAACCACCTCTTCTCTTGGCATTGAAGGTGGAGAAGGAATAGATAATAAAATGTCTTCATCTTGAAAGTCAATCTCTACTCCCAATTCCTTTGCTCCTTCCTTAACCCAATTAGGTGGATCAAACTGTGTTGGTAAACTCATTTCATCATGCAAGTCATCTTCAAATTGTCTCTGGGTAACATCTACTGGTGAACTTGTATTTTCATCTGTTGGTGAACTTGTATATTCATTTGCATCATCTTTCTGTTGTTTTTCCATTTCTGCCACACAAATTTCAATGGCTTCATCATCATAACCAGCTAACCTTAAAATGCTTTCAATACCTATAGCATCATTTTCATCTTCAATGTTGAATGCATTACTTGGCTTCATGTCATTACAAAGTGCATCTTTATTCAATGGCAAAATTCCAGTCCTTCGGAAGCCAGCTGTAATATTGTTAGGCACAAGGGAAAGTTTGAAAGCTTTGCTTGCAAGTTCAGCCAATTTTGTTCTTATTTTTATGTGTGGATGTTTGGCCATCCATTTTGACCTTTCAAATTTGAAATATGCCTTGAATGGAGAAAATACACTTACATCTAAAGGTTGTAGTCGATGACTAGTGTGAGTAGGCAATGTAAAAAGATCTATGCCCAAAGATCTCACCTCTTGAATTGTTGCAAAGGCAATGTGGCTTCCATGTCCATCAAAAATGAGCAAATGCCTATTTTTGGATGAAGCCCCACCTAGAACAAATCTAGCAAAATGATGTAGCCAATTTAAGAAAAGTTCTTTTGTCATCCAAGCATGTGGTTGTGCTGCCATGCAAGCTCCTACCTCATAGTTAGCAATGTAATTTTGAAGTCTTCTTTTTGCTTTGAAAAGATAGAAGCCTGGTATGCTTTGAACTGCGACATTGATACAACAAAGTATTGTGATCCATTCTCTATTTTTAGATAAGATTTGAGACACACTTCTACTTCCCAACTTTGTAATCACTCACATTCCATAGTTTTTGCCTACTTACACACCTGTTTCATCACAATTCCATATATGTGTTGGTTCATAATGATTATAATCATACAATGTTGTCAAATTATTACAAAAATCTACCACAATACTTGGTTGTAGCATGAATGCTCTATCCCTATCTAGACCCTTTGCAGTCTGTATTATCAAATATGGATGGCGTTTGTGGAACCCAACCCACCATGATCTACTTGGTAAGCCATTTTTGAATGGATTTGGCCTTGTTTGGAAGATATGAGCCACATGTGACTTAAGCTAAATTACCTCCAATCCACGACCAAGCTGAGCTAAATCTTTACACCACTGAACAACTTCTAGCTCTTCTTCCAAGGAGAGAATTGTTGGCCTGGTCCCCTGATTTTTGTTGTTGTGAGTCATGCTAGCCAATAAGATAGTCTGCTAATAGGAATTCCCCACTTCTTTGTCGCTCCTCTTATTGAAAAACAATTATCTTCAACATCTTCAATGGCGTGTTCCATTTCCTCTTCTGTCCACTAATTGCCTTGGAAGCTTTTCTTCTTTTTATGACATTTAGGGGATTGGACAACACCATCTAGCCTATCTTTATTGTCTACAACAAGATTGTGATTTTTTTATTAGGAGCTGGCTTGGCTAAAGTGTTTTCATCATCAGAGTCAACAATGTGTAATTTAACACCTCGTGGATAGTGAGGTGTCAATTTTCGGGCAGATCTTTTAGTTCTTCTCTTTCCTACTATCATAATGCCTAAATAGAAAATGTCATATATTAAAAACCATAAAAACACATTATATCTAGAGAGATTATCTTATAGCAGCAAAACTGAAACAAAGTTTTTTATAGGAAAAAACATTCCTAAGAGAATGATTGAACATTTATCTTGATAGAAATGATATGTTTCCCTTAGAAATAACACCATATTTGAACTTAAGACAATTATTCAGTCACTCTCTTAGAAATGGATTTTTCATAGATTTTTCATTTCCATCATATAATATGTTGTTATCTTTTTTAGAATTGCTATGTTTGCTCCCAATTATAACTTCATACTATATTATGGTTTGTAGTTCAATCATTATCGTAGAAATGATATTTCTACCGTAATATTTTTACAAATAACTTCATACTACACAATGGATTATGACATAAATATCTCTTATATTCCATCATATAATATGCTATTATATTTGGGAAGGAATTCACAATTGGTCTAAAAACAATAACAACATGCATTAAATGATGGGCTATAACAGATTTACATGGAAAAAAAATTTTCTATCATAATATTTCCACAAATAATTTCATACTACACAATGGATTATGACATATCTCTTATATTCCATCATATAATACACTATTATTTTTGGGAATGAATTCATAGTTAATCTAGAAATAACAACATACATTAAATGATGGACTATCACAGATTTACATAGTGGATCATGACAAATATTATATAAGATGTTAACAACATACATTATATGATGAAAATTGATGTTAATCTACTATGTGACACAAATAACTTCATATTGTATGGATTCATAGTTAGTCTAGAAATAACAACATACATTAAATGATGGAGTATAACAGATTTACATAGAAATGAAATTTCTGTCATAAAATTTCCACAAATAACTTCATACTACATAATGGATTATGACAGAAATAACTCTTATATCCCATCATATAATATGCTATTATTTTTGTGAATGAATTAATTATTAGTCTGGAAATAATAGCATACATTAAATGATGGACTATCACAGATTTACATAGTGGATCATGACAAAAATTATATAAGATGTTAACAACATACATTATATGATGGACTATAACAGAGAATACAAAGAATGTTGATATAGTTCTTTGGCAAACAAATTCATAGTTAGTGTACGAATAAACATTTCCCACTAACATCATACATTATATGATGGAGTGTAATAGAGAATACAGAGAATGTTGATATAGTTCTTTTACTAATTTGCAGAACATGTATAATTATATTAATACTTTAAAAAGAGTGGTAAAATACTTGGTCTACTGGGCTTTTGATATCTCGAGCAATTGATGTTCTATCCACTTCCTCTAAGTGCTCACAAAGAAGTCTAATGTTCTATGCAGTC
Organism: Cupressus sempervirens; assembly: GCA_028749045.1. Lineage (NCBI taxonomy): Eukaryota > Viridiplantae > Streptophyta > Pinopsida > Cupressales > Cupressaceae > Cupressus > Cupressus sempervirens. Next base: position 630,722,668 of record CM053791.1, on the reverse strand, counting down.
CCTATAAGTGCTCTGAGCTCGCATAGAATGTATATTCATTTCAACAGAATTCATTAACTGTATGCAGTATTAATAGATTTTTTTCCCTCCGACAATTTTGAATTTGAAATTGATAATTCTCTATCATTTGTGGCTTTGCTTTCAAATCAAGCCTCGTTTTTTCCTAAACTTGCAAATTGGTTGATCCGTGGCATTTGAAAGTTTGTAATTTGATTGGTTGGCAATTGATTGTGGTTTCCAAGAGAAGATTTTGAATTTTTTTTTGCATTAATTGTCTGACTTTGATGGATTGGGGAGCTCAAACATATCAATGTTTATGATGCAGGTACTCTTAACTTGCTTGTCGAAGACTCTAAGTTGCTTATGGAAGACTCCAAATCCAGCAATTGGGTTGGATATTCGTCAGAGATGGGATGAGTTGTGGAAGAAATGTTGATTTATTTATAGTTGTATATGCATTGGATGTTGAACAACTGTACAATAGTAATTAATTGGAAAGCAAGTAAGGGAATGATGTCTTGTCCATGTGTTTGGACAAACTTTTTTCAAAAAGTGTACAATATGAAATATAATATTTTATACATGTTTCTTTATATTGTGTATAGAGTAATTTGAATAATGAAAACTAACATTTTATATTAGTTTATATGGAACACACAATGAATGTTCTTTATCTAAAAGTGGTATCAATTTTAGTAAACCAATGATATATACAAGAAAAAATTGTAATGAATTAGTTTTTAATAATTATTAATAAATAAAAACTTAAACATCAGTACTTTATTGTTCAATCAATGGCCTATATTGATACTAAAATTAGCTCATAAGATGTTAACCACCCTCCCAACTATTGGTACCTGTTCAATTATTGGATCCTCTCCCCTAGTCATTTAGAATTCATAGAATGCCATATAGTCTAAAAGTGTTAATATTTCTCTAAATCCATAGAGAAATATAGGCAACCACCTGACTTGAAACAATATATTCAAGAGAAATATATAGAATTGATCATTGAAACATAGGCAGCTAATTGACTTGAGTGGTTGCCGCTCAACATAACTCGTCATTTCTCCCACGCAGTTTCCTTTTAATCACGATTTTATTGATCTCCTGTTTTATCTTGTGGACTTTACCTTTTACGTCTCATCTTTCATTGTCATAATCGACTTTACCGAATGTACCTTGCTCCTTCCTCCACATGCTTTTGCCTTTCTTCCACGCGTTTTCTTCGCGTCACTCATCTTTATCGTCCCCGTTGCACATGCACAGCATTTCACCTTCCCACCAAATAGCGTTTTCTTTCATTCGGCTTTTATCTTTTCTTTACCATGCCATCTACTCCTACTTCCGGATCTCAACTAGATAATGGGAATTCAAATGCTATTGAATATGAGGTAAAAAATCACATTACATTTACAAATTCATTGATCTCCATCATCGTACCTTTGAGTGAACCCCTCCATGTATATTTTAATGTTATAATTGAAATGGATCTCAATTATTACAAGCAGAAAACGCCACAAATATCCCATCATCATCATCATCATCATCATAGTGGTAGCAAGATTCCTCACGGTCCTTCATTTACGCGTTGTATCCTATTTGACTTGTCTGCTTAATAAGTTTCTGCCTTCCTTCCACGCGTTTTTATCACTATTCCTACAGAGATAAAAGGAATTTGTCCCTCCTCACAGTCGCACACAAGCTCAAATCCCAAATAAATACACACCCTTTCTTACTTTCCAGTTAGGTAATCTATTTTTGTTTTTCATCTCAAAGCTCAAGCTGCATTCCATGGCGTCCAACTCTACTTCTGCTGATGATGATGAGCACAGAAATGCATCTGAAGAAATTGCTTCATCTCCATCTACTTCTTCTTCACTGTTTTCTTCCTGTTTCAATTGGTGTTGTTTTAATCTGTTCGGTACAAATGACTTTCAAGAGACTGCTTCGTCGCCGCCTACAAATGCTTTTGCAGAGCTCGTTCCATCTTCATCTCCGTCCTCTTCTTCTCCTGCTGCAGATTCCACCTCAAAGCCAGGGAAAAAGGTGCCCTACGATGTGTTTATCAACCATCGTGGCCCCGATTGCAAACATACCCTCGCAGCCACTCTCTACAATACCCTCTCTGTCATGGGTTTGAGGGTTTTCCTTGATAAAGAAGAGCTTGAACTGGGGGATTATTTGCCCAAAGAACTTCAAGAAGCAATGCAAAGTGCTTCGCTCCACATAGCCATATTTTCAGAGAAGTATGCAGAATCCCCCTGGTGTTTGGCTGAACTTGCATATATGCTTAAAACTGGTACCCCAATCATTCCTATTTTCTACCATATTCAGCCTTGTAACATCCGTTATGACAATGGACCGTATGCTGAAGCGCTCTCGCGGCATAAAAAGAAGGGTCGATATAGCTCAGGGAAGGTTGAGGAGTGGAAGGACGCGATCAGCAGAGTTTCATACAATATTGGCGAGATCATAAATAATGACGAGTAAGTAGTGATTACTTTGTTTTCTGCACTCATTCTTTTCTTATCAGTCATCTTCTGTTTACACTAGGTGCTTCTTTTGGTTCTTTCTTATGCTTTTCGGAATAGGTGTCATGGTAAATGAAATTTGCCCTGTTCTGTTTTGTTTTGTTCAGTGAATCTGACAGAGTCGTCAAGAATGTTGTTCATCGTGTTCTATCAGTAATAAAAAATGTTCCATTTTTGGTTGCCAAACATCCAGTTGGTCTAGATGAAGCTCTCTTAGACTTTGAAAGAACAACACTTCAGCCTGCAAAAATCCATCACACCGTGCAAATCTTGGGAATTTGGGGCATGGGTGGCTCTGGAAAAACCACGCTTGCCAAACAATTATATAATAATAAACACATAGATATGGAAAAGTCTAGTTTTTTACTCGATATTAGAGATGCTGATTCAAAAGGTGCATTGCACAAGAAACAGCAAAAACTGGTAGAAGATCTCGGTCTTCGAAATATATCAATTGAGAATATAGAAGAAGGGAAGGGAATTCTCGCCTCTCGTCTGAAATCTGTTAGGGTGCTCATTGTTCTAGATGATGTGGACAATATAGATCAGATGGATGCTCTTGTGCCTGACAAGGATAGTCTGGGGGAGGGTAGTTTGGTTGTTGTGACTACAAGGAAACTCGATGTACTCCAAAGTTGGGACATCTCATCCATTTATAAAATGAAATCACTGGACCGAGCTCATGCTCAACAGCTTTTTTGTTGGCATTCCTTTTTAAGTCCTCTTCCACGCAGTGGATTTGAGGATCTTGTTGAAAATTTCATAAGAGTTTGTGATGGCTTACCATTATCTCTCAAAGTGTTTGGAGGGCTACTATATGGCAAATCTAGTAAAGAATATTGGGAGAGTCAATTACAAAAGATAGATAGGATATTACCTAATGATATCATAACTAGGCTACAAGTAAGTTATGATGCCCTAGATGATGAAGAGAAAGCAGCGTTTTTGGATGTAGCTTGCTTCTTCATCGGAGAGCAGAAAACTTCAGTCATTGCAGCTTGGGATGAATCAACAGGAGCTGGCCTGTGTATTTGGGAAGGTCTCTTTAATAAGTGTCTTGTTGAAGTTGAAGTTGATCATTCTTACGAGACAAAGATGTGTGATTATAATTATAAGATAAGGATGCATGACCACTTGAGAGATTTGGGAAGGAAAATAGCAAATGATCAATCACCTTACCGTCTCTGGTCTCCTCACCAGATTATTAATGTTGACAATGAAGTCCAGGTAATATTAATACTAATATTTGTCTACCTATACATATTCTATTCTTGTTCCCCTGAAGTTTATTCATGTTCCCATAATTTTTTGATTTCGTTGTTTGTCTTTTGTTGAATTTAAAAGGGAGTTTCTATTCGAGCGATAATGATAGAAACAGCAGATTCAACAAGCGAGGTTGAGCAGTTTCCCCGATGTTCTGAGGGCGGAGAGCTCATTGTTAACACAAACAGAGGATTGCGTACTCTGGCGCCCTCTTCAGTAGGATTAAAATTTCTTAAAGTCAGGGGAAATGATTATAATCAAGTGATTGGTGATCTGTCAAGAGATCTGATATGGCTTCAATGGTTCGACATTGAACAGGAAAACCTTGCCTCATTAAATTCATTGAAAAATTTGAGGGTTTTACAACTCTGTGAGAGATATTGTAGGAATAATCGATTGAAAGAATTATGGGAGAGTGAGAACAACGTAAGTATCTTGTACAGATTCTCTTCGATATTTTTTAGAATTTTCATTTTCAGTCAGTCTCATGGAGAATTTGTTGCAGGCTCCTGTGCAGTTAAGAGAGTTGCTAATTTACAGCTGTAATAAATTCCAAAGATTTCCAGAATCGATAGGATGTCTGAGGCATTTGAAAAAGATAGTCGCATATTCGACACGAGTGAAGAGTCTGCCCGATGAATTTTGCCGCCTTGAATCACTGGAGCACCTGGAATTAACTGGATGTGGACACCTATCATTATTACCCTACAATTTTGGTGATTTGAGAAATCTGAGGCACCTTGATTTGAGCGGATGTTGGGAATTGAGGGAGTTGCCGGTCTCTTTCAAGGAGCTCTCACTCCTACGGCACCTTAACTTAGATGAATGTTCCAAGCTCATTCTGAAATCAGAAATGTTGGAAACAATGGCACAATTAAAGTATTTGGACCTGTCTGGTTGCAGGCAAATGGAAGGGTTGCCTCGTAACATCACAAATCTGGCCTACCTGAGAGAGCTACATTTAGGGGATGTGAGGGAGATACCAGTGAACATCGGCCAACTGCGAAAGCTGCAAAAGATGAGCATCGGAAGTAAGTTGTTGGAAAGCCTGCCAACATCTATCGGAGATTTGTCTTCCTTGACTTCTCTTCGAATTTATGGGTGTTCTAACCTGGAATGCCTACCTGAATCTTTGGGGCGTCTTAATAACTTGGAGAGTTTATCTATAGTAGACTCAGGAGTGAGATCCTTATCAATTGTAGTGAGCAATGCTTCCACCTCCGAAGACTGTTACCCAGGCCTTCAATTTCTCAACCTTGAAAGAAATAAGTGTCCAACAGAGATAGATGTCCAGTCAACTACACTGAAGTGGATGGAATTGCAAGATTGTGAAATGTTGAGGAAGATAAGGGGTATTGATGGTCTGCTGAACATTCAAACGCTGATCATAAGTGGGTGCCCTGAGTTGGAGTTTCTTCCCAGTTTTGCACAATTAGCTTGTCTCAAACGCTTTGAACTGGTCAGAGGGTGCTACGGAGTGAAGAGAATAGATGGGTTGGAACAGTGCAGAGCATTGGAGGAGGTGAGAGTGCATACGAGGTGGGAGGAGGCGGGCATACAAAGTTTGGAGGGCATGGAAAGATTGAGGGAAGTGAGTCTTAAAGCAAACAGCAGAGCAGGTGTCGAAGGTTGCATTCAAAGCATACGGGTAAATATTAAATTACAGTTAATGGTAAATAGAATTATAATCATTTTCAAATTAATTGCACAATAGTGACTGACTCTGTTGAATCGCCTTATTAAAGAATTTGCAGAGGCGGCCGGAGAGAGTAGGAATATTATTGCGGGCGGTACCTGCTGCGGCCTCGCTTCTCAACTGCTTTGACTTTTCCGATCTCTCCGTCGTTGGTTCAATCGCTAACGAAAAATTGATGCTTTGTAATTTATTGCTCTCAGAATCGCTGAAAACGGCATACACAGCGCCGTGCATTCTTCTATGCCTTGTTGTGAATTGTGAATCTCCAGAGGCTACATTGACTTTCCATCGTGGTGATGAAATTTTTTCTATTGCTTTTACGGAGTTGGAGGAGGGGAAATGGGTATTTACAACTGTCATAACGCAACCTTCTAAAATTTTCGATAGCAATAATCATGAAAGACTTAAGATAGTTTTAGAATTTCAAAATTATGAAGGATATTCTGAAGCAGAAGTGGAGAAAGGATTGCTGGTGACGGGGGAAGAGGAGAGAGTTACGGAGGCTTTCGCGCATCTATGCGCATTATTATCAATTAATACATACTCACATTCATAGGAATTGGGAAAGGCATCCGAAAGGTATTATTATTTGATGGGAAAATTTATTTTAATTTTTGTTATACATATTGTTATTGATGTTTAATAATATTAATAAAGTTTTGGGAGTTAAAAATAGATAAAAATAGATATTTAACTATGTTCTTGTTCAAATAGGTCTCTTCTTGATTCATTTGATGAGGTTTTTTTTACTCATGTTTTTCGTGAAGGTAACTTTGTTGCCGATTTACTTGCAAATTATGGTTCGGATAGCTGCTCTATTTTCTATCTATTTGATAATGTCACTTCAGACACCTACTTAACGATTTTCCGTTTGATTCAGACTAAATCATCTTAATTACATTGGCATCGTACTGGTACATATGCTATGCTTGGGCTGATTGCTCACTCCAGTAACGACTTTGCATGCTCGGATGCTGCATTTGGGTCTTCTTCTGCCGGACTTGGTAGTCCCCCTTCTGATGTTGCCTCCTCCTCCTCCCTTGTTATCCCTCCCACTTCCCATACTGCTATTGATCCCGTCTTGGAGCAGGCCGACCAATTATGGAGCTCGCTATTTTTTTCTCCACCATCTTAGTTTGGTCTTGGAGGGTTATCTGCTATATCTATTGCTTCTTTTTCTCTATGATGTTTGGTTTTTTGTCTCCTAACTTGCAAGTTTTGGTTCACCTTCTACTGCCAGTTCGATATGCGGCTTGGTGTTTCTCAGCTATCTTCTCTTTTTGGACATGCTGATTATTAGTTTGTTTATTGTTATGATCCCTTTCGGATTTCATGTATCACTTGGCATTTTGTATAATTATCATGTAAATCAGGTTTTTGGTGCTTATTATTTCTCTCATGCCATCCTTGGCACATATATTGTAATTGAGTTTGGCCCGCCAACTCTCTTCTTGGGTAGCTCTAGGTATACTATATTTTTTGTAATGGGTTACGAACGGAGTTTTCTTTCTTGGTTCTTCCTCCGGGAGCCCCTTTTGAACCAGTTGATTATATTAATATAAATACAAAGTTTTGACAAAAAAAAATGAAAAAAATAGATAGGTAAAGAAGAATGATTTGTTATTTGACTTATTTTAGTAAAGGTTTATAAGTTATGAAGTGAGTAAGATTTAATTAGGGGATTTATTTAAAATCATTTAACTTAATCAATAGGTCAAATGTCCATTGACTTCACTTGTATTTGAGTGAATGCCATTGTTTACTGATTTCCACTGAGTCAGTTCTATTGACTTCACTTGCATTTGAGTGAATTTATTTTTAGACGTAATGTCTTAATCTTCAGCAGCCATGTTGTAATCTAATTTTTGAGATGTAAATTGTACGTTTTATTCAATAAAAAATAAGAAAATAAAAAATCATTTAAAAAATTTGCTATTGAATATATTTATCTAATTATATATTATAGATCTTATTGAATGGTTTCTTTGGGTAGTTTCTATAGAACTGACTTATTTACCTAGGAGGCTAAAAATAGTTGTTTAAGTGTTCATAGATGACATTTTGGAGATTAAACTAAGACAAATATAATGAGAGGATTGAAATAGAAAATCCATTTATTGTGTTTCAACTATATTTTATTTCAAGTTTCCCAAGTATGTTGAATTATACCTATTTATATACACCCTACAATTGTATTAGTAAATAACACCACGTTTCTTCGATATGGTCTTCCAAATTATTATGGGAACTAATGTTTTCTTTAGCCCTTGTCTATTAATTTGTGTAACAAAAAAAATTAATTCCTTAAGTTTGAAAAGTTACTATTTTTATTTTTATTTATGTTAACTACTTCCTTATTTTTGATTTTGCTCCATGCCAATTTTGTTAGGATTTAAATTATTTTGTCATTTTAAAAAATAAGAAAAAAATGTGGATAAACATCACTTAATTTATTAGCAATGTTAATGGTTGTCATTTTTTTGAGATGCATGCACATGTAGGTACAAGATTTCAATTTTAATAGCTAATTGCTTGAGTATTTTGAGCTAGTGTTCGATCTATGAAATTTTTTTTTGGAGAATTCTTCTAGCTTTTACGTGATAATTCTAGAATATTTGTGAAGTGAGAACTCTTCTTGCAAATTTACTTTTGAATTTCTTAGGTACATTGAACCTCCACTATTGTAATAGTGGCAAACCTTAATTTTTTTTTTCTGTATCTTGCGCTTCCTATGTATATGAGGTATTATAGTGGCATCTATGGTCATGGTCTCTCTTCTCTTGTTAACTTCTTTCAATGTTAGTGCTGAATTGTTGTAATGTTCGAGACTCCCCTAAATTCCCCTATAGTTATTTCTTTGCAATGTCAAAAGAAGTTAACTAAATTTCATCCATTGAAAAAGGCTTGATTCCATCACCTTCATCTTGAACTTCAAGTTTGACAAGCAGGTGCCTCTTACAATCTCTCCCCATCGCAGGAGACAGCAATTGCAAAGGGGAAGTATTTAAAATATGGAAAGCCACATAAAAACACACTCATACATTTAGAACTTCATGATCGCTGACACTCAGGAATCTATTTGCAGTATTGTTTCTTGTTGTTTTGTTTTAAATGTTACAAGTTAAGTTTGTCAAATGGAAATATGACATGTGTCATTACTGTCCCATGATTGAAGCTTGTTGCAATCCTTACGCTATAAAAAGGACTTCCAAGATTGGGATGTGGAGGGTCCAAATTTGGATAGAAGGAATGTTATTATCATGTTTTTAGTCATTTCAATGCTCTCTATTTCACAACATCTTATATCTAAGTTGTATTTTGCAAGAAAATCTATCCCTCTTGAATTTATTTTGTTGTTCAAATTTGAAATGTAAAGTTATATGATTACTGCAAAAAGAACTATGGCTACTAATAGAAAATCTCTAATTATTGTGACAACCTATGTTCAACAAGAGCTCTAAGAGAGAGCTTGAGTCCCTGCCTTGTGTTGTTAGTGGTTCATACTGTAAAAATAAAATAGAAAATACATTGTTAAATGTTTGTTGTAAAATAAGTTTTTAATCATTGTAAAGTTTGTTGTAAAATATGGTTTTTATTATTGTGGATGTGCTCCAAAGATCACAAATCACAATTTCCTAAAACATATTTACATGCAAAGGTGAACATTGTGAATGTTTGGTTTTGATAATATAATATATGTTTTCTTCTTGAATTATAAATGATATTTTTTCAAATTACACTTGAAAACAAAACCTAAAATTAAAATTCTAGACATCTAATATAATCTTGTAATAAATTTAGTAGTGGCAAAATTTATTAGATATATTTGTATCTTTAACTTAAATTTGTTTTATTGATTTAACATAATTTCAAGTTTAAGACGCATAATATAAAGTGTTTTATATTTTTATATTTTTTTAATGATGATTTTAAAATTATATCAAACTTTACTAATGTAAATAAATAATAAATTTAAAGCCAATAAAAATTATCAATCTTTAAATTAAACTATTTTTTTTTTTTTGCAAAAGTATTTTATTTACACTTAGGTAGTCATCCAGCTCACGTAGAAATCAGTGAAATTATTTTGAAATTGAAAATAGACATGAAAGTTGTGAAATTATTTCCAAATTGAAAAGATATAAGGCATTTTATACCTTTTATATTTACTTGTATTCATTTATCCCCGGATTGTATCAAAAAATTGGTGCTGATATTATTTACTTTTTATATTCATTTATCATGAGTTTGTATTAAAAAATTGGCACTATTAGAAATGTCATTATAAATTTAACCATGACTTTATGGCCGTAGATGATAGTCTAGAACAATCGAGTCCATTTTATGCATTCTACAAGTGGATAATGACACAAAGCTTAAGAAACCAACGACTTTAAATATAGAGATGTACTTTGCCTATATTTGTCCATGTGAGGTGGTCCACAACTATATTGCCTAAAAAACACTTAAGACATCACCAGTTAGAGATAGATAACTAACCAAACATTGGCTAAAATAAAATCACCAAATTAATGCAAAGCTCAGAGATTGCTTTTAAAGCTTATAATTTTTTTCCCCCTTTGTAATGGTCAAGAAAAGGGTCAAAATATAGAAATTGAAGCTACGAGAATGATGATAAGAATATGTGGGGTGCCACTGCAGCTGACTTGTGGGAAGCTGAAGTCACTGTTGGCTAGGCATTGTAGGTGGGGACAGGCTAATCTCCATCCGAAATGCACTAAAGGCAAAACAAAGTCACTTTTTTTTTCTTTTTTTCCCAAATTCATAAAAACATAGTGATTTCTTTCCAATTTTTTTGTTCTTTTGGACTACAAACTATGTAGATCATGAAGATCAAACACTAAAATTTTCAGAAAAATCCATGATGTTTTCAATTTTAAAAAAATTGGTCAAGTGTAAAGTTTCTTGTAGTTGTGGTGTTTCAGTTTTGATAGGTGCCTAGTTTTTATCTATATAATGGCTTGGTCATCTATAAATAGGGAAACTATAGATGCTTGGAAGTTTCTAGAATTTAAATTTTGGTAACTTTTTTTATCAATAAATCAATATTACCCATAGAAAAATTTCAAAGAGCCAATCATAAATAAGAAATTATTAACTAAAAAATTAATTTAAATATAAATCAATGTTTGAACTTTACAAAAGCAAGATTTTAGATATAAAAATTAGTTAAGCCCTACAACTGGAAACGTTAGTTCACTGCCTTATCTATAAGGTAGGGACTAATAATAAGGAATGCAAAAAATGGAATCATGCAAATAATTTATACAACATTATCACAGTGGAAGCATGATAATGGGTGCACATTTTTTTGATTCATACATTTCCTTCTTGATAAGTTGAGCTGATATCTTTTGCTCCCCATGATTATGCACTACACATGCCCGTAAAATGTAGTATCACAACCATGAAAATTGACTATGGTTAGCACAAAATTTCAATACAATAAACCAAGCACTATAAATTCACAACTAGATTATAATTTAAGTGTATTTAATTGTAAATGTGCCTATCAATTTCTTCACAAATTGTAGCCCCAAACCTGCTTGGCACCAAACCTGAAAATATCTAATTTTGTCATGCATCACCCATTATGAGTGAAGTTTTTGTATGCATTGTCATAAATATTTTTAATGTAGTTCGATTTCATGTAACAACTTTTTTACCACCTTTTTAAAATTTAACTTCTACATTTATGAACACATGTATGAGGACAGATTGCCATGATTGACTATCCATTCCGTGGCTGTAAAGGTCTGAAACCTTTTATTTGTGCATTCGTCCATGGATATTGTAATGTGGTTTCGATAAAATTGAAGATTCCTAAAAATATTTTATACATATCGTATAAATGTATCAGATTATATCATGAAAATATAGATGAAACTGTTATGCATTTCCAATATCTTGTCCTTTTCGATCACCAAAAATACCCATCGCCATGACTTATAACGATACAACATATCTATAGCTCATTGTTGTAATAATTATATATATGTTTCATTTGCTGATGATCACTATATCTATAGTGATAAGCCTTCTTTATTGCTCATCGCTATATTGAGTATTTCAAATTGCGATCATGCAAAAGCCTTTCATCGCCTTGTCTCTCTGGTTTGAGATCTAACTGTTCTTAGGGCTGTAAGGATGCACGCAGTCAAGATAGCCTTCAACACGACTTCACAGTTGTTAATGCTAGCATTCAAGTTCATATTGTGAAGGGGCGACTCACTATCAATCACATGATCATGGATTAGTTCTAGCTTAAGGGAATTGAAGTTGCAAAGATGCAAAAGTCAACATCAATAGTTAAGTTTAATGGGTATCACATCATCTCAAATGGTTAATTTTAACCCAAGGTCAAAGTGGTGAGATAGTGAAATCCTTCATCGCATCATCACAGGGTTAGGAGATAGTTAATGTAATCAGTTTTGAAGGAGTGCCTTATCAAATAAAAGTAGATAAATTGAATTGATATCACTCCATCGAAAGCAATCATATAGGATTCAATATTTCAAGTTGCGAGGTTGTGATGGAGAGCAACAATTAGGTTAAATGGTTTTTGCATCTTCGCATGCAATTAATGGTAACCCATGGTTAAGGTGGCAAAGTTGTGAAACACTTTGTCTGCTCATTCACATAGTTAGGATTGTAGTTAAGATTCATGGTTGCAAGGCTGTGATAAATGAGAAGACAATCAAGTCAACAGTCGCAACGTCGCAACCTCTACAATTATCTTTGATTCCTTAGTACAAAAAAAATAAATTGATTTGATTTTAAATGTGCTTTGTGCAACCATATGAACTTTTCAATATGCATATGAAATTGATGATCAATGCCTTATCCATTGCTACACAAAGTCTAACTAGCAAAACTTGACCTATTTAATTGCCTTACAATTAAATAATTAGTAGTTAACCCTAAATCCTATTCTTATGATATCCTTCTCATATGACTAGAAACCCTACCAATTTATTGAAGCACTTACGTTATTCCTTGAATTAAAAGTAATAATAAATTGATATACAACCTATCCTAGTTGAGATAGAATTTAGAGACACAGATATTGCAAAACATTCCTTTTTATTAATCTTCCTTGAAAAGAATACATCAGTGGTATATACTCAAGAATAACTCTAGATATGACAAGACTACCATTCAAGATTCATTTATATTCCTGGATTGCAAAATTGAATACATCATAATATTTGACACAGGCCCTAACTGGACCGATTGCAAAATAGCATAACCACTAAAATTATACAAACTTCAAACCATCAATCCACATCTTGGAAATTCTTTTATAGAAAGGATTGCAACAAGCTTCAGATGGGAGGATGCATGTCAACATCCTATTGGAAAACAAATACAAAGATATTTTATATTCAGTTACATTATAACATTCTTTGTACTTGATCAAAATTGTGGATGCAATTACAAAACTTGTAGGTAGCATTTTCACCAAGTGTCTTTAACATATTTCTATTTGTCTTCAAGCTCCTATTGCTTTCCTTGCCTTTTCTTTGTTCCTTTTGCCTATGACTGCATCCTAACTGCATGTTTGCACTGTCTAATCACTCTCCCTGTATGGTAGGGCCTTTGTATCTACAATGACCTCCTAAATGGCTATGTTTGTGTCTATATTAGGCCAGGTGGCATCCCTAATTGCATCTAATTCTTCAACGCATTTCTTCCACTTGGCATTTTCTTTTGGCTTAAGCTTCGTAGTTGCTTTTGACATTTTTGATTCTAATTAGAGAGCATGTTAATCAAGTCATACACCACTACTACACTTGCCTCATCATTGCAATATGCTATGAATCTAGGATGGTTCAAAGTGCTATCAAAAGATGCTAACCATTCCACCCAGTCCTTTACTCTTCCATCACTCTCCAAAATTGTAGGCACAAAATTGGGTGTTCCCATGGCAATTTCTTTCATTTTATTGTGAATTAGCTGCAACTTGCCATTAAAGAAACCACTCATATCTCTTACCTTATTGATCATCTTTCTAGTATTTATAATAGTTACCTTAGGTAGATCTTTCTTCTATGCCAACAAAGGTACCAAGCTATCAAAAAATGGAGTATAAGGACCCCATGTGGTGAAAAGTGGAGACAACAGGGTAACTGCCTCTGAACATCTATACTCTACTCCCTGCAACACAAGAAAATTGGTGTATACACTCTAAGAGACTAGTTTTAATGCATTTATTTTATGAATCAACAAGTTCTTGATTGTTTTGATTTCAATCTCCTTGCCTGATTCAGGATCCTCTTCATCTATCTCCATTGCCTAGCCTGATGCATCCCCTGTTTCAAGTGCATGGCCCTCTATTTGAATGCCTCTATGCTAGATTTTTGTAGCTGATTTGATAGTGTTTTCTAGTGCTACTATTTCATTCTCCAACTTGAGAGTCTTATGTTCTAAGATATAAGTCTTCTTCATTTCTTCCTAATACTACCTCCTAGTTTTAATATACCTTTCAGAGGCTCCTTCCAATTGTGATTGAAAAACATCCATCTTGTTCTTACCCAACAAAGCCACTGAAGTGTGCATTCCATAAATTTGGCTACTAGAGGTGGAGTGTACAGTTCAAAATATTACATCCCCCCTTGGGGATTCTTTGATTTCTATAAGGGTGGGCTTTTGATCCTCTCAAGCTAAACTCCATATTGCCATTGTCTGAGCATCAATGTTATAACCTGACCCTCTTAGTTCTCCAAGCTGATTTTCATCTTCAAATGAGATAGACTTGTCTTGTCCTCTCATTTGGTCTAGCAGAAAAGATGAACTAATATCCCATCTTGGGAAAATAATCATGCCACTTCTTCTCACTAGGTCCCTTGCCTCTTCAACAGTGAGGGTTTCATTGGCAAGATCCTATTCTTGCAGTTTCTATATTAACCCAACAATTATCTCATTAGAATCACCTAGCTTTATTTGCAGAGATAGCTCATTTTGTTTCAATTTGAACAAGAAGCTTTCAATTTCTTCAGTCTTGATGAAATGATCATCACTCATAAACTCATTTGCTTCTATAATTCTATCATCTATCATTTGAGCTTGTAGTTGTAGCTTCTCAACCCTTTGCTCATCCTCAGAGGCCTGAGCTACTAAATATCTCCTTCTAACATCATCAAAATATTGGCTACCTCTAGGCAAAATCTGCAAGGCCTTTTGCTGAGCCTTCTATAGAATTTCCACCATTTTTTGCTTCTTGTTCCTCTATTCTACCCACTTTGAGCTCTTAGGTTGATTTACCTCATCATCACTGACTTCAAGAACAATGTCCTCATCAAAGTAGTCGGGATCAAGTTTCTTTCTTATTGCTTTAGGAACTTGTGTTGAAATCTCATCAAAATTTTAAACACATTTATGCAACCTTAACAATTACTCTTCTTCAAGGTAAAATCCCTTAAATGATGGATTTGATTTTTTCATCTCTTACTCAAAGCTAAGAACATCTTTGTATTTTATCATCTTTTCTCTACAGATGTCCTCATTCAGTCTATCAACAATGACATCCTCTTCCCACATACATTTTGTAGGAGGTAAATTATATCCCCTCATATTTTTTAGGACATGCTTAACTACATTATAGAGGCATATGTTTTGGCTGGTCCAGTTGGCAATTTGTAGCCTCTCAAATAGGCATAAGTCTCTTCTATAGCATTCTTTCCTATCTCAAAATCTCCTACTTTAGTGCATCTAAATAAGAATGTTCATTTCTTGACAAGTTTTCCTAGATATTCTTTGTTTAGTGAAATTAATTGCCAAAATACTATTGAAAATAGATTGATACAAGTATGAATATATGTTTCAATCATTGTTTTGTCACTAATGTCAAACCTATTACTTGTTGGCAAGATAATTACTCAGATGATTTGAGTACTATCATTTGTTTGATTGATGAAGATGATTTGATCAAATGAGGTAACAATAGCACCTAGAGGAAAGGTTGAGTTATGATATGGAAAATGAGTACAAGGATTAGTTAAGACAATAATATTATAGTGCATTGATAATCTACTTAAGGTTGCAAAGGATGGACACATTGATAAAGTTCAGAAGAACAAGTCAAATGAATTAAGTCTACCAAGCCTAACAATTTGCATAGTAGGTGTTGAACAAAGTTAGTGTAAGCCAAGTAGAAAATTAGTAGGAGCTTAGCAAAGTTAAATTTTAGTGTATGCCGAGTGATACAGTGTAAGCCAAGTAAAGTCTAGTTGATGTCAAACACTAGTAAACTTTAGTTTGTGCTGAGTGTTTTGATAGGGGTTGCCGAGCAACATAGTTTGTGCAAAATATCAAAAGAAAGTTAATGTTAAGTGTCAACATTATGAGAAAGGTCATGAATTCGATGAATCTGAGCTGACAAGTTTGATTTCTTAGATTGTGTGAACCATGTGGAAGATAAGCTTGATGAGCTGGTGATACAGAATTTAAGATGAACCATTTAAGGTGAATTCAAAGAGTATTGAAGGAGAAGTTTCTAGAAGGGAATAAAATGAAAGGATGGATAGATTCATTGAATCCTACCTAATCCAACCTAACCCTAAAATGGATGATGGATGATAAGTGGAAAAAGATCCTAATTTTCTATTTATAGAGATGATTGGTCAGAAGAAAAGGTTGTCATGTGCGAGAGCCTAAGGAAGACAAGGAGTCTAGGGTATTGCTTCATTTAGTGACCTAAGAGAAGAGGCTGCTATTGGCAAGAAAAGAAAGAAGGCTTAAGGGTATGGATGCTTGAAGGGTGAACAAGATATCATAGTTGAAGTGTGTGAAAGCCAAGCAGAATGGAGGACTGTAACAAAGATCTGTAATCTGCAAAATGTGTTGTAAGTTCTTATCAGATCAAGCCTTACTATTACTTTCTAATTATTGTACTAGTCTAGGATAAATCCTTTGGATTAAGGTTGACCAAATAGTCATGATTTGTAAATACTTTAATTGGGTGACATTCCAAGTGAATGATTTAAAGTCCTCTAACAAGGCTCACTCCTAGTGGGGTGATTGAAATCCTCTAACCAGGTCACATTTAACAGTGTACATTGTAACCTTTAATAGGGTTGGCCTTTCACATGGCATCACTTTAAAAGAGTGAGAATGAGTAGTATGTTACTAGTGAATTTTTCCAAATTGGGTTTCTACATTAAATCATTGTGTTAAGTCTATTATTGAATCTGTTATGTTTCATGCTTACATTTTTGCAAAGTTGATTTGACAGTAACCTACAAGTTTAAATGATTGTATGATCTAATGGATGCATGCATGATGAAAATATTTTATGGATATGGGTTCACTAAGTTGTGAAAAGTTTTATTTGTACATCTGAACCTTGGATAACTAATTCATCCCCTTGGATAACTGATTTATCACCCCTCTCAGTTATTCTAAAAGAATTCCAACAATTGGTATTCGAGCAATCTACTTAAGAGGACTAGTTTGAAAGTACTAGAAGCAAAAAGATCAAAATGTCAAAAAGAGAGGTACCCAAGCTTAATAGAGATAACTTTCATGCATGGCATAGTCTAATGAAGCTACACCTAGGAGGCTTTGGAGATCATGCACAATCTACCATCACCACACAACATGTTGATCTTTTTGAAGCCCTAACAACTAAAGATCTAAAAAAGAAGAAAGAACACAACCATAAAATGTTGGAGATTTCCTTTGCCCTAAGTTATTTTGAGTTTGATGATATCAAGAGTTGTGATAATGCAAAGAAAATGTGGGATTCTTGACACACCATCTATGAAGGTGATGCAAATATTCTAAGAGCCAAATTTGAAAGTCTTAGAGGTAAGTTTGATGATATGAGAATGCAAGAAGGTGAGAATGTTGGTCAATACTTCTCTAGGAGAAAGGATGTTGTTAATGCAATAAGGGGATCTACTAGTAAGATAGATGATGAGACTGTACTAAGAAATTTTTTGAGAACACTATTGCCCATTTATGCTATTAGAGTTTATGCAATACAAGAACTGAGATGTGTGCTAAGTTCTAATCTAACTCTTGAAGTTCTGGTAGGTAGGCTCATTGCTTTTGAGCTATCTAATTTCTATAATTTCAAATCTAACAATTTTGAATATGCTTTCAAAGCTAGGCTATCACTGAAGGAACCTAATGAGAGGGAGAAGAAAAAGGTAAAATATGTGTCTAGTGATAGTGATAGTAATGAGGAGGATGTAGAACAACTTGAAGCACTACTAGCAAGGAGTTTTAATAGAGGTAAAGGAAAGTTCAAAGGTAATTTACCTATCATATGTTTCAATTACAACGAGGTTGCTTATATTGTTGCTAGATGTCTAGAGAAGAAGAATTACAGAGGTGGAGACAAGTACAAAGGTAGAAGAGATGAAGACAACAGATATTTCAAAGACAAAGGCAAGAAGTCTTGCTACATTGCTAAAGAGGAAACTAAAGATGGATCTGATGGTCATGATGATGAAGTGGTGTATGGTGTAATGAAGGATGATTCTGATGAGGATGAGACAACTGCACTAATGTCATGTGTAAACAAAAATGGCAGATGGATCATTGATAGTGGGTATTCATATCACATGACTGGAGATAAAAGTAAGTTCATCACCTTGACTTATTATGATGGAAATAGTGTAAGATTTGGTAATGATGCACCCTATCTGATAAAAAGAAAAGGTTCTATCAAACTTATAGAAAGATTTTATGTGACAATGCTTATTATGTTGAAGGACTTAGCTATAATTTGTTCAGTGTGTCACAACTGAATAGTTCAGGTTGAAGGTTGAGTTTGAAAACAAGATTGCTAAGATATATGATACTGATGGAAAACTAATTGGAAAAGGTGATCAAATTAGAGGTAATCTATTCTATCTTGATATGGAGAATGCTACTTGTTTAGCTGTAGAATTTGATGATGTGTGGCTATGGCACAAGAGGTTATGTCATGTTAACTTTGATAACTTAGTTAGTATCAATAACATAAGAAGAGTTAGAGGTTTGCCTAAGTTGAAGAAACCTAACAATATAATTTCCAAACAATGTTAGTTAGGTAAAATGATAAAGTCAAGTTTTAAGAGTAAGAGTCATACCTCTAAAAGAATATTAGAGATTTTTCATATTGACTTGTGTAGACCAATCAATGTGCAAAGCTAAAAAGGAGATAAGTACATTATGCTATTGGTTGATGATTATTCTAGAATGATGACAATTATATTTCTGAAATAGAAATTTAGGGTATTCGCACCAAGTTGTGGTGCCAAAAAGGTGACACCCTTTTTTTTCTAACTTTCAATAGCGCGTACATGCTATAGCACATATGCACTTTTAAAAAAACCCAAATTTTTATAAATGGGCTACATACCCATAGCCCATTCATTTTTTCTCCATTTTCAATATGCCTCGTCACTGTCAAAGTTCAAGATCATGGGCATGCTGTATGTTGTCTAACCTTCTTTTTGCATTGATTTTTATATTGTTTTGTAGGTTTATTTCAATTTTTTTTTAAATTTGTTTATTTATTTAGATTTCAATTGATTTCTTATTAAGAAATGTGAATAATGAACCGACAAATCCACAAGAAGATCAAAACCAACACCCTCAACAAGATCCAAACCAAAACCCTCCACAACAAGAAAAACAAATTTCACAACCTGCACCAATTGGAAGACCTCCTCCTGGCACACAAGAAAATATAATAAATGAAATAGAAAGAGGCAAAACTAAATTAGAAGCACTCATTGTTAGGTTGAAAGCTTGTGGAAAAACCAATCTAATGAGAGCTCAATTGGCATCCTCCCTCGAGTCCATTAAGACCCACATAGCTTCTGTTAGTGGTCAATTAGATATTTGGCAGGTTAAGAGGGATGAACAGAAAAGATATTATGCAAATAACTTATCATATCAAGATGTTAAAAAAAATATATAGTAAAAGGGAGGATACGTGCATTATTTAGAAAGCATGGAGAACAACATACTGTTAGAGAGACAACTAAATGGTTCTCCATCCATTGGTGCATACACAATGGTATTAAAAATAATTTTTGGGATAGATGGTGGATAGTTTTTGATGCCCCTTCTTGCAATAATCACAAGGTCACAAGGAAATTGTATTGTGAATTTATCCTTGGGGAGATCCCCAATTATTTTGATATATTAGCTCTCAGGGTAGAGGTGGGGAGTCATCATTTGAGAGGCCAGGGGCACATCGTGACCCTAATGTAGTTAGGGCACCTGTGGTCAAGCTACAAGGTGAGCATGTGACTATTCCTTCAGTTGTGAAGGAACATGTAGAGGCTAGCACTCTAGGGACTATTAGTGCTTTGAAAAAGACCCTCATTCATTGCATGAGTCCATTAGTTGAGGAGGAGCCTTTTTTACATCGCGGTCACATGTGCACATCATGCAGATCCTTATGTACATTTGGCAGCCATGCTAAAGATGGTGCAATTGATGGGCTAGTGACTAGTCAGTTCTTGAATGAGACATTTGGAATTAACACAAAGGTAAATTAAAATTACAATTAACTAATTTGATCACATTTCATATTTATAGTGAATGACTAATTAATTCACATGTATCAACATCGTTCAAAATTTAGGGTCAGAGTGTTGGCAACCCTAGTAGTGATCCTTTGGCCCCATTTTTCGTCTTGTCGACGAGTCCAGAGGTATGTATCGATTTAATCGTTTAAATTAATACATATATTTATTAAGTAATCATATGAAGGATTGACAAAAAAATTTATGCATTTGCATCAGTTCTCTATAGGACCATCAACATTCACTACAGACTCTGAGCCTAGACGTGATACGAGCTTCATAGAGGTACATTTGTTTTATGTTAATTTAATTCATTTCATTATATTTGTTTCATGTTTCATATTACACATAATGTGTATTGTATGACATGCAACTCTTGACATCTGAGACTCCTCCTCATCTTCGGCAGTCCATCGATTATGGAGTGGTTGTAGCTATGGCTAGTTCACAGCCATTGACTGAGGTATGAAAGACTTTTCTTGGTTTTAGTTGTTGTTTATAATAGTTAGTATTGAAATTTCTAATGTTATTTATAAGTGATTATATTGATTGAATTGTTGTAGGGTCTTGTCACACCTGATCATCCATGAGCCTTCGAGGTGGACTTGCAGAGCGACTATATGATGGTGGTAAGAAAATAATTAATTTTGTGTGTACATATATTTGATTTCTATGTATAATAATTATTGATTCATATCTAATTTTTTTGTATCAGCTTGAGTTAGAGAAGAGCCTCAACAAGAGGATGAGAGAGCATGTGAGGAAAACCCCATCATCGCCATCATCTCCCTCCACATATGACTGAACACCTCTAGAGATTTGTTTCCTCCCCCTCATGGGAAGGAGAAGATATAGTTGATAGACATACATGTATAGGCATTTGCAAACATATATGTTGGATTTTATGTCAGTGGACATATTCGATATACATTTGATGTATATATGACATTTTATATTTGATGTATTACATTTATTTGATGCATGAAATTATTAGACTTATGACATTATTGGTTAATATATGATATGTTTGTTCGTGTACAACATTATTGGTTATCATAATATATTATGTGTTTGTTAATGTATGACATTATTGGTTATGAGTTTATATTATATGTTTGTTCATGTATGACACCCTTGGTACTTGTACCAAAGTATTGGGTACATGTATCCCAAGTACCAGGTACTTGGTGGAGAGCATCATAGCTAAGGACCTTGATTGAGATTTTGGATTATTTTTTGAATTTTTTGTTTGTGTATCATCTCGTTGTTTATCAA
This sequence comes from Cupressus sempervirens, assembly GCA_028749045.1. Classification (NCBI taxonomy): domain Eukaryota; kingdom Viridiplantae; phylum Streptophyta; class Pinopsida; order Cupressales; family Cupressaceae; genus Cupressus; species Cupressus sempervirens. The sequence continues at coordinate 630,701,351 of CM053791.1, read as the reverse complement.
GCTTAATTCAATACCTAATCAATTCAAAACTTTGATAGAATATTGATTAAAAATAAACTTTATCATTGTGTAAGCATAAGTTTATCATTTCCAATATGTCATCATCATATGATTTATGATCTTGTTCATGTTTGTAGTTTTCCTTCTCTGTTATTTGTTTATCAAGCTTAATTCAATACTTAATCAGTTTGAAACTTTTATACAATATTGATCAACAATTAACTCTATCATTGTTAAAGCTAGAAATTTATCATTTGCAATATGTCATTGTGATATGATTTATGATATTCTTATTCATGTTTAAACCTACCTTCTATGTTATGCATCTAAAAATTTATCATAAATTATTATTACAAACATATAACAAATCTGAAACTGAAAACAATACATTACATTTGCAAACTTTATCATTGTTCTTGATTTGAAAAATCATTTTCATGACTCATAAATTCAAGTTTTCTATAAATATAAAAGTATAATTAAAAATAAAGTTTGACATACCCAAGTACCCCCATCCCTTATTATAAAAAATAGCTATACCTGTACTTGTACCTATACCTTTACCCTAAGTACCCTTGTCCCCATGCAACCTTGTATATTATATGTGGATCTTGGTGTTTTTGCTACACCTATGTATTCTATAGGATCTCTTGCTACTTAGAACATCCCCTAAGCTTGCCCAACCTCCTCATCAAGTTAACTAATCCAAACTTGCAACATCACTCCCTTACTCTTGTAGGAACAGTATTCCTCCAAAGGTTTTATAGGTCTACTAGGGTGCCATAGCACTCCCTAGTCAAACCAAGGTTTCCATGATGTCCTAAGGTGTTATTGGAACACTTGTATTGTGCTTGAATGGATAACAACAATGGGTTTGTACCTGATTTCAAGATTTCTTCACAAAACAGCTACAAGGAGAGCTCGTAATTAGGCCTCCACTTAGATTTCTAGGGCCAATAGCTCCTTTTTCTTAGAGTTTGAACACCTCTGGCCTTAAGAAAGATTGATACATAAGACCCATGCTCAAGGATTTTTAGGGTGCGTACATGTTGTACAACAAAAATAGAAAAATTGAGGGTTTGGTAGGGTTTTCTTGGCTGCCTATTGTCCCCACTTTTAAGACACATTCTACACTTCATCAAGACTCCTCCTCCACAAGTTAGAACCTCCTCATACTCCTCTTCAATCCCTCAGAAGGGTAAGTCTTCATTCTTCAAGCTTTTCTCTCGAGAGCTCTTTCTTTGTTGACAGTCCCTAGCTAGGCATTGCCTAGCTCGCCTAGGGCTTGGTCAAAGAATTCTTTGCACTCACTTTCAGGGCCCTTGCTTGCATAATATAATACATTAGGGTTTGTAGCCTTGAAATCTAGAAGACCATGGAATTTCCACAGTAGAGACAAGACTTACAACCCTTTCATGATAAACAACTCCAAAACTTGCAGCAGATAGGTATCTTTGAAAAAATTTACAAAACCTTTCAAAACTTGGTCACAAACTATAACTAATGCATGGTGAATATAAAGGTTGCAAGTATCTAATTTTTTTTAGCTATTACAGAGAACTTTCATATATCTATTTCTTGACCTCATTCAATCCATGTCTCCTGGCTTAAGGCTCTACTTTCATGGCATTAATATCCTTACAAGTGTATTATGCTAGTGCTTTAAGATAATGGGATGCATGTCCCATGTTCATCTGTGACAAACTTGATGCAGAGTGCAAAACAATGGAGGCACAATACAAGGCCAATCCCTAATCAACACATCAAAAATGTTTCAAGGTTTGAACTTATGGCTTGTTCTTCTTTATAAGTATCTACCCCTCCTAGGAATCACTAAGAAAGGTTTCAAATATTACCACCCACAAGTAAGACACAAAGCAACTTGATCCAAAATTGAGCAATAAGGAGAAACTCCCTTAAATAGGGCAACATGGGGATTTTATGGCTCTAGACCTTAGAACTTCCAACAAAGGCTTGGATCCACTTAGTTTCAACCCAATTAAGGAAAATCAACCACTAGTTGCACTCCCAACAACCCACAACCCAATTTGCAAGAATAAACCTAGAATCTTATTAGGTCTCCAAACATTGATTTTTGCCAATAAGTTTAAAACTCTCCAAAAGACTTAAGGGAAAAATTATAGTTTCAAGTACCCTTTTCCAAGTTCTCACAGACTCCAAAGTTGTAGAGACCAATTCTACTCTGGCATACCATAACCATAACCAAGTACACATACCTAATTAGCTAGTTTAGGCTTGGTTTTCAAGGAAAGTGGTTAAGAATGGGTGCATAGGATCAAATATCCACTCCTAGGATGTTCTACTAGCTTAAAAAAGGGCACTTTTTTTTATCATCAAGTCTTCAAATTCTCTCCATCACTCTGATTAGTCTAATTTCTTCAAAACTGGGTCAAATACATGAGGATATTTGACCTAGGGCTCACTCCCAAAAATCAAAAACTTCAACTCCTATTTCAAAGCTGCAAAAATCCTATAGTATACACCTTAACTTGCTCCATGCTAGTGGAGAAGGAATTCCACTAGTGGATTAACAAGTTAGGGCCATTTAAGTGCCCAAACCTTGAAATCAAGGGTTTCTCAGACCAACAGACTAATAAATTCAATATCTTTTACAAGAGAATAGGTAAAGACTTCAAACCAAAGCCAAAATCTCCTAGATAGATAGTATCAACTTTTTAGTACATAAAGTTCATCTTGCAGGCCTTAAGTTTCGTACTATACTTGCAAAATCAGTAAAATGCATTGAAACACAATAGTTTCTATTGATTTGAAAGCAATATAACAATTGGATCTTCTCCACTGATCCATATTTGAATGCCCTAAGTCTATATAGGCCATTTCCAACTTCTTTTCCCAACCACCTGATAGTTTGTACCATTGGGTTGCTCAAAAAAAAGTTGCTTAGCAAAATTACAAAAATTGCTTAACCACTTTTTGCAATTTTTGCGCTATAGCAAGAAATATTGAAAAACTTGCAAGAAAGTGTTGCAAATTGGATCTTATTGACTCCTAGAACCTTATTAGATTCCCAAACCTCTAGCCACACCCTAAAAACATAAAATGAAAGAAAAATCACCCATTAGGACCAAATGATGCCCAAAGTTTATAGTCATACCAAGGGGTCTTGTTTCCTTTAGAAGATGGATGGGTCATAAGGAGATCATTAGATCTACCCCTAGACCTAATTACAACATATAAATGAAAAATAGTTAGGTGCTCTGCACCAAAACTACTTTCCTAAACCTTCTTGTTCTTTAACTTCTTGAATTTGATGCTTTGTCTACTATAGAAATCATCTTTCACATCACCAACAAGACAACCATGAACTTCATTGTTTTGACATCTTTTGGAATCCCTTTGTTCATTTAGGCCATGACACTACTATTGCCATAATGCTATAACTGTCACATTCTCCAAAGGGAAAACCTCACTATTTGAATGTCTTATCCTTAATGCTATGACAATTGTAAAACTTTGGACCTCTAGATTTTCTAGGTTCTTATTTATTAGATCACCATTCATCATAACAATATAATAATATATTGTTATAGTGTAGCCTCAAAATCACCATATATCACTAGTGCACTGACATGTATACAAAAATATTTGAAAGCCTTTTTTGAATTCTCAGTTCATGCTAGGTGAAACTTGTAAATTTATTCTAATAGAGTTCAACATTGAAAAAATTGGAGTAGATAATAAGTTTCCTCAAACTACCAACCTACCACCACCTAAATGGCATTTGGAGCTCCTCTTCATAGCTTTAGAACTGTGATTGTTCCTTCATCATTATCCCTTTATGAACTAACTCACAACTTTACAACTCATTGTAGTATTTGATTGTGAGTCATCTTGCACATAAAAAACTAGATGTTTTTTTAAAAGATCCTTGAAAGATTTTAATTTATTACTCCTACTATAAATACTACTAAATGTCTTCTATTCTATTACACATGATTACTAGATTTATTAAGATTGTTGTCTCACTATGTCTTATCATTTTTTAAATTCACTATCATATGATCCATTAAATTAGTTCTTATATACCTCTACCATAAAAGTTCTCCATGCTTTTTACATTATGACTATAATCTATGTGATATAGTAGTAAACTAGATTTTAAGAGGTTTCTCATTATACTTTAATCAATCATTGATCTCAATTGGACACCTCTATTCCATTTGCACATAGCTACTACATAGGCTTCTCACATGTACTTTTTCACTTGTTTGGACCGACCACTATTGTTGTGCTTAGTTGAAAGAAAAGTCAGAATGATTTTAAAGATTGTCATGATCATACTTTGCCACTTGACATTCTTTTACTTATTCCATCTGCATAGGAAATGATTCCACTTTCTTTAACCCTACCACAAAGCCCTAGAAATGAACACAAATATTAAGTTTAATACCATGTCATTGTTTTCATGGAAATTAGCATTTTGATTAAGATTTAAGAGTTTTTTTAGAGATATTGATAGTTACACTACTACAAATGTTTAAAAATTTCATCACACTCACTATTGTTGCCTTGAATATTTTCCTTTTATCTCATTCCTTCGTAATGCCTTTACCTTATGCATTGATTATCATTAATGTTGTTTTGACAATTATAGTAGCCTTTTATCCAAAAACCTTCATGAATGTCATCTCCCTTAGTTTATGACATACATCCCAACCAATCATTACTTGGAATGTAACACTTTCCATAGTCTTTCTTAGGGACATTTTAGTTTTGCATGCCTGAGAACATTCAAGTGCTCAATGGGATGAGATGAGGTTGGAGATAGTGTTTACCTAGCCACCTAGAGCTAACAGCACAAACAGTTTGATCCCATGACGAAAGGTGAGAGAGATTTGGCAGTTGGCAACTTTGTACTAGCCAACACTACAAGTTTTAGCATCACTTGAGATGGCATCAAAAAATCAAAATAGAGCAAGTCTCCAAAAAGAGAGAGAGATTATTGTAGGTCTCTGCACCATAGTCCTATAGGAACTAGAATCACATCTATACCTCACACGACCTCCAAGATATGCCTCATCAAAGATCGTTGCCCTATGGCATTTAGTGACCCTTAGGGACATTTTGTTTCAGCATGCTCGAGAATGTTTGAGCACTCAATGGGATAGGATGAGGTTGGGGATAGGGTTTACCTTGCCACCCAGAGCTAATGAAATACATAGTTTGATCCTACGATAAAAGGTGAGAGAGATTTGGCAATTGACAACTTTTTATTGGCTAACACTACAGGTTTCAGCATCACCAGAGATGGCATCACAAAATAAAAGTGGAGTAAGATCTCCAAAAAAGTGAGAGAGATTATTGTAGGTCTTTGCAACATGGTCCTATAGGAACTAGAATTGCATCCATACCTTGCACGAGCTCTAAGATATGCTCCGTCAAAGATCGCTGCCCTATGGCATTTGGTGACCCTTAGGTACATTTCAATTTGGCGTGCCTGAGAATGTTCGAGCATTCAACGGGATGGGACAAGCTTGGGGATAGGGTTTACCCAGCCACTCGAAGCTAATGGAATAGACAGTTTGATCTCACGATGAAAGGTGAGAGAGATTTGGCAGTTGGCAACTTTGTACTGGCCAACACTACAAGTTTTAACATCACTCGAGATGGCATAGCAAAATCAAAATGGACTAAGATCTCCAAAAAGTGAGAGAGGTTATTGTAGGTCTTTGCAACACAGTCCTATAGGAACTAGAATCACATCCATACCTTACATGAGCTCCGAGATATGCCCTATCAAAGATCGCTGCCCTATGGCATTTAGTGACCCTTAGGGACGTTTCGGTTCAGCATGCCCAAGAACGTTCGAGTGCTCAACAGGAGGGGACGAGGTTGGGAATATAGTTTACCCAACCAACCAAAGCTAACAGAATAGATAGTTCGATCCCATGATGAAAGGTGAACAAGATTTGGTAGTTGGCAACTTTGTACTGGCCAACACTACAAGTTTCAGCATCACTTGAGATGGCGTCGCAAAATCAAAATGGAGTAAGATCTCCAAAAAGTGAGAGAGATTATTGTAGGTCTCCACAACATGGTCCTATAAGAATGAGAATTGCATCCATGCCTTGCACAAGCTTTGAGATATGCCGTATCAAAAATTACTGCCCTATGGCATTTAGTGACCCTTAGGGACGTTTTGGTTTGGCATGCCCGAGAATGTTTGAGCACTCAATGGGATGGGATGAGGTGGGGATAGAGTTTACCCAGCAAACCAGAGCTAATAGAATAGACAATTTGATTCCACGATGAAAGGTGAGTGAGATTTGGCAGTTGGCAACTTTGTATTGGCCAACACTACAAGTTTTAGCATCACCCGAGATGGCATTGCAAAATCAAAACGGAGTAAGATCTCCAAAAAGTGAGAGAGGTTATTTTAGGTCTCCACAACATGATCCTATAGGAACTAGAATAGCATCCATACCTCACACGTGCTATGAGATATGCCTTGTCAAAGATTGCTACCCTATGGCATTTAGTGACCCTTAAGGACATTTCGATTCGACGTGCCCGAGAATGTTTGAGCACTCAACAAGATGGGATGAGGTTGGGGATATGGTTTACCTAGCCACCCAGAGCTAATAGAATAGACAGTTTGATCCCACGATGAAAGGTGAGAGAGATTTGGCAGTTGGCAACTTTGTACTGTCCAAAGTTTCAACATCACTCGAGATGGTGTCACAAAATTGAAATGGAGTAAGATCTCCAAAGAGAGAGAGAGAGAGGTTATTATAGGTCTCCATAAAACAATCTTATAGAAACTAAAATCACATCCATACCTTGCACGAGCTCCGAGATATGCCCCATCAAAGATCGTTGCCCTATGACATTTAGTGACCCTTAGGGACATTTCAGTTCAGCATGCCCCAGAATGTTTGAGCACTCAATAGGATGGGATGAGGTTGGGGATAGAGTTTAACTGGCCACCCAGAGCTAATAGAATAGACAGTTTGATTCCACAATGAAAGATGAGAGAGATTTAGCAGTTGGCAACTTTGTACTGGCCAACACTACATGTTTTAGCATCACCTGAGATGGCGTCGCAAAATCAAAATGGAGTAAGATCTCCAAAAAGTGAGATATTTTATTATAGGTCTCCACAACATTGTCCTATAGGAACTAGAATTGCATCCATACCTCGCACGAGCTTCGAGATATGCCCCGTCAAAGATCGCTTCATTATGGCATTTAGTGACCCTTAGGGATGTTTCAGTTCGACATGCCCGAGAATGTTTGAGTGCTTAATGGGACAAGACATGCTTGGGGATAAGTTTTACCTGGCCAATTGGAGCTAATAGAATAGAAAGTTCGATCCCATGACCCTTTTTCCACTAAGTTGCAAATTTGAGCAACTTTTACAACTTTCAACAATGCAACTCTGCACAAAAAGTGCAATTTTTACATTTTTCACTTGATTCCACTTTTATGACTTGAAAAAGGTTTATAAATACTAAAATAACTTATTTCCAAATGCTCAACCCTTCACCAATTCCCAAACTCCTATAAAGTTGTTAGCATTTTTGCAATTTTGCTTTGACAACTTTTGCAAGTTTTTGCAATTTTTGACATCTTAACTCCTAGATGCCTAAAACTTAAACTAATGACCCTAACAACCTTTATAACCTTATAAGAAACATAAAAATTCTTTTTTCCTTGAAAAATCACCTATATTGCTCATTTTTGACCCCTTGGTTCAATTTGGCACTCTACCTTATAATGGCACCTAGAGTCCAATTAACCTTACATCTTGGGTCTTATTACATGTTGGGTCTTATTGGATAGGTATTTGAATCACCTTTAATTTTCATTTGTTTTTAAGTTTTTATCTATTCATTTGTGCAAGTTATTGCTATTTTACTAAAGGCTGCTTGGTTAGTGTTGTAACGTCACTAGTTTGCATTCATGGACCTCTAACTTGCAACCCAACAGTGGGACCAGGCTGATTTTTGGTGGGAAGAAAGTTAAGGGAGTATTTTCACATATGGTAGAGTTTTAAGGGAAGAAATTGTGGTTTTCTATTTTTGCTTGCAGGCCCTAGGCTGAATATCACCATGTATTCAACCCTATTTTAAAGAATAAGTGGCCTAGAACTCCCAAACTTGTTGTTGTGACCCAAGGGAAGGGTGGAATTATTTTTTTGCATGGTGGGGAAGATTCCCAAGTGGTTGTGTTGATTCTATGACCCCATCTCTTGGCACTTGCTTTGGAAAGCCAACATAATTAGGCCTATTGGGACTATGAACCTAGTTGGTGTTTGGGTATGTTAGAGTAGGATCAAACCATAAGAATTTGGGATCTTCAAGAGTTTGGAAAAGGGTATCTAAAAATATTTTTTTTTTTGCTAGTTTGTTTGGAGAGTTTGGGAGTTAACCTTTGAAAACTAGAAATAGACCTACTAGGATTCCTAGGCCTAGATTTGGGAACTAGGTCTATTGGTGGTGTTTGAACCTTGAAAGTGGATGAATCTTGGTGGGATAGGTTTGAGTATGAAAAAATAAGTCTTTTTTTTAACCCTTGAAAGAATTTTCTCTAATTTTCCCTATTTGGCCTAATTGAGGGCTAATGTCCCTAAAGCCTAATTGAGACCCAAGTTTGTTGTGAACCCTAAGGAGGGGGTAAGAACTTAGAGAAGTGGAGTCCACTTGGAAAGATATAGGTCAGAATTGGGAAGAGGCTGGTAACTTTTCTTGGCATCTTGTAGTGGGTTGGGTGCTGTAGACTCTGCATCAAATTTGATGCCATAGGCATAACAACAGGAGATTTTACTAAAGGAGGCCATGGTATTATGTAAAAAAATAAATTTAATAATCATAAACATAGTGTAAGATCAACTAATAGGTCCTAGAAGTGATTTCTTGGTCAGATTTGAAGAGGCCCTAGTTTTTGGCCTTGTTTGGTAAGGGTTTCATAAAAAGTACATATAGAGAGTTGATGGGTTCAATCAAATTGAAGAATCCTCACTTTAGGATCATATTAAGATACTTTACCAAGTTGTATGGTTGGGGGATAATTATTCCATATAGTTCCTTTGTAAATGGAGTGATTTTTATGGCTAAAAAGTGGCCCATAGTGTAACAGCAGAGACTTGGTCCAAAACAACCATACCTCATCTTTTTATTTGTTATAGAGAAGTGAAATGAGTATCCTAATCTTCAATTTATTTTCTTGATGTTATGGAAAAATGTGGAGAAAAATGCAAGAGGACAACATTTTATACATTTTTTCTCTTTTTACATCATCACTTCAAAAAAGTGGAAGTATTACTAACCTAGTTTAAAAATCAAGTCTATTCTAGTTATCCTATTGAATTATTATATCTTCTTTCATGCCAGTTACAACTAGATATAAGATTCGCCAAGGAAAGTGACCTAAGAATATATGCCAAAAGCACGATAATTTTCTCAAGGATTTACCAATTAAATTTCTAGACATTGTTTGAAAATGGACAAAGAGGGAAGATCCAATTGTAAACTTGCTTTCAAATCAATAAAATATACCTATTTCAGTGCAATTTCTTGACATTTTTCAAGTACAATATGAAAGAATAAGGGGTGGATGATGACCTTTCCAATATGAAAGTTGATGCTAAGTGTCTGAAGGCTTTTGGCAGTGGTTTGACATTTTTATAGGCATAATACAAAAATTCAATCATAAACATCCAAATACTACTATCCAGTTGGTAATGATTTAGTATTTATGTACTCCTATGGAAATCAAAGGTCATGATTTAGTCTTGAACAAATTTATTTCTCTTCTTGAATCTCTTACTTGTAGCCAAGCTCATTGAAATGCCTCTCACTGGAATCTAGACCATCTATATGCTCCTAAATCTTGACTACCAAGACCAAGGAAACTCTTCTATTGGAATCCATAATCTTGGTTTCCCTCTTCTTTCAAGTTGATTTCAACTTGTGAGAAAAATTATTATTTTAGTAGCATCTTCAAATTAACTAATATACTACCTAGTTGTACAGAGAATTTATCCACCAAATTACCAGCAATTAAAAATCAAAATCCAAATCTTGACAAATGATAGTGAATATCTACCCATTTCATAACAATAGAACTACTTAAATGAAAATAATGTCTTGGAACAACTTCTATGTCTAACTACAAGGTTTGGTTCTATCTCTCTCCACAACTCAATATTCATGTAGCGAGAGAGTAGGATGGACTAATGGTCATCTATTCTTATCATCAAGTATGTGCTTAAAAATTCTCTACCACATGAAATGCAATGCTAAGAGTAGAAATAGAATTTGAGTTAACCACTTTAATACTTGTTTGATATTTCCTTATATTCTAATTTTCTTTCCTAGATCTACAAGTTTACACCTCTTTAGGCTTGAATTTATGATTTTTAAAATCTTGAATTTTGTCCAAAATCTGATTTTTGTTTATTCTTATTCTAAAAATGCCTTCAAAGTCCTCAAAAATTCAAATGCCAAATGTGAAATTTACTAACTACAATCATGTCTACTCTTCTTTTTTACTATTTTATAGTTAGTTGGTTGTAATGAGATCTTTAAAAATCATTATATATAAGGTTTGATGAATAAATGCCACCATCATTTCTTCTCAACTTTGCACCATCCTACACCTTGGCAATAGAAGACATCTATCAACCTAATATTTTTGTTTAAATTCCATGTCTTCAACAAGAATTTTTGGTGTAGGGCACTCTAACCATCTCCCATGGAATCTTGAATCTTACTGAGTAAGGTTTGAGTTTTGATAGATTATGAATTAGTTGTTTCATATCATATTATTAGGTGATAAGTAAGAGATAATTTCCATAACAAGTCAAATTATGATATTGCTATTCATATCTCTTACTTATCAATTGATGAGCTTAAGGGGCTTTCTAATGAATGTGTTGGTGTAAATAAGTATTTTACTTATTACACTTACTTAAGTTTACTTAGGTTGATGAATATTTTATTATTTATTTATTAGTTTCCTAGGAGTATGCACACTCTTGTGAGTTGTAATGTTGACAACATAGGAGTTTGCACTCTAGATATGCACAAGTTATCTACACTTTGGAGTAAGCACTTTATTTGAGCACATGGTGTCTACAACATTCTAGACACCTCATCATGCTTATCCTCTTATTGTGGAGGATATGTGCTTAGTTGTCATGCTTATCTCCTAGTACATTCTAGACACATTCTAGATGCATCTTAGAGGCCTTTATATATAGGCTCTCCTAGTGTGTATGAATATGCTTTTGATAATAGTGAGCATTACCATATTGATCATACTCTCTCCATTTGGTCTACTATTGTGCTTGTGTTGAGTTCTTAGTTCTTGGGTGAATTATGGCCTAAGCCAAATTCTTACAGAATGGTTCATAAGGCACAACACTTGGTGAAGGTTTTGTAAATGAGGTTGCAAGCTTTGGGTTTAACCATGGAGGAAACTCCATAGTTAAGCACGCTCAGGCTAGAGTAGTACTAGGATGGGTGACCTCTTGAGAAGTCTCAGTGCTTCACCCCTGTGAGCATCACCTAGATCCAATGAGTGAAAAGTGTTCCATTTATTCTCATGAGAGATGGATTTGTGTTGAATAACTACTCATGAAACATGGGTCAATGAGTTTGACTCAAAATTCACACAGTTAAATCCTGATAGCAATATCATAATGTTATTAGGTGTTCAAATTAAGGTCATGTTGACCAATTTCATGTTTTAAGTGTTATGAGTTATATTGAATAAAAAGTGGAATATATAATAGTATTAAGATGTTATAAGATGATGATAAACCTTTTAAGGTACCTAGGAAAGTATATTAGAACTTAAAATGCAAAATATGGAAAAGGTGTAAAATTGCTAAAAAGTGCAATTAGCAAATTCTGTAGAATTGAGAAAGTGTAGTCTAAGATGAACAATCATTCATGTTGTTAGAAATTCTTAGGAAGGTAAAGAGTCATGTTATTCTATAAATAAATGTAATCTCATATCGAGAGAGATATAGAGTGAAGGGGAGAATTTGTGGAGAAGAGAAACGAAGTGTTTTGTATATAGTTGTGAAATGGAAATTAGTATTTTGGTGTAATATTGTTGCTATATTGGCATTTAGATTACAATCCTTATATCCTCTCTTAGGAATTCATGGTTATGATGATCTTTAAAGTTTCCTATTTATGGTGAAGAGCATAATACTTCTGTGATTGATAGAACATTTGTATGTTATCATTAAATATTATTACCAGGAATACATTACTTGCTGTTTGGATAGTAAATTCTATAATTTTTCAGAATATGGTGTGATAATGATTGCATATTCTCATTTGTGGAGATAGTGGAAGGTATTAACAGTTCCCATGGTTGTTCTAGTTTTTCCTCTTACTAAGTTAACACCTTAACTTGTTACTTGTAAGGGAGATGCCCATAAATCAGCAAGTTACTTGCTAATGCATACATTAACAATGAATCAACAATTTGAAAATAAAGAAAATGTGGCAGAAGTTGGTGTGTGGTCTGCATGCTTTTTGGGAGATTTCTTTTGTTTATAAGACACTAAAGAAGCATTTGAAGAGAAGGAAAGGTGGGATATTGGAGCTTAAAAGCTAACCATAGTAATCAGCAATAAAATTCTCATCAATACAAGGGTTTGATAGTTTAAAGATCTCCTCAATAATTGGGAGCCGAACATCAACAATTTGAAAGACTTTAATGAGGTAATGAAGTATATAAGTTTATTTGGTAGAGTTGGTTGAGGTTGTTAAGAGTCATAGTTTGAGTGAGGATTGTATGCCTAATAGCATATGCCTAAGTCTTTGAATTATATGCTTGAATAAGCAAGTCAGAATCTCAAATTTTGGAATTGAAAAAAAAAAGTGTAGTAAAAGGTATTAGAATCTACTTTTAGTATTGGTAGATGATTTAAGGGATTTGAGTTTTAACCTACATTACAAGGTAGGCTATGAGATAGAGTAGTTTGTATTGGTGTTTTGAAGTCTCTAAGGTGTCTAGAACCTTATGAATGGTGAAGGTACTATATTGGTAGTGACTTAATTCCTTTGGAATCTTATAGGGAGATGGTGTTGATAAAGATCCTGGAGGTGCAAGGTGATTGAGATGTAAGGGGGTTGTTGTGTGATTTTGTGAAGGTGTAGATAGAGAGAATTGGAATAGGTGAAAGTGGCACAAGGAATAGGCCATTCCCCTTGTCTCTAACCTTAGAGAATTGAAAGGGATAACATATGTTATGCTTAGGTAGGCTTGGAAGAAGCCTAGCCTAGTTCGAGAGCTTTTTTGTTAAGAAATAAGTATCATCACCACCATCCTTGCATCAATTTCCCATCTCTAGCTAGATCCTCAAAGATATAATCACAAATAAGCATTTTAGGTAATTGTGCACATAACATAGCATAAAGCCTAAACATTAATCAACCACCTATGATTATCCTTAAGGGTGTGGCTTCTTCCACACAATCACAACCTTGCAATCTTGAGACTAAGAGAAAAAAAACATAACATCCTATGGTCATCCTTAAAGGATTTGACCCCTGAACCCATACATATGCTAAAAACTTGAATCTTGTGACTAGGAGTGAACCAAAGATCATACAGTTTGGTCTTGACATTTCCAAATAGACAACATCTGAAAAATTTATAAGATGGGTTTTATAAGTTTAAGATTTGGATATAAATTTGTTTTGGAATTTATCTAAAATAATTACAGATGACCAAAAAAATAAAAGATAAAAGCATGTTAGTCATAATATCATTATTGGTAACATGTTCCAAATGCAAAGAATTATTTGTTTAAGCTTCTAGCAATGATCAAGTGGCTTACTGAATGGCTTGATGAGACTTGGAAACTTCTCCCATTGTATCCTTGCTTTTGCCAGGTTGAAGTTTTTTGTTACATGCACACAATCTTGACTTTACCTCACAAAGCATTCACATTCTAACAATTTTCATGTTCTTTCATTACAATTTGATCTGAACAACAAATTTGAAACATTCACTTTTTCAAATGACTAATATGAAAATGGGTCCTATTGAAGAATCTAATATAAATTCAAATAATGTATCTAGATTCTAAACAAATCAAAACATAAAATCTATGATTTAAACGTATCTCATCAATTACACATAATAATAATACCCACCTTTTCATGTGGACAGTCATGGGGGAGAGGTTGCAACATTGTATTTGGATCCAGTTGATCACTCTTTCTCTCTCTCTCCCTCTCTCCATATTCAATATAATGAATCAACTAGATCTGCTCTACATTTTAATGTCTCAAGTATTGCCTCATGGGTTGACTCACAAACTTTTCAAAGAATCTTATTATGTGGTTTTCCACCATATTTTATCAAGTGGACATTTGATGCAACAACAAGGTTTGAATAATGAAGAATCTTCCTCTCTATTTGCCAATTCTCAAATAACCACAAGTTAGGATTCTTCATAGAATATCATCTAAGACATGTGCTCATTACAACCACTGCACTGATATGGTACTCTAAACCTTCACCATCTATAATTGAGTGTTCCAATTTTTGTTTGGCTTGGACACACTAAAACAAATAATAATCTATCCCTTCTTCATTGTCTTCGAGTGCAATAACAACAAAAACATGGCCTACAATAACAAATGTACTCTCTCTCTCCCCTCTCCCATCCCCTACTCTCTCTCTCTCTCTCTCCCTACTCTCTCTCCCCTCTCCCATCCCCTACTCTCTCTCTCTCTCTCTCTCTCTCTCTCTCTCTCTCCCTACTCTCTCCCCTCTCCCATCCCCTACTCTCTCTCTCTCTCTCTCTCACTCTCCCTCTCTCACCGCCTACTCTCTCTCCCATCCCCTACTCTCTCTCACCCTCTCTCCTCTCCCATCCCCTACTCTCTCTCACACACACTCCCATCCCCCCTCTCTCTCTCTCCCTCTCCCTTTCCTACTCCTTCTACCACTACCTACTCTCTCTCTCTCTCTCACTCTCTCACTCTCTCACATCCCCTATTCTCTTTCACTCTCTCTCTCCTCTCCCATCTCCTACTCTCTAGATCTCTCACACACATTCCCATCCACCATCTCTCTCCCTCTCCCACTGCCTACTCTCTCTCTCTCTCTCTCTCTCTCTATCTCCTTGTCTACTCTCTCTCTCTCCCATCCCCTACTCTCACTCTCTCTCCCATCCCCCTACACTCTCACACTCTCCCATCCCCTACTCTCTCTCTCTCTCTCTCTCTCCCATCCCATTCTCTCTCTATGCCACCCCCTACTTTCTCTCTCTCCCATCCCCTACTCTCTCTCTTACACACACTCCCATCCCCCCCTCTCTCTCCCTCTTCCATTGCCTCTCCCATCACCTACTCTCTCTCTCTCCCTCTCCCACTCCCTCTCCCACCACCTACTCTTTCTTTCCCATCTGCTACTCTCTCTCTCTCCCTTCTCCCATCCCCTACTCTCTCTTTCACAGACACACACTCCCATCCCTCCTCTTTCTCCTCTCCCATCCCCTACTCTCTAGGTCTTTGACACATACTCCCATCCCCCCCTCTCTCTCTCCCTCTCCCACTCCCTCTCCCGTCGCCTACTATCTCTCTCTCCCTCTCCACTCTCTCTCTCCCATCCCTACTCTCTCTCTCTCTCTCTCTCTCTCTCTCTCTCTCTCTCCCCCATCCCCTACTCTCTCTCACACTCTCTCCCATCCCCTAATCTCTCTCTCTCTCTCTCTCTCTCTCTCCCATCCCATACTCTCTCTTTGCCACCCTCTACTCTCTCTCATACTCTCACACTCTCTCCCATCCCCTACTCTCTCTCTCTCTCTCTTACACACATTCCCATTCCCCCCCTCTCTCTCCCTCTTCCACTCCCTCTCCCACTACCTACTCTCTCCCCCATCCCCTACTCTCTCTCTTTCACAAACACACACTCCCATCCCCCCCTCTCCCTCTCTCCTCTCCCATCCCCTACTCTCTAGATCTCTCACACACACTCCCATCCCCCCTCTCCTACTCCCTCTCCCACCACCTATTATCTCTCTCTCTCTCTCTCTCTCTCCCCCCCTCCCTCCCTCCTTCCCTCTCTACTCTAGTCTCTCTCCCATCCCCTACTCTCACTCTCTCTCTCCCATACCCTACTATCTCACACTCTCTCCCATCCCCTACTCTCTCTCTCTCCCCCCATCTTGTACTCTCTCTCTACCACCCCCTACTCTCTCTCACACTCTCACACTCTCTCCCATCCCCTACTCTCTCTTACACACATTCCCATTCCCCCCCTCTCTCTCCCTCTCCCACTCCCTCTCCCATTTCCTACTCTCTCTCCCCCATCCCCTACTCTCTCTCTCTCTCCTCTCTCCCATCCACTACTCTCTCTCTTTTACACACTCACACACTCCCATCCCCCCTCTCTCTCCTCTCCCATCCCCTACTCTTTAGATCTCTCATACACACTCCCACCCCCCTCTCTCCCCCTCTCCCACTCCTTCTCCCAATACCTATTATCTCTCTCTCTTACTATCTCCCTCTCTACTCTCTCTCCCATTCCCTACTCTCACTCTCTCTCTCTCTCCCATCCCCTACTCTCTCTCTGCCACCCCTACTCCCTCTCTCTCCTCTCCCATCCCCTTCTCTCTCTCTCCCTCCCTCTCTCTCTCTCTCTCTCACACACACACACACACACAGACCCATCCTCCCCCTCTCTCTTGCTCTTTCTTTGTCTCTCTTCTTCCCTCTATATGCACTATTTAGGTCTTAATAGTGTGTGAGAACTATAGCAACATGCGCTATTGAGACCTAAATTTAAAAAGCTTTAAATAGCGTGTGCATGCTATAGGGTGTACACACTATTCAAACCTTTGCATTCTACCCAGCCTAAGGCTTGGTTTTGCCTTGGAGATCCTACCTAAAGGTTTGGAGTCTATAAACTAGTCCGAGACGTGTTTTGCTGCAAACATACAAAAAATGATTAATTTTTCTTGTGTGCTCTCCTTCAAGATTCTTCATGGTTGAGCATCGATAAGATCAGGTTACATAAAATTGTAGGTCTTTGTGTTAGCTATATAACCATATAATTTATTTTTTATTTGAACTATTTCAAGCCTTTCATCTATAATTTCTTTTGAATGTATGTCTATTTTTTGTCAAAAACTAACATGTACTAATTGGGCTGTAGATTTTAGCTCATTTATCGAATTTTGCAACAACTTAGAGTTTTAGAAACTAGACTCCATTCTACACACTTTGAAAAAAAGAAGTTTTGATTATAGATTAGTTTTGAATCATTTCTAGGGGGAGCACATAGATATTTCATGTTTTTGAGATGTGTCTAGTTAAAAAGTTCATAAAAAAAAATACACATTATAAAATTACTCAAAAAATCTAAGATAAATTACATAGTGTTAAGTAACTTTTGAGCAAAGTGTTTAAATAATTTTAAAAAAAAAGTTAAAGTTTTAGGGGGGCCACACTTTGTACTATGTTATGTTTTTTTGGAATAAATAGTACCACTTTCTATGGCCCCCTTTTTTGAGGACCTAAAACTAAACCATTTTGAAAAAAAATTAGTATTTTAAAAACTAGATTTAAAGGACTACTACTTTTGTTTTTGGCATATCTTAAAATTTTGAGCATAACTATCTTTAAATTCTTGTTGAAGTTCAAAAATTGCTGATTTCAGAAAAAAGGTGTCCACTTATACCCCCCTTTTGGCACCACAACTTGGTGCACTTATCCTCTGATGCTTTCCAAATGTTTAAGTGGTACTTAGCAAGAGTTGAGAAGGAAATAGGTAAAAGTCTAAAATGTTTGAGATTTGATAGAGGATAAAAATTTATATCAAATGAGTTTGAGATGTTTTGTAATGATAGAGGAATCAAAAGACAGACATCTGCCACTAGGACCCCTCCACAAAATAGAATTGTTGAAAGGAGGAATAGATTTGTAATGGACTATGCTAGGACACTCATGATGGAAAAGAATGTTACTTTGAAATATTAGAGATAAGCTGTAAGTATAGCTATCTATAACTTGAACCATGTGAAAGTCAAGAAAGATACTCATTCAACACCTTTTGAACTATGCTATGGATACTCACCCAATGTAAAGTATTTTAAGGTATTTGGAAGCAAGTGTTATATTCTCAAGGATTTTAGGAATGACAAATTAGATACAAAAGTGAAGAAGGTATATTCTTTGGTTATTCCATAAGAAGTAAAGCTAATAAGTGTTTAAATATTAACACTAAAAAAGTTGTGGAAAGTGTAAATGTTAAATTTGATGAATATACATAGGTACATGAGGCTGAACCTATGAAGGAACCAGAAGAATACAAATCATTTGGATAATTTTATGAAGGTATGCCTACTGATGAAGATGCTATAAATCAAGTTACAAATCAACATAAGGTTTTAATGACTGCTGAGTCACATAATATGAATGTTGGGTTGCATTCAAGAATCGAGCTACATTCAGGTGTCGTGTTATAGAATGAAGTTGAGGCACATTTTGATTCTAAGATTAGTGTACATGAAAGAGATGTTCAACAACCTGATAGAGATGTACTATAGTGCCCACCCATAGTTTTTTTTTTTTTTGTTATATTTATTAAACTCTTTTATGTCTATTTCATGGATGTGTTAGTTTCAAGGATATTATTTCATAACATGGACTAGAGATATATCAATAATGATTACTTAGCTGACTATATTTCATGTGTTGTTTAACGATTACAATTATTGGTGCATTAATGATGTTTTAATGACTCATAGTTAATAAAAGTGATTTTTTTCATAGCAATGTTACGTGATGCTTTAATGATGATTACTTCATATTTGTAATGATGCATTATTTTATCTAAGTGCATTTGATGTTCGACTTATAATTATTATGGTACTTACCTCATACTTGCATGTGTATGGTGCGTTGTTTGTCATATTTGATGTGGTTAAGGGAGGGAGTCATAGTCACCTGCTACTTGGGATCTACATTATGTACCACTTCTTGCCATTTCTTAATTAGTTTAGATATATTTATATACATGTACATGCTCATCTTTTATGCAGAATATAAGTATCGGGCATCAACATCCCTAAATTACTAAGATGAGTGTGCCCTATCACAATAACTCAATAGTAAAAATGAGGAGATAATATTCATGTCCAATCTCAACCATAGCCTAAATACTTGTCTTGCAAGGAGGACTCATAACTGACTTTCCACCCTTTTTAAAACCTGCGAGTTTATCTTTGTTTGTGTTTTTTGATTTTGAGTTTTGGTATATTTTGGTAATGTTGCTTTATTATGGATTTGGCTATGTGATTTATTTGGTAATTGATTTAATTATAGTATTAGGGTTAATCATATAATATTGAGAATTATTAAATATTATTTGAATAAAAATAAAATATTAAAGTATGAGAATATTTAATTGATTAAAAAATTAATTAAATGTGTTTTAATTTAAAAGTTTAAATTTAGAAAATTGGTTAAAGAAAAATTAGAATATGATGATATTTAACTAATTATAAATTAATTAAATATGTACTTCAGTTTAAGAGTCTAATTTAAGAAGTTGGACAAAAAGAGAATTAAAATATTAAAGATTTAATATTGCTTTATTATAATTATTATTAAATATTAATTAAATTAGAGTTGCATTTAAACAATGAGCTTTGATTCTTATTATTAATTTAAATAATAAACTATACTTTAATGAGTGCTTGCACTAATTAATAACACTAATTAATAAACTGCAGGAAAATAAAATATAAAAGAATGAAATTTAAAGATAAAGTTATAGTTCTTATTGTGGTGTAGTTATATTTATTTAATTTAATGATAATTATGTAGAAATTTTATTTTAATAATTAACTCTAAATAATGTTATTAATTAAATCAATAAATATATTATTAAAAATGCTTCAAAAATTAATTAAAGAGAGAAAGCTAATTATTTAAATTAAGATATTTTATAGTTAAATATCTAAAAGATTTGTGCATGAAAAGGTAAAAGATAACAAAGTTATAAACAATAATTTGGATCAAAAAAATTATTGAGAGTTTTGGAGGGTTTGGATTTGAATGCATTCATAGATTGTCTCAGATTTTAGTTGTGGTTTTGAGGTAGGATTTGAAAACTCATTGTAGAATTTTATAGAAAGATTTCTCTACTTTGTGTCTTCCTGGGTGTTTGCATATTACTTATTAGTTTATTGTAATGATTGTTGAATAAGGAATTATGTTGTGAATTTTGAAAGAGAAAACTTATCAATCAAGAAAACTTGATTAAGAAAAATTATAGAAAAACTGTATAAATTTATTATAATTGTATTATTTTAAACCCCCTTTTAATATAGGAAAAATTCAATTACAAAAATTTGGAAGAAACTAACAAATTGAATAGTTAAGGTTTCAACTTTAAATTTGTCATCAGAAGTATGTGATTATAATGTATTTTCTAAATATAGATGAATATTCTTCTTACATCTAAAATAATTTAATTGTAAAAATTGTTGAAAAAAAATGATTAATTAAGAGGAAAGCATGTTGTAACTAAACTTATGCCTGCAGGTGAAAATAAAAATACTAAAAATAGAAACTAGGTAGAGTATGGTTACATGCATGTGAAAACAAATATGTTAAAAATAGCAAGCTAAGTATAGTAAGATTACATGCATGTGAAAACACATATGATAAAAATAGAAAACTAAATATAGTATACTTGCATGATTTGAGATATCAAAGACATGCGAAAATACTAATTGTATGTTTATTTTTATTTTATAAAAATATAATATAATTTTTAGATTTATTTATTTAAAAAAATAATAAAAATTATTATTAATTAATTTTAAAAATTAAATTAATACTACTCATTTTGTATAAAGTGAATGTTAGTATTAGTGATTATTTAAGTTTAATTAAACTCTTAGTTGTATGTAAATGATTTTTATAATTATTAATGCAAGAGGGAAGTTAATAAATAAATATTTAGAATTTTATTATATTTTAAGAGAACTTATGATAGAGTTCACTTTGTAATCATTTAGTTAATAACTATTTGACTTTATAAGAGAAATTTTAAATAATTAAATTAAATTTATAATTTTATCTGTAGTTGCATTATGAATTAAAGGAAAAGTAAATATTAATATTAGACTTAAATACAAGTCATATTAATATTTTAAAAATTAAAATTAATATCAATATTGAAATATAATAATATACATTTATGTTATTAATTAAATCATTTATGATTTAAGATTATTTAAATTAATAATATGATAATATTGCATGATATTTTATATGCACAAAAATATTGGATATTTAAATACTTAATATTTTAAATAAGTATATTAGCATAAAAATTTATATTAACATGTATATTCTTACTTTTTTTTTAAACACATCCTTAAGACCCAAACTAAATAAGAGAAATTGGTGAAATTAAATCATGTGGCTAAAAACTATGCGCTTTTCTAATATTCTATTTATAGTCTTGTGATGTGTATTTTCTTGATTTTTTCTTTTTTCTTTGTGGGTTGTTTAGTTGGCCAAGTTAGGATGTGCATTAGAGGCATTTTTGAGATTTCTTTTATGATTATTTGACTAAATCTCACGATGATATTTATGATTTGAATTGAGATTTATGTTTTATGAGCTTTATGCTATTGAGCATTTATGAGAACTTGAGTTTCGAGAACCAATTTGGGTTGCCTATTAAGGAACCAAATTCGATCAATATTACTCTTGTGGTATGGGATACTATTGTGGTTTGTGATTTTTTGAGAAGGTAGTCTAAGTGAATGTTTATGAGAGTGGCTTGCAATGGGAGGCAGGGCCCAAAGTGGCTGCCAGGGTAACTTATTGTAAGTTGTGTAACAAGTGATAACATAGTAATTAAAATATCATGCCTAGCCCTTTTGCCTTGAGATATATTAAATGGATAAGTTAGAGATTTTTTCTCGTCTATGCCTTAAGTGCTTGTATAGAATAAGGATGAGATGGAGATGATAACTTGAGAGGTATGACTAGTTTTCTCATCTTCACAAGAGGGTATTCTGGTTCTGCATAGAGTCACTAGGGGGTCGGATCTTAAGAGACTGCCAGGGTAACCATAGAGTTGGATCATGTGATGACACTCCATAGTATGTAGCTTGAGTCTCCTTTATAATTTTTTTAATATATTTGCCTCTAGTGGTGTACTTTTTGGATATTACTTTTGATGGTGTATTTATTGTGAGTTGTTACTTGTAGTGCCTGCCCCTAAGTCGCATTTCAGTCATCCTTGCCAAACTCTTTTAGGCCAATTTTATGCTTGATGATTAGTATTATTATTTTAGAGATTATCAGATGTTGTTTTACACTTAGTTTATTATATGATGAGATTACTTGGTACTCTATATTTCATGCATGTATGATGATTATTCAATATTTTCAGTTATCGATAATGATTAGTTAGATGGTTTATTATCACATGTGCTTTCTTATGGATACTTACCCCATACTGCATGTGTATGGTGCGCGTGTTTGTTTTCTTTATGAATGGTGTTTCTGATGTGGTTAAGGAAGGGAGTCGTAGTCACCTGCTAGTCGGGATCTACACGATGCACCACTTCCTGCCATTGTCTGTTTAGCTTAGAATATTGTGTTTGTACATTCGTGGATTTTATGTAGGTTGCAGGTACCGGGTATCGACTTCCCTGAATTGCCAGGATGAGCATACCCTATCGCATTATCTCAATGGTAAGAGAGGGGAGATAAACTCTTAAGTCCAAATCCTAAAACCTTTAGCCAATTGTCCTAATTGATAATTAGGACAAGTATCTGAGTTAAGTACCCTCCGAATGCATCAAATGATGTTATTTTGTGATTATAACCCTTTTGTTTGATTTAGTATGTGTTTTTCTACGTTGAGTTTTCGTATGTTGCTTTATGAGTCCTTGATGTATTTTTCTATTAATTAAGTCTAATTAAAAAGATTAATTAATGATTTAATTTAATAGATAATTAATATGATATCTTTAAATATTTAATTAATTAAGAAATTAATTAAATTAAATAACTAAAATTTGGAGATAAAAGTTTAAGGATAATTTAGGACATGATAATATTTATTTAATTTAATAATAATATATTTAGAGTTCATTTTTAAATAAATGCTAAATATTATTGTTATTTAAATTAATTAAATATTTTATCAATTAAGTTTCTAAAATAAATTAAAAGTTGAAAGATATTAAATTATTAAAGTTTCTAGATCGCATGATGTGAGCTTGAGTTGAAAATAAAAGAAATAAATTAAAAGATAAAATAAGTGGAAATAATAATGTTATGTTAATTTCATAAAGTTCGCATGGGATTAAAAGTAATAAAGATTAAAAATAGAAGTCAAGTGGAATATTAAATAAAGTTATTTAATAATTCATTTAAGGTGCATTAAAAGATAAAGAAAAGAATTTAATAAAAGTTAATTTGGAGTTAACTAAGTGGAGCAAGGAGTCCTCTCAGGTGAACGCACAATTAGTGCCCCGATTTGAGGAGAAAACTCCTTATCACAACTTTGGGGTTCATTTTTTAGGGACACGAATTTGGGAAAGAATTTTGGGGGGGAGACAGGAATTTTGGAGACATCTTTTGGCAGCGAATTTCAGAAGGAGAATTCTAGGAAAGTTTTTCAAAGGAAAGTTATTGAGAGGAGCGAATTCTCTCACAGTTTTTCGGAGTTTTCAAATTAGCATCAGGATCAGGTAGGGTCTTGTGATCACTGATTAATTATGCATTTTTCCCACTTCTTGTCTTCTTCGTGCCTGTAGATTCTCTGTGATGAAAGTTTAAACATTCCAATATTGAAAATTAACAGATGCTTGTTAATTAATCTTCTGTATACGTAGGGATTAGAAAAGAGATTGGAAAACCCTTATTTTCTAAATTAAAGAATATAGGATTTAATCAGGAAGGGGTTGAATCTAAAGATGAAATTCTAAATTTGGATGGTTGATAATATTTTCTCCATCAAAGTATAGATGAAATCAATTTCCAAAAATAATTTAAAAAAAGAAGAAGTTTTTATTTAAAAAGGAGAATTTGCTTAATTTAAAATTTAAAAATTATTAAAAATTACATAAAATAAATTTTTTAAAAATGAGTTAAGATGTTAATAATAATAAATTGTTTGTTTATAAAATAAAATTAATATTTAAATTGTAATGGGGTTATTGTTTTATAAAAAAATTGAATAAATTAAATTATAAAATGCATAATATATATGTTAGAAATTTTAATCAAAAATAATAATAATAGTAATTATTATGGAGGGGGATTCAAAAGTTTAAATCAAAATAAAATTAAAAAAATAAAACAATATTAAACTTACCCTCATACCTCCTTACTGTTGGCAGCCGACCTGTACCTCTTCTACACACTGCATACGCAGTGTACCTACGTTGGGAACAGGGGCCGCACAATTCTTTGTATGGAGGCCGACGACCTAAATAGCCTGCAATGATTTTAAATCGCTTGCATTGGTTTGTCCTTTACATATTATAAAGTCTTAATTTTATAAAGTTTTAATAAGAGTTTTTATTTAATAATATATTTATATTTATTAATTAATATTAATAAATATTTTATGTTATTTAAAATATATTAATATTAATATATTATAATTTGTTATTATATTAACAATGTTAAATATGAATTTTTAATCAATAATAATTTGTTAATTATTATTAAAAAGAAAGGAGGTATTAATATAAATGTTTAATTGATATTCATTAATTAATTTAGTTAAAAATAAATAAATAAAAATTAGTTCCATTAAATTTAATTAATGATGAATTTGGCTTATTAATAAGATTTGTTATATAATTGTTGATTAGCTTAATTAAATATAATTTTAATTAAGATTGATTAGTTAACGGAGTTATATAATTATTAACTTATTAATGATTTTGGTTTTTTATTAAAGTGATAGTTATTTTATTTAAATTCAATAAAGATTATTTTAAATAAATAATCATCCTTGGAATACTTTAAGGAAATGGACTTAAATCAAAGGGGTAATTGGACTTTATAATTGAATATAAGAATGGGGTAAATTATGGGGGTAAACGATGAATCTCATCTACTTGAAGACTTACATTGAAAACGAAGACTAAAACCTTACATTAATTCAACAATATATTATTATTCAAACCCAACTGTGAGATTATGATGTTCTCTATGTATTGTTTATGCTTTAAGGTGTTGGGGGTTGTTTTAGCATTGACCAGTTTTAGGTTGTTACTAGAGGCTCGGGGTTTGTGAATGTGATGATATGATGATTTGGTATCGATCTTTCTTAACCTGACCATGGTAATGTTATAGAGTGCTCTATGATATGTTGTATTTACTAGTTGTTATTGCTGTCCAGTTTCCTTGTGTGAAGCTAAGGTGTTTTAAGTGATTTTCTCTTGATGATGTCATGTTGTGACATGTTTGACTTGACCATTTTGGAGTCTTCAATTAGTATTGTGTTTTATTTTGGGATAGTCTTTCTGGTTGCTTGCTAAGAACCGATGGATATTATGACTTGTCATTGATGCCTTCAGTTGCTATTAGAGAACTGTTGTGATCATTATGATTATTATTTGATGCTTTCCAGTTTCTCGTGGAGAACTATTGTGACTATTGTGGTTTATCTTTTGATGCTTTCCAGTCACTTGAATAGGACTGAGGTGATTTAGTGATTTATGCTGTCATGAGCCTAGGGTAGGTTATCTATGTGTAGTGTCAGGAAGTGGCTTGCAATGAGGGGCGAGACACTCGAAGTGGCTCTGGGCATGACTCATTGTAAGTTGTTTGTTTTAATAAGTGAAAACATCTCACCTAAATACTGACTTAAATGAACCTAATAAGATAACTGTATGTTCTCTCCCATGTCTTGAGTGCTAGTACAAACTAGGATGGGGTAGAGAGAACGCTTGGTTACGACCTTGCATTTCGTAGTATGCCTCGTTAGTACGAGAGGATACTAGTGGCCGCAGGATCACAGGGGACCCGAGATTCCTAAGGGATTGCTCGGGTAACTTCCAACGTGACTTTTGTGATGACACTTTCCCACTTGCATAGCAGGTTTCCTACGTGTCTTTGTGTGCCTCTAGGTCTAGATGTCTATCTATGTTGGAACCTTTGAGTTAGTATACTTTTAGGATTTTCCAGACTTAGAGAGTAGTTGTGTTTTGTGTTTTGATATCTTGTTTGGGACTTGAGACTATCTCCTTAGCGCGGTGGGAGTGGACCATTTAGGTTCCATGCGGTCGGGTGGCAATGCTTTTACTCTTACCATTGAGATCCGTCCGTAGTTGTCGTGGCTGGAGCTTTCTTGGTTGGCATTTATCTTCATCCTATTTTTGGATTATCATGTATGTATGGATGTATCATGTATGGTGAATGATTTCATTTATTTTACTATACTTTGTATAATGGATTTGAGGGTGATGTATCTTTATTTTTACATATGTATATTCTTTTAAGCCTTTCATATCCTGTGACATGTACAGTGGATGATTGAGCATTCCAAATTAATTTGCCAAGAGGCATTCAGAACAAATGTATATTGTGGACATTGGACTTTAGTATTATTCTTTCATGTGGATGTGGTAGTTGTTAGACTTAGAATTAATTAAATTTAAAAGTGACTCAACGTCTTGGGATCCTTAAGGAATGTAACCTGTTATGTATGATTGTAGAGGATTACATGTTATTGCTTCTGCTACTATGTGTTTGATGTGTATGTTATACATTCTTACTTTTAAAAAAAAAAAATGTTTAGCAAACTTAGTAAAACTTTAGGTTAATTCTTTTGGATCTCTTGGCAGGGCGTTACATTACTCATTGATTGGATGTCATTTATTGTTTATAATTGACTTTTATTGATGATTGATCAATTATTTATTAGTGGTATTTTTATCGTTGGAGTTAGTGATTGGTGGTTTACTTTTATTTATGCAGTTGTTATTTGTTGGTCATTATGCTTGTGACACTTGATATTGATTTTGAGGTGGTTGTATATTTTTGGTCTTGGTATTTCTATGTTGACTTGGTATGAGATGTTAATATTGGAATGAGTGTCCTTTTGATTTTGATTATCTCTTCTTCTTATGTAGTTTGTGTTACCCTTGAGGTAGTTTTGGCTATCAAGATTCCTTGCTTAGGATTATTTTATGATTTGATTATATGTGTGTGGATGATACATTATCTCTCCTACATGGTGGGAGCGTGAGCCTAATTTGGTGACTATACAGTCAAGAGGCAATGTATTCTTATCATTTGGGTCCCCCTCAGATTGACAAATGTTGGATGCTCACTAATACAGTGGTACCATTATCATTCTTCCTCTTATCTTGAAGACTTTTATTCATTTGATGTATCTTTGTATCACGTGTTTTGAGATCCTATGAGATATTGTATTGTATATTGATGTACTTGTATCTATTTTCTCATATCCTATGACATGTGTAGTGGATGTTATTCATTAGATGTGCTTTCATATTATTAGTTGTACTTATGCATGTGCTTATATGACTATGTATGTGTTTATTCATTTTAAGATTATGGACATTGTAATTGAGACTTAAAATTATTAAATTTTTTTTATTAAATGTGATTCAACGTAAAGGAACCCTTAAGGAATTGAAATTGTATTTGTAATTGATTACATGTTCCTGATATATATGTATATATTGCTTCCACATTATTGTTACTTTGATGTTGTTTAAACTTCAAAAAAAATTAGTTCAGTAAACTTTGTAACATATTAGGTTTATTTCTTTTGGGTTCCCCAGTGGGGCATTACATTTGGTATCAAAACCTAAGTTTCAACAATGAGAACTCTGGTCATATTGTGTGCCATCAGTTAGCAAGTAGTTAAACTTGCAACATGACTTAAACAATAAACATTTATCAACATAAAACTTGAACCTAAATAATTTGAACAAAAAAAATTAGGAGCGAAACTTTTAAACATGAAACTTGAAAACTCATAACATTATTATTATTTTTTTCATGAGTTTTGATTTATGTGTATGCATTATAAATTTTATGTTTTCTAATAGATTGAGTGATGTTGATCTTTTGTTTGAAGTGTTTTAGGGGATCTATTTCAGTATTTTTTGAACAAATTAATATTGTATCAATATGGTTTTTGGTTTATTATTAAACTAGAATCATATTGCTCTAAGCGGCTAAAAGTGTATACATAGCTAACTTATTTGTTTTAGTTTCTTGAATAATCCTTTTATTTGACATGGTAGATAGTACTTTTTTACTTTTAGTTACCCTAGTCATTGTAGTAGGCTTCTAGACGTAAGCCTAATTCTAAGGGGGGTGGATGTAGTGCCCACCCATTGTTTATTTTTCTATTATATTTATTAAACTCTTTTATGTCTATTTCACGGATGTGTTAGTTTCAAGGATATTATTTTATAACTTGGACTAGAGATATATCAAAGATGATTACTTAGTTGACTATATTCATGTATTGTTTAATGATTATGGTTACTAGTACATTAATGATGCTTTAATGATTCCTAGTTAATAAATGTGATTTCTTTCATGGCAATGTCAGATGATGCTTTAATGATGATTACTTCATATTCATAACAATACATTATTATATCTAAGTATTTGATGTTTGACTTATAATTGTTATGGTACTTACCTCATACTTGCATGTGTATGGTGCGTGTGTCTATTTTATCTTTCTATTTGTCATATTTGATGTGGTTAAGGAAGGGAGTCATAGTCACCTGCTAGTTAGGATCTACATGATGTACCACTCCCTACCATTGTTTATTTAGTTTAGATATATTTATATATATGTACATGCTTGTATTTTATGTAAAATGTAGGTACTGGGCATCGACATCACTGAATTGTCAAGATGATCATGCCCTATCATAATAACTCAATTACAAGAATGAGGAGAAAATGTTTAGGTCCAATCCTAGCCATAGCCTAAATACTTGTCTTGCAAGGAGGACTCGTAACTAACTTTTCACGCTTTTAAAACCTGTGAGTTTATCTTTGTCTGTGTTATTTGATTTTGAGTTTTGGTATATTTTGGTAATGTTGCTTTACTGTGGATTTGGCTATGTGATTTATTTGGTAATTGATTTAATTATAGTATTTGGGTTTGTTGGCGCTCAAAATTGTACCCCAAATTTTGAGCACTGTTAAAAAAACTAAGCCCTATAAATGCTTTTTAATGAGATTGTACCTGACTGTGCCTTTGAGCCTCATGAGGTGTTTAATGCTTCTAACACCTTCCATTTAGCTTCTCCACTTGTTTCATGATGATAAATTGTCATTCTGAGCCATTTCGTGAAGTCCTGTTTTGAGCATTTTTCAAATCTACATTTTACCCTAAATGTCAAACAATGACAAGAGGCTATGTTTGCAATTGAATATCTCGCACCCAGAAATGTTTTTTCATTCACCACTTTGAAATTGTCTAGTGTCCATATCCAAGAACCTATGTTTCACATTTTGAGTCATTTCAAGTCCATTTGACTAGGTTTTGAATCCCTCAAAGTTGGTCAGTTACTGTTTTCATGCATTTGCACATTGCACATAATTCTGGGAAGCCCTATTTGATGAGTTATAACTTTGACCCAATTGATCAAAATGCTAAAATTCATTTTGCATTGTATTGTAAATGTCAGAGACTTGTTATG
Source organism: Cupressus sempervirens (assembly GCA_028749045.1). Classification (NCBI taxonomy): domain Eukaryota; kingdom Viridiplantae; phylum Streptophyta; class Pinopsida; order Cupressales; family Cupressaceae; genus Cupressus; species Cupressus sempervirens. The sequence continues at coordinate 630,671,635 of CM053791.1, read as the reverse complement.
TTTCAAGTTTTATCTTATGACGAATCTGTTTGATAAGTTTTCAAACACGATTCCAAATGCAATTTCTATCTTTTTACTGGTGTCAGCATTTGCAAATTTGTCAGGACCCCTATTTGTGATGTCATAATTCCAAATCTATGGTACGTGAGATCAAATGGATTATACCATTGTATTTTCCTTTGAAAATACTTCAAGCATGCCAATTTGCAAGTCATGACGAATCCATTTGGACACTTTTCCAGGTCCATTCCGTTTGCAAAAAATGCTTTTCTGTCATTGTTTCAATCTACAAAATTCAAGTAGCCCACTTTGACTATTCACCAAATGCGTCTTGTTATTCATCATGAGCCCAAGTCACAAATCCATACTGTCCTCATGATAGAGAACCAAAGTCCCAAGTTTTTCTTTCCCAAGTGTCCATTTGCCCAGTTTTCAAAGTCAAATCCGAATGCAATTTATTATTTTCTGACATTTTTTTTGCAGATAGTTCTGAGAGGTCAACTTTGACAGTGAATATCTTTTGACTTCAAATTTTTCATGAGACGAGATTTGATAGAATGCAAGTGTGCGAAACAAAGAATCAACATGTTGGTTTTTAAAGCTCGATCAGGTGTTCTGGTAAGTTTTTAAGGCCAGTCAACGGACCTCCTGGCACAAAATTAACAGGTTGCAAATTAGTGAAAAATGAGTTTTAAGGATCAGTTAGTGCTCGAATTGGATTCCAATTAGTTTGAGAAGGTCAGTGGATCAGTTTGGAGGTTTCAGTTGTTCGAAAATGAAATTTGGTTTAGCTAAACCCACTTTCAGGCCCAGCTAATTCCAACTGATTGCACCATATTAATAAAATAGTGGGAACTAAAAAAGAAGGTTCAATTTCAAAAAAATGAAATAATGGAAGAAATTGTGCAAATGAAGAAATCAGGATCTTAAAATATCAAGCAAACAGTGGTGTCTGTTGTTCAAAAGACTTCAACTCCAGCTCTTCACAAATGGATTTGTTATTGAAGTCAATCAGTCAAATACAGGAAGAAGTCAGTCTTGCTACTTATGCTATTTAGTAGAAGGTGAAGCAATTAGAGTTGGAGGAAGCCAAAAAGTTTGAAATCATTCCCAAACAAATGGTTGCCCTTGGAAGTTTGCTTGATGAAGTCTATTCCTTGCTTCGGCCAAGTTGGGAAGATTATGGAGCATGAAAATCTTTGATTGCTTTTGTTGACAAGTTTGTAAACCAAAATGCTCATGGAAGTAGCTATAATCATAATGGTGCATCTACAAGGGCCTTTGGTTCATACACTGTGGATTTGTTTACTTTTGGAAGTGACTTTGATTTGTATGTGAACCTTGGTTATAATGGAGATGCCTTCCCGAGAGAAAATAAATCTAGCAATCACAGTGAAAAGGGGAACTTGTGCAGAGTTGATTCCATAAAAGGCCTAAGCCACCAGTTGAAGATGCTTGGTTAAGCAAAGAAGCTTAGGCATTAAAAAAGAAACCCCATGCACAATTGTCCACGCCCAATATGGAGAGGAAACAACCCATGTTTTTGGAGCAGCTGATGCCTAAGTAAGGCACTCCATCAAGGAACAAGAGGCTCACACAACTTTGCAGGGGAGTTTGATATTAAAGAAATATAATGGGCGGGGTAGTCTGTAAGGAGAGATTGCTCATGCCAATTGAAAATTGACATGAATAAAATTCTAGTGAGCTCACGACCACGAAACATCAGAGAGAAGGACTTCATTGATTTGCTAACAAACTTCAATCTATACTAGTTTGTCATCTACATATCTTGGTAATTTTAATGGATAACCAGCAAATCCCCCCGTTTGTAAATAGGTGAATCTTGGAAATTGAATAAAGAAACTACCTTGCTTTTTGATCAATGTTGCGGCTTCTATTGATATTCTTTATGCTAGATTGCCATGAAGCCTCCTTGCTGTGAGCATAGTAAATGCATGATTGACCCTCCTCAAATGTATGTAGCTTTTGTGTAATCCAAGTTGAGGGTAGTAATCATATATCTCGATGTTTCAATTAAGTGTTCCTCTAGAGCTAAGACCTGGCCATGACCTTATGCTTGTTATAGCATGAACCAAATATGGTGACATGTGAAAGTATTGGTTGATCTCAAGGTGAACCAGCTGATCATGTAGACTCTCTAATGATTTTTCCCCATTAAATAAACTGCTTTCCAACTAAGACAATAATAATGAAGAGATACATCCAAATCTTGAATTCTGAAGTTTCCTTACTACCCATGAGCCGATGAAGCAAGATTATCAAATTTGAAATTTCATTGATGAATCTTTTTTGGAAGTTGAGATTTTCCACCCCTTGACACCAATAACCATTTCTTTGCCAAGTTATTCAAAAACTTGCTCTGGTTCTAGCTAAAATATTCCAATGCCCTTTGCTTATTGAGTTTTGTGTACTGCTCTTTGTATGGTAACTTGAGAACCATTGCTATTGAAATTCCACTAGTTTTGGCTACCAAGCAGTCGTCACGTGTTTAGAATTCCCTTGCATCTAGGTTGTAGCTCTTTACACATTCGATTATCAAATTTGGACATTGCACAACTATCGTAAAACCAATTGCATGTGCTAACCCACTTTCAACTGTTCTGTAAGCAAGTGTAGATGTATTTTCTCTTGTCACTGACTTCTAGAATTCTTTCCCAATTTTGAAGAAGAAAACTTCAATGGAGACGTTTAGTCCCATATTCACTATGCTGGGAGTTTTAAAAACATTTAAATACACCTACACATGATAGGCTTAATGTCTTCAAGAGATGGCTTTTCTAAAGGCAAGATGTGCATGTGGGTCCAACCTGACCGAACAGATGGTGAGATGCCTAATAAAATTTTGAAGTAATATGCATGAATGAAGGGATGATGTCAACAAGTTGTTGGCAACCAAAAAACTAAAAATCCAGCACCTCCCTACTTTGCTAGCTGGGAAATCTCAAAATTTGGCTAGCTACACAGCAAGGTTGCCGAAAAACTCCAAAAATTGGCGAGAGAAAACTCCAATGTGGAATGCAATGTGGGTCCTGCGTGTAGTTGCAGTTAGTGAACCAGTGAGTGACATGTGGCAAGTAGGTGATAACATGGCACACAAAATGAAGGTGGAAGGAGAATGTGACATGTGTCCTGTTCGTGGGTTCGTGGCTACGTCGCCAAGCAGAAGATGCACGAGAAATACCATAGTGACATAACGAGGGTTAATATGGTGATGACACATGGCAGATGATGTAGATTAGGTGAGCCAATCATAAAGTGACACATGGCACTCAGTCAACAGAGGGTTGACCAAAAAATTGAAGGCAGAGAGAAAAGGAATAAAATATTTTAAATGCCAAAATTTAAAATATTTTTCAAATGAAGTGCAGGATTTTAAACATTAGAAATTTTATTCTAAAGTCTATACTTTAGAATATTTAAATTTTTGAAAATATTCAGTTGTAGACTTGAGTTCTTATAGCAGGGGAGTGTTTTTCAAATCAACTTTTTGGGGGCTTCCGAGAGGCTAAGTATGCAATATTATATAGCGCTGGAACCGAGAAGAGATGAATTATCCGAATATGAAGTTCATTTTTGCACAGAATGCCACTGGTACATGCTATAGGAGGTTTTGTCTCTCTGATTGATTTATGTGTTTCATCAGGTGTTTTGAGTTTCCAGTCAGAGAATTCAATAGAGAAATACCTTAAAACATATTTAGTGGTCCTTCTATCTGATTATTTTAAGGCTTTGTTGTGTTTGGCTCCAAATTGATAATTTAGCACATATCCGGGTTCAATTATTAGATCTTTCTCTTTCATTGAGATATTTCTGGCTTTTGGAAATCAAATGATGGAGATTTGATTTTGGCAGTTAAGGAGAGAGGGTAGAAAGAGGTTTTTCATCTTCTTGGGAAGGATTTCTGAATGGACACTTGTCGATTATAGATTCAATCTGAGAATTCTTTCCTCTATATCAATCTCATTCTTTTTTATTCTGGGGGTTCCAGTTTCTGGGAAGAAAAAGTTCATTTCTATGAGACCATTGGTTCTAGTATTTTGACATGTTTCCTTGACTGTGACACCATTCTTTAGCATAATTCTCTCATGTGAACAGTAGTAGTGCAGACAATACAACAAGTTTTGATATGTTAGGTGTTTTCATGTTTCAATTTTATGCATCTACATGTATAGTTTGAAGGAAATGAATACATATGAGCAATAATTTCACTAGTTTCATTCTAGTTCTTGTCTCCTATCTCAGCAATCTATAAGTCTTATGTCATCTTGGAACAAAGATCTAAGACCCATTTGCATCCCCTTCAGGTTGAATGTTTGATGTATTTTGCTGTTGGACCAAAGGGCCAAGTAAATGCTTGATGTGTTTAACAAGGTTACTGGTTACTTGAGAAGGATATTTTGTGAGAATGAGATTTGAATCAACATTGATTTTTGAATCACAAGGTGATTAGATAGATCTGATGTTTGGGTATACAAAATATGTCTTGATGTCACAGATGTATGTTTTGAATTCATGGAATTGCCCAAAGGATTAGGCACTGATCAGTTATAGGATCACTTGTTATACTTCTGCATATTTGAGATTGTGTTGAATCAACATCATTAATCAATTGTATTTCCCTTTCATGTTGAAGAACCTAAATGTGATGCTCTCACTCAGCTTGTGAATTTCATAGAGTTGCAATTTGCTACTGTAGATCTGTGTCATTACATGAGTTAATAGGAGAAATAAGGGTTTTATCTGCTTTATATTAGATTCAGTGTATGCTTTGATAACTAGTACCATATAAAGAATCTATAGGTCCACCCACCTAGGTTTTGCAAAGCCTGAAGTAGAAGAAGGGTCTAGCCTTATAGTTGGCCCGGTGTCTGAAATGGCATGTTGAAAATGGGAGTTAGCTGCCCCTAGATATGTCATATTCTCATTGGGATAATTGAAAACCCTCCAACATTTTCAAACACCAACAGGGTTAATCATATAATATTAATAATTATTAAATATTATTTGAACAAAAACAAAATATTAACGTATGAGAATATTTAATTGATTAAAAAAATTAATTAAATATGTGCTTTAATTTAAAAGTTTTAATTTAGAAAATTGGTTAAAGAGAAATTAGAATATGATGATATTTAACTAATTATAAAATAATTAAATATGTTCTTCAAATTAAAAGTCTAGTTTAAGAAGTTGGACAAAAAAAGAATTAAAAGATTAAAGATTTAATATTGCTTTATTATAATTATTTATTTAATAATAATTAAATTAGAGTTGCATTTAAACAATGAGCTTTGATTATTTTTATTAATTTAAATAATAAACTATGTTTTAATTAGTGCTTGCACTAGTTAATAACACTAATTAATAAAGTAATAAACTGGAGGAAAATAAAATATAAAAGAATGAAATTTAAAGATAAAAGTATAGTTCTAATTGTGGTGTAGTTATATTTATTTAATTTAATGATAATTATTTAGGCGTTTTATTATAATAATAAACTTTAAATAATGTTATTAATTAAATTAATAAATATATTTTAATTTTAAAAAAAAAATTAATTAAAGAGAGAGATAATTATTTAAATTAAGATATTTTGTAAATAAATATCTAAAAGAATTGTGCATGAAAAGGTAAAAGGTAATAAAGTAATAAATAGTAATTGATTAGTGAGTTCCCTCTCGTGATTGCACAAACAGAGCCCCAATTTAGGGGAGAACTTTTTATCAAAAATTTAAAGCTCATTTTGCAATTACACAAGTTTTGGAAAGAAAAATTTGGAATTGGATTAAAAGAATTATTGAGAGTTTCGGAGGGTTTGGATTTGCATACATTTATAGATTGTTTCTGATTTTAGGTATGGTTTTGAGATAGGGTTTGAAAGCTCATTGTAAAATTTTATAAAAAGATATGTCTATTTCGTGTCTTCCTGGGTGTTTGCATATTGCTTATTAGCTTACTGTAATGATTGTTGAATAAGGAATTATGTTATGGATTTTGAAAGGGAAAACCTATTAATAAAAAAAACATGACTAAGGAAAATTATAGAAAAATTGTAGAAAATTATTATGATTGTATTATTTTAAACCCCTTTTTAATATAGGGAAAATTCAATTACAAAAAATTGGAAGAAAATATAAAATTGAATAGTTAGGGTTTCAACTTTAAATTTTTCATTAGAAGTAGGTAATTATCATGATTTTTCTAAATTATATAGATGAATATTCTTCTTACATCTTAAATAATTTAACTGCAAAGATTATTGGAAAAAGAAAAAGAAATAATTGAGAGGAAAGCATTTTGTAACTAAACTTATCCATGCATATGAAAATAAATATACTAAAAATAGAAACTAAGTAGAGTATAGTTACATGCATGTGGAAACAAATATGCTAAAAATAAAAAGCTAAGTATAGTAAGGTTACATGCATGTGAAAACAAATATGCTAAAAATAGAAAATTAAGTATAATATACCTACATGATTCAAGAGATCAAAGACATGCGAAAATACTAATTATATGTTTATTTTTATTTATTAAAAATATAATATAATTTTTAGATTTACTTATTTAAGAAAATAATAAAAAATATTATTAATTAATTTTAAAAATTAAATTAATACTACTCATTTTGTATAAAGTGAATGTTAGAATTAGTGATTAAGTGAATGTTTTTGAAATAAAAAGTGACTGAAAACAAGGGGGTTGGCCCTTACAACCAAAAAGTTGGTAACCAACACATTACCAATACCAGCACATTACCAGCAGATACCAACTGAGGACCTTAACAAATTAAACTAAAGTTCCACTTAACCACAGTAAAATTTATGCATGTTACCAACCAGCATAATAGTATGAAAAAAATCCTCTAAACTATAGTAGCAGTCTAATAAGTCTATCAAACTATGAGAGTTCATCATAAAAATTGTTTACATAACCATGCCAACCCAAGTCTGAGCAACAACTGAAAACTAGCAAAACTAGAAACAACATATAAACATAAAAACTTGGATTTGAGGATCTCCAAAATCTTAAAAACTTAACTCACAATTTTCTCCTTTCGTTTCGTAGCAAGCATAATCTAAGCCCAGTCATCAGCAAGGAATTTAAAGAGGAGCTTATGATTCTCCATATCCATTCTAGTGTCCTCCTTCTCCTGAGCTAGTAGTTGGAGGGTAGTAGCAGCAGTGTGGGTGACCTTAAGGGAAAATTTAGAGAAGGGGAACCCTTCTTCTAAAGTTTAACCCTCTTTTGCAATTTGGCATATGCCTCCAATTGTTCCTCGGTCTCTTCCTTATTATCCACTTCCACCTTTTTAGCTTCCTCTTTAGCATTCTGCACTTGGTTATCATCCTACAAAACCCTTGGGTTAGTAAAAACCTTAAGTTTTTCTTTGGCCAAGGAGGAGATAGTGATGGGGGAAGTGTCCACTTTGCTGCTATCCTCACAGAAGGTAATTGCCTAAAGGGTAAAGCTAGTAGAAACATGGGTAGTCTCCGTAGTTACAGAATTGCCAGTTGACACTTGAGTATTATCAGGATACAACTAGGCATTGTCAATAGAATTTTCCACCAGGTTAACACTTTTTTTTACCTCCTCCTTTCTTTCTTCTCCTTTGGAATCCTCCTCCTCCCTTTCTTCTTCATTATTTTCTATGCTCTCTTCTTCAGCCTCCTCAACCTTGAACCTGTTGGATTTTTGTTTGTGCCTTGCCTAGGATTGGGCAATTCTCCCAGACCTTCTCCTAGCCTTTCCCTTAGCCTCTTCCCCGAGTCCTCCTCTTCCACCGCCACAGGTTTTTCCATTTTAATTTTTTTACTACCCTTTTGTTCCCCAGCTATATTAGGATTTTTCTTTTTCTTATTTTCACGACTAGGGGAGGTTGTGGGGTATGAATTTTTGTTCTAGTACTAGTGCTCGGTGGTCAATTCTGATGATGGTGCTAGTTGTCAACCAACACCACCCTAGGGGGACAAAGGGCAAGGTGGAATTGGTACAGGTGAAAGATAAGGCCTTGGTGGATAATGGTAAATTTTTTCCCTTTATTTCTCTTCTCCCTAACATCACTAACCATATCTTCAAAAGAATGCATCAGAAAAAATGGGATAGAAATAAAATCCGTAATCCTAAAATGATTCAAAAAAGGGAAATGAAAGTAGTAGCAAAAGTTGAACCTACCCTCCAGCGTCAGATATTTCACAAGAACTAGCCACACATCGCCCCATGGAGCTGGCAGTTTGTCCTTCTTAAATCCTCCTCTATAATGCACTAGTTCCTCACCATCTGCAAAAAAACTGTTCATACTAGCCTCGTCCGTAGTTTTAGTGACCTTCCTCTATTTCTTTCCTCTCATTGAAAGACTAGTAGCCATGGCTATCACCTCCTCGTTCACTTGAAAAGTGATTCCATTAATGGTGACCTTGTGGTCATTCCACCCATTGACAAACTGAAGGGCACAATTCTCGTCATACCCTGCCATCGACTGCATGTAGGGAAAAAAGCCCCCCTCCTTCAACAAAAACTAGGTGGCCATCCTATCTTTGAAGTTTTCCATTTTTGTGGGCTCCAGCCCATTCAAGTCCCCATCAATTTATCGTTCCCCCACTTCAGTAATGTACATCTGAACCTCCTTGTCTATGAAAGCACTACACCTACAATTGACCCTGAGTCTTTCAACAATGAGCAAAAAAGTTTTCCAGTCCCGTGCTTGATAATCTTCAAAATACCATGTGAATTCATTATGGGATTCGTGATTGTATAGTATCATAATTTTAACACTCCAAAAAACTCTAACAATCTAATAAATGATATCATTCGTACTTTTAAATGGGGAGAAATTTGAATTTTGTAATGGGTTACTGTAATGATGTAGTGACATTCCTCTTACTTTGCATTCACTCATATTTCCATTTGTATGGCCATGTCTCCTCATTTCCCTAAAACCTTTCTTAATTTTAGCACACTTTGAGTCACACTTGCCAAAGTTAGCCCCATCATTAAATATTATAAACATTATTACATGATACTCCCTCTACTTTCCTTTCTTATCAAAGACTTAATGTCTTTGTTAAGATTCTCTATATTCCTCTAGCATGTGAATGCCATAGATTTAAACGCCATGGCAGCCACCTTATTTCCTTCCCTATAGATGTGTTTTATTTGGACTCTTTCCATCCCATCTAAAATATGCTTGATATCCATAATTATAGTCTGAATATTCCATCCTGGTTGGGACACCCCATTAGCTAGATCAATTATTAATTTGGAGTCCCCTTCTATTGTTATTTTCTTAAGTTGCATTTAACTAATCAGCTATAGCCCCTAGAACAAAGCCATTGCCTCAGCTAGATTATTACTTCCATTTCCCACCTTGCCAGCATAGACTAACAATACATCACCCTTCCTATCTTGCAACACTCCACTTGCCACTCCAATACCTCCTCTAGTAGCACCATCAAAATTTAGTTTAAATTGTGTAAGGGTAGGTGGTTTCCATCTCATTTGGTATCTCATAAAAATTTTTGAGTTGTCAAAAAGGAAAATTTTCTCATGATAACCCCATTTTTCTGCAATTTATCCTTCTTGCCTACTTGGTTCTTCCTTCAGCTTTTTACATTTGGCAACCCTTATATTTTCCTTCAGTAATTTCTCCATTATTTCAAAAACTACCTCCACCAATTTTTCATCCTCCCTAAATATTCTATTATTTCTTTCTTTCCACATATGCTAGCAAATATATGGTGGAACAATTTTCCATAGGAAGATCAATCTTTAGTGATAGAAAGGACAACGCCAGTTCTCCACGAACTGACCCATATTGTCTTTCATAACCCAATTTAGACCAAATCTGTCCCAGACCTTTGCCCATATCCATACAACATATTGGCATTCAAGGAATAGGTGAGAAATGCTCTCCTCCTTTTCCTTGTAAAGATAACAACGATTTGTTATATAAAATCCCCTTCTTTTAAAATTGTCTAAGGTTAAAATTTTGCCATGCTGAACCATCCACCAAAAAAAGTTGATTTTAGGAAGAAGGATACAAATCCAAACCTTAATCCACCATGGTGGGTGGGGATCCTTGCAAAAAAGGTGTTTGTAAGTCGATTTGACTATAAAGCAACCACTTGAAGTTAAGTCCCAGATAGTAGTGTTCTCCTAGAATAGAACTGGGGGTCTTTGTGTTCCCAACAACTCTTCCAACTCCTTTAGTAGCTGAATATCCTCCTAAGAGTAAGTATCTTTATAAAGTTTCTTCCACTTCCTCCCTTGATCAATATAGTCTTCTACCTTCCTTCCCATGTCTTCTTTAAGTAACTCCATTACTCTTTTGAATCTATTGAAGACTAGTAATTTACCTCCCAACCAATTGTCTTCCCAAAATCTGATGCTATGACCATTCCCAACTATCCACCTTGTCCCTTCTCTCAATAATCCTCTACTCCTAACAATATTCATCTAGATTTTAGAGCCTCCTAGGAGGTCCTTATTGAATAGGTTCCAATTGAAGGGGTAATTCAACAAATATTTAGCTTTCATTATATTACCCCAATCAATGTTGTCTTCACCCAATCTCTAGCCATTCTTCGTAAGAAGAGCCTTGTTAAGGTCACAAATTCTTCTTACTCCCAACCCTCCCTTTTCCTTTGGCTTGCACACCTCTTCCCAATTGACTAGACTCAATTTATTTTTCTCTTCTATTCTTGACCAGAGGAAATTCCTTTTTATTCCCTCAATCCTTTCCGACATATTTTGGTTAATTTTGAAAATGGATAGGAAGTAAATGGGAATTCCCTAGAGAGCTGCTGAGAGTAGTTGCAGTTTTCTAGCATTGCTTAAGATCTTCCCTTTCCATCCTACAAGTTTCCTTTGAATTCTATCCACTATCATATTCCAAAATTCATTAGTCACTTCTTTAGTAGTTAATGGTAATCCCAGATAAGTATCTAGAAGGTTTACAGACTAACAACCCAAAATATTTCTTATCCTCCTTTGTAATGGGGCATTAGTGTTAAAAAAAATCTTACTCTTGTGGTAGTTCACTTGCTACCCTGAACTTTCTTCATAATTATGCAAAATAGTCTTCCATGCTTTAGCCTCCATAACTGAGGATTCTCCAAAAAGGAATGTGTCGTCTACAAATTGCTGTAGAACTTCAATTTTAGCACTAGTAGCAGGCTTGACCCCTTTGACACAACCAATATTCACTAATTTAGAGAAGGACCTCCCTAATACTTCTACAACCATGATGAAAAGGTAAGGGGAAAGTGGGTCACCCTATCTTAGACCTTTCTCTGCTCCAAAATTACCCCAGGGAGAACCATTTAGGAGAACAGAATATTGAATTGAGCCTACCATCATCTTAATCAGATTTATAACCCTATTATTAAACCCCACTCTTTCAAGAACATAATAGAGAAAATCCCATTTGACCTTATCATAGGCCTTGGAGATATCCAATTTGAGGGGCATACCTAGTCATTTTTTTTTCTTGATTGAGTGAATAACCTCATGTCATGTCCTCTTTTCAAATAATTAAAAAATAATAATCTTTGCTAAGGCAGGCAGGCCCAAGAAAGTGAAGTTTCGGAAAAAAGGGGGTTAATCTTTGGAAACCGTTGGACTAATAAATGAAAATTATTATTAAAATATGTTTCATTAACCTCTCTTGGATGTGAGTTATAGTTATGCCCTCTTTTAAGGGGTTTGGAGGCATTTTTGGGGGATTGGAGAACTTGATTTTTGCTCATTCTTTGTTATTCTTCAGAGGCTGCCAAACCTATGGAGAAGGAGACCCAAGAACGAGAGTTTGCAAGTTTCCAGAGAGACCCAAGAACGGGAGTTTGTAGGTTTCCAAGAAGGCTAAGGATGGGAGTTTGAAGCCATTCCATGTGCATGCTCATACAGAGTTTGCCTTTGTGCTGAACAGTGTAGATTTGTGGGTTTTTGGGTGTGTTTTTGCATGAGTTTGGTGTTTTCAGTTGAGCATTTCATATCAGTTTTGGTTGCTGATGTATTTCAGACTTTAAGCTATTAAAATAGAGCTGAATATATGTATTGAGATTTGATTAAACTTTTGAGATAGTTTATTAGTGTTGTGTGGTGTTTTCGGGCATTTTTGTGTTAATTTCGGGAGCCCGATGAGCATAGTTTTTGTCCTACATTTGAGAACTGTTGTATAAAGGTTATATGGATCTGAAAATGTAATTTTGTAGGCTGTTATGCTGCTGAAATTTTTGTAAAAATATCCACTTTCAGATTTATTAATAATTGGTGAAGCTGTGAAGCTTTTGGCACAATTTCTGGCATACCCGATTTGGGGTTTCTTGAGAAATTTGGAGGATCTTTGTGATATTAGTTGTTTGATCTTAAAGATCTGATTAAAGGTTGGAAATATCATGTAAAATCAGAAAAGGGACATTTCAGTGCTATCAGAGCCATGATCTTGCCATCCTGAGGGTTTGTAGAAGTTTGCAGGTCAGTTTGACAACTACCCAGATCTTGCATTTTAGTTTTGAGAACTACCCAAATCTTGCATGTCATAATTTATGATTGCATGTTGCTTCTAATCAGATGCATGTCAAAATTTATGGTTGCATGCTACTTATAATCATTTTCATGTTAGTTCTTCGTGAATTCGGTGGTTGTAGAAGTTTGCATTTCAGTTTTGACAAGTACCCAGATCTTGCATGTCAGTTTTGACAACTACCCAGATCTTGCATGTCATAATTTGGTGGTTGCATGTTGCTTCTAATCAGTTGCATGTCCAAATCTATAGTTTCATGCTACTTATAATCATTTGCATGTTAGTTCTTGGTGAATTTGGTGGTTGTAGAAGTTTGCATGTTAGTTTTGACAACTACCCAGATCTTGCATGTCAGTTTTGACAACTACCCAGATCTTGCATGTCATAATTTGGTGGTTGCATGTTGCTTCTAATCAGTTGCATGTCCAAATCTATGGTTGCATGCTACTTCTAATCATTTGCATGTTAGTTCTTGGTGTTTGAAGAAGTTATATCCTATTGGGGTTACACTCTACTTTATCCAGAATGGACAGGTATAGTACAGAGTCTCAGAGGGAACGATCTTGGACAATTGATAGCCAGAGTCAAAATAGTAGAAAGGATGGTTATTTAGACATTCGAGATAAACTTATGAAAATAAGCCATGACATATCTAAACAGTTGGTTGAGCACCACCGTATAATGAGTGACATGTTATCTGACCCAGCTAAGGTGGATAAGTTGACTGGATTTCTATTTGGCAGATTTTCTCATAGGACAGATGACACAATTCCCAAGAACTTGCATGAGGAGTTTGAGAAACTAGCTGATAGCTAGGTAGAGGTCTCAGATTCTACTCTACCACAGGAGGTGGTGGGAAAGGATATTACATAGATTGATAGTAACGGTCAACTTGATACTCAAATTGAGACAATTGTTTATAGGTTGTCAAAGGGTGATGCCACAGGTATTCAGGATGGTATAGTTACAATAGGCAGTGACTACAATGTAGTGGGTTCAGATGATGATTATGAGGATGTTGTTGTGCAGGATGGTGAGATACCTGGTAGAGATGAGCAAACATTGAGCATTCATGACTTTTCTGAGAAAGAGTACCAGGCACAGTTAGATGCTTCATCACATGAGGTTGAGGCAGGTAGTACTTCACATGATTTATCCCGCCAGCTGAAGGTGAGTGAAGATAGTATTTTGACTTCATTATCTCATCATGATAGGTATGTGGAGTTAGTTGGTATTGGTCATATTACTCAAGTGAGGATTTTGCTTGAGTTACCAGCTGATTCTAGTTTACAGATATGGACTCAAGATTGTTATATTGGCATTTGGGATTCAATTGACAGGAGATCTTTAACACTTTTTGGTAGCAGTGTTTGTTTGGGTGCTATCATGGATTTGATTAGCAAATTGCATGGTGTTGTCTTTTCTTGTGCTAGCAGCTTGTCCAATGTTGGTATTAGTTTTTATACACCGATGTTGGGCTTTGTTCATATATCCAGTCGACCATACTTGCTAGAATGTGCTGATGATATTTCATATTTGGCAGTGTGTATAGATGAGTCCCAGGATCATATTGGCATTGATGACATCCAGGAGGATGCAGTGGGAAATTTTGAAGACTTAGTTTCCTTGGGTATAGAGGAGTTGGACAGCAATGCTAATGTTTTTGATACTCCGTATGTTGATATGAGTTTTAGATTTGATTCACAGGATATGGATGGTAATACTCTAGAGACTAGTAACTTTGAGGATACTCCTTTAGACAGTGCATTAGAGGAGGTTTTTAGGAGACAGTCAAGCCAGTGCCATCATGTGTCTAATCAGTTAAGAGTTAGTGACCAAGACATTGCTATCACTTGCCAACATTTCGATGCTGCTCATCAGTTGTTAGCAGTTTATGGATGGGGTTCTCCTACTAGTGATGAGCAGGGAGGCAATTATCTTTCCTTGACAGAGTTCCATTCTTTATGGGAGGCTATCCAAATTCTGAGACAGGATTATATGCAGTTGGTAGCTAACAGAGATTATCTTATGAAGTGGGGTAGTACATCATATGATGCATTGTTGGCCAAGGAAGATGAGGTGAGTGAGCTTACTGAGCAGCTTGTGGTGACTTCTGAGATTCTTGAGAGTACACAGTTGGCTTTCAAGGAGTCACAGTTTCATTTGGCTAAGGTGACTATGGAGTTAGAGCAACTACAGTCTTCACCTAATTCTATACAGTCACAAGCAGTGGTGTTTGGTGATCTGAGGATGTCCATGGCCGAGATTGTTAGAGACGGTGGAGATGGGGATGCATCCATTCTTGATACTAACATTGGAATATTAGGTTCATTCGCACTAGATTTAGGTTCAGTTGAGTTGGGTGTTGTAGCAGATTGTTGTATGCCTAACATGGTGGTGGCCTCTAGTATTGATGGCACATAGACTAGAGATTTATCAAAGATCATGTGTGATGTTGGTGAGTCGGCAGTTGGCATGGTTCCTACTAGTAACACTACTCCCTTGGTGATATCTTCGGAGGTAGTAGTTAGTTCCAACATGGTTAATGATCAATTGCAGTTAGTTTCATCTGGATTACAGTCTGAGCCACTGACTAAGATTGGTGCATTCTATCGGCATTACACTGTGAGGTATGCTCATCAATTTACCTTTGATGACCATGTTGATGAGATAATGATACAGAGATGTACTTTGGTTCCTAGTGCTTATCATTAGTTATGGGACAATTTGATGCCTCAAGATGAGATTTGTGATGGGCATGACATGGTGATAGGTTCTACAGTTGACAGCTTGATAATACATGACTTAGAGTAGGAGTTTCAGAGTGATGCTTCAGCGGGTGTTGTTATTGATTCTACTCCTTTGGCTATGACATCTCTTGATTTAGCTGGTGATCAGTCACAGTGGGTTGTATCACTTGTTCATGGTGAGTTGTTGACTAAGGTTGGTTTTTTTTATCAACATTATATTGCAAGGTATGTACATCAGTTAGCATTTGATCCTTGTGTTGAGGAGTTGATGGCAGGAAGATTTGGTTTGGGTTCCAATTCTTGCTATTTATCTTGTGATGACTTTTCACTATCAGGGGTGCATAGTAGTTATGGTAATGAGATAGTGGCCGGTGATTTGCAAAGTTGTGTTGACTGTAGGAGTTGTACAGTGTGTGGATTCTCCATACTTGGTATAGTTTCATTCGAGAGCATTCACCATTGTTGCAGAGTTGGATTGTGCATTCCATATAGGCCAGTGGGATGCGTTGATAGTATTTACTATGTTGGTAGTTTGATTTGTCCACTTTTCTTGGGTTTTGATGTTCTAAGAGTTTGTGCCTCATGGGTTTTTGATTGTGGTAGTGGTGATTTCGGAGTTTGGTTGAGCTATAATTGTCAATTTGATTATGGATTACTCTTGGTCATATTGCAGAGGATATTGTAGGAGCCTGTGTTAATTGGTAGTAGTATAGTTCATGACTACATTTTGGATCTAGGTGGATTGATTGGTTTATTTTTCAACCATTTCTTGAGGACAAGCAATGTTTGGGATGGGAGGACTTGTCATGTCCCCTTTTCAAATAATTAAAAAATAATAATCTTTGCTAAGGCAGGCAGGCCCAAGAAAGTGAAGTTTCAGAAAAAGGGGGTTAATATTTGGAAATTGTTGGACTAATAAATGAAAATTATTATTAAAATATGTTTCATTAACCTCTCTTGGATGTGAGTTACAGTTATGCCCTCTTTTAAGGGGTTTGGAGGCGTTTTTGGGGGATTGGAGAACTTGATTTTTGCTCATTCTTTGTTATTCTTCAGAGGCTGCCAAACCTATAGAGAAGGAGACCCAAGAACGGGAGTTTGCAAGTTTCTAGGAAGGCTAAGGATGGGAGTTTGAAGCCATTCCATGTGCATGCTCATACAGAGTTTGCCTTTGTGCTGAACAGTGTAGATTTGTGGGTTTTTGGGTGTGTTTTTTGCATGAGTTTGGTGTTTTCAGTTGAGCATTTCATATCAGTTTTGGTTGCTGCTGTATTTCAGACTTTAAGCTGTTAAAATAGAGCTGAATGTATGTATTGGGACATGATTAAACTTCTGAGATAGTTTATTAGTGTTGTGTGGTGTTTCCGGGCATTTTTGTGTTAATTTCGGGAGCTCGATGAGCATAGTTTTTGTCCTACATTTGAGAAATGTTGTGTAAAGGTTATATAGATCTGAAAATGTCATTTTGTAGGCTGTTATGCTGCTAAAATTTCTGTAAAAATTTCCAATTTCAGATTTATTAATAATTGGTGAAGCTGTGAAGCTTTTGGCACAATTTCTGGCATACCCGATTTGGGGTTTCTTGAGAAATTTGGAGGATCTTTGTGATATTAGTTGTTTGATCTTAAAGATCTGATTAAAGGTTGGAAATATCATGTAAAATCAGAAAAGGGACATTTCACCTCATGTGTTTTTATCACCGCATCAAGAATTTGTTGTCCTGGGAAAAATCCTTTCTATGGACTACTAATTACTTTTTCTAGGAAAGGCTTTATTCTATTTACCAAGACTTTAGAAAATATCATATAAATAGTATTACATAAAATTATAGGCCTAAAATCCAGAAAACTCAGCAGTGTGGTAATTTTAGGAACTAGAGCAATAAAAATCTTATTACTGCTCTTTAGCATCTTCCCAATTTTGAAAAAATCCCTAGTAGCCCAAACCAGTTCAGGTTTAACTACCTCCCATAAATGCTATAAAAACATAGGGGGAGCCCATCCAGACTTGGAGCTTTATAAGATTTCATAGAGAACACATCGCATTTCACCTCCTCCTCTATCATGTTTCCTAGAATGTGTTTGCTTTTTGCCATACCCAACAACTGTGGTATCGTATTAATCAAGGTTCTTTTGATCACCGAGTTTCCAACCTTATTTTCCTTAGCATAAGCCTTGCAAAAGTAATCCACCGCAAGGCATATGCACCGAGTTGTGGTGCCAAAAAGGTGATAAGTTTTTTTTTTTTTCTATAACATGTACGTGCTTTTATAAATTTTTTTTAAATATATATGATGGGTTGCACACCCGCAACCCATCATTTTCATCAAAGGTTTTTACTATTCTTGAAGAGAAACATGCACGTGGGTTGAAAAATCTAACATTTTCACCATCGCTTGCTAATATGCCTCCTCGTTGGAAAAATCCAAGATCACAAGCACACCCACGCCGATGCCGTATGTGATCTAAACTTAACTTTGCATTGTTTGATATGTTTTTCATATTGTTTTGTAGGGTTTTTACATTTTTTATTTAGATTTATTTATTTATTTGGATTTAAATTGATTTTTTTATCAGGAAATGTCTATAATCAACCCAAAAATCCACAAAACCCTCAAGAACCTCAAAACCAAAACCCTCGTCAAGAAGAACGACAAATTCCACAACCTAAACCAATTGCAAGACCTCCACCAGGCACACAAGAAAATATAATAAATGAAATAGAGAGAGGCAAAACTAAATGAGAAGGACTCATTGCTCGGTTGAAAGAATCTGGACAAACCAATCCAATGAGGGCTCAATTGGCATCATCCTTTGAATCCATCAAGACCTAGATAGCCTCAGTTAGTGGTCAATTAGATATTTGGCAGGTTAAGAGGGATGAACAAATGTTTTTTTTATGCAAATAAATTGTCATATGAAGATGTTAAAAGAAAAGAAATACCAAAAGGTAGAATATGTGCATTATCTAGAAAACTCGATGAGCAAAATACTGTTAGAGAGGGTACTAAACGGTTCCCCATCCATTAGTGTATACATGATGCTATTAGAAATAATTTTTGGAATAGATGGTGGATGGTTTTTGATGCCCCTCCTTATAACAATCACAAGGTCCCCATGTATTTTTTGAGGAAATTATATTGTGAATTTTTCCTTGGGGAGATCCCCAATTATTTTGATATATTAGACTCCTAGGGTAGAGGTGGGGGGTCATCATTTGAGAGGCCAAGAGCACATCATGACACTATTGTAGTTAGGTTACCTATGGTCAAGCCATAGCACAAGCATGTGACTATTCCTTCAATTGTGAAGGAACATGTAAAGGCCAGTGCTCTAGGGACCATTAATGCTTTGACGCAGACCCTCATCCATTCTAGGAGACCATTAGTTGAGGGGGAGCCTTCTATGCATTGTGGTCACATGTGCATTTCATGCAGATCCCTATGCATATTTGGCACTCATGCTGGAGATGGTGTGAATGATGGGCTCGTCATTGATCAATTCTTGAATGACACATTTGGTATTAAAACACAGGTAAATTACAATTATAATTGACTAATTTGATCACATTTCATATGTATTGTTAATGATTAATTAATTAGCATCTATTGACATTGTTCAAAATTTAGGGTTAGAGTGTTGTCGGGCCTAGTAGCGATCCTCCAAGCCCATTTTTTGTCCCGTCTAGGAGTCCAGAGGTATGTACCGATTTAACCATTTTAATTAATACACATATTTATTAAGTAATCATATTAAGGATTGACAAAAAAATTATGCATGTGCATCAATTCTCCACAAGACCCTCAACCTTTACTATGGACTCAGAGCATAGTACAGTTGTTTCATGTTAATTTAATTCATTTGATTATATTTATTTCATGTTTCATGTTACATGTAATTTTTATTGTATGACATGCAACTCATGACATCAGACACATCTCCTCATCTCCGATAGTCTGTTGATCATGGAGTGGCCACAACTATGGCTAGCTCACAGCCATTGACTGAGGTATGAAAGAATTTTCTTCATTTTAGTTGTTGTTTATAATAGTTAGTCTCAAAATTTCTAATGTTATTTATAAATGATTATATTTATTGAATTGTTTTAGGGTCTCATCACACCTGATCATCCACGAGCCTTCGAGGTGGACTTACAGAGTGACTATTTGATGGCAATAAGGAAATAATTGATTTTGTGTGTACATATATTTGATTTCAACGTATAATAAATATTGATTCATATCTACTTTGTTTGGATCAATTCGAGTTGGAGAAGAGCCTCAACAAGAGGATGAGAAAGCATGTCAAGAGGACCTCGTCATCTCCACCATCTCCCTTCACACGACGACAGAAGACATTGAGAAATTTGTTTCCTTCCCCTGATGGGAAGGAAAAGATATAGTTGATCTAGACATGTATATATAGGCATCAGTGGACATATTCGATACACATTTGATGTATATGACATTTTATATTCGATGTATGACATTATTTGACTTATGACATTATTGGTTAATATATGATATGTTTGTTCATATACGACATTATTAGTTATCATAATATATTATGTGTTTGTAATGTACATGACATTATTGGTTATCATTTTATATTATATGTTTGTTCATGTATGACATTAAATAAGATATGTTCATGTATAACATTAAATTAGATATGTGCATGTATGACAAAAAATAGATATGTTTATGTAGGACATTAAATTCAATACCTAATATGTTCGAAACTTTGATAGAGTATTGATTAACAATAAAATTTATCACCGTTTAAGCATAAGTTAATCATTTGCAATATTTCATCATCATATGATTTATGATCTTGTTCATGTTTAAAGTTTTCCTTCTCTATCATTTGTTTATCAAGTTTAATTCAATACCTAATTAGTTTGAATTTTTGATACAATATTGATTAGCAATAAACTTTATCAGTCAAGATCGATTAGGACCTCCTGGCAATAAACTTTATCAGGCAATATTTGTGGACCTCCTAGCAATTGGTCACCTAAATGAGAACCTTGAGATTTATTAGGAACTCCATGAAAGAAATTAGTAGCTTGAGAAGCTTTCCATTTGTTAAGCTTCAATACATAACCACCATTCTTTATCATCAATTAAAAAATATCAGAGATAGTAGAGAAAAGATGGATTATTTGCAAAAAAAGTCATTTTAAAAATCATAAATGTAACATAATCACTACTAGTTTTATGTGTTTTCATACATTAATGATTGTAACATAATCACCAATTGATTGGAATGTGTCCTTATTATTCTATAGTAACTAGATTAAGGTAAAAATAAAAGTTTAATAAATAGTTGTGATGTATAGGAAAGAGAGATATCTCACATGAGAGGGGGACAAATCTAAGATGACCAATAAGATACTTGTAAGAGGGAGCTATACTTGTTAATTAATTTACAATGCATGTTATGGAAAATCATAAAGAATCTTTAAAAGGAAATTAAAGACTATGACAAGTGGAAGGAACATGTTGTTTTGTAGACTCATATTCAAATTTGGGTGTCAATTTTATAATGAAGGATTCAAGCACTGCAATTTGGTAGTTTTGGCTCATGTTATCCTTGTATCTCACTCTCTCTTATTCCCCCCCTCTTTGTATTTCTATTTTTTCCATATCTATTTTTTTTCCATATCTATGTAGCCATCTATCCTCTTTATCTCCCCCTCACTAATGTGGAGATGTTGAGCAAGAAGTGAGGTTTAAGCACTTTCTTCTTCCTAATCTACCAAACTAAACTTGTGGCCTTCCTAATATCTTACTCCTTTAGGATATCATTTTTGTGGTCTATCCAAAGTGATAGGGTCATTTGTGAACTCCTCCAAGGTGAGTACTTCTCCAATCAAGATCTTGCACCTTTTTGTTTTAGAGACACTAGCCCTATTCCAAGCCAATAACTGTAACTCTTCACTAATGACTTCACCAACCCCAAATTTCTATTGGGACACCTTCCTTATGTTTAACTAATTGAGAATCAACTCTTGGTTTAACCCTCCAATTTTCGTATAGTACAAGATGTTGACTATCATAGAATTCCTTGTAGGTCTCCTACTCTGATTTTTTGGACTTAGATTCTTCTTAGGTTGAAATCTAACTATTCTATGGGTAGATTTAGACACCCTTTCAAAATTTATTTAAGACTCTAAAGCCTAGATTCCCAATTCCATTCCTGTAGCACCTAACCCATGTAAAGTACATAGATCTAATAAGGTCACACTAGGTTTAATTTTCAAAGTAATTACTAGATAATTGGTGCATGGCCTCAAATGTCCTCTACTAACCAAAAATAACTCAAATCCACCAGTAAACTACCCATCAATTCAATTCAACATTTTAAAATCTTTTTGGTCTCAATCCTACTTGAATACACTAAGCTATTCAACTTAGAGACTAATGCAAACATGGTTTTTCCATTGAGACACTTCCTGAGCTCTAGGAATCTATAATTATACCTTCCTTACTTGAATTTTCTAGAATCTTAGAGAATTCCACTAGTTCAAATACAAGTTAGGGCTTCATTTTTGGAATGAGCTCTTAACAAGCCTTTTCCTAGATTGTTTCTAGAAAACTTACCTTAAACACTTTAAATCAAAACTAAACTATCTTAAACCAATTTAAAATATCACAATAACACAACTTAGGATCTTCAAAAAATCAACTTAGTTTGTAAGAATCACCATAGATATGATCGTACAACTAAAACCATACTCCCTAAGGCACTTCTCTAACATGTACCATGCTTACTAACATTGTAATGAGCATTTAATCTGAAGAATTGGTGGCCACCAAGCAAGAAAGTTGTGAAAACAAGGGTTAAAGTTTAGGGGACAGACCTATAGTAGGAGACTTGTCTTAATAAGGATAGTGTTTGAGTTTGGGAACATGCTCATGATGAAAAAAAATTGATGTTTGCATCTTTAATTGGTTAGAAAAGTGTTGGCACGTGTAGGATTGACCAAGCCCTAGGAACAAGGGTGAATTGGGGCTTCTGGGGTTAGGGAACTCTAAGATTAAAATTGAGTGTGGAATATCCTAATTAAAGACACGTTAAGAGACTATGCAAAATTTGAAAACTAGATCTTAAGTCTTCCTATCAATTGCTTTGTAATTGCATCATTCTTACATTGTTAGAAATAGGGGTAGTGTGAAGGATCTCTGATATTTTCCAAAGGAATGGTATCTAAGTTTTATATATTTTTTGTGCAAGGATAAAGGGTATCCAAAACATCCATTTATTCAAGGATTCTTTTGAGAAAAACAAAAGTTATTGATCAATTTATCTTGTTGTTGTCACCGAATTGGAAAAAATTGCAGTGACAACATTTTGGTACATTGAGCATTTTAGCTTAGAAGGTATTGAAACTGAAAGGTATTTATTGGAACATGTTAGATATTCCAAAACAAAACTATATAATATGTTACTAATATTTATAACATTGGAATAAATTTATCGCTTGTCAATGACTATTTTAGCAATTACCTACTTTGATCTCATCAATCGTAACTTACTCAACTATTCATATTAAGAGGTACTATCATAAACATAACATCATTATACATAGCATAATCAAACTATAGGATTGAAACTCCTACAACATTCTACAATGCATACTTTATTCAATCAATATCTAGTAACATGATTAAAACACTTAAGTAAAATATTGAATGTTAATGACAACCAAAAAATGGATTCACATATTATCAAATCTATACTAATATTCATCAATAAATCAAGTAGTAGTGTTGCATAATTTATGCCTACAATCTCCCCCTTTCACATTAATGGCAACACTCATCTTAAAACATACATTAATGGCAACAATTACATATCATAACACTACAACATGACAATACTCACATATCCTCTTCACTTATTCATGGATGAGTACACTCATATTCTTCAATAGTCACCAATATTTATCATCTTCAAATTATGATGAAACAAAATAATTTTTCCACTTTTTTCTTTTATATATTCCCCCTTATGAAAATACTCATAGGACTCGATTGCAACACTTCTCTACTTCATGTCTTTGTTTGACTCATATCTTAACTATAACACTTCTCTCCCTGAGTAGCATTTGCCAATAGTTCATTTCTCCCCCTTTGACTCATATCTTCTATTTTTACATCACTACCTTTGATATAAGTCCATTCAATATTTTATCTTCATCTCCATATAAATAATCTCCCTATAACCAATCTCCCCCACTTTGACAAAATTCCAAAGGTAACAAATCATTCATAATAAATGCCCCTTTAATTTTTATTATTCTTATTTATAACTTTCATTCTCTTTATTTATCTTGGCATTACAACATCACACTAAGAATTCTCCCATAGTCATGCTAAGAATTCTCTCTAAGTCATGCTAAGACTTCTCCCTCAATGGATTGTACCACTACATCAATTCATACATATGATATTCTTCGTAAGTACATATGAAGTGATACAATCAACATATTCCTTTAGTTAACTCTAGATAGGAGAATGGCCCCAAATCTACCTTTGATTACAACATACCAGATCTTAAGTCTTTTTATCAGTTGCTTTGTAATTGCATCATTCTTACATTGTTGGAAACAGGGACAATGTGAAGGATCTCTAATATTTTCCAAAGGAAGGGTATCTAAGTTTTATATATGTTTTGTGCGAGGATAAAGGGTATCCAAAACATCCATTTCTTCAAAGAGTCTTTTGGGAAAGAAAAAAAGTTATTGATCAATTTGTCTTGTTGTTGTCACAAAATTGGAAAAATTTGCATTGACAACATTTTGGTACATTGAGCATTTTGGCTTAGAAGGTATTGAAACTAAAAGGTATTGATTAGAACAAGTTAGATATGCCAAAATAAACCTATTGATGCCTTGAAACCTCCTAGAGTTGATTATTTGTAGATTTTGCCCATCAAGACCTAGAAGGGTCTCTTGGAACACTTCTACACTTTTGCTCATTTTGGGTTGTCTAAAGGGCTCATCATGTTGTTTAGTGTGGAGCCTGATCAGTCCCCAAGTGGGAGATTGTTAGATTGTGGTGACTGATCAGGAAAGTACTGTACATACTCCATAATTTTGAAAAAATAAATTTGGGCCCTATTTTATCGAGATTCGTAGATTTTTCAATAAAGTTATGTCTAATTTATGGCTGACATGTTATAACCCTAAAGCAGTTTAATACTTTTATAAAAGGGCTTAGGGTTAGGGATTGTTTCATAGTGTGATGCAAAATTGGTTCTTGCGGCAATGTTGAGCTATAAGGGATTACAGATTGTAATCAGGCTATAATCACTGGATTGTAATATGATCAAACTTGTTGTTTGGTGGACATAGCCTAGGGATTGGGTGAACCACATTAAATCTTGTTGCCTTGTGTTCTTTTTTGTGTGATCTATTATTTTCTATAATTGGTTATATTTGCATGTAGTTTTTATTTATGTCCATGGTTTTATCCTAACACATCATACTTTCATTTGCATTAGAAGGGGACAAGATGAGGTTGGGGATATGGTTTACTTAGCCACTCAGAGCTAATGGAGTAGACAATTTGATCCCATGACGAAAGGTGAGAGAGATTTGGCAGTTGGCAACTTTATACTAGCCAACATTGCAAGTTTTAGCATCACCTGAGATTGCATCATAAAATAAAAATGGAGTGTGATATCCAAAAAGAGAGAGAATTTATTTTAGGTCTCTATAACACGGGCCTATAGGAATTGGAATTGCATCCATACCTCGCACAAGCTCCGAGATATGCCCTGTCAAAGATCACAACCCTATGGCATTTAGTGACCCTTAGGGACATTCTAGTTCGACATGCCTAAGAATGTTCAAGCACTAAAGGGGATAGGACGAGGTTGGGGATAGGGTTTACCCGACCACCTAGAGCTAATGGAGTAGACAATTTGATCCCATGATGAAAGTTGAGAGAGATTTGGCAGTTGGCAACTTTGTACTGGCGAATACTGCAAGTTTCAACATCACCCGAGATGGCATTGTAAAAAAAAATTGGAGTGTGATCTCCAAAAAGTGAGAGAGGTTATTGTAGGTCTCTGCAACACAGTCTTGAAGGAACTAGAATTGCATCCATACCTTGCACGAGCTTCGAGATATGCCCTATCAAAGATCGTAGCCCAATGGCATTTAGTGACCCTTAGGGACATTTTGGTTCAGTGTGCCCAAGAATGTTTGAGCTCTGAAGGAGACAGGAAGAGGTTGGGGATAGGGTTTACCCAACCACTTGGAGCTAACAGAGCAGACAGTTTGATCCCATGACGAAAGGTGAGAGAGATTTGGTAGGTGGCAACTTTGTACTGGCCAACACTGCAAGTTTCAGCATCACCTGAGATGGCATCGTAAAATGAAAATGGAGTGTGATCTCCAAAAAGTGAGAGAGGTTATTGTATTTATTTGCAACATGGTCCTATAGGAACTAGAATCACATCCATACATTGCACGAGCTTCGAGATATGCCCTGTCAAAGATTGTAGTCCTATGGCATTTAGTGACTCTTAGGGATGTTCAAGTTCAGCATGCCCAAGAATGTTCAAGCATTGAAGGGGATAGAAAGAGGTTGGGGATAGGGTTTATTGGCCACCTAGAGCTAACAAAGTAGACAATTCAAACCCATGATGAAAGGTGAGAGAGATTTGGCAGTTGGCAACTTTGTACTAGCCAACACTGTAAGTTTCAGCATCACCCGAGATGGCATTGTAAAATAGAAATAGAGTGTGATATCCAAAAAGTGAGAGAAGTTATTGTAGGTCTCTACAACACGATCCTGTAGGAACTAGAATCACATCCATACCTCGCATGAGCTCTGAGATATGCCCTGTCAAAGATCCTAGCCCTATGGTATTTAGTGACCCTTAGGGACATTCTAGTTCGGCATGCCCGAGAATGTTCAAGCACTAAAGGGAATAGGATGAGGTTTGGGATAGGGTTTACCCAGCCACCTAGAGCTAATGGAGTAGATAGTTTGATCTCACAACCCTTTTTCCACTGAGTTGCAAATTTGAGCAATTTTTACAACTTTCAACAATGCAACTTTGCACAAAAAGTGTAATTTTTACATTTTTCACTTGATTCCAATTATATGAATTAGAAAAGGTTTGGAAACAATAAAACCTTAAAGGAATATAAGAATATACATAGTTTTATGGTTATTTCCCAAAAGTTGCTAAATTGTTGCAAAAGTTGCTAATGCAACTTTGCAATTTTTGCACTTTCTGGAATTTCAACTAACCACCAATCTAAATAAATCCTAATCATTCCAAATGATTATTATAGGACTCAAAACCACTAAAAAAACCTTTAAAAGTGCAAAAAATTGCGAAAAAAGTGTAAAAAATTGCAAAATGCAAAAAGTTGCTAAAGAGCAATTTTTTGCAAATAATAGTTGTCAAACTGAAAATGAGGTTGTATGGTGTTGCAACCATCCAAATGGAAGTTATAAATATTTGAAGGCATGTAATTAAGATCCCCACACATGGGAAAGGTCATTGTACAGACGGTGGACAATATTGGTGAATAAAAAACTTAGATTTTATGCCTTTTTTACTATTTTTTCAATTATGTATGGCTTGTATGGATTGGTGGTGGTACAAGTCTTATATGGTTGGATAGAGGGTTGAGTTAGGATTCCATTTCAATTAGTTTGAGGTCTTTGTCTTGTAGACAGAAAAAGTTATATCAGTTTTAGTGTAAGTAGGTAAGATTTACTCCAAATTTGAGAGTTTCAGCAAGATGTAATCCTAACTTGCAAACCCACTGTGGGATTTTAAAGCTGCTTTGTGGAATACAAGTTAGGAGAGGGTTATTTGAGATGGCAAAGATTCAGGGCTGTAGGATCATGGCATCTATTTTTACAAGAAAGCCCTTGACTGAACATAATCTTATGTATAGTTTAGATTTGAAGGAAAAAGAAGGATCAGACTCCCAAACTAATTAATTTGACCCAAGTGAAGGGTGTAGAAGGACAAGTTTGATATATAGCAAAGATCCAAGGGGTTGAACCAAGTCTATGAACCCATTTGTTTATGTTTTCCTTGTAACCCAACCTAAACTGGCCATTTAGGACTGTGACACAAAGTGGGCATAACTTGATGCTGGAGCCGAGTTGGTGGTTAATATTTTGGAATCTCTTAGGGGATGTTGAAGAGTGTTTAAAAATACAAAAATAGTGGGGGGTCCTTTGTATGTTTTGGGAGTTTGACCATTAAAACTAGAAATTGTCCTAGTAGGAAGTGTTGGTAGCAGTTTTGAAATTTGATTGTTGAGTGTTGAGCAAGCTCAAGTTTGGGATTTTTCTTGTTTTTTTGAGTTGATAATAACCATTTACATCCAAAAAGTTGAGTGTTGAAACCATTTAAGAAGTATTTGCATTGTTTTCCCTAAAATTTGAGTGCATAAAAAGGGGTATGTGATTGCTCCCAAGGTGGATTTAGTGTTTTCTCCAAAAAAGAGTTTCATTTTATGTTGGAAGTCATCTAATATAACCAAATTGAATGTGTTTGAACCATTTTGGGGTTCTAGAGATGTTGCAGAGTAAGAGTTCTAGAAAGCCCTAGGGTAAAGGGGCTAGAAAGGAGGGTTTTGTAAAAACAATTGTAATGTTGATCATGAGACCAAAAAAATAGAAGAATAATTGCATTTGAGTCATGTCTTAAGAATATTTTTGGTCATGGGAGTTCCAAAAGTCAAGGAATTGTGAGTTGCTTTGTAAATGGCCTCAAACTAGGCCTAGTTGGTAGACTAAAATAGCCAGTTTTGAGTGATATTTTATAAAACAAGTGTAGTTAGTTTTGGCGTATATTTTAGAGTGAGGAAAATGGTATGTTAATTAACCAATAGTTTAGGAAGTTCTATGGAAAATTTTGGAGAAAACAAAAAATTAGTGACTGATAAGGGCTAGTTGGAACAAGCCTAGAAGAGGCAAAATTGAGAAAGTGTAAGAGATGAGTTGCTGAGAGTGTGTAAGGAGTTGGAACATGTTAGATGGGATGTTTTTAGATGATCCAAGGTTTTGGAGCCATGATATGAAGCCAAGGATGAGTTTTGGTATGTTGGAGGCATCAGGATACACTAGGTGCATGGTGAACAATGTGAGTGTTTAGAAGACAAACTAAAGATTTGGGTTATAACCTCTTAGACATGGTTGTAGGAAGATGTTACCAATTTAGAGACCTCCTCTTGAACCCTAGTAGAGTCTAATTCCTTGGGTAGATTCCAAGAATACAAGAGAATCCCAAAGTTGAGTTCTGGTTCCTAGGGGAATATAGGAGGGCTTTGCATCAAACACACACACTTGTTGTATAGTCATGAATATTTTGATCATTTATGAACTTGAATAACTAACACCATGTTAGAAATAGTGTTGTGAAAAAGGACTACAAAATAGAGGGAAATGGCCATCAAATATGCATGATTTAAATGGCTACATTAAATAGCCCTTTACTTCATAAATCACTTCAACTCAATCATTACATTGTATAGACAACCTCATCATATGACACTTGAACAAACCTATCATGTACAAAATGAGGGAAAAATCCACAAAATTAAATCTTAAAATGTTACAACAGTAAAAACCTCATGGAACACACATGGTATGAATATACATAATCAAGTATTAACCCTTTCCAACATTCCAACTTTATGATAATAATGAGTCAAAGTCCAACAAATTGGAATGCAATGATTGTAAGTATTCTTGGATATCTATTACAAGCAACCATGGTTTGGAAGAAAATTAAGAGTAAATAGTCTTGTAGCTAGGAAAATGAGCTCAATAAACACTTTTGAGATGGTCATCTAATGATGATCATGGATAAATAATTCAAAGCATATGCTGGACCTACCCAATATATACTCGCATCACTTAAATCACATTAAATGCTAGAACAAAATCAATAAATATAGTAAAAGTTGTTAATATAAGAACCATTTAATGGAAGACTAAATTGATTGTCTGTACACTTTTATTTCTTGTCAAATCCATCAATATACATTTTGTATCCTAAAATATCAAAAGTTCAATTTCTTTTCAGTAGACCTAAATAGTATTTTTGTTCTCTCGACCTATACATCAGCTGATCAACATTATCCTTAGAGAGAACTATATCTATAATTTCCCCATTATCATTAGATCAAGACCTATTTTCCTTCTTACTTTTTGATGATTGTGATCCTTTGCAATTCTAGACATAATATGATTAACATACAATAGTACTTGAACAAAGAACACTAATAAATATTAAGGATGTGAATTGATAATAACATTTCGTAGATGATTTTGGCATCTCACCCTTTATCACTTGTGCTTCGACTTTATTAGCCCTCTTCTTTGGTGACCTACAAATAAAGGATTAGCACAATAAAAAATCTAAGATAAGATTAATCCACTAAAATTAGAGAATGAAAAAAATTGAATTTGTCTTGTCATTAAGAATTATCCATTTGTAGAAATCCTTGCTTTCTAAGTTATATGATAACCCTTTCTTGATAAGTATTCAAAACTTCTCCCATTGTATCCTTGCTTTCGCTAGTTTGAAGTTTCTGGTTACATGCACACAATCATGAATTTACATCACAAAGCATTCACATTCTAACAATTTTCATGTTCTTTCATTACATTTTGATCTAAACAACAAATTCTAAAATTTCACTTATTCAAATGACTAGTCTAAAAATGGGTCCTATTAAAGAATCTAAGATAAATTCAAATAATGTATCTAGATTCTAAACAAATCAAAACATAAAATATATGATTTAAACTAAATCTCATCACTTACACATCATAACAATACGGTCCACCTTAGCCATGTGGATCATCTTGGGGAAGAGGTTGTAACATTGTATTTGGATCCAATTGATCACTCTTTCTCTCTCTCCCTCTCTCCCTATTCAATCTAATGAGCCAACTAGATCTGCTTGACATTTTAATGTCTCAAGTATTGCCTCATGGTCTGACTTGCGAACTTTCCAAAGAATTTTATTATGTGGTTTTCCACCATATTTTATCAAGTGGACATTTGATGCAACAACAAGGTTTTAATAATGAAGAATCTTCCTCTCTATTTTCCAATCCTCGAATAACCACAAGTTAGGGTTCTTCATAGAATATTGTCTAAGCCATGTGCCTATTACAACCACCGCACTAACATGGTACTCTAAACCTTCACCATCTATAATCGAGTGATCAAATTTTTTTTTGGCTTCAACACAATGACACAAATAATAATCTATCCCTTCTTCATTTTCTTCAAGTGCAATAATAGCAAAAACATGACCTGTAGTGACAAATGTACAAAATGCGGTCATTAATTCAAAAAATACTTGGGTAAAAGTTATAAAGTTACATATTGAAATTACAAAGATATATATATATATATATATATTACTAGGTTGCACTAGATTTGACAAGCGATCAAAGTCAATAGATGAATCCATCTCTACCATTTCTAGTGCTTGTGGGGGACGATAGGTGTCAATTGGGTCCAAAACTCATATATCTCATTTTCCCACCCATTCAGTTGACTCACAGTCATCCCAATTTTCCTCTGCACATGATGGACAATAACATGCCATTTTTTGTGTGTGGATACTCCATAAACCTGCATCAGAGTTTCTAAAAGAGTGTAACTCACTAGATCCTGTTAGTGTGCAACAATCTTGATATGGTGCAATGTTAGTATTATCTATCAACTAAAAAAAATTACAAACCATAGACTCACCTTCCTTACCTAGACCCATTGTAGCGTTAGACCATTAGACAATGGATTTTGCATCTATCAATATTGCTCCATCTTTTTACTTTAGTTCTTTACGAGCCAAGGCTCTTTTAATACATGCACCTACACCATCGTGCTCTCCCTTACCATGACCAGCCTCTATGAAATTCTACATATATTGAATTCTACACAACCTATGCATCCTGCTCAACCAATAGAACATCCATGCATTCTTGAATTGAGATGTGCAATTGTCTAACCAAATAATGTGCTGACAATATGTTATGCCCCTATTAGCCAAATCTCCATAAAATAGTTAAAAGCAACCATGTACAAACTCCATAGAATGTGATTGATCATCGCTGATTTAAAAATGATACTCCCTCAAAATCTTCCTATCATCCTGTGTACTTGTAGGTGAATGCATGAATGTTAATTGAACAAATATGGAAACCTGTTGAGAAGTATAATACTTTGCTTGCACCTCATTTTGTGATTGTAGTGTATAGTTCTCCATGCAATCTACAACCAAAACAATAATATCTAGTGGAAACATATCCTTGCACAACTTGAATTGCAAATCCAGCCATTGAGCTCTATGGGTTTTCCTTGCATACTCATAAATAATCTTTTCACAAAAAATGTTCATGAATTCATTTACTGGAATCTTTTCAATGACTAAATCACATCTTTTGCCATGTTTCCAATCTTTTCGAGCATATGTCACAGTCTTAAATTTTTTATAATCTACTATTTCATTTCCAATTGCATGTGTACTATCCATATGATAACAAGTTGATAAAAGTTGCAAAGAACCACAAAATAAGCATGTACCATCCAAGCATGATGTCTTGTAAAATTGTTACCGTCCCCTATTTCACATAAAATGTTGGATATGAATTCCCTTGAAGATCTTGGTGGCTCATTTATGTCACAATCTTGCAAAACAAACTGAGAATACAAAACTATGCATATATGCCTAAAAACATCAAAATGGTTAGAAAATTCAATATGTATCCTACAACAAGTTGTGCGTGTGTGATTTATCTTCACATAAAAAGGTTTACCTGTCTAAAAAAATCTTTGACTTATTTGAATTTGAGGATACATACCAATAAATTTTGCAAACAATTGTGTCTCAGTTGAGTCTAAAAAATGTTTTGCATGTGGGTCATGATTTTGGCTACCAATCCTCCTTACAAAATCTCTTTGATTAGGGCAAACAAATGTGTTATTTTTACAAAAATCTTCGATCAATGATTTCAAGGCTTCACTAATTTTTTTATCCTTTCGCAATAGTCTACCGCTAAATGTCCATAACTCATTTTTTGTTGGATCTTCCAATCTTTCACACCTTAGCATGGCTCTCCTTAGAGTACGTCTACCAATTTTTAATGTCTTTCTTGACTTTCTCATGAGTCGAGCTTTCTTCATTTGGCTACTTAGTATTGTCAATGTAAGTACTCCTCTTGTGATATTACTATCTTTGGTGCATGATTTAGAACCCACTTTGTCATAAGCACTCATTAAATTCTTTACAATATTTTTTTCATTCGAATTGTCCATCGTTCTTAGCCCAAGAATCTTCATGACAAGCCTAAATTTCAAATTTTTTATTATTTCAACAAATAATTTGCATTGACCTGTAATATTTAATTCTTCAAAAAATAATCTCCATGTATGATTAACTTTTCTTTGACAAGTACGCTTGCTAATCTTGTCAGACATTGATTTCAAAATGTTAGTATCAATATCAATCAAATATTTTGGTTTTCTAAAACGAATTCTAGGTGTTATAATCTCTTCCATTCCCTCAATATTTTGAACATCAACATAAGGTCGAGTGTATTGTGTACCTTGAACTGAAGATGATGTGCCTTGACAATAAGCTGCAAAAAATGGAATATCACCTACTTGATGTGTTGATGTTGTGAACATGACATGATGGAGTGTGTATATCGTCGGATCAACAAATCAGTGTCTCTTCAAAATGAGAGGACAATATGACTTCAACATTGGAAGATGGTGTAGCAAAAAATATGACTCCAACATTGGAAGATGGTGTAGCGAATGATATGACTCCAACATTGGAAGATGGTGTAGTAGACAATATGACTCTAACATTGGAAGATGGTGTAGCAGACAATATGACTCCAACATTGGAAGATGGTGTAGCTTCACAATTCAATTGTCTTCTTGAGAGTAACAGTCTCATTCATTCTCTTTGTCTTTCCAATTCTTCCTCTTTGTTTCTTTGTACCAATGGTTCTTGATCCTCTTTGAAAGTTAATTCTTCATTATTTCTTTACAATTTTCTTTGCTCACGTAGTAATTTCATTTTATCTCTTTTAATTTCCAAATCTCTCTCCCTATCTTCATTTGTTTGAGTTTTTGGTTTCTTCCTTGGCATGATGATGATTTCTACATGTCAAATTATTTAAACATCTGAATTACTTAAAATTTGTAAATTACAAATTATTCAAATACATATAAAAATTATAATTATTTGAATGAATACACAATATATATCAAACAACTTGTCAAATTTCTAACCATTTTGAAATAACATTTCATTCAAACATATAAATTTCAATGAATTCACTATATATTAAACAACATGTCAAATTATAATCAAATTTGTATCTATATATCAACAAAAAATATTTAAAATAGATTGCACTAACCTTTTCTATACAAAAAATATTCAAAAAGTCTTCAAATCACGTATCCAATGATTGAATTTGGTGTTTGCGAGCTTCCAAAAAGTGTTGAAATAGTGTTTGCTATGTTGAAACCAGTGATTTCTATTTGAATAACAGAGTGTATAATAGACCAAAAGTAGAGAATGGATGAAATGGGCCCCAAATTTTCTTTTTGACCATTTTTAGGTGATTTCATATAGTGCATATGCACTATAGCACGTACGCACTATAAAGCGCATATGCACTATAGTGTGTATGCCCTATGTGAAAACACATAACTCTCCACCCTCCCTAATCTCTATCCTCCCTACTCTCTCTCCCATCCCTTACCCTATCTCTCTCCCCTCTCCCATCCCTTACACTCTCTCTCTCCCCTCTCCCATCCTTTACTCTCTCTCTTGCTCTCCCTCTCCCACCACCTACTCTCTCTACCTCTCTCACCCTCTCTCCTCTCCCACCCCCTATCTCTCTCTCTCTCCCTCTCCCACTCCCTCTCCTACCACCTACTATCTCTCTCTCTCTCTCTCTCTCTCTCTCTCTCTCTCTCTCTCTCTCTCTCTCCTTCTCTACTCTCTCTCTCTCTCCCATCCCTTATTATCTCTCTCTCTCCCATCCCCTACTCTATCTCACACTCTCCCATCCCCTAATCTCACACTCTCCCTCCCATCCCATATGATCTCTCTCTATCACCACCTACTCACTCTCACACCCTCTCCCATTCCCTACTATGTCTCTCTTACACACACACTCCCATCCCCTCTCTCTCTCTCTCCCTCTCCCACTCCCTCTCGCACCGCCTACTTTCTCTCCCCCATCCCCTACTCTATCTCTCCTCTCCCATCCCCTACTCTCTCACACTCTCACACTCTCTCCCATCCCCTACTTTGTCTCTCTTACACACATTCTCATTCCCCCTCTCTCTCTCCCTCTCTCACTCCCTCTCCTACTGCCTACTTTCTCTCCCCCATTTTTGTACTCTCTCTCTCTGCCACCCCCTACTCTCTCTCACACTCTCACACTCTCTCCCATCCCCTACTCTCTCTCTTTCACAAACACACACACTCTTATCCCCCCACTCTCTTCTCTCCCATCCCCTACTCTCTACATCTGTCACACACACTCCCATCCCCCTATCTCTCTCCTTCTCCCTCTCCCACTTCCTCTCCTATCTCTTACTATCTCTCTCTCAAGTTCTCTCTCTCCCTCTCTACTCTCTCTCTCTCTCTCTCTCTCTCTCTCTCCCATCCCTTATTCTCACTCTCTCTCTCTCTCTCCCCCATACCCTACTCTCTCTCACACTCTCCCATCCCCTAATCTCACTCTCTCTCTCTCCCATCCCATACGAGCTCTCTCTACCACCACCTACTCACTCCCACACTCTTTCCCATCCCCTACTCTATCTCTCTTACATACAGACTCGCATCCCTTCTCTCTCTCTCCCTCTCCACTCCCTCTCCCACCACCTACTTTCTCTCCCCCATCCCCTACTCTCTCACACTCTCACACTCTCTCCCATCCCCTACTTTGTCTCTCTTACACACATTCCCATTCCCCCTCTCTCTCCCTCTCTCATTCCCTCTCCCACCACCTACTTTCTCTCCCCCATCATCATACTCTCTCTCTCTCTACCACCCCCTACTCTCTCTCACACTCTCACACTCTCTCCCATCCCCTAATCTCTCTCTTTCATAGACACACACACTCTTATCCCCCCACTCTCTTCTCTCCCATCCCCCCTATCTCTCTCCCTCTCCCTTTCCCACTCCCTCTCCTACTGCCTACTATCTCTCTCTCAAGTTCTCTCTCTCCCTCTCTACTCTCTTTCTCTCCCATCCTGTATGAACTCTCTCTACCACCACCTACTCACTCTTACACTCTCTCCCATCCCCTACTCTATCTCTCTTACACACACACTCCCATTGCTCCTCCCTCTCTCCATCTCCCAAGCCCTCTCCCACCACCTACTTTCTCTCCCTCATCCTCTACTCTCTCTCTTCTCTCCCATCCCCTACTCTCTCACACTCTCACACTCTCTCCCATCCCCTACTCTGTCTCTCTTACACACACACATCCCATGCCCCCTCTCTCTCCCTCTCCCATTGCCTACCTTCTCTCCCCCATCACAGTACTCTCTCTCTCCCACCCCCTACTCTCTCTCACACTCTCACACTCTCTCCCATCCCCTACTCTCTACATCTGTCACACACACTCCCACCCCCCATCTCTCTCCCTCTCCCTCTCCCACTCCCTCTCCCACCACCTACTATCTCTCTCTCTCAAGTTATCTCTCTTCCTCTCTACTCTCTCTCTATCTCCCATCCCTTACTCTCATGCTCTCTCTCTACCATCCCCTACTCTCTCTCACACTCTCCCATCCCCTAATCTCTCTCTCTCTCTCTCTCTCTCTCTCTCTCCTATCCCATACAAGATCTCTCTGCCACCACCTACTCTCTCTCAAACTCTCACACTCTCTCCCATTCCCCCTATCTCTCTCTCCTCTCCCATACCCTACTCTCTAGATTTGTCACACACACTCCCATCCCCCCTTTGTCTCCCTCTCCCACTCCCTCTTGCACCACTTGCTCTCTCTCTCTCTCTCTCTCTCTCTCTCTCTCTCTCTCTCTCTCTCTCTCTCCTCTCTAATTTCTCTCTCCCATCCCCTACTCACTCTCTCTCTTCCATCCCCTACTCTCTCTCACACTCTCTCCCATCCCCTACTCTCTCTCTCTCTCACCCCCATCTTAGCTCTCTCTGCCACCTCCTCTCTCTCAAACTCTCACACTCTCTCCCATATCCTACTATATCTCTCTTATAAATAAATACATATTCCCATTCCCCCCCCTCTCTTTCTCATTCCCTCTCCCACTGCCTACTCTCTCCCATCCCTTACTCTATCTCTCTTACACACTTCCATTCCACCTCTCTCTCCCTCCCACTCCCTCTCCCATCACTTACTATCTCTCCTCTCTCTCTAAATCTCACTCTCTCCCTCTCTCTCCCCCATCCCTCTACCATTTCCTACTCTCTCTATCTCTCTCTCCCCTCTCTCATTCCCTACTCTGTCTCTTTCACACACACACACCCCATACCCCATCTCTCCTCTCCCATCCCCTACATTTTCTATCACTCGCTCTTCCTCTCCCACTCCCTCTCCCAACACCTACTCTCTCTGTCTCTCTCAATCTCTCTCTTACTCTCACTCTCACTCTCATTCTCACTCTCACTCTAACTCTCTCTCTCTCTCTCTCTCACACTCTCTCTCTTACTCTCTCTCTCTCTCTCTCTCTCTCTCTCTCTCTCTCTCTCTCACTCTCTCCCTCTCTACTCTCTCTCTCCACTACCCCCTACTCTCTCTTACATTTTCACACTCTCTCCTATCCCCTACTCTCTCTCTCTTTCTCTCTTACACACATTTCTATCCCCACTCTATCTCCCTCTCCCACTCCCTCTCCCATCACCTACTCTCTCTTCCATCCCCTATTCTCTCTCAAGCTACTCTATCTTCCCCCTCTCCCATTCCATACTCTCTTTCTCTCTCTTTCCTCTCACTCTTAGTCTCCCACTCTGTCTCCCACCACCTACTCTCTCTCTCCCCCATTCCCTACTCTCAATCTCTCTCTTAACCTTTAATCTCTCTCACACTTCCTCTCTCTCCCATCCCCTCCTTTCAATCTCTCTACCCCATCCCACACTCTCTCTTTTCTAGCCCTACTCTCTCTCACACTTCCTCTCTCTCGCATCCTGTACTCTCTCTACCACCCCTACTCTTTCTCACTTTCTCTCTCCCATGCTATACTCTCTCCCCTCTCCCATCCACTACTTTCTCTCTATCTCTTTGTCTCTCTCTCACACACACATAGCCATCCCCCCCCCCACCCCCCCCCCCCCCCCCCCCCCATGTAGCTCTCTTTTGGTCTTGGTTTGCAATTTAGGCCTCAATAGTATAGTGCGCATGTGCTACTGAGAATTCAATGCTTTCAATAATGCATGTGCACTATTCAAAGCTTTGCATTAAACCCAAGCCTAAAGCTTGGTTTTGCCTTGGAGATCCAACCCAAAGGTTTGGAGTTTATTAATAGGTCTGAGAC
This sequence comes from Cupressus sempervirens, assembly GCA_028749045.1. Classification (NCBI taxonomy): domain Eukaryota; kingdom Viridiplantae; phylum Streptophyta; class Pinopsida; order Cupressales; family Cupressaceae; genus Cupressus; species Cupressus sempervirens. Next base: position 630,633,793 of record CM053791.1, on the reverse strand, counting down.
ATGTTTTCCAACAAACATACCAAAAATGATTGATTTTTCTTGTGTGCTCCCCTTCAAAATTCCTCGTGGTTGGGTATTGGTAAGATCGGGTTACATAGCATTATAGGTCTCTGTGTTAGCTATCTAACCATATAATTTATTTTTAATTTGAAATATTTCAAGCCTTTCATCTATAATTTATTTTGAATGTATGTTCATTTTTTTGTCAAAAACCACCATGTACTAATTGGGCTATAGATTTTAGCTTGTTCATCAAATTTTGCAACAACATAGTTTTTTAGAAACTAGACTCCATTGTACACACTTTGGAAAAAAAAGGTTTTGATTTTAGATTAGTTTTGAATTATTTCTAGGGGGAGCACACAGATATTTCACATTTTTCAGATGTTTCTAGTTAAAAAACTCATTAAAAAAAATACACATTATAAAATTACTCAAAAAATCTGGGATAAACTACATAAAGTTAAGTAACTTTTGACCAAAGCAATTAAAGAATTTCAAAAAAAAAGTTAAAATTTTAGCGGGGCCACACTTTGTAATATGTTATGTTTTTTTGGAATAAATAGTACCACTTTTTGTGACCCCCTTTTTTGAGGACCTAAAATGAAACCATTTTGAAAAAAAAAAAGTGTAGTTTAGAAACTAGATTCAAAGGAATACAATTTTTTTTTTTGTCATATCTTAAAATTTTGAGCGTAGCTATCTTCAAATTCTTGTTTAAGTTCAAAATTTACAGATTTTAAGAAAAAGGTGTCCACTTATGCCCCCCTTTCGGCACCACAACTTGGTGCACTTACCCTGCATGTCTTCCCATTTCTTCCTGATCCTTATAAATCCTTCCCCCTTCACCATCCAACCTTTTGATTGTATTTCTTCTTTTATGGTTAGAGGTAGACCTGTGAAAGAAAGTAGTGTTTTTATCCCCCTCTGCAAGCCATTGTGTTCTTGATCTTTGTTTCCAAAAAAATTCCTCCCTCAACAGAATATCCTTCCACTTTTTTCTATATTTCTCTCCCCCTAAGTTGCACTTTCTTGGTTGATACCTTTAGCAATTTCCCCTTGGAGTTTTTAAAGCTTTTCCTCCACCTCACCTTTGATTTTAAACAAATTTCCAAATGAGTCCTTAGCCCAACCCTTAATATATTATCCAATTTTTGGGTCAGCTTGTACATTGCCATACCTTCTATCCTTATATTCCACCATTCTTGTACTCTCTCTTTGAATTATGGGTGAGCCTGCCACATTATTTAATATCTGAAAGGTTTTGGCCCTCTCTTAAAACCATCCTTCCATTGAAAGATTAAGGGAGAATGATCCGAAGTAGTTCTAGTGAGATTCTCTAGATGGGAATTACCAAGTCGATTCCAGTTCCCTGTCAGCAATAACCTATCTAGTCTAATTTGGATAAGGTCCTTCCCCTTTGTATTATTAGTCCAAGTATATGGGTTCCCTCTTAGTTCCACATCTATAATGTCCATTTGGCTAGTAAAATCATTTAGATCTTGCAAGATTTCTGGGTAGTCCCTATTACAACCTAATTTCTCTAAGTGGTACAAGGGAGTATTAAAGTCGCCCATACAGATCAATTGCTTATCCCTCATAGTTTCTATAATCCTAGCTAATTTATCATATGTTTACTTTCTCCCTAGCTTTTTATTAGAGGCATAGATATTAATCAATCCCCAATAGTGAATACTAGATTGGAAATCAATTATTACGAAATTTCTATCCTTCCAAACCTCAACTCCCATCATAGAGTTTGGATTCCACATAGTAGCAATATCCCTCGAAGCTCCATTAGCCTCCATGTGCATGTAAGCAACACCAAGCCAAACATGACTAACAATTTTATCAAAATTGGCACTAGACATTTTAGTTTCTTGTATTAGAATATAGTCAACTTTTTCCTAAAAAATACGAGTATGTGCAAGATCATGGTGTACCAAACTATGGCTTTAAGTGGCAGTGAAAAATTAGCAAATCAGGTTTATGTCAACTTGACACATAATTTTTAAGTAGTTATGGACTTTATATCAAAAAGTTGTAAGAAAATAATCTGTAAGAAATTGAATTTAGTTTCTAAACTACCAGGCCTTATCAGGAGAAAAAAATAATTAATTGGTCAAAAGTTTGAATTTTAATGCAGTACTAAAAAAATTTCAGGGCGAAAATAAAAAGTAGGTGTATGTCTGACCACCTTAATCAAAATCAAATCATGATATTTTTTAAATATAATTATAGATATGAAAAGTAGACTCATGCTTGGATGTGACGCATATTTTTTAATATTTTTATTCCAAATAAATAATTAACTATAAATTTTCTACCAAAACTTTTTCGGAAAAAAAAAAGTCCCGTATCTGACCACCCTAACTAATAGAAAATTTTACCAAATTTTTTTTTTTTCTTATACTAGCCGAAGTATAGAATGTGATGCAACTTTTAGATTTAAAAAATGTTATACCGTTTGAAAGTTATAGCTATTTTTCAATAATTATGTCAATTAGCACTTTATAATTATCTCTATTGATAATTAACTAATAAATACTTATCGAACTTAGAATTTGACAGAAATTATATTTATGGAATCTAGAGATCGATATTAAAAAACCCTTTTCATTTTATTCAATTTCGATCAAAATAACATTGTCAGACGGCTACCCGAAGTCTGAGTATCACTAAAACCCTCTTCAAGCACGTCTTTTGGGTTGACCAGGTAGGCTTGGTATTTACCAAGTCTAATCGGATATTCGATTCAAAATCAGATATCCGATATGTTAGGTGGGCAAATTTAAAATCTCAAACCATTTGGAGGGAAAATTGGGTTTAAACGTCACAACTTATTATTTCTAAATTATTTCACTTATATTACTATGTAAAGATGTATTTTAATATATTATATATATACAGTAACATAATTTATAAATATACTATGTTAATCTTATTACAATCTATAAATATAATTTATATTATTATTATTTTTACTAAATATAATAACGTAATATTTTCATTAAATATAATATGTATTATATATTATTATATTAATATGTATAATAATATTATATATATATATATAAATAATAATGTAATATATTAAATATAAATATATAATATGTATTATATATATTATTATATTAATATGTATGTTATATATATATATATATAATACCATAACATTTTCATTAAATATAATAAAGTAGTACATATATATGTTATTAATCTATATATAATAACATAACATTTTTATTAAATATAATAATGTAATATATATATATAATTATATTAATATGTATGTTATTAATAGATATGTATATTATTAATATATATGAGTCAAAGGGGGTCATAGGTCAACGATTGACCCCCTTTGACGCACTAAACGACGACATATGTCCTTAAGGGTCCTAAGAGCCGTAGGGACATATTACAATGGTTAATATGGGTCAAAGGGAGTCATAAGGTGACCTATAACCCATTTTGATCGAATAAATGACAATATATGTCCCTGCGGGTCATAGGACCCCGAGGGACATATTTGAATCATTCATATGGGTCAAAAGGGGTTATAGGGTGACCTATGACCCCCTTTGACCCATTAAATGATGACATATGTCTCTAGGGGTCCTAGGATCCCTAGGGACATATTCGAAAGGGTAATATGGGTCAAATGGGGTCATAGGTCCCTTTAACCCATTAAATGATGACATATGTCCCTAGGGGTTCTAGGACCCCTAGGGACATATTCGAATGGGTAATATGGGTCAAAGGAGGTCACAAGGTGACTTATGACTCGCTTTGACCAATTAAATGACAACATATGTTTCTAGGGGTCCTAGAACCCCAAGGGACATATTCGAATGGGTAATATGGGTCAAAGGGGGTCATAGGGTGACCTATGACCCTCTTTGACCCATTAAATGACAACATATGTCGGTAGGGGTCCTCGGACCCCTAGAAAAATATTCGAATGGGTCATATGGGTCAAAGGGGGTTTTGACCCATATGAACAATTCAAATATGTCGCTAGGGGTCCTAGGACCCCTAAGGACATATTCGAATCGTTCATATGGGTCAGGGGGGTCATAGGTGACCTATGACCCCCTTTGACCCATTAAATGATGACATATGTCTCTAGGTGTCCTAGCACCCCTAAGGACATATTCGAATTGTTCATATGATTCAAACGGGGTCATAGGGTGACCTATGACCCCCTTTGACCCATTAAATGAAGACATATGACTCTAGAGGTCCTATAACCCCTAAGGACATATTCGAGTCGTTCATATGGGTCAAAGGGGGTCATAGGGTGACCTATGACACCCTTTGACCCATTAAACGATGACATATGTCCTTAGGGGTCCTAGGACCCCTAGAGACATATTCAAATCGTTCATATGGGTCAAAGGGGGTCATAAGGTGACCTATGACCCCCTTTGACCTATTAAACAATGACATATGTCCCTAGGGGTCCTAAGACCACTAGGAACATATTCAAATCGTTCATATGGGTCAAAGGGGGTCATAGGTCAACCATTGACCCACTTTGACACATTAAACGACAACATATGTCCTTAGGGGTCCTAAGAGCCTTAGGGACATATTACAATGGTTCATATGGGTCAAAGGGGGTCATATGGTGACCTATGACCCCTTTTGATCGATTAAATGATGATATATGTCTCTGCAGGTCCTAGGACCCCAAGGGACATATTTGAATCGTTCATATGGGACAAAGGGGGTCATAGGGTGACATATGACCCCCTTTGACCCATTAAACAATGACATATGTCTCTAGAGGTCCTAGGACCCCTAGGGACATATTCGAATGGGTAATATGGGTCAAAGGGGGTCATAGGTCCTTTTGACCCATTAAATGATGACATATGTCACTAAGGGTTCTAGGACCCCTAGGGACATATTCGAATGGGTAATATGGGTCAAAGGGGGTCATAGGGTGACTTATGACTCACTTTGACCAATTAAATGACAACATATGTCTCTAGGGGTCATATAACCCCTAGGGACATATTCGAATGGGTAATATGGGTCAAAGGGGGTCATAGGTCACCCTATGACCCTCTTTGACCCATTAAATGACAACATGTATCGGTAGGGGTCCTCGGACCCTTAAGAACATATTCGAATGGGTCATATGGGTCAAAGGGGGTTTTGACCCATATGAACGATTCAAATATGTCGCTAGGGGTCTTAGGACCCCTAGGGACATATTCGAATCGTTCATATGGGTTAGGGGGGTCATATGTGATCTATGACCACCTTTGACCCATTAAATGATGACATATGTCTCTAGGGGTCCTAACACCCCTAGGAACATATTCGAATTGTTCATATGGGTCAAACGGGGTCATAGGGTGACCTATGACCCCTTTTGACCCATTAAACGACGACATATGTCTCTAAGGGTCCTATAACCCCTAGGGACATATTTGAATCATTCATATGGTCAAAGGTGGTCATAGGGTGACCTATGACACCCTTTGACCCATTAAACGATGACATATGTCGCTAGGGGTCCTAGGACCCCTAGGGACATATTCGAATCGTTCATATGGGTCAAAGGGGGTCATAGGGTGACCTATGACCCCCTTTGACCCATTAAATGACGACATATGTCCTTAGGGGTCCTAGGACCATTAGGGACATATTCGAATCGTTCATATGGGTCAAAGGGAGTCATAGGTCAACCATTGACCTCCTTTGACGCATTAAATGACAACATATGTCCTTAAGGATCCTAAGAGCCCTAGAGACATATTACAATGGTTAATATGGGTCAAAGGGGGTCATAAGGTGACCTATGACCCCTTTTGATCGATTAAATGACAATATATGTCCCTATGGATCCTAAGACCCCGAGGGACACATTTGAATCATTCATATGGGTCAAAGGGGGTCATAGGGTGACCTATGACTCCCTTTGACCCATTAAATGATGCCATATGTCTCTAGGGGTCCTAGGACCCCTAGGGACATATTCGAATGGGTAATATGGGTAATATAGGACTCCTAAGGACATATGTTATCGTTTAATGGGTCAAAGGGTGTCATAGGTCACCCTATGACCCCCTTTGACCCATATGAACGATTAAAATATTTTTCTAAGGGTCTTAGGACCCCTAAGGACATATTCAAATCATTCATATTGGTCAAAGGGTAGAACCCTAGGGACATATTCAAATCATTCATGTGGGTCAAAGGGGGTCATAGGGTGACCTATGACCCTCTTCGACCCATTAAACGATGACATACCTCTTTGACCCATCTAAACGATTCGAATATGTCCCTAGGGGTCCTAAGACCCCTAGGGACATATTCAAATCTTACATATGGGTCAAAGGGGGTCATAGGGTGACCTATGATGCCCTTTGACCCATTAAACGATGACATATGTCCTTATGAGTCTTAAGACCCCTAAGGACATATTCGAATCGTTCATATGGGTCAAAAGGGGTCACTGGGTGCCCTATGACCCCCTTTGACCCATTAAACGACGACATATGTCCCTAAGGGTCCTAGGGACATATTCAAATAAGCCATATGGATCAAAAGGGGTCATAGGTCACTTTATGACCCCTTTTGACCCATTAAACGACGACATATGTCCCTAGGGACATATTTGAATCATTCATATGGGTCAAAAAGGATCATAGGGTGCCTTACGACACCCTTTGACACATTAAATGACGACATATGTCTCTAGGGGTCCTAAGACCCATAAGGACATATTTGAATTGTTCATATGCGTCAAAGGGGGTCATAGGTCACCTTTGACCCATTAAACAACGACATATGTCCCTAGGGGTTCTAGGACCCTTGAGGATATATTCGAATGGGTAATATGGGTCAAAGGGGATTATAAGGTGACCTATGACCCCCTTTGATCCATTAAACAATGACATATGTCTCTAAGGGTCCTATGCCCCATAAGAACATATTCGAATTGTTAATATGGGTCAAAAGGGGTCATAGGGGGACCTATGACCCCCTTTGACCCATTAAACGACGACATATGTCTCCAGGGGTCTTATAACCCCTAGGGACATATTCAAATCATTCTTATAAGTTAAAGGGGGTCATAGGGTGACCTATGACCCTCTTTAACCCATTAAATGACAACATATGTCTCTAGGGGTCCTAGAACCCCTAGGGACATATTCGAATCGTTCATATGGGTCAAAGGGGGTCATAGGGTGACCTATGACCCCCGTTGACCCATTAAACGATGACTTATGTCTCTAAGGGTCCTATAACCCCTAGGGACATATTTAAATCATTCATATGGGTCAAAGGGGGTCATAGGGTGACCTATGACGCTTTTTGACCCATTAAATGATGACATATGTCCCTAGGGGTCCTAGGACCCCTAGAGACATATTTGAATCTTTCATAGGGGTCAAAGGGGGTCATAAAGTCACCTATGACCCCCTTTGACCCATTAAATGATGACATATGTCTCTATGGGTCCTAGAACCCCTAAGGACATATTTGAATTGTTCATATGGGTCAAAGGGGGTCATAGGGTGATCTGTGACCCCTTTTGACCCATTAAATGATAACATATGTCGCTAGGGGTCTTCGGATCCATAGAAACATATTCGAATGGGTCATATGGGTCAAAGGGGGTCATAGGGTGACCTATGACCCCCTTTGACCCATTAAACGACATATGTTGCTAGGGGTCCTAAAACCCCTAGGAACATATTCAAACGACATATGTTGCTAGGGGTCCTCAAACCCCTAGGAACATATTCAAATTGTTCATATGGGTGAAAGGGGGTCATAGGTCACCCTATGACCCCCTTTGACCCATTAAATGATGACATATGTCTACAGGGGTCCTATAACCCCAAGGGACATATTTCAATCATTCATATGGGTCAAAGGGAGTCATACGGTGCCTTATGACACCCTTTGACCCATTAAACGATGACATATGTCGCTAGAGGTTCTCAGACCCCTAGGAACATATTCGAATGGGTCATATGAGTCAAAGGGGGTCATAAGGTGACCTATGACCCCCTTTGACCTATTAAACGATGACATATGTCTTTAAGGGTCCTAGAACCCCTAGGGACATAGTCAAATCGTTCATATGGGTCAAAGGGGGTCATAGGGTGACCTATGACACCCTTTGACCCATTAAACGATGACATATGTCCTTATGACCCTTAAGAACATATTCGAATCGTTCATATGGGTCAAATGGGGTCATAGGGTGACCTATGACCCCCTTTGACCCATTAAACAATGACATATGTCTCTAGGGGTCTTAAAACCCCTAGAGACATATTTGAATCGTTCATATGGGTCAAAGAGGGTCATAGGTCACCCTATGACCCCTTTTGACTCATTAAACAATGACATATGTCTCTATGGGTCCTAAAACCCCTAGGGACATATTCAAATTGTTCATATGGGTCAAAGGAGGTCATAGGGTGACCTGTGACCCTCTTTGACCCATTAAATGACAACATATGTCACTAGGGGTCCTCGGACCCCTACAAACATATTCAAATGGGTTATATGGGTCAAAGGGGGTCATTAGGTGACCTATGACCCCCTTTGACTCATTAAACGACGAAATATGTCGCTAGGGGTCCTAAAACCCCTAGGGAGATATTCGAATTGTTTATATGGGTCAAAGGGGGTCATAGGGTGACCTATGACCCCCTTTGACCCATTAAACGATCACATATGTCTCTAGGGGTCCTATAACCCCTAGGGACATATTCGAATCATTCATATGGGTCAAAAGGAGTCATAAGGTGCCTTATGACACCCTTTGACCCATTAAATGATGACATATGTAACTAGGGGTCCTCAGACTTCTAAGAACATATTCGAATGGGTCATATGGGTCAAAGGGGATCCATTAAATGACGATGTATGTTGCTAGAGGTCCTCGGACCTCTAAGAACATATTCGAATGGGTCATATGGGTCAAAAGGGGTCATAAGGTGACCTATGACTCCTTTTGACCCATTAAACGATGACATATGTCGCTAGAGGTCCTTGGACCCCTAGGAACATATTTGAATGGTTCATATGGGACAAAGGGGGTCATAGGTGACCCATTAAACAATGAAATCTATCTCTAAGGGTCCTATAACCCCTATGGACATATTCAAATCGTTCATATGGGTCAAAGGGGGCCATAAGGTGACCTATGACACCCTTTGACCTATTAAACGATGACATATGTCCCTAGGGGTCCTAGGACCCCTAAGGACATATTCAAATTGTTCATATGAGTCAAAGGGGCACCTATGACCCCCTTTGACCCATTAAATGATGACATATATCTCTAGGGGTCCTAGAACCCCTAGGGACATATTCAAATTGTTCATATGGGTCATAGGGGGTCATAGGGTGACATGTGACCCTCTTTGACCCATTAAATGACAACATATGTCGCTAGGGGTCCTCAGACCCCTAGGAACATATTCGAATGGGTCATATCGGTCAAAGGGGGTCATAGGGTGACCTATGACCCCCTTTGACCCATTAAATGATGACATATATCGATAGAGGTCCTTGGACCCCTAGGAACATATTCAAATGGGTAATATAGGTCAAAAGGGGTCATAGGGTGACCTATGACTCTATTTGACCCATTAAATGACAACATATGTCTCTAGGGGTTTTAAAAATCTTAGGAACATATTCAAATGGGTAATATGGGTCAAAGGGGGTCATAGGGTGACCTATGACCTTCTTTGACCTATTAAATGATAACATATGTCACTAGGGGTCCTCGGACCCTTAGGAACATATTCGAATGGGTAATATGGGTCAAAGGGGGTCATAGGGTGATTTATGACCCTCTTTGACCCATTGAACGATAACACATGTCGCTAGGGGTCCTAGGAACCTTATGAACATATTCGAATGGGTCATATGGGTCAAAGGGGGTCATAGGGTGACCTATGACCCCCTTTGACCCATTAAATGATGACATATGTCTCTAGGGGTCCTATAACCCGTAGGGACATATTCAAATCGTTCATATATGTCAACGGGGGTCATAGGGTGACCTATGACACCCTTTAACCCATTTAATGACGACATATGTCCCTAGGGGTCCTAGGACCCCTACAGACATATTCAAATCATTCATATGGGTCAAAGGGGGTCATAGGGTGACCTATGACCCCCTTTGACCCATTAAACGATGACATATGTCCGTAGGGGTCTTAGAACTACTAGAGACATATTCGAGTCATTCATATGGCTCAAAGGGGGTCATAGGTCAACCATTGACCCCCTTTGACACATTAAACAATGACATATGTCCTTTTAATATGGGTCAAAAGGGGTCATAAGATGACCTATGACCCCTTTTGATCGATTAAATCACGATATATGTCCCTACGGGTCCTTGGACCCTGAGGGACATATTTGAATCATTCATATGGGTCAAAGGGGGTCATAGGGTGACCTATGACCCCCTTTGACCCATTAAATGATGACATATGTCTTTAGGGGTCCTAGGACCCCTAGGGACATATTTGAATGAGTAATATGGGTAATATAGAACCCCTAAGGACATATGTTGTCGTTTAATAGGTGAAAGGGCGTCATAGGTCACCCTATGACCCCCTTTGACCCATTAAACGACGACATACCCCTTTGACCCATCTGAATGATTCGAATATGTCCCTAGGGGTCTTAAGACCCCTAGGGAAATATTCGAATCGTTCATATGGGTCAAAGGGGGTCATAGGGTGACCTATGATGCCCTTTGACCCATTAAATGACAACATATGTCCTTAGGGGTCCTAGGATCCCTAAGGACATATTGAAATCATTCAAATGAGTCAAAGGGGGTCATTGGGTGCCCTATGACCCCCTTTAACTCATCAAACGATGACCTATGTCCTTAAGGGTCCTAGGGACATATTCAAATGGGCCATATGGGTTAAAGGAGATCATAGGTCACCCTATGACCCCCTTTGACCTATTAAACAACGATATATGTTCCTAGGGATCCTAAGACCCCTAGGGACTTATTTGAATTTTTCATATGGGTCAAAAGAGATGATAGGGTGCAATTTGACACCCTATGACCTATTAAATGATGATATATGTCTCTAGGGGTCCTAAGACCCATAAGGACATATTTGAATCGTTCATATGGGTCAAAGGGGGTCATAGGGTGTGCTATGACACCCTTTGACCCATTAAACGACGACATATGTCCTTAGGGGTCCTAAGATCGCTAGGGACATATTCGAATCGTTCATATGGGTCAAAGGGTGTTATAGGTCAACCATTGACCTCCTTTGATGCATTAAACGATGACATATGTCCTTAGAGGTCTTAATAGCCCTAGGGACATATTACAATGGTTAATATGGGTCAAAGGGGATCATAAAGTGACCTATGACCCCTTTTGATCGATTATATGACAATATATGTCCCTACGGGTCCTAGGACCCTGAGGGACAGATTTAAATCGTTCATATGGGTCAAAGGGGGTCATAGGGTGACCTGACCCCCGTTGACCCATTAAACGACGACATATGTCTCTAGGGGTCCTATAACCCCTAGGGACATATTCAAGTCATTCATATGGGTAATATGGGTCAAAGGGGGTCATAGGGTGACCTATGACCCCCTTTGACCCATTTGATGCAGGAGCATCTTGCATGGAAAAATTATTGAGGAAAGAAAAAAAAAGTTGAAAAAGAAAGAAAGGCAAAAAAAAGAAAAAAAAAAAAATTGGAGGAGAGAGAAAGTGACGAAAACTAGAGGAGAAATAATAAATATATAAAAAGGGAAAAAGGAGAAAAAGAAAAAAAAGAGGAATTTCTATTTTCGAGGTGCATAGGTGGCATAAAATAGAAAAATAGGAAAAATAGTTGTCATTCCATTAATCGAGGTGTGTAGGTGGAAATTCTAGAAGGTTTTGGATAAATCATGTATTTAATATTTGTTGGGTGCTTAGTTGTATTTGGGTGGGAATTTAATATTTATTTAAAGATAGTTGTATTTACCTTTTATCCCACATTGGTTGTGTTTGTAATGTCTTGGGTTGGAAGTGCCTATTTAAACAAGGCATATGAGCATTTCTAAATCAAGCTCAAGGGGAAGCTTGAGGAGTAGAAGCTCGAGAAGAAGGTGAAAGCTTGAGAAGTGGAAGCTTGAGAAGTGGAAGCTTGAGAAGGAGAAGCTCGAGAAGGAGAAGTTCGAGAAGTAGAAGCTTTGGAAGGAAAGCTTGGAAAGGTGAAAGTTGTGGAAGGTGAAGCTTGGAAAGCTTGGAAGGCTTCAAATTGTGAAAGAGAAGAAGGAAGTGAAGAGTGAGTTTTCCTGAGTTTGTGGACAGAGCGCCGAATGTGAGGCAGTTTACAGCAGGATTGTGATAGACTTGTGAGTGTGTAGACAGAGCGCCGAATGTGAGGCAGTTTACACTTGAATCTTGGATAAGGTTGGAGAAGAGCTAGTGAATGTGGTTTAGAAATAAGGAGGTTGCTTGGTGGCTTGCGAGCACAAGTTGAGATCTCAGAGGTTTCTACCAGAGTGTGGATCTGGACTAGCTTGGGTTTGGATTGGATCTTGTGAGATCTTGGAAAAATGTTATTGTAATTGCTATTGAATTTTCAGGTATAATAAATTTTTCTTCATATTGTTGCATTATTGGTTGTGAGTTGGTAAGGGTGGTGTGGCCCTTCGTCAGTGGTATCAGAGCGGCACTCCATCAAGTGGTATCAGAGCGGCCCTCTATCACCATTAAACAATGACATATATCTCTAGTGGTCCTAGAACCCCTAGGGACATATTTGAATTATTCATATGGATCAAAGGGGGTCATAGGGTGACCTATGACCCCCTTTGACCCATTAAACGATGACATATGTCTCTAAGGGTCCTATAACCCCTAGGGACATATTCAAATCGTTCATATGGGTCAAAAGGGGTCATAGGTCACCTTTGACCCATTAAACGACAACATATGTCTCTAAGGGTCCTAGAACCCCTAGGGACATATTCGAATTGTTCATATAGGTCAAAGGGGGTCATAGGGTGACCTATGACCCCTTTTGACCCATTAAACAATGACATATGTCTCTAAGGGTCCTATAACCCCTAGGGACATATTCAAATCGTTCATATGGGTCAAAGGGGGTCATAGGGTGACCTATGACACCCTTTGACCCATTAAATGATGACATATGTCCTTAGGGGTTCTAAGACCCCTAAAGACATATTCGAATGGGTAATATGGGTCAAAGGGGGTCATAGGGTGACCTGACTCTCTTTGACCTATTAAACGATGACATATGTCTCTAGGGGTCCTATAACCCCTAGGGACATATTCAAATCGTTCATATGGGTCAAAAGGGGTCATAGGGTGACCTATGACACCCTTTGACCTATTAAACGACGACATATGTCCCTAAGGGTCCTAAGGACATATTCGAATGGGCCATATGGGTCAAAGGGGATCATAGTGTGACCTACGACCCTCTTTGACCCATTAAATGATGACATATGTCCCTAGGGGTCCTAGGACCTCTACGGACATATTCAAATCATTTGTATGTATATGGGTTAAAAAATGAAAGGGTATATATATATAGTATTTATACTATTTTATGATAATATAAATAAATATTAAATATTAATATTATCATATCTATAGTAATAATAATAATAATACTATTATAGCTATAATAATAATATATATTAATACTATAATAATAATAATACTATTATGGGTATAATAATATTGATACTTTAGCTATATTAATACTATATATTAATACTACTATACTATTAGCTTAGTAATAAACCAAAGTTGAAAAATTATAGCAAGTTTTCCCTTCAAAAATTCACTTTACAATATCGTATATCCGATTTTACTGGCACCAATTTCCAATAATTTCGTATCCCTGCAGACCTGACAACATCACTTTTCCACTTTTTTTTCACAAGTTTTAAAAAAAGTCGCGTTTTGGGGCCCAACTAATAATTTTTTTCTCGAAAATATAACCTTAGGTGTTCAAATTTGTTATCTGAATGGAGAGCAGTAGTCGTCGAAAGGATAAACGCAAAAGGAAGATATCCAATGAAGACATTGCGAAATATAGACAAAGGGACAAAATGGAACACCGAAGAAAAAGACAAGGTATGCTAAATATTAGTCAAGTTGACGATGAATTAATCAAATGTGAAATCATAGAATCAGATAATGAATATGTACAGTTGGGGAATGAAAATGTACCTATTGAAAATGATAATGCCAAAATTAAAAATTTGGAGAATGAAAATTTTGAAGAAAAAATGCCACCAAGTCATAATCCAAATTGCATAATTGACCATGTCGAAGATGACAATGCACAGGAACCTAATGCACAAGAACCTTACATATCTCCTAATTATAATCAGCATGAAGATTCTGAAACACCAAAATGGATAATTGAAATTGATGAAATGATTATTGCTAGTTTGGAAGGAAAAAAATTAGAAAGAACCATTCGGTTATGGGCTTCAAGACTATATCAGATGTTTTTCGGCAACAAGACAGTGGTAGAGCAATGTTAGCTTTTCATGCACTTATTAAAGATGCAAAAGATGAGACCTATGCTTTCCAAATTGAAGATTTGTGTCAATAAAAAGTTGAAAAGAAATGCCATTATCATAAAGAATCTTTTTAGTGCTCTCAATAGCATTGGGAAAAATAGCAGAGAGAAGGATAATAGAGCTGCTCGAAGGGTCATTACAACCTTTTTGGTAAGTCATAATTTGAGAAAGGGTAGATATATGAGACAAACTTGTATTGATTTGAGTCTAAATCGTACTACTTTGAGAAGAGCACTTAGTTGACGAGAGAAAATTGATGATCCTCTTCAAAATGAAACATGGGCATTTGGTGGGAGACTTCCACGTTTTGATAAGAAGCTATCTGACGATGTGAAGGAAGAAATTACACAATTTTGGCACTCTAACTCATGAGTATCACCCAATGCTAAAGACATCTTAAAGTTGAGAATTGGCATCAGAGATTGCACGCCACATCCTAAACACCATTTAGAAGTAAGTCAAACTATGTTGTTCAAAAAATTTAGAGAGAATCATCCAAGTCTTCATATATCACAAAGGGCTTTTGAATCTTTGAAGCCATTTTATTGTGTGCCACTCAAAATTCGAAATACATGTTGTTGCAAATATCATGTTGAGTTTTCTATGCACCATGAACTATTACGCTCCATCCGTTCTACTTTGCATAGTAAAGAAATGTTGGAGGATTGTGGGGCTAGTGGGCTTCCAAAATCATCAAGAGATTTGCTAGATCAACTCTTATGTCGTAGAGTTGATGGTTGTTCTTTTTATAGAAATGCTTGCTTAAATGAGAAGTGTTCAGAATGTGGTGGCTTATCCAAGTTTGACACATGTTTCTATGAGGGGTGCGAACAAGATCTTGAAAAGACAATACTAAAAAAAAAGGTATATGAAACGGTGAAATACACATTGAAGAGTGGTAGTGAGAGCTCTAGATGTGAATTGGTTGGAAAAGATATCAGTGTATCTAATTTTATTTTAGATTTCAAGGCAAATCTTTTTTACAAGTATGCAAGACATAGTCACAGGACTTAGTGGTTGGATCAACAATTTAGAACGTGTAAGGAGACTTTTCCCATTGGCACTATTATATCAGTTATTGATTTTGTTGAGAATTACACATTGCAATCTCAAAATGAGACACAATCTCAGTATTACAACTCCATTCAGACTACAATTTTTGTTCACATAACATATAGACATGCCCCTGATAGTGCGGAAGATAATCAAAAGATTATTAGAGAGTATCATTTTTATATGAGTGATGATAGATCTCACTCTCATGAGTTTGTGCAACATTGTTTTGAGAATTTTTTTGATTTCTTACATGAGCATGCAATTGCTATGGATAGACATATCATTTGGTTAGATAACTATACAGATCAATTCAAGAATGCTCGCATGTTTTATTGGTTGTGTAGGATGTACATAGAGAGAGGGGTGCCTCATATTTGGAGTTTTTTTGAGTCCAGCCATGGAAAAGGGGAACATGATGGAGCAGGGGCATGTGTGAAGAGAGCTCAAGTTAAGGAGCAACTAAAGATTTCAACAACAGAGCTTCTTGATGCTCGTAGCATTGTTGATTGGTGTAGTTTAGCATTATCACAGGGGGGGACTCTTAATTCAGTGGTATGCAGGTTCTTTTGGTTGGTTGAGGAAGGGTCCATAGGTGATAGATCAGATTGTGCTACAGTGAGAGACTCATCAAAAATGCATTCATTTCGGAGCTCTAATTCTAGTACATGGACCATTTGGACATGATAACTAGCTTGTTTTTGTCGTACTTGTTTTCAGTGTGATTGGGATCACTATGAGTCAAGTGAGTGGGTGGACACATGGGCTCCACATTATCTTACTCCATTGTCTATCATACCCTCTATCAAAAATGATGACATGGAAAGTTCACTTGAGCATAACCATCTATCAGATCTACTTCAGCTAGGACATGTCTTTGCATTGGTTGCACCACAGGGGAATGATGAGAAATTCGATTATTGGTTAGCACATGTTTTAAGAGGCAAACAAAAACTTGCACAACCGATCATAGATGATGATGGATTCACGTATCCTACTAGTTCAGTGGTTGTTGCTGGAACATGGTTGCGGACATACATGCTTAGAAGGAACAAAATTCTTGCATTCAAAGACTATCAGAAGCACAAAGTAATTCTCATATATTCGCATCTTATTATAGCAACAAATGTAAAGTTATTGAAGCATCAAGGAAGACCAAAAGTAAAAGAACTTTTTACTATTGCTAATGCTGATCATGAAGCCTTGTTGGAGACCCTAAAATAGAGAGAGGACCCTATTGGAATACTCGACTAGGTATATATACTTCTTATGTTATTTTCTTCATAATAATTTAATGAATTGATGATTATCTTGTTTAATACAATAAGTTACTAATTTTTGTATGATATTGGAATGCAGTACATCATGAAGAGTTGGAGGGGGGTGGTATTGGGGAGAATTTCTAAAATTTATGATGTATTATGATGTAAAATGTGTAGTTTTTTGTATATGGTTTTTGTATTTTGGTAGGTTCTTCGTAAGGAATTATGAGAGGAAGATATTGAACAAGTTCTTCCAAATCATATTTGCATGTGATACAAGGCTATAATGACAATTTTAAGAGCATTTATAACTATATGAAAGATAATTGCATGCATATATCTTATTACAAATTTAGTTTTTTCTTTATTTGACATAAAGCTGACATTATGATTATTAAAACTATTTTTATCAAACTAATCAAATAAGAAAAATCTAGAAAGTACGGATGAACAATTAGAATACTTGATTTCTTCCATTTTGCAACCAATCATAGCATTTGAAAGCATAAAGAGTCATAATATTGTATAATGTTTTGAAAGACTTTCATATTGAAAATTTGTATGAAGCACATTTGGGATAAGCCATGAAATCCATGAAAGAAGATAGCATGTAGGATAAGCAATTAAAGCCAATAAGTAAGATAGCACATGCATAATGACATGATATGAAGTTGGATATGAAGGCTATGAGTGGATGAGAAAGTAAAATAGGGTATGCATGGTTAGCTTGATTTTATTTTAGTTGTAGCCCTTGAGGGTACACATGGTCTATATGGAAAGAATTAGGTTCTTTGTTTAGTGGAGGCATTTTCGAAAGCTTTGACACTTTAGGAGGTTCATTAGTGTTATAAGAAGTGAAGGTGTCAAGGAAATAATCACTTGACATAGGTTCATTAGCATGATCTTGTGACACATGAGTCATTAGAGGTATCAACAATCCCATCATAAATGAGATCTTGGATTTTATGTTTCAACACTATGGAATCTTTAGTTTTATGAAATTTTCTTCCATGGAGATTAATTTAAGAATGCCCCGTGTGTATGTAAAGGTCTTAAGGGAGATTAATTTAAGAATGCAATATTCTCCTCTAACCTTCTCTCAAGTTTAGAATTGATTTCTATCATGTTCTTAGAGAGATGAAGGTAAGAAAGATTATTTGTCTCTTCTAGCTCTTTGTATTGAACATAAAGAAAGAGAGATGAAAAGTGAACAAATTTAAGTGTAGTCAATAGATCAAGGAAACCATTTATTGAAAGAAATTCTTAGTATGCATATCATAGACCATGAAGTTAGAAAATACCAATAGCTCTAAGACCAAAGAGCCATTTTAAGCATGTTCAAGCACTAGAGACATAGAAAATCAAAGTCAATTTATGAAACTCCCCTTAGCAAAAAATGCAAACAAATATTTGCATTTGACATTTTGACTTGGTTGAAAAAGTTTGAAAATAATTGATAATATTGCAAGCTTGATGTTCAAAACCAATTTTTTTCCAAGAAAGATAGTGACACATGGAGTAGTCTTCAAACAATCAAGCAAGGCACAAAGCAACCTTTCATGATACAAGTCAAAGGGGTCAACCTTTCTTGACAACTTTTCAAAATCTAACTCCTAACGGCCACAAGTTAGTGCCATTAGCTCCAAGTGGGTGGGTGAACCATAGTGACACCCTTGTTCCAACCACGTAGACCCTCGATCGTCTATGGCCACCCCGTATCGAGGAGTCTCCAAGGTGCTCTAAGTGCATTTGGAGGTCGATCTTTTGAGGGTCATAACTCAGAGCTCATGAGGGCTATTGATGAACTATCGAATGCTATAGGATGGTGATACTAGGGCCTAAAATAACCTATCTCATTTTAAAGAGATCACATTCCGTTTGGATTCAGCACAACGATCTCGCTCAATGCCAAAACTCGTAGTGTGCCTCAGTTCATAGGTGCACCACAGCGTAACTTTGAAACCGCTGATCTTGGCATCGAATCGTCAGTGCCATTAGCTCTGGATGGGCAGGTGAACCCTAGTCACACCCTTGTTCTGGCCATGAAGACCATCCATCATTTGCGGCCAATCCATACCAAGGAGTCTCCAAGGTGCTCTAAGTGCATTTGGAGGTTGATCTTTCGAGGGTCATGACTCAGAGCTCATGAGGGCTATTGATGAACCGTCAAATGCTACAAGATGGTGATGCTGAGGCCTAAAATAACCTATCTCATTTTCGAGAGATCACATTCCATTTGGATTCAACACAACGATCTTGCTTGATGCCAAAACTCGCAGTGTGCCTCATTTCATAGGTGCACCACAGCGTAACTTTGAAACCACTGATCTTGGCATCGAATCGTCAATGCCATTAGCTCTAGATGGGCAGGTGAACCCTAGTCACACCCTTGTTTTGGCCATGAAGACCATCCATCATTTGCGGCCACCCCGTACCGAGGAGTCTCCAAGGTGCTCTAAGTGCATTTGGAGGTTGATCTTTCGAGGGTCATAACTCAGAGCTCGTGAGGGCTATCGATGAATTGCAAAATGCTACAGGACAGTGATACTGAGGCCTAAAATAAACTATCTCATTTTTGAGAGATCACATTCCATTTGGATTCATCACAACGATCTCGCTCAATGCCAAAACTCGCAGTGTGCCTCAGTTCATAGGTGCACCACAACGTAACTTTGAAACCGCTGATCTTGGCATCGAATCGTCAGTGCCATTAGCTCCAAATGGGCGGGTGAACCCTAGTCACACCCTTTTTTTGGCCACGAAGACCATCCATCGTTTGCGGCCACCCCATACCGAGGAGTCTCCAAGGTGCTCTAAGTGCATTTGGAGGTCGATCTTTTGAGCATCATAACTCAGAGCTCGTGAGGGCTATCAATGAACTGTCAAATGCTACAAGATGGTAATTCTAAGGCCTAAAATAACCTATCTCATTTTCAAGAGATCACATTTCGTTTGGATTCAGCACAATGATCTCGCTCGATGCCAAAACTCGCAGTGTGCCTCAGTTCATAGGTGCACCATGGCGTAACTTTGAAATCGGTGATCTTGGCATCAAATCGTCAGTGCCATTAGCTCTAGATGGGCGGGTGAACCATAGTCACACCCTTTTTCTGGCCACAAAGACCATCCATCATTTGTGGCCACCCCGTACCGAGGAGTCTCCAAGGTGCTCTAAGTGCATTTTGAGGTCGATCTTTCGAGGGTCATAACTTAGAGCTCATGAGGTCTATTGATGAACTGTCAAATGCTACAGGATGGTGATACTGAGGCCTAAAATAATGTATCTCATTTTTGAGAGACCACATTCTATTTGGATTCAGCACAGCGATCTTGCTCGATGCCAAAACTCGCAGTGTGCCTTAGTTCATAGGTGCACCACAACGTAACTTTGAAACCACTGATCTTGGCATCGAATCGTCAGTGCCATTAGCTCTAGATGGGTGAGTGAACCCTAGTCACACCCTTGTTCTAGCCATGAAGACCATCCATCATTTGCAGCACCCCGTACCGAGGAGTCTTCAAGGTGCTCTAAGTGCATTTTGAGGTCGATCCTTCGAGGGTCATAACTCAGAGCTCATGAGGGCTATCAATGAACCATTAGAGGAGACAAGTTTGTAAGGATGGAGTGGCTTAGTTTTTTTGCTAAAATAAGTTAGTGGAAAGGATTTATTAGAGGGTCTTGGCCAAACTAGTGGGGTGTTTGCCCACTCTCTAATTTTAGAGACCCGTAGGTTTTGGAGGGAGATTAGGGGAGCTCTACTACAACTATCCTTACCCTAGGTTGGACCAAGGTTGGTATCTCAAACTTGCTTCTTTTCCATTTCTTTCTTTTAGCATGGTTAAGCAAATATGCAAGTGTGGAGTTTATCAATGGAATATGCATTGCATTGCATTGAATTGCATTGCATTGTGGAGTAGCATTCATGTGAGTGCTTGAATGGTGTTCATTCCATGTAGATTAGTGTGACACCATTGTGCATCTTGTTGTATTGTGAGTATGAGGTTTGGATTTCATCTATTTCCTTGTTGTATTATGGGTGTTGATATTATGTTGTAAAAATGTGATGTGCTCTTGAAAATTTCTTGTTTTATTTCTAGTTGGTTTTGTTTTCTTGTTTTGTGCTTGAGTATTGTTATGGGTGTGGGACTTACACTCACCCTTGTGGGAAGGGAAGAGAAGTCCAGAGTGAAGGGCTTAAGTTGGGTTCAAAAAATGTATTGAGAACCTTGGAGTATGGGCTCCATTGTATGCCATAACATTTCATATCTTGCTAGGGGTGATAAGGAAAGTATGGTGTAGAAAGGAAGTTTGAGGAGTTACAGCTGATGGTAGTGGGTTTGGAGGAGGAAATGTGGAGGCCCCGAGAGGGCATGAAATTTGGTGAATTATGATAGCCCCGAGAGGGCATGAAAATTGTTTATTGCAAATTTTGTTTGGTATGGAAAGTCTCCATTTTAGAACACACCTTCACCCTATGTTTATGGTTCCATCTGTGAAGCCATTGTGAAATAGTCTTGGGGGGAAATTGTTCAAGTTTGAAATGTAATGTTTATGCATTGAAAGATTGTATGTGTATCCCAATTTGAGCCTTGTTCCCTACCGCGGGGGTGGTCTCTTTGAGGCCTATGGTTGGGTGGAAAGCACCCATGGTCCTTGTTATTTTTTTGTGTTGCATATGCAGATTTGTGTCCAAGGGAGCAATGGAAATGGCTTGGAATGATCATCTTGCAAATTGATGTTGGATGAGAAAACTTGACATTGTGCCCTCATTTGTGAAGGAGGATTCACCAGCTTGTTCATGTTCTCAATGATCATGTTGGAAAATGTTCATGCTACTCATTGTCCATATCTTTCAATGTCCATGTTCCTTATGATTTTGAAAAGTCCCTTATGTTGCCCCATTGTGATGGAAGGAGATTGTATCATTGTTACCTAATGTACGTGTAGAAGAAATAATTGATAAGGTTTTATATGCATGTTTCATTTCGAGTTTATATTGTTATGAAAGCATTGGTACGAGTCACAGATTTTCTTTGACATCACTTTTATCATTTGAAAATGTGAAAGAAAGTTTTCTCCTTGTGGTATTGTAAATGACTAGTTGATAATAACAATCCATAGATGTTATGTGATACGATTGATTGTATAAATTTAAAACTTAGTAGATTGCTTACAATCTTGTTGTGCACTCAATAATTTGGAAGGAAAATTTTATGTTCATATCACATGCATGGATAACATTGATTTTAATTACCAAGCTTAATGGAATTCTAAGCAAGGAAATCATCAAATTAATTTTATGATATAACAAAATGAAGTTTGTTGTAAGAGAAGACATAATAAAATCTATGAGATACATTGCTGTAGGCATGCATTTTCCTCTCTAGAAAATATATGGTAAAGGCAAATAAATCCCTTCCTTAATACAGAGCAATAAAATATTAAAGAATATTCTCAGATTCTAGACTGCTATCCAATAAAAATAAAAATAATAATAGCATATAGAGACTAATGAGTGTCCTAGACTAATATATTTTCTAAGTGACAGAATGGTACACATTAAAATCTTGTGACCTCTAAGTCACATCCAACACTCAAATAATAAATTAGTAATTAAATAAATAAAGGCATATTAGTGTGCATATTAGAGAATATGACAAATTTAAATATTTAACTCAAAAATAAAATAAAAGCCAAGATTGATTGGATGTACATATAATAGGGTTTTAATATGAAGTAAGTTGTCGGGATGATGGGATTGGAGAATCAACGATAAGGATGGATGGTGGATTAAAATAATAACTCAAATCTAGTTTTATCTAGTCAATAAAGCACATTGATACATTGATACATATATGTCAGAATGACAAGGTATGTTATATACAAACCTTATTTATAAGCTTGCACCTAATCCTTGCATAAACAATTCATCTAAAAAATTTAAATTGACACACTCAATATGATGGTGTAGTAGGATGTGTTTAAATACAGATCGTGAATTATTATTGAGTTAAGTACTTTGAATTGGCCCTTAGACTTACTAAGAGTTCCTCATTTTATGTGCTTACTAATTTGTACTATGAAACTACTTTGAATCTTAACATGCTTTGATAATAATAATATTGATAGTGAGAAAGTGAGCTTATGGTGAATAGTTAGATGTAATTTAATGTAAAAAGTAAATGTAATAGTATAGTAATTATAGTAATTAAAATAGTAAATGTAAAAGCATGGCAATGTAGCTAGATTAGTTATTAGTTGATGAGCTAGATAGTTAGTAATTGTCTTTTGTTAGAGTGAGTTTAATTTATGTATTGAAATAGTAATTTTTGTGTTTAGAAAACTGTAGTGAGTGCTAGTTTGGTGAGGAAGCAATGTTGATAGATAATGAGGATATAGTAATGTAGTAATTGTCACACATTAATATATATTGTAATGATCAATGAATGTGTGTACATTGGTAATGAGGATAATAAGTAATTTTGATCCCCTTCCCTTACATGCTAGAATCATGACCCAGTCCATATGATACAACCGATAGACACTAATAGAATATTAGTATCAGAGGCTTGTTAGGATATGAATTACCTCACTAATTTATTAGTGTTGTATCTTGAACTTGCTCATTTGACTCATGACGCTAACTTGAACTAGACTGTCATCCAATCTATTTGAAAACCACCCGTGACTAAAATATTAACACCTTCACACTATTCACATGAGTCTTGAACTCCTATTCAATGATAACCTTGTTTTAAAATATGTAATTTCTTATGCAACTTCATAAGCTACAAAAAAAATAAAAAATTGTTGTAATTTTACTAGTAAAATTTAGGGCATGACACATGATCCACGATAAATTGAACAATACTAGATACTAAATTAATATGTATATCATTGTGCATGTAAATGACAAAAATATATATCAAAATACATGTATCCATAGAAAAATATTTACACAAATATATATCAAAGATCATGTATCCATAGACAAAGTACTCATATATATATATATATATATATATATATATATATATATATATATATATATATATATATATATATATATATATATCAAAATACATAGATCCATACACAAAATGTGGCTGATCCTGCCATCAAAATGTGTATAATATCAATGTTTCTGTATACAATGTGGCATATGCCATCTCAAAATGTCTCATGATGCATCCTACAAAAAATATACTATCCTAGGGTGCTGGTGGATGATCAAAATGCAGCCTCTTCGTTGCACTAGGTGGATCAGATGCCTCCTACATAAACAAAAAAGGAAAACCCAAAGTTAGACTACTAAATTTATATGATTCTGTGTATCTAACATTGAATTACTCAAATGCATAATGATCTTTTCCTTAATGGAGATTAATAATATCAAAATTTCATAATAAATACCTCTCTCGTTGACCTCCTGCGCCGGTCAGGAGTCCTCTCGTATGCCCTCGGCAATGCTGGTACCTCTCTGATTGTGGGTTGTATATGTTCAAATACCTTTGTCAGATGAATCTACAATTTAAACTATAACATTATAATTCATAGCATGCTAAATTTATAACATATTTAATCATGAATTCAAACTACAACTTACTATTGTAGGCTCCTCCTCAGGAGTGAGTGGCCGCGTCATCAAATCTACATAACTGTCTCGTCGAACCTCATGTGCACTAGGAGTCTCCTATGAGATACAAA
The DNA here is from genome assembly GCA_028749045.1 of Cupressus sempervirens. Classification (NCBI taxonomy): domain Eukaryota; kingdom Viridiplantae; phylum Streptophyta; class Pinopsida; order Cupressales; family Cupressaceae; genus Cupressus; species Cupressus sempervirens. The sequence continues at coordinate 630,609,169 of CM053791.1, read as the reverse complement.
ATAGTAGTTGTTAATATCACGAAAATTAGTTTTGAATTTATTTATGAAGATAAGTGATGCAGGAGAATCCCATGCTCATCAGGGGAACATTGAAGATCCAAGGCATTACAGAGGTCATGAAACATCTCTTTAAGTCAATTGGGCAAACCCTTCACCAATTAAGGCTCATGGAAGCATACAAAGTTATAATGTTGGAATCATATGTGGAAGAAAGTTGTAATTGGGCATGAGATAGGATTTTAGGATTTCATATGGTAGATGAGTCATTTGATAGGCTCATGTAGGTTTTCATGATCATATCTTGTCATTAGACAAGTCAAAACGTTCTAGAATTGAGTTTTGGGGTTTGAACAAGCAGGCCCTAGTTTTTAAGCCATTTTAAAGAGGGTTTTGAAGTTTTGGAGTTTAGGAGTGTGACCAAGACCTATAATCTTAAAAATACTTAGTGTGCTGGTCCCTTTGTTGAAGCCTTGGTGTGTCTAATTCCTCCTTGTGTGTCCCATAGTTGAAATGTACATAAGTGGTGTCCAAAGATTTCTTGGTGAGGAAAGAAAGAGAATCAGTGAGTTGGCCCGTGGGAGGGAAGAAAAATTGTTGTGAAAATGCCTTCTAAAAATCAAATGGCTAGATAACTTGAAGAATTGAGAGAAGAGTTGGAAAAAGAGAAAAGAGAGGAGAGAACTTGAAGCATCTAGAGTGAGGGAAGAAAGACAGATGAGAAGAGAGAGGCTGAATTTTATTGCAAGGATAGAATCATTAGAAAAGGAAAGACAAGAACCTAGAGGAGAAGAGGTTAGAGGAAGAAATCATGGAGAGAACCATGAAGAAGAAGAGGTTGGTAATGCAAGGCAAGAGCATGAGACAACAGATGATCCTGAAGAAAGGAGATTTATGAGAATAATTAAGGTAGTACAAGGTAATGGTGGGAAGAACCATATTGATTTTCCAATATACCAGGGTAAAATGGATAGTGAAGAAGTGCTAGGGTGGATAGAGGCCCTTGAGAACTACTTTGATCTTGAAGACATAGAGGCAGACAAGAAGGTAAAAGTAGCAACAGCAAGACTGCGAGGAACATCACTCACTTCGTGGAGTAGTGTTCAAAATGAGAGAGAGGAAAGGTGGTGCAGGGCACCTAACCTATGTGGTAGGGGGGAACAAGTATCTATGTTGTCGGAGACCTTGCCACTCCATGAAAGCGAAGATTCAAGTTGATTAGGAAGTTGGAATAAAGGTTTGGTCCATATTTTACAAGTTGGTCTATGTTTTGTAATAAAGGCACATGTAAGGCCCACAAGTATTTTGGTGTGGTTATAAACCAAGTGACTCCATGGGACCAAAAGGCCTTAGAATAGGGTATTTAGAGTCTAAATAGTATTAGCAAGAAGTGGTTGTTTGTTTGTTTTATGGTTGGGAACGCTATATGGTTGTTCCAACGGTCATGTAGACCTTTATATATGTCATATGTGATCTCAGTTGAAAGGGGGAGATCAGAGTGTACGGTGGTTTGGAGAAAAAACAATAAAAACTTCAATTTTCTGGAAATTTACTTAGTTGCATTTAATAAATCCATATGACCAATTTTGAGTCAATGGAATAGTTTAGAAAGTTAGGGAATGCATAAAAACTATAGTTTAAAATTTGAATTTCAAATTCAAACGGTCATATTAGTTTTGGAGGGAAAGTAGTAATTTGGTATTTGTTTGATTAAATAAACCTTTGTAACCAACTTGGTCTATTGGATAGGTGCATATAAGCCTATTTAAGTTGTAATGAACATATGCAAGACATGAATCATTATTGGTACAGAAAAAATTCACAGAAATTGTATAGAAAAACAATCATACTTTCCTCTACATCAATAAAAAAAATAAAAAATAAATGATACTTATACATACAATGGGGCTCTCTGTGCGAATGAAAATGCTGGATGATCTAGGACGCCAAATCTATACAGGCTAATCGCCAATAGCCACACCCTATATACAATAAATAATGTATTTAAATGAGATTACCACAAACATTTTACAAGAATGCATCAATATTTAATCAATTAGAAAACATCTAATTACCTTTCCTTTGTCAATGCATGCTGGCTCACCCCCCACACTTTGTCCCTCTGGGGCAGGTGGTATCTGCAAGATAAAAGAAATATTAGCAACCATATATGCTACAATATCAAATAGAAAAAAAGAAATGCAAACACAACATAATGTACCATAGATGTCTCAAGGCCAAATGAAATGGCCGAGAGTGTAGCATCATCTATTTGTCTGAGCTCCTCCTTGGTCATCAACTAAACATGAATGAAGATCACATACATGTAAAAGTCAGTATGGCTTAAAAATTAAAATTACTCTATTATAAAAATTAACTTTAAATCACATATGTCATAACAAAAAAATGTATACATGTACCGACACCGAAGGAGTCCATGCCTCTGCATTCCCTTTCTCTCTCGCATTAGGGTCTGTAGCCTCCGCACGTGTGTCTGATGTATCCTCATCTAATACAAAATGATACTCAGGAAGATCACCTATGGGACCCAGGAAAATATTCTTGCATGTAATGCAAGTGCGAGGCACACAAACATGTGATGAGCTAGCCGATGATGAATTGGCACTAACATCATCAACACGAGGAGGCAGGACTGACCTAGCCTGAGATATCATTAGGCTTCTCAGCCTATGAATGGCTTTGATGGTCTGAGAGCTAGCCTCTGCCATAATATCTGGATGCTGCACTCGAGGACGGGGGGAGATATCAGGGGGGGGGGGGGGGGGGGGGGGAAGTGCCAAGTTTCTTCTGCTAAGAAGAGGGTCTATCCTGAGGAGCTCCTAGTCCTAAGCCCATGTTGGGCTTCATGCTCCAATAGTTCACTTTAAGTTTCAACACAAATTCTGCATATAATTTTCTAAGGAAATAAAATGGTATGTCTAAATTGCCATGTGGAGGGATATCAAAGACCATCCACCAACGGTCCCAAAAATTTGCACGTATGACATCATTTGTGCACCATTTAATCGATAGTTTGGTTTTTTTTGGGTTAACTGGTATACCCATTTTTGGGTTAGCAAAAAGGCTTGCCAAATTGTCTTTGGTTATGTTGAGGGCTGCGACCTCATCATAATCCAAACCATCATCAAACATCTGGTGCATTTCATTACACCAACAAAGAGTGGCATTTTGTTGGTTTGTAAGGGTTTCAATGTTATCCACTATGGTGTTTAACGTGGATAACATAGGAGCCAGTGCAGGTACATTATTGTATGTTCTATACAAACCTCTCAACTCAATGAGATTTTCATTTATCAAATCCTCGATTCGAGGAGGATTTTGAGGAGGTAGAGGATCATTTGGTGGACAATTTTGTGGGGATACTGGATCGTTTGGTGGTGGGTTGTGAGGAATATTATTCCCTACCTCAATGTCATCATTTTGATTAGCCATTCCTATTGAATTGCAAAACGTAATATATATTAAAAAAAAATCTAAATTTTAACCATTTTTGTCAAAAAAACCCTAGATTCAACTAAAACAAACAAAATCATGTTAAAATCTATTAAATTTAGGTTAAAAATGAGTCAGGGGGGGGGGGGGAACATACCTAATATCTGATATCCGATTAGCGATGGCAATACTGGCCCAAATTTGCGTAAAATAAGGGCCCGCAGGTCTGTGATTTTATTTAATCCAATGCACAAGTATCGGATATCCGATATTATAATGAATATCTGATATAACATTGGATAACTGATATGACACAAATGAGTACAATATATATAATATAACATATAATATATAATATATATTACATTTTATATATTTTTATGTTATATTTTATATTTATTATATTAATTTACTATATATTATAATATAAAATATTATTATTATATTATATTATTACAATTTATAATATATTATACTTTTTTATTATATATTATATTATAAGATATTACTTTTTATTATTATATTATATCTTATATATATATATATATATTATATTACATTACTATATATTGAAATATTATATTATATTATTATAATATAATATGTTATTATAATATTATTATTATAGTATAATATTATATGATTATAATATAATAATAATAATATTATTATATTATAGTATAATAATAATAATAATATTAAATAATAATAATATTATTATAATATAATAGTATGATATATTATTTAATATTATTATTATTATTTAATATGATATTATTATTATTTAATAATAATACTATATTAAATAATAATATCATATTAAATAATAATAATATCATTAAGTAAATATTAATATTAAATAATATATTATACTATTATAAGATTTTAATTATTAGTCGGATATTTGATTTAAAATCGGATATTCGATATTATTGGATATCCGATGTCAAATTGGATATCCGATATGATATCGGATATCCGATAAGGCTCGGCTTAACCTTTCAGGTTTGGTTCCTGGATAGGTAAAAAAAAGTCAGAGCGGATTTTGAAGCACTTTTAGGCATCTTCAAACTCTTTTTTTTTCACATCGCCACTTTTTGGCACACCATGATCCTACACATACCCATACATTATTTCAGAGCATATTGCTTCTGGGGGTTATTCAACCCCCTTAAATTCCAAGAGAGGAATTTCATTTCTTACCTCTAGTAACAATCTCCAGTGTAAGTTGCTTACCACTAGCCACATCCCTTGTTGCTTGTTTTGTCCTAGTTGCTCTACTAGATGGCCTTCCAACAATCTTGTAGGCACCCACATCTAGCTTTTAACCCCCCCTCCTCTTCTTTTTTTGAACCTACCATTCCCCATTATCCTCTTCTTATGGTGAGGTAGGGCTTTGTTCCTTATTAGCCTTATTGATGCTTGCCATTACTTTAGCTACAATCTCCGCTGGGGAGGCCTTAACAATTTTTGGGGGGGTACAAACTTTTACTTGAGTATCACATTCTGCAACCATAAGACCCTGCAGGCTATTACCTCCCTGATTTACTTGTGAACCAAGAGGAGGGTGGCAGATCTCTATTTCACCTTCCTCCAACAACTCTCCTTCCTTAAGTCCCCCCATGGATGAACTCAATAGTTCCTCTAATTCCCTTCTAAAGGGATATTCCTCCAATTTCTTCTTGTCCTGCAAGGCTTCCCCTTCCCTAGTAGCATTATGCTCTTTGCCTGGGGTGGAAAGCATGGGGTGAACCTCCATAGTTTGTGTATCAATAGTCTCCACCTCCTGTCTCGGGGCCTTTGAAGGTTCCCCCATAGTTTCCATAACTACCCCTAGAGTACTCTCCTTCTATTTGTCCTTTCGCATTTGGGCCTTGTAGTCCACAATAAGGTGTCCAAACTAGCCACATTTCTGGTAGAACAAGCTTGCATTCTCATATTCAATGGGTTGGACTTTCTCTCCCCATTTGGTCTTAAGTGTAACCACAGTTGGGAGTGCATGATCAATGCAACATTCACACAGAACCTTGCATAAACCATACGTGATTTTTGCATAGTTACCTTGTCCACTATGACTAAATGACCAATATAATTCCCCACCCATCTTAGGATCTTTTGATCCCATAATTCAAAGGGTAGTCTAGGTAATCTAACCCAGACTAGGGCTAATTTATTTAGCTCTGCACTAGCATCAAAACCCAGATGCCACTTTGTCAAAGCAAGACAATGTTTCCCATAATACTAGGTACCTAAGAGAATAAGATTGGTATCTTCCTCTAATGTAAATCTGAAACAAAAGAGGCCACTAGGCATAGTAGAAACCCCCACACTACCTCTAACTTTCCATTTTTGACTTACCCATTTTTGAACCATCTCAATTGTGGGTCTGAAAGCAACGAATCTGCCAACAACACAAAGTTTGAGACCAAAAGTCACACTGTCCATTAAACTATCAAGGAGGGAGATCACCAAACCATCTAAACCATGGGAAAACTTGGGATCCTTCAAATGTGCATTAGTCCCCTCCAAATGGACATTAGTCCTCGAGGATCCCATAGGCACATTTTCCCAACCCATTAGGGTCCCATTAGCCATTATCTGACCACCCTCTGGAGGACAACTAGTAGGGCCACCACTACCCAAGACAACAATGTTAGCTAAAGTCATCCTAAGATCCCCCTTGGAGCCACAACCATCCCTCGTGTCCTCCAAGTCCCTGCATAACACAAGCACCATTTGTAGATCTAGGCAAGGAGGCGAATCCAGGGGCTCATGGCCTGCCATAGTTTCAAAATTCAATTTCAAAGTTGAGTAGCAAGCTGCAAAGTAGAGCTAGTTGAATGTTAGTATTAGTGATTATTTAAGTTTAATTAAACTCTTAGTTGTATATAAATGATTTTATAATTATCAATGCAAGAGGGAAGTTAATAAATAAATATTTAGAATTTTATTATATTGTAAAAAGTAGTTGTGATAGAGTTCACTTTGTAGTCATTTAGTTAATAACTATTTGACTTTATGAGAGAAATTATAAATAATTAAATTAAATATTTAATTTTATCTCTAGTTACATTATGAATTAAAGGAAAAGTAAATATTAATATTAGACTTAAATAGAAATCATATTAATATTTTATAAATTGAAATTCATATTAATATTTAAATATAATAATAGACATTTATGTTATTAATTAAATTATTTATAATTTAAGATTATTTAAATTAATAATATGATAATATTGCATAATATTTTATATGCACAAAAAGATTGGATATTTAAATACTTAATGTTTTAAACAAGTATATTAGCGTAACAATTTATACTAACATTTATATTCTTACTTTATTTCTAAACACATCCTTAAGATCCAAATTAATCAAGAGAAACTAGTGGAATTAAATCATGTGGCTGAAAACTATGTGTTTTTCTAATATTCTATTTATAGTCTTGTGATGTTTATTTTCTTGATAGTTTTTTTTTCTTTGTGGGTTGTTTAGTTGACCAAGTTAGGATGTGCATTAGAGGCATTTTTGAGATTTCTTTTATGATTATTTGATTGAATGTCCTGATGATATTTATGGTTTGAATTGAGAGTTATGTTTTATGAGATTTATGCTATTAAGCATTTATGAGAACTTGATTTTCAAGAATCAATGCTATTTTTTTGGGTTGCCTATTAAGGAACCAAATTTGATCAATATTACTCTTGTGGTATGAGACACTATTATGGTTTGTGATTTTTTGAGAAGGTAGTTTAGATTTATGTCTGTGGGAGTGGCTTGCAATGTGGGCTAGGGCCCAAAGTGGCTACCCAGGTAACTCATTGTAAGTTGTGTAACAAGTGATAACATAGTAATTAATTTTTTTTGCCTAGCCCTTTTCCTTGAGATACATTAAAAAGATGAGTTAGAGATTTTTCCTTATCCATACCTGGAGTGCTTGTATAGACTAAGGATGAGATGGAGATGATACCTTGAGAGGTATGACTAGTTTCCTCGTCTTCACAAGAGGGTATTCTGTTTTCACATAGAGTCTCTAGGGGGCTGAGGTCTTAAGAAACTGCTATGGTAACCTTAGAGTTGGCTCATGTGATGACATTCAATAGTATGTAACCTAAGTCTCCTCAATGATTTTTTATATATATTTGCCTCTAATGGTGTACTTTTTGGATATTACTTTTGATGGTGTATTTATTGTGAATTATTACTCATTGATTGAATGTCATTTATTATCGACAATTGACTTTTATTGATGAATGATCAGTTATTTATTGGTGGTGCTTTTATCATTAGAGTTAGTGATTGGTGGTTTACTTTTATTTATGAAAATTTTTATCTATTTGTCATTGTGCTTGTGACAATTGATATTGATTTCGAGGTGGTTGTATATTTTTGGTCTTGGTATTTTTATGTTGACTTGGTATAAGATGTTAGTATTGGAATGAGTCTCCTTTTGATTTTGATTATCTCTTCTTCTTGAGTAGTTTGTGTTACCCTTGAGGTAGTTTTGGCTATCAGAATTCCTTGCCTAGGATTATTTTATGATTTAAGTATCTATGTGTGGATTGTACATTAAATCTCCTACACGGTGGGAGTGGGAGCCTAACTAGGTGACCACACGGTTGGGAGGTAGTGTATTCTTACCATTTGGGTCCCCCTCAGATTGATAGATGTTGGATGCTCATTGATATAGTGGTATCATTATCATTCTTCCTCTTATCTTGAAGACGTCTATTCATTTGATGTATCTATGTATCATGTATTTTGAGATCCTAGGTGATATTGTATTGTATATTGATGTACTTGTATATATTTTCACATACCCTATGACATGTGTAGTGGATGTTATTCATTAGATGTGCTTTCATATTATTAGATGTATTTATGTATGTGCTTATATGACTATGTATGTGTTTATTCATTTTATGATTATGGACATTGTAATTGAGACTTAAAATTAAATGTGACTCAACGTGAAGAAACCCTTAAGGAATTGAAACTATATTTGTAATTGATTACATTTTTTTGATGTGTATGTATATGCTTCCACATTATTATTAATTTGATGTTGTTTAAACTTCAAAAAAAATTATTTTAGTAAAATTTGTAACATATTAGGTTTATTTCTTTTGGGTTCCCAAGCGGGGAGTTACATGTACATATTGATTCAAAAGTTGAAAGAACAAATGAGGAAAATAAAGAAGAATCAAGATTGTCAAAGTATGTTAAGAGACATCACCCTGCTAGAAAAATTAGTGGAAATAAAGATGAAAGATCAATGAGAAGGAACAAGTTGAGAAATGATACATGTTTTCATAGCATAAAAGAACCCAAAATAGTGAAATATGCCTTAGAAGATGTCGACTAGAGTAAAGCCATGAAAGAAGAGATTAAAAAAATTGAGAAGAATAAGACATGGACTCTAGTTCCTAGACCAGAAGATAAAAATGTGATTCTCACCAAGTGGGTGTATAGAAACAACTTAGATGAAAATGGTGAAGTCACAAGGAACAAGACAAGATTAGTTTGTAAAGGATATTCACAAGAAGAAGGGATAGACCATGGAGAAACATTCACTCCTGTTGCAATATTGGAAGGAGTAAGAACTCTACTTTCTTACTCTACATACAGATATTTCAAAGTTTATCAAATAGATGTTAAGTATTCATTTATTAATGGTAATTTGAAGGAAGAGGTTTATATAGAACAGACAGAAGGATTTGTTGACTCTAACAATAAAAAGCACAGTATGTAGACTATAGAAAGCTTTATGTGGATTGAAGTAAGCACCAAGAGAATGGCATAAAAGGCTTCATAATTATCTTGTGAAGATTGGATTTGAGAGGATTGATGATAGAAACAATTTGTACTTGAAGATAAAGAAAGACAAAGATATTTTACTATATGAATATTTTGTTGATGATATCATATTTGGAGGTCAAGATACTTTATGTAAGGCTTTTGCAAATTAAATGAGATCTCTATGTTTGGAGAGATCAAGTTCTTTATGAGTTTGCAAGTATATTAGATGAAATATGGTATATACATCACTCAATTAAAATATGTAAAAGAGATACTGAAAACTTTTGGATTGAAAGATTCCAAGCTAGTAAGCACACCTATGGTGATAGGACATAAATTATCAAAGAATGATGAATCAACTAAGGTGAATTAAACACTATATAGGTCTATGATTGAAAAATTACAATATGTAGTACACAACATACCTAATATTGAATTATCTGTTGGGATAGTTACAAGATTCTTTGTTAATCTTAGGGAGAATCATTTGATGGTTGTTAAGAGAATAATGAGATATTTGAAAGGAACAAAAGACTATGGTCCATACTATAAGAAAAATTAGAAATTTGAATTGAGTGCCTACATTGATGTTGATTGGGTTGGAAATATTGATGACAGAAAGAGCACTAGTGGAGGAGCATTATTCTTAAGAAAAAGGTTGGTTACATGGACTAGCAAGAAACAAAACTGAATATCTCAATCTACTACTAAAGTTGAATATGTTGCTACTGCAATAAATTGTACAAATATTGTATGGATCAAACAACTACTCAAAGGTATCAAGGAGGAAATAACTGAACCTATGATAATACAAGTCATATAAATATATCAAAGAATCATGTGATGCATACAAAGACTAAGAGCATTGGAATCAAGTATCATTACTTGAGAGAGTTAGTTCAACATAAAGAGGTGAAGATGGAATATGATAATACAAAAGAGAAAATAGCTAATATCTTCACAAAAACTTTACCTAAGGATGTTCATGAGTATCTAACAGGTAAACTAGGGGTGATATCCCTATCAAAGGCTATTTAAGAAGCAAGAGATGTGCCCTACATCAAATAAAATGATTGACATATGTTACACATTAATGCAATGGATCTTACTTTAGGAGTTTCCTAAAGTAATCAAAGATGGAACTACAAATTAGTCACAAGCTAGGTGATTGAGGGAGAAACTTAAAAAGTTCATATTTGCATATTAAGATGACAAGTCTTTGGCATTTTTGTCAAAGAGGGAGAATTGCAAAGAAATCTAGAAAGAGAGACATAAAGGGAGATAGAAGATACAAATAGAAGAAACATAGAATATCTACTCAGAGGGAGATAGTGTAGCTATCAATTAAATCTACCTAGTAAGAGGGAGATAATGTTGAAAGAGATATAAGAAGTGATCAAGAGGGAGTCATAAGGATGAGTTGATTGTCTGTTGATTAGAACATAAATTTGTAACCTATTCAGAAGATGAAAAGTTACTGATAGAGGAAGAGATTTCAATATAAGGAATTATTTTCTTTTTGGTATTTTGTTGGTTGTACTAATTGAGTTTGGTTTGTCATCAATACCAAAGAGGGAGATTGTTGAAAATAGATTGATACAAGTATGAATATGTTTCAATCATTGTTTTGTCATTGATGTTCAACCTACTACTTGCTGGTAAGACAATTACTTAGATAATTTGAGTACTATCATTTGTTTGATTGATGAAGAGGATTTAATCAAATGAGGTAACAATAACACCTAGAGAAAAAGTTGAGTTATGATATAGAAAAGGAATACAAGGATCAATTAAGAAAGTGACATTATAGTGCATTGATAATCTACTTAAGATTACAAAGGATGGATACATTGAATAAGTTTAGAAGAACAAGTTAAATGAATTAAGTCTACCAAGCTCAACAATCTGTACAATAAGTGCCAAGAAAAGTTAGTGTAGGATGAGAAGAAAATCAATTGGACTTGAGTAATGTCAAATTTTGGTGTATGCCAAGTGATATAGTGTAAGTCGAGTATAGTTTAGTTGATGTTGAGCACCAGTAAACTTTAGTTCATGCCGTGTGTTTTGATAGAGGATGCCAAGCAATGCAGTTTGTGTTGAGCATCATAAGCAAGTTAATGTCGAGTGTCAACATTATTAGAATGATCATGAATTCGATGAATCTAAGCTGACAAGTTTAATTTCTTGGATTGTGTGAACTATGTGGAAGATAAGCTTGATGAGCTGGTGGCACAGAATTCAAGATGAACTATTTTGATGGAATTCAAAGAGGATTGAAGGAAATGTTTCTAGAAGGGAATAAAATGAATTGATGGGTAGATGCATTGAATCCTACCTAACCCAACCTAACCCTAAAATAGAAGATATAGGATGAATGACAAAAGATCCTAATTTTCTATTATAGAGATGGCTAGTCAGAAGCAAAGGTTGTCATGTGCGAGAACCTAAGAAAGACGATGAGTCTAGGTTATTGCTTCATTTAGTGACCTAAGAGAAGAGATTGCTATTGGAAAGAAAAGTAAGAAGGCTTAAGGATATGGATGCTTGAAGGTTGAACAAGCTATCAAAGCTGAAGTGTGTGAAAGACAAGTGGAATGGAGGACTGAAACAAAGATCTGTAATCTATAAACTGTGTTGTAAGTTGTTATCAAATCAAGCATTACTATTACTTTCTAATAATTGTACCAGTTTAGGGTAAATGCTTTGGATTAAGGTTGACCTAATAGTCATTTGTAAATCCTTTAATTAGGTGATATTCCAAGGGAATCATCTAAAGTCCTCTAACAAGGCTTACTCCTAATAGGGTGATTGAAATCCTCAACCAGGTCACATTTAATAGCATGCATTGTAACCTTTAATAGGACTAGCCTTTCATAGGGCATCACTTCAGAAGAGTGAGAATGAGTAGCATGTTACTAGTGTTTTTTCCCAATTTGGGTTACCATGTTAAATCATTGTGTCAAGTGTGTTATTGAATCTATTATGTTTCATGCTTACATTTCTACAAAATTAATTTGATAGTAACCTACAAGTTTAAATGATTGTATGATCTAATGGATGCATGCATGATGATAATGCTTGATGGATATGGGTCCACTAAGTTGTGAAATTTTTTATTTGTACACCTAGACCTTAGATAACTGATTCACCTCCCCTCTTAGTTGTTCTAAAAGAATTCCAACAAATACTTCTATAAACCCTAGTCTTTTTGGGACATATTTGGGTAGAATTTGTGGTGGCTGAGGGCACCCATATATCTTGATAACACTATACTCCTAAAATAGAAAAAACACTCCCTAATCATGTGTCAATTTTTTCCTAGCATCATAACTCATTTTAGGCTTAACATTCTTCATAACACTTCTAGGGATTCTTTCAAGCCAATCCTATCATTTTTTAAATAGGATGCACAAAATCATTATAAAAGGAAATAAAATTTGAGTATGGGTAGAATCTCTACCATACCCTTGTCCACCTTTGCACCGGCAGTCTTTCTCCCCATTCCTATGTGCACTCAAAGAAGCTTTGATCAAATGAATTGACATTTTTGAACAAGATCAAATGCATGATCATTGAATAATGAGTGAACCTAAAGTTCTCCAATTGTCCTTGTTGTGCAAAAATGATCTCTTCATGGATCTTGTCAATGATATATGCCACATAGTCATACCCAACATTGGTGTTGGGGTCTTGAATATTCAATGCCATGACATAGTGTCCTCCTAGGGCATTCATGGTTCCATTTGAACCTAGGACTTTGTTTAGGCCAAAGATAGTATTATGGAAATACTTCTAAAAGAATTCAAGAGGCATGATTTTATCCATTTCCTTCTTCTTTGGAATCTCTCCCTTTAATTTTTTTAACAAAGGGATGTGTCTTTTCATTTCCCTACCCATATAAAAGCTCTTCTGGATTTTGAAATTCTCAGTTAGGTCATCAATGTCAATAGACAATGACATTGGGCCTCCTAGATCGAATGATTCTATGAATATTTCCTTATCTAGGGCCAAGAAAACGCTTCTATCTCTCTAGTGGAGTGACTTGCTAACTATATTGTAACACTTGATTAATTCCTTTACCAGGTCCATGTCCACAAATACTTTTGGCATAACTAGTTTGCTCAAATTTTTGACCCAAGGGTTGTAAACTGGAAGCTTCTTCATTCTATTCTTGTAAAAGAACCATAAAAATTCATATCCATTCCTATCTAGGACCTTAGCATCTCTACAAAATGCATAGGGATCTCTACAGGTGTGATCATTTGTAGCTTGTGCATTAGTAGAACCAAGTAAAATATGTATCCATTTTTCCACAAATGAGCTAGGGCTTTTTGTTTGTGATGTAGGTTCTTCAATTTTTTCCTGTGCAATCAATTCACCTTCCTTCTAAGCCATTTCTTCAAGTAATTTAACCAATTCTAAATGTTGTATGTTTTGAAAATCCCTTCAAATCACTCTAAAACTTCAAATCTACTTTGAAAACTCAAATAAATTCTATAAATGGTAATGAAAGTTCAATGCTTCTTCTAATTTATCTGTTTCTACAATAGGAATGTGGCATTAATGGCAATTAAATCAGCACACTTTAACAAAACCTGTCAATCTTCAAAAAGCTAACAAAATCTTCTCTTTTTCATATTTCATACTTCCAACTCATGTTCTTTTTATCTAGCTCAGACATGACCGTTGAAACTATTTTATGCGTTAAAATTTAAAGTTGTAATGATGCAATGACCACTTTATCACTGCTTCACCACAATTTCCTCTCTTCTTTTATTTCTAACTGCAACCAAGAAAATAGGGCTATCTTTACTATTTTGTATAAGTCTGGCCTACGATGTTGTAATTCTGTTTGCTTTCTCCTTCACAACTTCAACACTCTTAACTATTCTGCCTCCTGCAACCTTGTGATGACCTTTTGAATTTAACCATTTCTTATTTATTGAAACATCGCAACTTGAAATCCCTTCAATGCTAATTGACTTGCGATAGTGCGATATCCACTTAATATTAACCTTTTCATGCCATCACAGCATCACAACTAGAATACTTAACTCTTTTCTTAACCCTACAAAGGCATGATTACTAGCTTTCGTAGCCTCACCACCTTAAACTAAGGTTTATCTTAACCACCCATGAGCATGTGATAACATTAAAAGGTAACCATTATTGTCTTGTGCATCCTTGCAGTTCTGCCTTCAAGGTTTATCTAATTGATAGTGATGTTGTGATAGCCTAGACTTTGACCATCAAATACTCTTCATAGTTTCACAACTTAAGATAACCACTTTAACTTACCAACCTTAACAATTTGGCAATGACCTCTTTTGTTTATTACTTCGCATCTTTACCGCAGTTTGGGACTTAACACTTCGATCTCTTGCGATGTTGCAATGCTTCAAATAGTTACCTTGTTACTGCTTTGACCTTAACTATCAGGTTACCATTCCCACATTCACAACTATCAGATGGAAATCCTTTCTCAGTCATGCATGTATACACTAATATGTTAGCAAGAAATACTAATCTATTTAAAAACCAAAGCATTAACTAACAAAATTAATGTAAACTTCAAGAGAGAAAAAGTGAGGTCCTCAAATGAGAATATGAGCCATAGATAGGCTCTCTCAATGAGGATGATCACTTGATTTAGAGATGTGTCTATTTGTGGATTTGGGATGTATGCTCAAGCTTCAAATTACTTCAATGGTGGAATTTAGGTGGATTTTGGTGTGGATATTTGAAATGGGTATGAATTTGGCTTCTCAAAATGGCATGGTAACTTTAAGGTTATGGATTGTGATCATTTGGCTTGGGAGAGGATCCAATTTATAGGCAAGATGCTTGAGGGATGGAGGGCTCAGATTGAATGAGAGGAGAGCACATGGATTGTGCTTCCTTACAACCAATTAGAGAGTGACACATGTCACAAGGAGAGTGGATAGAGGAAAGGGCATGGATGAGTCAAAAAAGGAGGCCCAAGGCTTTAAATGGCCCTCATAAGTGCTTATAAGAGCATTTAAGGGCATTTAAGGGATAGTGGGCTTCCTTTATGACTAGGTGGGTGGGATATTTTGAGAGGAGACTTTGGCTTGGTTTAGGAAAGTCTTAAGCTTGCTTAGGAATGTGCAAATGATTAGGGGATGGATTAGGCTTGGGTTAGGATTAGATTAGAGATGGGCAAGTGGATGGCATTTATGAGGGTGGGGGAGTTAGTGACTAAGCTTGGTTAGTATGGGTGGATGGGCTAGATTAGGCTAATGGAGGGATTAGGGATATGCTTAGGGGATTATTAGGTTTGAGGGATAGATTTATTAAATAGATTTATTTAATAAATGGTGATTTTTGGAATTAGATAGGAGAATAGGATTAATTGATAAATAATGGGTTATTTGATTTATCAATTAAGACTATAGATGATTGATTAAATTAATCAGCTAGGGGATGGAAAATGATTAATTAAATAAGAATTTAATTAATGATGCCTTCAAAGATAACTAAATAGGATTACTAACGCGGTGTAATCAGATTTAGGTGTCTCAAATGCAATGTTGCGACCATTTACCGATGATCACTATATGTTATAGTGATAAGCCTCTTTTATTACTCATCACTGTAACTATAGTGGTATTTGAAACATTAAATGAAGAAACAACATTTCTATTGATTGAGGTTTTCGATGCATCTATGTGAAATAAATCTCATTAACAGTTAAATAAAATGTCAAATGATGAATTCCAATACTTATTTGATGGTTCGAGTGAGGTGGGTCTTCGAAAAAATATATAGAGAAATCAAGGCAAGGTTTGTATAAAAATATTTTGCATATAAATGTATGGACCCTAAATATATCAGATTACATAATGAAAATATGGATGAAACTATTATGCATTTTTGATATTAGGAGTCATTAACAATATCAAAATATACATGAAAATATAATGCAGTTTCAATAATACTCATAAACCTTAAAACCTAGACCCTAAACTACTCGAAAAAAATTTAATTTTTTTTGTATATTTGTATCACATTACATAATGAAAATATGGATGAATGCATTTGTAAAATTACCCTAACTGGTCAATAACAATATGCAAATATAGATGAAACTATAATGCATTTTTGGTAATACTCAAACTGCCCAAAAGCATTTAACAAATTTACAATAAATTTCTTGTTCGCATCCTATTTGAATTTTCCATTGTCCATGGCCATGAAGGTGTGAAACCTTTTATTTGCACATTCGGTAAAAATACAAGTCTAACAATAAAGATTGGGACCCATAGATACGCGATCAAAAAGAAACATTGAACCAAGAAAGAACATTTCTATTGATTGAGGTTTTTGATGTGGCAAAATAAATCTCATTAACTGTAATATTTTCCTTTTTATGAAGGTGTCCACCATGTGTAGTGACCTTAAATTCTTTTGAACCTCTAATTTTGAGTGAGGTAGGGTGTCAAAGAAAGATAATGAAAAATGAAGCTAGGGTTTCATATCATCCAATAGATGTTTGGTTGAATTAGGGTTGATGATGCTTGTGGAGGTTACGAAAACATATTTGGAACCACAAATTTTAGGTGAGTTATGCCTTCCACTCAAAATTTAAGAAATAAACTAAATTGAGGGTTTTTAGGATAGAATAATCTCCAAACAAAATGCATTAAAGACGAAACAAAGTCAAACTCATTTTTTTCAGATTCACAAAAAAATAGTCTTTTTTTTCCAATTTTGTTGTTTTTTTTTACTACAAACTATGCACTTCATGAAGATCAAATACTATTTTTTTAAGAAAAATTCATGATTTTTTTTTATTTTTTTTATTTGGTCAATTGTACAGTTTGTAGGGAGGATAGCCAAGTATGAAGTGACCCCTATTTTATTATATGAGTGTTAAGAATACTTAATTGATGTCGCTAAAAATAAATGAATGGAGTTTGTTTGGCAATGAAAGACTGTGATTTAAATCTGGTCATGAATTTTTTTTTCGCAGATTAAGTTGGACAATTTAAACAAAATGGAACCTTTTTCACTTAGAAACTGAATGGAAAAGAAGAAAAATGATGTTCGAATGTTGCAATCCAATGAAAAATGCAAATGTAAGAGGCATAAAGAAGATGGGAGGCATTTGAAACAAGATCTATTGGTTAGCTACCACTATCTTATCAAAATTTGAAAAGAGTGAAGGCAAGGGCAGTGGGAGCTGAAGATAGGTGTAGGGAGGCCGGGGTTGTATGGATAATGAAGATGGGATATGAATTGTTTTTGTTTCATTACAGTAGAAGATTGAAAAGACACCCAGTTTATCAAGGATGGATAACAAATATAGGGAAAATCATTGCTCCAAATGTATTTGTCAATATAGACTTGTTGTAGGAAATTATAAATAGATATGATCAAGAAACAAAGATAGTCAAATCACAGTCTAGTAAAGCAATACTTAGCATTATGAAACCTGAAATTGAGAATGTTTTTCTATTGGAGATGGGTCATGAAATAATTTTGAATATACCAAAATTAAGAGAGGAGTATTTATGTATGGAGAGCTTCTAAAAGGTTTCTCTATTATCTATCCATTGCTTGAAGATTGGAGGTGCAAGAGCCATATTAGAGAGCAATGATAGTCCACTATTTGATATGAATATGTTAAATGCTCACCTATAATATACTTACATGTTAGTTGGACAAGTATTTGGGATTAATGCCCCCAATTAATAGACATTTTATTCATGTTTGTTGCAACTAACACTCAATCAAACCAACCTAGGAATTTTGATTTTGCAACATTTGTTGCTAATAAGATAAACAAAGACCCACTCATATTGAAAAAATATTTGTCCAAGTTGTGCTTCAAGAATTACTATTTTTTCATGCATATGTTTCTCTTCTTCAGCCAAGAGAATAATGCTTGGGAAAAGGACTACCAGTTTAGGAGTATGATGTTCAAGGGTTTAGGTAACATGTATAGTTATGCCTCAAGGTTTGGGATTGGAGATGCCTGGTTTTAGACTACTTATGTTTTGAAGAGAACTTTGTGAAACCACTTATAAAATTGCTAAGGGGGGAGTACAATCATACCTTGTTGCTAGAGATAAAAATGTTCCTAACACCTAAATAGTATCTCGACCAAAGCCTAGTAGACCACAGTTGGGGTGACTGGTATGCAATTGACAATTTTACTAGAATTAGAGTATATGGTTATGAAGGATTCCCTCGAAACCTCCCCATCAAAATACCTGATTGAATCATGTATCTAGAAATTGTGCGGCAAATGGCAATTTCCAATACACAAAACTTGACTTCAAAGAGAAAACAATCATTCTTGCCTGGCACAATATCATTTAGGGATTTCATGGTCAAGACATTAAAATTTTTTGATTATATTATGTAGAAACTTAGCAAATATGGATGAAATCAAGATGATTCAAGGAGAGCATTCAATCCAGAGGGATATATAACAAGGGCAAGGGCTTCTTAGAAATTATGTCCTATTGAACATAGGGCAGTACTGATTGATGATCTAATTACGAACTTGGAAAGGGATGAAGCTATAAGCAAAAAATGATGTACATAAATGTGGAGAGAGATTTAGAGTAGAAATTAAGAAAAGGGAAGTTTAATATAAACCTTCTCAGTGGTATCACAGATCCATTTAGTAGAGCTTTCAAATTGTTAGAAGAGAAAGACAAGATATTGAGCAATGTTCTCGATGGTTTGCTGCAAGAATGCACAATTTTTATTGGTCGTCTATCATGTCAACAATACATACAAGTGGAGTACATACAAGAAAGAGAAGATAGTTTTGGTGAACATTGACCTATTTCAAGGGACATTATCACTAGAGAACTATGTTTACAACCCCTCTATATAGTACAATCACTTGATATTAGGGAAATTGAACATAACTAGTTTTTATGTAATGATGATTTCATATATTCCAATGAGTTTAGATATTTATTATTTCAATATAGATGAATGTAGTTAAGCCAAACTTCAAATAATTTGGACAATGAAATGACAGAGGAAATGTTATAGGATAAGGTACAAAAGGAACTTGGAGACATAACTCCACATAAGGCCAAGGAAATAGTTAACAATGTTGGTGTTATGATATACTAGGGTTGCTATTTGCAATGTGCAATAGTGCATGAATATTATGAAAAAAAAAAAGATGGAGTAAAAGGTTGTAAACCAGAGCATTCTAGAAATATTGGTAACACATCAGCAAAACATCCATATGATAAAGATTTATTACTATGAGGATTAGATCACACAGATGAAAGACCAATTGTGATGGATAGTAATGAAGCTTTGTGTCAAATAAAAATCCATAAATCGAGCATAATAAACCCAAGACACATGGATTAGGTAGATGAGTTGTTCAAAATGATGAACACGTACAAATCATTGTTTGAAAATTCAAAGATTGAAAGGAAGCATGGAAACAAAAAGCTATTACGTTGGAGGGAGGGAAATGCAAAGGCTTTAATTTTGAAACTGCAGACCACAATCAAGGATGAAGAGATATAGATGGCATGGAGGATGTAAGTTTCTTGTCCAATAAAGCACATAAATTGGATAACATAATTATGAAAAGATGTGATTAGTTGGATGACTTGGCAATTAGAATTGTTGAAAACAAATGTCACAAGTTAATGAAGATGGTGGAAAAATATTGGCTCCTTTAATTGGGCACTTTCAAAGCTATATGAGAGAATGAGAGATTAATGGTCAATATTAAAAAAGACATGATGAAAAATGATCCTCTAAACTCAAGGTATGAATGGTTTGGACACAACATCTTGAAACAACATGCAAACTAGGCTGAGAAGTTATGCTTGTATATGATGAAATTCAAGTGTGGTATTACACATGTATTGCCCAACATCCTTGAAGATGGTTTGCCAATCTAGTAAAAAAATGGGGATCATTGTTTGTTGACAGTTTCTTGGATAGTCTCTCAGAATTGAAGACCACATATGACATGGCTAATCACATGTCACTGATAATAGATAGAATGACCAGACAAGAATTTTCAATGGAAGTGTCAACAAAATATGTGTATGTTTACAAGGATGAGGACTATACCAAACATATGTATAATGTATCTAAATTCTTAGCAAATTGAAAAGGAAGTAATGATTCTTTTTTGCAATATATGTAGAGATTGTTGACATAATGTCTTTTCTATTATTAGAGCCACAAAAAGCGAATGCATCCTGTTGTCAACCATGTATATAGAAGTTGCGTACAAAAAATGCATTTACAAATTAAAAGTCTACTTATGAATTTGTTATACTTCCTATTTATTGGTAAGGATTATTTTCGCAATTTCAATAATTTCTTCTAAAGGTATTGTTGAATCGATTTTGATATGGTTTCTCTCCACAAAGCAATACTTGCCTTTATTGTATGTCGATAAAATCTAATTGAAATAAATTGAATTGTATTTGTCCACTATTGTAGAATACGTATTCCATTTCATGTCAACTATTATTAGTTTCTTGTAGCCTCAAAAGCATACAAACATTTGAAAAAAGGAAAATAATGTCTACATTCAACCAACCATAGAAAACAAAAGTCACACATACCAATTTCATAGCAAACAAATACTTCATTTGCAATTTTTTACATCCATTCATCAAATTTCTTGTATTACATAGTGTATGAAATGAAATGAGTAGAGAAATACATCTCAATTTAATAAATCACAAATTATATGACATTATGATCGAAAGTCATCTGATATGAAAGATTTATTCAATAAGAAAAAAAATTCATTTCATCCATGACATTTATTGCATTTAGTCCTTACAAAATAAGAGCAGATATCTATATCTATATCTATATCTATATCTATATCTATATCTATATACATATATATACATATATATACATATATATACATATATATATATATATATATGCATATATATGTATATATATGTATATGACATTCCATTAACATATTGACAAGTAAAGTGGATCTATAATGATTCATAAACATTAACAATGTACAAAATATATTTTAGATATCAATTATCAACACACCAAATTGTCAAATGTAAGTGCCAGTGGTCTCCTTTTTTAGAGAAGACATTAGTTTACATATCCAAACATTAGGTTCATAACACATTGTTTGCTATGAGTGGGATTTGTCATTAAAATGAAAAACAACCACATGTGGCTCAAGATATTCAATTACATATGTTCATCTAACCACGTTTTCATGCACCTTCACATCCGCACATTGAAGATGGGGTGGAAGTTGGTTGTTTCCCTCTATTAGAAGGAAAGCCACACATGTTAATGTACTTCACCTTCCACCCTTCACTATGACCTCTAAGGACATCTAATATGTCCTTGTATGTACGGGTTGAGTCAAAGAACATCTTCTTGTTCGTAGCAAGTGAATCCTCCATATTATGATTGATCAGTTGTTGTTCATGCATTTGAAGATAGTACTCCATAATTTTCTCCTTAACCTCGATAAGAAACATGTTGAGCTCTTTTTTTTTCATCTCCAATTGAGCATTCTACAAATTTAGGTGCTTATTATTTGCTTCACATTTAGCCAAATTCTCTAACAATAAATATATATGTTTCTCTTGAAGCTGACTATGTTTCTCTTGAAGTGAGCTATTGAAGCTATCATCCAGGGTGGGATCATCTGAGCCTACATTGTCATGACTATTGTCTTGCCCCACCACAGTATCTGATACACCCAACAGAGGTACTTCATCTAAACTTTGGCATTTCCTCCCATTCAATGAGTCATTCATCTTTCCATGCTTCCCAAAAGTAGTAGACCTTGACAATCCTACAGTTTAGTCATGGGCATATCAAACGATAATTGATTGGGAACTTCCTTTCTAGTAGACATCTTTGTGACTACCCATGACTACATCAACATGTAAGAAATATGCTTACATTCCAATAATGAGGTTTAATAAAAAATTCCCTTTGAAATAACTTTTTTTTTGCATTTTGCAAACAAAATAAATAGAAAAGGTGCCAAAAAACAATAGAATACCTGGTCAATATTGTTTAGTGGAACAAGAGTATCCACTTAATATAGTGATAAAATCAAATTATCTCCAATTTATTAAAACATCCATAAAATTGAAGAAAATTATTTAACAATTTATGGTAGATTTTTTTGATTAGATAAACAGGTTTTACAGGGATCCTGAAACCTGAGAGTTAAAACAAAACTAGCTGATAATAAGCATTAAAAACCTAGCCACAAAGGAAACAAGTCTAAAGGCTGATATATAAGCACTGGGCCCAGCCAAACAAACAAAGGCCAGAGAAAAGGCAAAACAGAAAAGACAAGACTAAGGAAATAGAAAAAAGGTAGAACAAAAAGCCAACCAAAAAGGAAAAAGACAGGAACTAATCCTCGGTCTTTCTTTCTAGCTCCTACATGACCTGGGCAACCTCTTGGGCCATCTGATGTTACTATACATTTGGAATAAACATTGGATACATTATAAATGTTTAGATGTTATACATTATAATTTATGGTAGATGTTACTATACATTTGGAATAAACATTGGATACATTATAAATTGAATTTAATACTCTATAAAAATAGCTGATCCTATTCAGTTGTCACCAATAGACTAAACACAACTAAAAAGACAAGAATTATAACTAAAGTAGAATTACACCACATAAAAACCACAATATGATAATAATGAATTATGACAAATATGCCAGACAAATTTAGATTTCCCTTGTTGTACATTAACAACAAAGCACAAGAAATCAACATGCATAAATTAGAAAGCATTGTTTAAATGGTCCAACTGAACTAGAAATAAGGACTTAAAATAGAAGAGAATAATTTTTTTTTAAGGAAACGATTACACATTTGAAATAAGCATCAGTTCCAATTTCATTGAACAAGGGAAGATTTTGACCAATGACATCAACAATGCTTAGTAACTCTACTAACAATGATGTGTACACTATTCAATGAAAAAATGGAGACCGTTACTAGTTATGATGACATATAAAGCAATCCATAATGTTTTGATGGTGGTTTACCCCTCCTCGGCTACTTGTTTTGGACAACACAAAAAATTCTTTCATCAAATCTATGATGCCTCTTGGGGTCCTTGTGCACCATTGGAGGGGTGATACCTAATATGTGAATTTCGAGGCTACGTATTTTAGGGGTAGGAAGGGGATCATTGGATTCTTCATCCACCTTTGAGGTGTCCTACACTTTAGCCTAAAATTATGCACACAAGTTGGATGAGTGCAACCTATAAATAAATGACATCAATATATGTAGACATCAATTAACTATTAGCTTAGGCAAAAATGAAAGAGAGACAATAATACCTTATGCTGCTCCAAATTTGTATTAGAGGACATGTAATAAATGTTCCATGCTTCAAATGAATTTAAAGAGTCACTTAGAACTTTAGAAAAAGAATGAGGGTATGGTAGCCTAGAAGCTGGGTCAAGAACCTCTATGATTTGACATGTGCAGCCCTTGCACAAAGTGGTTTATAGTGGCACATTACATCACTACCCACACTTTCAATGATAACTATACCTAACAATACACCCTAACATCATAGATCTACATGATCACCAATAGCATAAGAGAAAATAATTTCCTCTTTGCCTCCCTCATCATCATCCACTCCCTGCAATTGTATAATATGCTTAGAGGAAACCTAGGTTGTCTGTTCCAATTATGATTATATTGCTGCTTACAAATAGAAAAAAGGATACATCTATCACTTTTATTGATTCACGAGGACATTATGACTTATCTTGTGCATCTATCTGACTTTCCATGCCCATTTCCAAAGGTGCAGTTTTTTATTGTTTGATGGGTGCAAGCTTATAGTTCCAACTAGCCTTATGGATTGCTCAACCAAACAATCATGATACATTGCAACATCTCTCCTCACTATGTCTTGGCCCACAAAAAGTAGAAAAATGCTTTCTCAAATTACAATAACTCTAAACTGATCTTCCTTTGGGCAATAATCCAAAATACATTATGTACATCTCCATTTGGGGCCTCCATCATGGATGGAGTGTTAAAGGAAACACCACCACTATTGACCTACATTACATATAAAAAAATAATATACGTATTAAGTCGCATGGATGCTACTATCAACATTCTATACACCAAAGTCTCTACTGATCACTAAATTGAATGTAAGCATACTGCTTCTTCAAGATGTTCAATTGTAGGTTGTTGTTGTGCACACCCTTGAAAACCACCATTACCATTAATAGTGGGTTATAATGAAATTTAGAACACCAATAACATGTGTCGAATAATGTATTGCCTATGACTACCACATACTACTTACCTAAACTTCAATATCATTTTCATCATCCAACATTGTTTGTTTGTGCTTTCCTAACACAAACTTACTATCATTGTTGCATTTCACTGATGTCAACTTAACACAATCACATGCAAAAGCCAAGAATTGAAGGACATACCCATCTTCACACTCAATTTTTGTTGTGGAGGACTGACATAGAATAAAATATTCATTCCATTTTTTAGATATAAAAAAAGTTCACACCCACAAAATGCATGAGTGGTGAAAATAAAAGAAATTAATATGTTATTTCATCTTACTAAAATAGAAAAATAACATTTTGTGTTCTCTGTTACCTCCACCCTCTCACTTCTAGCAATAGAAGGGATCCCCCTTACATCATCCTCAAAGTCAATAATTTTTTAAGAACTTACAAAGGTGTTTTCCCCTCTACTAGACTTATTTCGTCATGCACGAGATCATTGCACAAAACTCTTATCACCTACAACTAAGGTAGAAGGTGGTGCATATGTTGATCTTTCAATAATGACATCCACAGAACCTGTATTGGCTAAATATGGAGTGTCCTATTAGTGGTACATTTAATGAATATCATCAGATTGCTCTAAAGTGGTTCACATGTTTGCACAGATTTTTTTGCATAAAGAACAAACTATTATATCAAATTGATCATACCATGATATCTCTTCTCTTCACCAATGCTACAACCATTTTCAATCTCTCCTTCCTCAACTCATCACTCTCATAACTTAAAACATTTCCTCTTCAATCTTGGCTAGACCCTCTTCTGAAAGGAGTTCAATTGAGGACACCTTGTATGGTTTGTATATGCATTGCTGTAAATGCCTTCTTTGGGAATCAAACCTTATGCTCATTTGGTAATCAATACTTTTGGCCCTCTAAAAGATGTATCCTATTGATCTTGACTCATAACATGGTCACTTTCTATTCCTTACAAAAGGCCACCCATGACAAGCTGCCTCAATAAATGGGAGATTGTGAATTTTCATCCTATTCAGGTTCATCCTTGCAATGTTTCAAAACTTCTTTCCCCCATCAATAGAACAACTTCCAACAAGGAAATAATATATCCTCCTTTGGGTAGACTTTTCAATTCTATATTGAACCCTCCCCTACATAGATGGGACCATAACACAAATATAAACATTAGCATTAAAAAAAAATTTATAGCATGTAGCCATAATACATACAAGTTCCATCTTCCTATGAATTACATCATTTATCAACAAAAAATACACAATTTGAACCTCACTACAACTGAGGGATGTGTTATTGACAACATTAGTGTCACACTCGTGAATTGTAGCATCTCCCACTGCTTGCCTTGATGGAAAAACCACCACTCTAGGTTTCTCACTTTGTATCTGAAATTAATTATAAATCAATGGAACTATCCACACACCATTCATTTGAACTATATGATGTCGAAATGACTGTGAATGATATTGAATTTAATTGTCACATTGATATGGACATCTCTGGCAAACTTGGGAGAAGTTCTTCATACAACAACCTTGCTCTCCTAAGAAGGAAATAAAAAGAATTAGACATTTTCAACATTGTTCTTTGTACTCAGAGGATAATCTATTTTTTGGGTGTTTTCAAACCATTACATCTTACCAGCATATTTTTCATATCCACTCTTTCCTTTATGTGGAGCACCTCTTTCATATCCATAGAAGGCTTCACTCTTTCCACTATGTAGGGTGCATGAAGTGAATAGCTGATTTCTTTTAATTTCTCACTTAATTTTAATATCATATACAATCTACAATAATATAATAGGACTTTTACTAAACACAACTTCTTGATACATTTAGTGCCTTGTAAATCCTAATAGTTTTGTGATGTTGGTCTTTTAACAGAACATGGTAGAAATTATTGCTTCATTGTCTACAAAATTAAATATGGAGTTCATCCAATCTTTTATATCTGTCTATATTTAACCTTATTCAAATATTTATCTATCTATATGGAAGTGCATTCTTGATGCAATTTTGTTGCATAACATACTATTGATGATTTCTTTTATGTTTTTTAATTTTTTTGTGGAAATCGAGTAGATTGGAAGCTAATACATTTCAGTCTAGATATATCAAGCTAAATAGCCACAAGAAAAAGCTCTCCTTCAAAATAATAGTATGATTTAATCATAGGTTGCTCCTTAATAATACTTAACAAGGGATGAGTTATTTTTGGGTGAATTGTTCATGTTTTATGTTAAATAGTTTTTTCTCTCTTATGTTTGGTTGTAGGCATATGTAACTCAAGATGACACTCTGATTGGGACCTTGACTTTCAAGAGACTGGTTCATTGCCGCCTACAAATTCTTTTCAAGAGCTCGTTCCATCTTCATGTCTATCTACTTCTTCTGCTACTACATATTTCTTCTCAATGGAAGGGAAAAAGGTGCCCTACAATGTTTTTATAAACCATCATGGCCCCAATGTCAAACACACCCTCGTAGCCACTCTTTACAATACCCTCTCTGTCATGGGTTTGAGGGGTTTCCTTGATAAAGAAGAGCTACAAGTAGGGGATTAATTGGCCAGAGAGTTTGAAGATGCAATGCAAAGTGGTTTGCTCCAAATAGCCATATTTTCAAAGAAGTATGTAGAATCCCCCTGGTGTTTGGCTGATCTTGCGTATATGCTTAAACCTAGTAACCCAATCATTCCTATTTTCTACCATTTTTTGGATTGCTTCTGTGGACTTGGAGGAGGGGAAATGGGTGTTTACAACTATCATAACACAACATTCTAGAATTTTCAATAACGATAATCCACTTAAGATAGATTTACACTTGTAAATTATGGAGGAGATTATAAAGGAGAAGTGGAGAAAGGATTGTTGGTGATGGGGGAAGAAGAGAGAGTTATGGAGGCTTTCGCCCATTTATGCACATTATTATCAGATTAATACATACTCATACTCATAGGAGTTAGGAAAGGCATCTGAAATTTATTATTATTTGATCATAAATTTTATTTTAATTTTTGTTAGACATATTTTAATTATTGATGTTTAATAAGATTCTATTTAAAGTAATAAAGTTCTGGGGTTAAAAATAGATAGGTAAAGAAGACTAATTTATTATTTGGCTTGTTAGTCTCTACCATTGGGCAAGAGACTAAAGTTTTCACATGCTTCTTCATATTAATTTAGTTTTTGGAAATTGCATCACCAAATATTTATCCTATGGTTTGGGATAATTTTCCTATTAAATTGAAATTCTTGCCTTCTATTTCTTTTTTCCTGGTGGTCTTTTTTCTTTTTCGATGAAATAATTAGGGAAAAATCACGATTGCTGAAAAATATGACAGTTGGCATTCTATAAACATTCCACTACATATAATCATAATTATTGCATGATTTAGGTGCTTTTACTATCCTTCCATGTGTTACATTAATCTTTTACATCTTGCATATGCCTGTTTGGACGCAACTTCGGTGGCCTAAGTTCCTTCGCACACTTTGCAAACATGTTGCATTTATCTTCATGCTACTTTTTTGAGATATGTTTGAACTATTTTTTATCATACTCATTGGCTCCTTGCCATTTTGCAGGTAGTCTCTACTTTTTCTCCACACAAAACTATGAGCAAATTCATTCTTATTGATGGAGCGTGGCAAGGTGTATCATCTACAAATGGAGCTATGTATGAATGCATAATGAAAAATGGAGGTGTGTGAGTCATGGAGCGTGCCACTATGCATGAATGTTTTTTTATTACACTACATTTTAGTCAATATTTTTTGTAATTTACTAAGCAAGTGATTCTTTTGTTCAACCATTATCTATAGCAAGACTAGCATCCAAACTAGCAATGAAAAAATCAATAGAAGCAAATTTGGTTAGTGTAGCTTCAGCAGCAGATCGATATGCAATAGTCGATCCACTTGCATGCTTTGCATACTATGAAGCTTACCCAACAATGATTAAGTTTATTTACTCTCAAGCCAATGTATGATCAAGTCATATAAAGATGGAGCATAATTTTTATTCATCCATCTCAATAATGTTGAGAGAATGCATTGAGTTCTATCTCAATCAAAACATTACACATGTGGCTAGCTTGCTCACACTACATTTACATGTATGCTTCATGCAGGCACACTCATTTGATAAATACCCTAGTTACATGCATTTTTAGGTATTTTTTGTATTAATCGACTTTTTTCTGTATGAATTTGATAGGGATGCGATGTTTTAGTGCTGCTGAATAGGACATAATATGAGTTGGTGACTGCTAAATGTATCACAACTGCTAGTGATGACGTTCACAATATTTAATGACATAATAGCAAGAGTGAAAGCAACTTGTAGTGGAATCATGTCCTACACAGATGTGACTGTATCAACCATGTCTTGAACTTTTTAATTAAAACCATAGTTTTCATCTTATTGATTAAGTTTTCTAGATTTTTAAAGGTTTTTTTGTAATAGAATTTTAGTGTTTATTTTGAAGGCTAGAGAAACATTCTATCCACTAGCAAGGAAAGAAAACCTTAGCTTTACAAATTTAAGAACTATTCTTGACAATTTACTTGTGCCTAGTTTGATCTCAACTGGACTTATGAGCATCTTGTCTCTCAAAAACTTAACATTCACAGATTTGATGGCTCTTTCAGGTAAACATTTATGGAACTCTTGGTTTGTCAATGCTTAGATCTTTGTACCTTCAAATATTCATCAGAGGAGACATCAATTTTAATTTGGATTTCTGCATTTTTTTTTGTTATCTACCCATCTTCGCTCCATTTTGTTCCCTTTTCATATTGACTAGCTATTATTATTTATGTAGAAAGTTTCATTTATTTGTGTTTCTTAAACCATTCCAATCCTACACTACTTTCCTAGTTAAGAGGAATTGATCATTCCAGTTGCCACTGTTGCAACATGCTATCACCATTCTTCTACTACCATACCATTCAACCCCAATACCTTTCAATAGTGTGGAACTAGCAATACTAGATGGAAATCAAAATAGAATAAAATTTGTGATAGCTTGATGGAAGATAAGTTGAATCATTGTCACTCAAAGTTGTATCAGAAACACTACTATAGATAATTTGTTTGCCATAGATATCTTATATGTATTTAAACTTAGTTAATCAGTCTATAGATATTGTTTGGTCTTCAACTTGCCAAACCCAAACTTCAAATTCCTTCCTCCTACCCCAATATAGGCAAGGATTGTAGCTACACACAACCCTTGATTTATTAAAGGTTTAAGCACTGAGTGAGATTTGATTAGGGACTTATTTAAAATCATTTAACTTAAACAATAGGTCAAATATTCATTGAATTCACTTGTATTTTAGCAAATCTTATTTTTAGCACTTCCCTTGACTTAAGTTCTATTGACTTCACTTACATTTGAGAAAATGTCATTTTTTACTCACTTCCATTGACTTTAAGTCCATTGACTACACTTGCATTTGAGTAAATGTAATTTTTTACTCACTTCCATTGACTTCAGTTGCATTTGAAAAAAGTGTATTTTTTAACATATTGGTTTTACTCTTTAGTATTCATGTTGTAATCTAATTTCTCTATGTAAATTGCACATTTTATTTAATTAAAAAATAAAAAATAAAAAATGCCATTTAAATTTTTTTTCTATTGAATATATTTATATAAATATTATTTGTAGATCTCATTGAATAGTTTTTTTGGGTAGTTTATAGAGGACTTCTTAACTTATTTACCTAGGAGACTAAAAATTAGTTGTTTTAAGAGAGTTCATAGATGAAATTCTTACATTTTGGATTTTAATTAAGACGAATAAAATGAGGGGATTGAAATGGAAAGGTCATGTTGTTTCAACTACATCTTCTTTCAAGTTTCTTAAGTATGTCAAATTAGACCTATTTAAATACACCCTACAACTATATTAGTAAATAACATTATGTCTCTTTGATATATTTTTCCAAATTATTATGGTAAGTAATGTTTTTTGTACCCCTTGTCTATTAACTTGTGTAGAAAAAAAATTGAATTTCTAAAGTTTGAAAAGTTATTATTTTAATTTAAATTTATGTCCATTAATTCCTTATTTTTAATTTTGCTCCAAGATAATTTTGTTAGGATTTAAAATATTTTTTCATTTTAAAAAATAAGAAAAAAATGTTGATGAACATCACTTAATTATATTTATTAGTCATGTTAATGGTTGCCAATTTTTTGAAATGCATGCACATGTAGGTAAGATTTTGATTTTAATAGCTAATTGCTTGAGGATTTTGAGCTAGTGTTCAATTTGTGAAATTTATCCTTTTTGGAGACTTCTTCTAGCTTTTACGTGATAATTCAGGAATATTCATAGAGAAAAGAGAAATCTTCTTGCAAATTTACTTTTGAATTTATTAGGTACATTGAACCTCCACTATTGTAATAGTGGGAAACCTTTAAAAAAAATCTATAAGTTGCACACCCTATTTATATGAGGTATTATGGTGGCATCTATGGTCATGGTCTCTCTTCTCTTGTTAACTTCTTTCTATGTTAGTGTAGAGCTAGCATTGGCCAAGGATTGAAACTTCTAATAGCTATTTTATTTATTTCTTACATTTAGAGTGAACCCTAGAATATTTTGGATTATTTTGCTTTTGTGAAGTTATTTGAAAGTACAATGTGAAAAAAAAATAGCAATAAGAAATTAAACATGTTGACATGTGGTGAGGGATTTTCAAAAAGTTGGATGCAAAAATTGTTTCTTGTGACGATACTGACCTATAAGGGATTATTTATTGTAATTAGGTTTTAATCATTGGATTATAATAATATTGGACTTGTTGTTTGGTGGACATAGCCCAAAGTTTGGGTGAACCATGTCAAATCTTGGTGTCTTGTGTTCTCTTCTATGTGATTTATTATTTAATGATATTGATTATATTTGCATGTAATTGTTATTTTTGTTCACGGTTAATCCTACCAAGAGGTATCACAGAGAGGTTTTTTTTCAATTATCCTTTGTAGGAAGGTCTCATGGTTGAGTCAAAGTCTCACAGTTGACTGGGAGCAATGATAGATGAGGGTAAGTTGAAGGTTGAGAAGTTTAATGGGTAGAAATTTTGGTTGTGGAAAATGAAAATGGAGGACTATCTTTATTAGAAGGATTTATGGAAGCCATTGGAAGGAAAATCCAAGAAATTGGGAACTATGATAGGTGAGGACTAACAAATTCTAGATAGAAAGATACTTGAAAGTATTTGATTATGTTTGGCACCATTAGTGATATTTAACATTACAAAAGTGAAGACGATGGAAGATTTTATGCAAACCCTAGAAACACTGTATGAAAAGTCCTCGACTTCAAACAAGGTATTTCTCATGTAGCATTTATTTAATATGAAGATGGTAGAAGGTGGATTTTTTGCAGATTGTTTAAATAAGTTTTCTATGGTTACTAGTCAGTTATCTTCTATGAATATCAATTTTGATGAAGAAGCAAGGGCTCTCTTGATTTTGTGTTCTTCGTTGGAAAGCTAGAATGACTTGGTAATGGTTGTGAGTAAATTTGTTTCTTGATCTAATAACCTAAATTTTGATG
This sequence comes from Cupressus sempervirens, assembly GCA_028749045.1. Taxonomy (NCBI): domain Eukaryota; kingdom Viridiplantae; phylum Streptophyta; class Pinopsida; order Cupressales; family Cupressaceae; genus Cupressus; species Cupressus sempervirens. The sequence continues at coordinate 630,577,012 of CM053791.1, read as the reverse complement.
ATGTGATTGGTGTTATTTCAAGTGAAGAAACTTGTAGGAAAACCTTAGGTGAATCTACATCAGGAAGTTCTTTGAACACACAAAGCATAGGTAGAACGATTGAGAGAGCAAGTAAATTTGGAAATTATGGGAAATCAAGAGGAAAATAAAAAAGGAAGAGGTTTCAATCTAGAGAATCGAGAGAATATCAGTATTGTAGAAAGCTAGGGCATAAGAAAAAAGATTGTTGGACTCAAAAGAACAGTGAAGGAGATAAATCAAAAGAAAACAAGGAGGAAAATGTGGTAAGTAACAAATCCAAAGAGGATGCTTTACTTCTTTCTTTAGAAAGTGTTGATGATTCTTGGGTTTTAGATTCTGGGGCTGTATTTCATGCTACACACCATAGAAGTTATTTTATTGATTATGTAGAAGGGGATTTTGGGCTTGTTTATATGGGGGATAATGAACCTTGTTAGATTGTTGGAAAAGGAAAAGTTAAGATTAAGTTGTAGAATAAGAATCATTGGCTACTACATGAGGTAAGACATGTTTCAAGGCTAAGTAGGAACTTAATTTCAGTAAGGCAACTCAATGATGAGGGTTGCATAGTTAATTTTAATGATAAAAATTGGAAGGCTAAAAAAGTTTCCCTTGTAGAAGCAAAAGGTGTGAAAGTAGGCACCTTATATCTTTTTACATGTCATAATGTTCCTTCTACTTTAATTATTATAGTCGAGTAGGAAGAAAAAAAAATTGTTGTAAATTTTGATGCAACACTATGACGCAACAAAGTTGCGCACATGAGTTAGAAAGGTATGAAATTACTTCATTCAAAGAAAGCTTTACCAGGTTTGAAATGTGTCAATATGGATTTTTGTGAAAGTTGGGTGTATGGAAAATAAAAGAGAAAGAGTTTTGTGAAGAGTAGGAAGGACAAGAAAAATGTGAAATTAGAGTTTGTGCATACAGATGCATGGGGAGCATCTCAAGTATCCTCCCTTGGTGGATCTCATTATTATGTTACATTCATTGATGATGCAACTAGAAAAGTATGGGTTTATTTCCTTAGACAAAAATCTAATTTATTTCAAAATTTTAAGAAATGAAAATGCTTGGTTGAAAGGGGATTGGTAAGAGATTAAAATGTCTCATATCTAATAATGGTGGTGAGTATTGCAGTCATGATTTTGAAGATTATTACTCTACTAATGGTATTCACAAACAACAAATTGTTCCAAGGACTCCATAAGAAAATGGAGTGGTTGAACGCATGAACAAGACAATAATGAAGTGCATGCATGAGGTACCCTTAAACATGTGGGTAGAGGTTGTCAATACTATTGTATATTCTATTAATAGAGGTCCCTCTACTCCTTTGGGTTGTGCTATTCTAGAGGAGACATGGATTGGTAAGAAGGTGAGTTATTCTTTTCTCAAACCTTTGATTGTAAAGAATTTGCACATATAGATTCTTAAAAGAGAACCAAGCTGGAAGCAAAGTAAAATAAATGTATTTTTTGGGTATGGCATTGATGAATTTGGTCATAGGCTTTGAAATTTTGAAAATTGTAAAATTATAAGAAGTAGGGATGTCATATTCAATGAGAAAGTGTTGTACAAAGATCTGTCACAACAACATGAGAAGAAAGAAAATTATTATGTAGTGTTCGACGATACTCCAAGAGATGATGTTCCAACAGTTCTTCATGATTTGCAACAACCACAACAACAAATACCACAAACCCTAGTGCATTTTAGATGGTTAAAAAGGCTAAGTAGACCTCCAGACATATTTTCTCCCTTGTACTCTATTTTACTAACTGATGTTGGTGAACTTGAATGTTATGATGAAGTTGTGCAGGTGGATACAAAGATTTAGTGGGAGTCTACAATAAAAGAAGAAGCAGACTCTTTGTTGAAAAATAAGACTTGGGATTTATGTGAGTTGCCTATAGGTAAAAGGGCTTTATAGAATAAATGGGTTTATAGGTTGAAAGAAGAGGATGGAGGTAAGAAAATATTTAAAGCCAGGCTATTGGTAAAAATATTTACATAGAAAAAGGGCATTGATTTTGATGAGATATTCTCTCATGTTATTAAAATGGCTTCTATTTGCATTGTTTTAAGTATTGCGGCTAATGAAGATTTTCATTTGGAGTAGCTTGATGTTAAAACAACCTTTCTTCATGGTGATTTGGATGAAGACATATATATGGCACAACCATAGGGGTTTAACATCAACGGTAAGGAGAACTTAGTGTGCAAATTATAGAAGAGTTCATATGGCTTGAAGCAAGTACCTCACCATTGGTATCTAAAGTTTGATAGTTTTATGCATGAGCATGGATATAGTATGTGCCATTCAGATCATTATGTTTATTTTAAGAGGTTGGATGATGATAACTATAATATTTTATGTTTATATGTTGATGATATGCTTGTAGATGGGTCTAACATGGATCACATTAAGGGGCTAAAACACCAGTTAGCACATTCACTTGCTATGAAGGATTTGGGGGAAAAAAACCAAATTCTTGGTATGAAGATTTGCAAAGGTATGAAGAATAGAAAATTGACATCATCTCAGGGTGATTATATTGAGAAGCTATTGCACTATTTCTCTATGGAGAATGCTAAAGTTGTCAACACACCTTTACCTAGTCATTTGAAGTTGACTAAGGAGATGTGTCCAAAGACACAAGAAGAGGAGGATAAGATGTCCAAGGTACCTTATGCTTCATCTATAGGAAGCTTGATGTATTATATGGTATGTACTAGGCTAGATATTGCACATGTAATGGGAGTTGTTAGCAGGTATATGAGTCATCTAAGAATTGAGCATTGAAATGTAGTCAAATGGATCCTCAGTTATTTGAGCAAACATCCAGTAAGTTTTTACACTTTGGGGGCTCTACTACTAACTTATAGGGCTATGTTGACTTGGATTTGGTAGGAGATATTGATACCATGTAGAGTACTATAGGTTATGTATTTACTATTGGTGGAGCATCAGTGAGCTAGGTTTCTCAATTACAAAAGGTGAATGCTTTATCCACTATAGAGGTAGAGTATGTTGCTACTATAGAAGCATCCAAGGAGATGATATGACCTCAATTCTTCTTGAAAGAATTGGGAAACCCTTAGAGGGATAATTATTTGTTTACCAATAGTTAGAGTGACATTCGTCTTGCAAACAATTATGCTCTACATTCAAATATTGTTGAATGTGTTGAATGATAAGGTTGGATGAGAAAATTTCTTCTTATGACAGTATCAATCTATAAGGGATTATGGATTATAATCTATTTTTTTTCACTGGATCATAATAATATTGGACTCACTAGTTGGTGGATGTAGCCCAGGGATTGGGTGAACCACATTAAATCTTAGTGTCTCATGTTCTCTTCTATGTGATTTTGTTATTTTTTGATATTGTCTGTATTTGTATATAATTGTTATTTATGTTTGTGGTTTATCCTAACAAAACACACAACCCAAGTGTTTATCATGGTTCAACACAACTTGTGATTATGTCCACATCGATAAGGAAAAATCTCTTATTTATTTAGCTCATATTTACATCACAATAGTAGCTTTAGCTTGTCAAATATAATATATGATTAAGCCTCCAATTATATACATTTATAAAGACTCTCAAGAATTGAAGTTATAAAGATTTGGAGGGAAACATAATAAAAATCATAATGATAAATTATGAAGGTTGTTGGGCTTCACACACATGAAACTCCCACTTGAAGTCCAATTGTTGTAATGTTAGAGACTCCACCACATTCCCCTATTGTTATTTCTTTTCAATGCCAATAGAAGTTAGAAAAAACTCAAATTTTCCTCATGGAACAACCTCTGTAAGTGAATCGTTTGGATTATCCTTGGTGTTGATCTTCATGACTTGAAGTTTTCCTTCAAGTTTTCTTTGAATTAAATGACAGCGAACTTTAATATGTTTAATCCTATTTTGAAACATTGCATTCTTTGATAATCTAATGACACATTTATTATCAAAAAACTAGACGAAACCTTATCAAGGACTATCAAAATCACCAAATAGATGTTGCAACTAGATCAACTCTTTTCCCCTTGTAGTGAGAGCAATATATTCAACCTTGATAAATGAAAGTGAGACCACTTGTTGAAACTTTGATGCTCAAGTGTTTGTAAATTGCTCCAACACTTGTATCACATAGCCAATAATAAATATTCTATTGTCATAGTTCTCATCGATAACTAACTCAATGTATCATTATGATGATGCATCCTTGCAACCAAAACAAAACATAGAATTAGAAGTATTCTTAAAATACTTGAAGATCCACGTAATCAAATCCTAAGGTTATTTACTTGGATTACTCATAATTCTTCTAAAAAATCCCACTACTTGGGAAATATCTAGATGAGTGCATACCATCACATACATAAGGTTTCCCTTTGGTGAAGAATATGAAATGCTCTTCATACAAATTTTTTCTTCTTGTTTCTTGGAACACATGGTTGAAGATAAATAAAATTTATCAACAAGAGGAGTGTTGAGCAGTTTGGCATCTGTCATGCTAAATCTTTCCAACACCTTGAGGACATAATTCTCTTGCGATAGCTTGATTCCCCTCTTGTGTCTATCATGGAAAATGGTGATACCAAGTATTTGTATCACTGCCCCTAGGTCCTTCATTGCAATCCTTTGTGATAAATTTTCTTTCAATTCAAAAATTAACTTCATATTAAAATTGGTTACAAGAATGTAATCAACATAAAGAAATAGAATAAAAAAAGAGACATTAGGCATGTTCTTGTAGTAGACACATGGATCACATTTATATTGAAGATAGTTATTTTTAGTCATGAATCTATCAAACTTGAGGTATTATTTCCTTAGTGCTGGCTTGAGTCCATACAAACTCTTCCTTGATCTACAAAATAGATTTTTGTATCCATATTTTATGAATACCTCAAGTTTCATTTTATAAAACTCTTCATTTAGATCACCATGAAGGAAGGAGGTTTTGACATATAATTTTTCAAGTTCAAGGTTATTAAAAACAACTAGACCAAGAATTGTCCAAATAGTAGTCATCTTGACTATAGGTGAGATGATTTCATTGAAATCAATTCCCTTTTGTTGATCAAAGCCTTTAACAACCAGCCTAGCTTTGTATCTTTTGTGACCTTTGCCTTCATCTTTCAATCAAAAAATTCTATCAATTTTAGAATGCTTCTAATTGCTAGTAATGGAACCAAATCCCTAGGTTTTTTTTCCATGAGTGAGTCCATATTATCTTTCATAGCTTCCTCCCATTTGTGAGAATTTGACACTTTGCAAGCATCTTTGAAACTTATTGGTTCTACTTGGTCTGAATGCAATAATTATGGATTTGCTTCTTCAGAACATAAAAGCTCAAATTAAAGAATCTGGTTGGATTTCTTCCATGTCTAGTAGATTTCATTAATCCCTGATTATTTTCCCCCTTTTTCATGCTCATATTTCTACTATTTGCAATATATTCTTTATCCTTTTCCCATGGATTACTAATATTGACTTCTTCGTTTAAAATTAATTTGTTCTATAGTTCATGAGGATTACCTATGGAATTGGGTATAGAATAGGTCCTATGAATATTAGTGACAATTTTCATAGAGACATCTTGATTTGGATAATAGTCATTTGTTTGAGTGATGCCTTGCTTTCTCAAACTCTTTTTGTAAATAGTATTGGTGATTCCAATATAACTACAAGCATGTTCTATCATAATTTTACCTTGTTGGTGAATAGAATCTTTGTGGAAGATAAATACATGTGACTCTCAACTTGTGAATGTGGATGTCAATGTTGGCTAGTGTAGATAAAGTTAGCTATGTGCCTTTGGTTGGCATGCTTTGTGCATGGTTTGATAGCATGATCTTGGAAATATGAGACACATAGGAGAGGAACCTATGTGGAGTCCACCTCAACCATGGGTAGACTATCAACAAAGGGAGCATTCAAGTAATTATTGTTTCATATTAAGGGAATTGTAATAGTTTGAAGTGAGTTTGGGTGAGAAACCTAGACATTGAGATGTCTAACATATTATAGAACACATACATGAGTTTCTAGTAGGGTGAGGCAAGGTGGGCATCTATGCCACCATAGGATCTTTGATAGCTAAGGGAGTATAATAAACAACAATGTCCATATTATCACTCTCATGCATTCTTAGTGTCAAGTATTTATGTATTTTAATGCTCAAGTGGGGAAGTATCATCCTTTTAATTATTTATTTGTATTTGAAAATGAAATTGTATCAGAAGTATTATGATTATACTATCTTAAATTGGAAGGACTCTAATTTAATGATGGTTTAACACCTATTTAATGTGATATCATCATCTCCTTGTATCTCTTCTCATTTCTCCTAGGTAGAATTAGGGTACTTGAGACCTAATTGATCCTCTTTATTAACATAAAGCTTGAGGTAGGATCTAGTCACCTAGGTCCTCTCTTCCCTCATCCAATCACTTGAAATAACTTTTTAATGTTGTAATGGTCATATCTCAAAATATGTACCTTATTTTCTAGCTTTGAGAGTTGTTTAGGGATATTGAAAGAATATTGAGGGTTATGGGCCCTAGATGGAAGGGACATATTGCATCCCTACCTAATTAGGGATGTAGTGCATGTCATGTTGGGAAAATCAGGGACATAGTGCATCCTTGCATGGGCCTAGATTGATCCTTAGAGTTAATGCATTATATAATTGACCTATGGGAAAAAGTAATTCTAACCCCTCTACAGACCGATCCATTTTCTTTAGTTTGATAATCAAGCATTAATATTACACACACAAACATTCTCACACTCTAGAATTCAAATATTCAAGCTCTCAAAGCATGCTTATCTCCTTCAAAAGTAGATTATAAAGATTTCCAAATTTTATGAGACGTCTCTAGTGATTTTAATTGACTATATTTTTTTTTAGGAAGAGCTAATAGTAATGCTTCTCTAGCTCACATATTACACATAAACATATCTCTTTCTTCTTCATTACATTCCTCAAGCTTGGTTTCTTCCACAATAAATTTGTTACTCTTTGTCAAAAACCAATATCTTGGACCCATACATAGAAACTAGGTCTTCATATTTTCCTTTCAAATATCATAGTTAACTTCATAAAAATTAGGAATTTCTTTTTTGAAGTGATACGCTATTGATCTCCCAAAGTTGTGAAGCTTTCTCTTCGTGGACCTGATGCTCTAATACCAATTGTTAGAAAGTAAAGTCCACCAACATAATTGAGACTAGGGCTGAATGAGTTATATAATTATAATAACAATTATCAACCTTCTTAATCCTTAACCATATGAGCAGTAAAATCAGAAACCATAACAAGATACTCATACACAATAACACCATATATGTTAATTAGGGGAACCCTTGATCAGACAAAAAACCCTAGTGGGAATGGTACCCACAAAATGATGTACCAATATACATATTCATTGTTATAGGATGGATCTTGTTAGGTGGCAATAAATACATTCAATACATATTAGTCCCTATTAGGAGATTTTGAATCCCTATTAGGAGATTTCAAATCTATTAGGAGTTATAGAAGGTAGATGAACCCACTGTCCAAACAACTTCAGGGCAAAGATCACTGAACTCACTATCTGATTGATCTTTGTATTATTCCTTGCAGAATAATAGAGATTAATTATACTTGTACTTCCTATGTCCTATTAATCAGACTTCCTCTTCTGATCTTGTCACTAGATCACCAAGTTTACATCCAATAATGCCTTGGATTTCTTACTCACATTTACCAAATATTTTGCATATATCTTCATACCATCACTCTTGACCAAAAAGAAAATAACCTTCCTTTATACCTTGTCCTCAAAACAATTCCTTGAGTTGGCCTTGGGATTTCCCAATTAATTATAATAGGACCCCATTAAGATAATTAATTAATTTACAATTTCACAACATTGTCAACTCATAGTATTTATAACTTACCACACATGTGACCTCAAACCTTGCCTAGTTGCTGATATCATTATTATACTATCTACTATCATTGTCTATCTTTTCATGTCACGATTCTATCTTTGTTAGGAGATACAATCCAACCATGAAAAACTTCATCTCAAGAACTCTGTCTATATACTACTCTTTGTAAATAAAGTATATCTTCTAGATTTCTTTGACGTGTTTCATGGTCACTTAACCTCATCATCAAAACATAGTTTAAAATATGTCCTTAACTATTCTACTTGATAATCAATATTGTGTATGTATGACCTCAATCTATGTATGCTACTTTACCACTCTTCACATAAATACCACTATGTTGACATCAATGACAAACACAATCATTAATACAACATCTAAATTATGCTAGCAATCTCTCACATGCTCTAGAAATTCTTAGGATACTTCCTCAAAGGAATACCATCAACATTCATGCTAACACATGGCTATACCCAAAAAAGTACTCCTTAACAAGGTGTAACTAAACAAGGTCCTAGTCCACCTATGGTAACATTACAAGGACCTCCTCAAAAAGGTTATAGCCAAAAAAGTACTCCTCAACAAAGTGTAGCCCAACAAGGTCCTAGTCCATCTATGGTAACTTTAGAAGGACTTTATCAACAAGGTTATACCCAACAAAACACTCCTCAACAAGGTGTAATCCAACAAGGTCCTATTCAACAACCAAACATCAAATATCAAGGATCTTATCAACTAGGGATGACCCCACAATGAATTACACAAAAATTTTATCCTCAACATGTTTCTTCTCAAGGTCATAGTCAAGAAATTCCTTTTCAACAATTCAACTCAACATTTGAAGGGTCTCATCAACAATGGTATAACATTCCTAGTATAAACTTTTAAAGTTTAAATCCTCAGGCAATTAGTATTCAAGGAAATATCCCACTTGAACATACATTATCATTAGACCCTTTGGCACAATATATCCAAATTCTTTAACAACAAATCCAATAAATTCAAATTGGATCTTCATCCAAAAGATACACTTTAGAAGATATATGTCCATATCCTTTTGACAAAATTTTGTTCATGATTTTGTTTCCTCCTCATTTGAGGTTCCCAAATTTGATAAATACAAAGGAAATATGGATACATAAGACCATGTTAGATAATTTTGTGCTACCTACATTCAAATAGCTCATAATGAGGCTTACCTTATAAGAATATTTCCATGATGTTTTGGAGGAAAAGTTATGGAATGGTTTTCTAAGTTACCACCTTGTATTAAGTCTTTTAATGAGCTAGCTGATATCTTTGTAACACATTATTCCTACAACATTAGACATGAAGTGACTATGTTTTACCTTTGCAACACAAAAAAAAAGAATGGGGAACGATTCCTTACCTTTTTAAAAAGATGGTGTCACCTCTTATCAAAATATCCATGAATCATTCCTGAACATGAAAGGATGGATATTTTTATACAAAATCTTACACCAGACACGAGCTATAGAGTACAATTACAATATCTACCAAAATTCAAAAAGATCATTGAAAATGATGTAAAAATCAAAGAAGCTATGGTTCGGAAAAGGAGAACTCAAAATTTACACAAAAGGCAATGCTAGTTCTTCAAATCCAAAAAACAAAAACAATTCTAATAGCAACAATGAAAAATCCAAATATTGGAATGATAACAAAAACATTGTAAGTGATAGAGCAGTTGATAATCAAAATATCAAAACATCACAAATAGTCTAAATCTTGGAAAAAAATCTACTACTCAAACAAATCAAAATGATCAAGAATCCAAAAACAATTAGTCTTTCATGAGAATATCTTTTATACCCAAGGAAAGAACATTTTCTCCTATAGGGAGAATCTCTTTAATCCGCTTTAAGGAAGTTAATCACTCAAAAACTTATCACACTTCCTAAAGTAAAATATTACAAAGCAAAAGTAAAACCATTACTGTGGAATGATGATGACTATGTTGAATTCCATAGTAGGAAAGAACATAAAATGAATGACTATCAATGATGTTGGTCTTGACTAGCATGTTCAACTTAGTCTGGCACTCTGCACTTATTGCACATCTAGTCGTACACCTACTAGAGCCACTCCATATTCCTTGGTCTTTGGAAATGAAGCTATACTTCCCCTTGAGGTCGAGTTACCATCTCTCATAGTGTCCTTAAGGGATCTTATTCTAAATGAGGACTACATAGTATCACACTTACAAGAATTGGAATTGCTAGATGAAAAGAGACAAGAATATTTCAACTATCTAAAAGTGTATCAAAAGAGGATGCTTATCAGTACAATAAAAAAGTGAGACCTAGAGAATTTCATGTGGGTGACCTAGTCCTGAGAGAAAATCAAAAGAATAAAGCTGATAGAGAAAAGAGTGGAAAATTTGAATCAAATTGGCTAGGTCATTTTGTCATCACAATAGTATTTGGATTTGGGGCATATCAATTATCAAATTTTGACCATAAGTTGTTGGATAAACCTATCAAATACATAAACCTTAATAAATTATATTTATAAAATCCTAGTGCAAGTGGAAAAAATACAAAAAAAAAAAAAAACCTAAAGCAAATGGTGAAAACCTAGAAATAGGGGTCATTTGTGACAAAACTGGCTCTTCTATCTATTAGATTTCCTCTAAGTTCTCCAGAACCTATTCCATATCCATCATCCCTTTTATCAAACCTAATCATTTTTCCTATACATAACCATAATAAACTATTGACCATGTATATATCCATAATAAAGTTTCATCATAACTTGGGTTGGATTTTATTTTTATCTATCCCCCTTCCATGTCTTTCTCCATCAATAAGTTGGTCCAATACCTAATTGGGGGCATGTCTTCGACCTAGTTCTGAAAGTGGATATTTGACAAACTATGTCTCAAAAGAGGACATAAAAGGATTCTATTTTAACAATCTTTAGATGAACAAACAACAACCAAGTGGTTCTCATCAGTGGATTAAATTATTGACTCAAAACTCATAGTACTCAATCAAATTGTTACCAAAATAAAAAGCTTTGATTCATCCAAAATCTAAATGAGTCACATAAAACAATAACATGATTTTTGGCAATATATTTATGTATCTGGTGATAGTTTTAATTGATTATTAGAGTAAATGCATCATCAATTTAATTTCATTGTTATCACATTCTTAAGCTATTAAAGGATGTCTCATTGGTATGAGTTCATCACTTCCATTTACTATTATGACTAGAGTAGATAGAATTAAACATGATATTTTTCTTCTTTTTTTGTTTGTGGGGTGTTTTCCTATTGTACTCATTGAACATTTATGTCGAGAGTAACTATGCCTGTTGACCTTTATGCATCAATTGAGAATTCCATGTTAACAAATTTTATTTTCACACTATTTTGTTGATCATGAAGAGTCTCAACTATATTTACCTCAAATATTTGTTCATATGATGAATTGGAAAACATTCCTTGTCTGTTCATCATGCAAATGAAACGCAGTTCATCTCCATTCAATTATACCTAGATGCCTGTCAAGTTTGCAATATTGATATCCATGTAAGGAATTCTCTGGTCATCCTAGTTTAATTATACCATGATGCTTGTATTCTCTTACAACAATAAAGAATCTAGTGATGATAAAAAATCATCTTCCCTTTGAAAGAAAGATGTCACAATAAAGCAAAGAATGTGAACTTTATTGTTATTTCTTCTTTCTTTCTTTTTTTTTTTTTTTTTCAGTTTTCATTTTCATATCCATATCCATTTTCCCTATTCATCCACATGCATTTGATGTTGAGTATGTGAGGTTTCTTTTATAGGTTATAAGTCTTTTCTTCCCAGTATCTTCTTTTCTTTTATTAGGTCTTTTAGGTTAAAACTTTGTTATTATCCAAATTGAAGCTATTGGTACATTAATCAAACATTTTGCATCTCATTATAGATTTCCATCATTAGCAAAGTTTATTCACTTTTACATTAGGTGTACAACCCTTTGTTAATCTTAGGTTAAGTCATCATTATAATTTATTTTACTCATTTTTTATTAACACTTTCATTTTAGACATCCATACATGATAAAATAAAATGCATTCATAAATTGCATAGCATCTATCATTAAAAATTTAGAAACATTGCATAATAAACATTGCATCTCAACATTTTCATCTCATCAAAATAAAACATCTAGAACATTAGAAAATCCAATTTCATACCATCATAAAGGGTATGTGAGGTTTATTTTATATATTATAAGTTTTTTTCTTTGCAGTATCTTCTTTTCTTTCTTTAGGTCTTTTAGGTTGAAACTTTTTTATTATCCAAATTGAAGTTATTGGTACATTAATCAAAATATTTTGCATCTCATTATAGATTTCCATCATTAGCAAAGTTCATTCACTTTCACATTAGGTGTAAAACCCTTTGTCAATCTTAGGTTAAGTCATCATTATCATTTTTTTTACTCATTTTTCATTAACATTTTCATTTTAGATATCCATACATGATAAAATAAAATGCATTCATAAATCACATAGCATCTATCATTAAAAATTTAGCAACTTTGCATAATAAACATTGCATTTCAACATTTTCATCTCATGAAAATAAAACATCTAGGACACTAGAAAATCCAATTTCATCACATCATAGAGGCATCATAAACAATGTATATAGTTGAAAATAAAAAATCATGTCATAATCATATCATATCAAACACTGCATAATAAGGTGTCAGTATCCATCACATATAAATATCATAAATTAATAAAAATAATAAGGGTCCAATTTCCATAATTTCTACGTTTATGCATAGTAAAAAATAATGTACAATATCCAATATCTGATGATATATCATAATAATAACATGTCTCAAAATAAAAAATCCATCAAAGTCCAAAATGTCTATCTATTGTGTATACACCATGCCTAACTAGCAATTCCACTTGACTCTTCTTGTCTATCTCACTGCCTTGGTATAAATTATCTAGCCCCACCAATCTCTCTACCAGTCTTTGTCTGTCCTCTAACCTCTGGCCTTGGTGGTCTTAAGGCTATACCCTCACTATCCCTCTATTGCTTGGATAATGGCCTCCCATAATATGAGCTCTCTCTGAAGTTTTCTATCTGCTGATCCTTGGGAACTTCTCTCTTGTAAGCCTCCATCAAGTATTAATCTCCCTGCCCACTCTTAGCATGAGCCTCATACTCTCTTCATTCAGATCCAAGTCATGAGTCCTCTCCATCTACTCCAATAAGGTCTTTAACCTCTCTAATCTCTATAGTTATCTATCTCACTCCCTCAAAGTGTTCGCTAGCTATCCTTCTAATCTCTCAATCATCTACTCTAGCTGCAGTACCCTATCTTCCTACTTCCCTACCTATGCATAGGCCTCTACAACCCTATCCATCTTATCCTTTGCATCTACACCCTAAACATATACATCATCACCCCCCATTTCCTCATCCTGAGGTTGATACTACAATGGATCATCCAATCGAGGCCTCTCCACCTCTCCCTCTCTATCTTCTGTAGGCACCTCACTAGTCAAATCTGACTCATTTTTTGACAAAAATGGTTGAAATATGGACTCATATTAGTCTAATTTTTGACCAATTATTTTGTTGCTATTTTTTTCATCAAAATTTTGACCAAAGCTTGTAGGTGTCAGAATTACAATGATTTTTTGGTCAAAATTGAACTCTTTTGTCATTGCATCCTAGTGGATACATTGGTCAAAATTGCAACCAAGATTGGTTGAAATTTCCACCAATGTTGGTCAATGCATTGGTCAAAATTGCCACCAAGATTGGTTGATAGTTCCACTAGTGTTGGGCAATACATTGGTCAAAATATTGACAAATCTTTGGTCAAAATTGCCACCAAGATTGGTCAAATTTCCACCAGTGTTGGTCATTGCATTGGTCAAAAGTTCCACTAATGTTTGTCAAAATTTTGACTAAATTTTTTGTTTAAATTTTTTTTGACTAACTGCAATGAGTTTGTGAACATTATAAAATGGACTGCCTCACACCCTCACAATAGTTAGGGCCTAACTACTATTTAACTATGTAAGGCTACAACATAATTATCATTTCTAGACATAAAATCCCTTAATGTCATGCGATACCATGATCATTGTTTTGATGAGTGCAATCCCTAATTTTGTGGCCTTGTGACTAAAAATTCTAACTAAAGCTATGAAGACCATTAACTATTTCAAATTTCTTGTTCACAACTTTGTGACCTAAAAATTGTCTCAAAGCCCCTTAACCACAACATTGTGATAATTGCCTCAAGCCAACTATTTTATGCCATTGTAGCTTTGTGACTTTATTTCTTCATTGACTATGTAGACTTGTGAAGATGCAAAGAAAACTTTCAACCATTGATCACTCCATCATGACTACTTGTTATTTCTTTCCACTAACTACTACAAAATGAAAATAAACACTAGAGTAACTACCATCACACCATTGTGACTTAGGTTCTTAACTCAACAAATAATCCTGTGATGGTACGAACAATGATTGTGCAACTATGTATCCTTGAACAAGGTTTACACTTAAATCTTTATGACAGTGTGAAAAATGCATTCCACATCATCACCATCTTGACCCCAGGTTAACCTTGATCCTTGCAATGGTGCGAAATGGACTTCTCTAGTTAGCTTTTGTATTGTCGCAACTTAGACTCTGAAGGTCATTTAGATAGAATGTATCGATCAAAACCAACTTTCATCTTTCGAAGGGATAATCCTAAAATTGAATATGAATTTTTTTTCTAATTTCCAAGTAAATGTAGCTATCTGAAATTAAGATTTTATCAATGATTGCTAACTTAAGGTGTGTTCAGTAGTGCTATAACCATACATCAAAAACAAGTTATGTAGAACAAAAGAATTTTTCAATAGATTTTTTTTACAAAGAACAAAAAAAGACAACCCATTGCACCACATACCAAAATATGTTGATTGCAATCATAATCTTAGACATATGTAGTCTAAAAGATAAAATAAATAAAAATTCCCAATTAATGGAAATGGTTAACGAGCACTAGAAGCAAAGGTTTTTCTCTGCTATTATTCAACTTTTTTTAGCCTATTGACATAATGACCTTATTCATGAGTTCTTAAATTGAAAACGTGCATCCTAGATGTTCATGATATCTAAATTAAGGATACAAAAACTATATGTTTGTGACACCTAAATAGGAGGGACAAATCCTAATTTAACAAGCATTATGTCTATGATAATTACAAATATAATTGGTAACACAAAATCTTGGAAGAATATTTCTTGGGCTACACCACTATTGTCCATCCATGTGATGTATAGATCCAATACTATCTCTGCAACACCTTCCTAGTGAATGTGTACTTCAAATGGATACTATTAATTCATATATTCAATATTTAGAAATATATATATCAAAAATTATTATATGCTCACCAGTAATTAAAGATCAACATCTTTTGAGGTCCTTGAAGAATCTAAAGATACATAGCCTCAAATCCCTAGTTGCTTCTTCCCCTAAAATAAATGGAAAATCCTAAATGTGATTTAAAGAATGATTAAATTGGCCTAAAAGACAGAATTTAAAATGCAATATTAATATTCATAAATTTTTATTGATATTCAATAGATGATTCTGCAACTTACATTGATGTATTGTATTCGTAGATGCCCAGAGCCAAGTATGCTTGTTGGAAAAAATGGTGAGCATTAAAGAAAGTTGGTATACATATGAATTGAAGTATATAAATGTAGTTATCAAATAATTACAAAAAAGTACTTGATCAAGGTTGATTTTTATTATAGTTCTTAATAGGGAGAAGTAACATGATCTAGATAAGCAATAGGAGTAAGCATTGCAACTTTCTTTTCAAGGCTTGCAAGATCACTGCTTGTGAATCCAACAAATCTTGTCACGGCTCCTTGCATTATTTAGATACAAAATTTAGCTAGTTATATGAAATTATTTTCTACATATGTATATGTATAGATTGAGTTCAAGGTGAGTTCAGAGGTTGCTGATTGCAAGGAGATTTGATATTAGGTATAGTGGTCATCATGGAATAAAATATGGATGCAAGGTGCATTCAAAGTTCATCCATATTTAGGATGTTGGCCTTGTTTTTCACAATTTTAAATTTTTCAAAATTACAGTGAAAAATATAGCTATCCATTTGAAATTACAGATTGTGTGTCCTTTTTTTGGTTATGGCCTAGAAAAAATCCCTAAAATTATGTTACCCTAATGACTTTTTTCCCTAGATTCCTAAAAGTGGGTTTACATTGTTCACATTTTTAAGAATGCGTGGGAGTTTTCTTGCTTAAGTTTTTTAAGTCCTAACTTGTTGTTAACCCTTGTGACCATGTTATGAGGACCTCATATCACCTAGCCCACCAATACACATGTCAAAATATTATATTCATGTATTGGTTAAACTTTGTGCATCTTCAGAAAGTGCAAATACACTAGCCATTGATCTAACAAGATCTGATGGTTATGAAAATTGTGGGCCCCCTAAGGTTTTTTTATGGCAGAGCTTGACCTCTAACCATGATATGTATGGTTAGTTTCAACTTTATGACTTGAAACTAGATGCTATACTTTTGAGCTATGAAGTTGCATTGACTGTTAAGATGATAGGGTCACACCTTCACGACCCCTCTAACAGTTAAGTAATGAATTGGGGTGATAGAGCGCAAAAAGGTAATTACATCATCACAACTTCAAAATCTTCATTCAAATAAAGGAAATAAAGGACTTAGGGATACAAGGAATGAATAAGGTTTTTGCATATCCCTATCAAGTTTTTATGGCAATAAATAAATAGTCCAAAGGACATAGTCATGGTTGTCACCTTGGATTTCATGAGACTGGATGTAGAAGAAAAGACTCAGTCCAAGGGTTAGATACTTCCTATATTCAACTAAATTCTTTTTAGATCAAGACCAGCTTCCATAGAATCATAGGGACACTCTACACTTTAGCCTCTACAAGGCTAAGGTGGGTGCACCTTAGGGATGAGAATGACTGGATATTTTTTGATAGTCTTTTTCATAGTTCATTCATTCACACTCTTCTCTCTGGATCTATCCCCTATAGGAGATAATGGTCACAATTATCCTTAGATTTGTAATAACTCCTTGATTATAGTAGCTACCTATAATTTAGAGAAATATTATTACAATTTGATTCTTTATTACAGAAAAGTAAAATTGATTTGATTTATATATAGTTTGTGTAACCAAACAATTGGATAAATTTGAATCACAACATGTGATTAGTGTCTTATCCATGTTGTTGTATAGAGTCACACTAGTAAATACTTGACCTATATAATTTCCTTGCAATTGAAATTTTTAGTTGTTAACCCTAAACCCCATTCTTATGATATCCCTTTCAAATGCTTTGAAACCCTATCAATTTATGGAAGCAATTACTTAATTCCTTGAATTAAAAGTAGCAATAAGTTGACATACAACCTATCTAAGCTACATTGTATTGCATGAATTTTTCTCACCCAATCCTAAAGTAACAAGCATATGAAAATGGAGACAAAATTTAGAGACACAAATATTCATAACTCCCTCCTTGTATTAATAATTTTTCAAACTAATACACTATTGGTATAAACTCAATAACAAATCAGAATATGATAGACTTGTTATTCAATATTCTTAGACTTGAAAAACTGAATACATCATACAATTAACACAAAGAAAATTTGACTGACTATAGACAATAGCATAAACATGAAAAGTTATATAAAATTTAGACCCTCCTCTAGCCTTGGGCACTCACTTATATAGTGTGAGATGCAACAAGCTATAGGCATAGAGGGAAAATGAAACTTTTCCTTAGAAAAAAATAAATACAAAAGGACAAAAGATGTCGCTATCAAAAATAGACAATACTTGCTCTTGCTTTCAACTTTACAACATAATGTCTCTATCATTGATCTTCTTGTGGCGGGACCAATTTTGTTGTAGAAATTGCTTGTTGATCTGTTGTATCTAGTAATTACCTCTATTACATATGTTTCTCTTCCAACTATGGATCCACTTGGCTTATACTTGATGTATCAGGTTCAGTGATCTAGATATTTATCACAATTGCTTAATCCCCTACCATATCAACAGTTTCAATTTCCATATGCATAGTTCTTCATCTAATCTCTCTGTTTGCACTGATACATCAATTAACTATATATTTTCTATAGAAACAAACTTGTCCACATTTTCTCCTTCAATGATGGAGCATAATCAGTTACCCACTTGTCAAAGAGTGTATCATTAGGCTAATTAAAACTCAATATTTCTTGTTCCTTTCTCAATACATTTATCCCAATTCTCCTTATTTCTTCAAAATCTTATTTAAAAGAACAAAAAAATAATTGTACTTGTACCACTTCCTCTATAGTTCTAGCAAACCAAATATAATTTTTATCATTTACAACTATATTAAGCTTGATGCTTATTAATTCATTCAATTCTTTAGCCCATTCCTCCTTTTCTCTTATCTAGCCTATACCTTTAAGTTCATGTGGAAAGAGATCAAATTTTTCATTAAGCTATTTTAGGAAACAATTATTTATTTTTCTCTACAAAAAATTTCTCATACAATCAAAATCCAGGAGACCAATTTCCTAGTTAAAAGTTCTTTCAACTCATTCATTATAAAAATCAATCACATGACAACAAAGGGTTATGATGATATCATCCATACTAATCCATTTTTCCAAAATTGGATTTAAAGTTGCCTCATTATTCATTAACTCATTCCATATCTCCACTGATTTTGACAATTCTAAATAAAATGAAGGCTAACAAACTCTGTTCACTAGATATAAAATTGTATCTCTTATTTTATCTTCATCCTTGATGCCCAATTCCACATCTAATGACCATATTTTTTCCTTCTCATCAAGCTCATCTTTCATATACATTTATGAGTCTTGAGGAGTACTGCGAATATCTACAATTGGGATGGTATTAAAAGGTAGTACTGGAGGAGGAGGATAAGAAATCTTGAGCTGACCAAATTTATGTAATTACATTTGTTTTCCCAAACTATTTATCCATTTGTGATTTCCATTTGGTTAATCTTCTTTCTTCTTTCTTCATAGGCATGCAAGACATTTTCAAGTTTATCATTTAACTCCAAGAATTTATTCTTGTGTTTTGTAGAAACCACAACTCCAAAATAAGACATTTCTTTAGCCACTCGGGCCACTTTTTCACCATCTACCTCTTCTACCTTGTAAACCATTAGACTACTTGTGTGCTCAAAATTTGAGACCTCTTGAATTATGGCCTTGTCTCTCTTCTGAATAGACCATATGAACAAGGCTTGATGGTCATCATTGTATTTCAACCCTTTATGGGTAGGAAACAGTTCCTCCTTAGTTTTGAACTGGGTGTCTTTTTCCTCTCTAACTGCATAAAAGATCATTGCATTAGTAATGTCCCATTTAGGAAGTATCATGACCCCAGAATCCTTTAACTGCTGCCTTTCTCCCTTAGGGGTTATTTCTCCAAATTTTTCTATAAGGATAGCCTCGACCTCTTCTTCAATTTTAGAGTCTTGCCTATCAAGTTGCTCTATTTTAATTTTCTTGCACCTTATGTCAAAATTGCTAATATTTCCCCTCCACAAAAATTGAGTAAATGCTCTATATTTTAAAAATCTTTCATCATCCAAAAACTTTGTAGACACCTGTTCCACCATAGGGT
This sequence comes from Cupressus sempervirens, assembly GCA_028749045.1. Classification (NCBI taxonomy): domain Eukaryota; kingdom Viridiplantae; phylum Streptophyta; class Pinopsida; order Cupressales; family Cupressaceae; genus Cupressus; species Cupressus sempervirens. The sequence goes on along the minus strand of CM053791.1, from coordinate 630,557,288 downwards.
CAATTTCTATACCTTGAAAATCTCCCACAATATGAGCTAATGATGGCATGGGAGGTTCTTCAAGTGCTCCTTCCTCTATTTTTGTAGTAGCTATAACAATATTCCTTTCATTTCTCATTTTTTTAAATTTCTCCCTTAAGGAGTCTTCATCATCTATTTGAATAGGGTTTTGTGAAGGAGAATACTCTTCAATATTGGAAGAGGAACTTTGTTCTAACTTCTACTTCTTTGTAGTAGGTGTACTAGGTGGACTCTTAAATTGTTGTCTCTTATAAATAGGTATAGGTTGACTATTTCTTGCCACAACATAAATAGGTCTCTTCTACAATGTGTACTTGCCTAGGTTTATGATTGCTTTGCTAGCCAACCTATTTTCTACCTCAATGGCCTTGTCTAAATAAGTTTGAGTCAAAATTATTTTCTTTTCATTTAAGGTTTGCATAAACCCAACAAAATTGTTCATTAGCATATCTATTTTGGCACTCCAATGTTTCTTATCAGCAAGGGGATTATACTTTGGCTCAAGGGCATTAAAAAATTCAAGAACCCTACTATACACTTTCCATTTTTCTTTTCTAACCTTTTTTTCTTGTAGTAAAAATTAATTTCTAATTATATCTTCAGGAAAATAAACAATATGTTCATGTGATTTAGATCTTTTTCTCTCCTTAAACATATCATAGAATCCTTCAGGATCTATAAAATGAGAATGGGACTGGGCCATCTAGTATTTATCTAAAAAAAATTCTAATTTCCTTCAACCCTTCTTGAAAAAAACAAAATTTTGGACAACAGTAACCTGAGGGAAGAAAGTACCTTTATATATGCCTATCAGTTCCTTTTCTTCTAACCCTCCTATTTTCCATAAAAATTTTGCAATCCCCACCTTCAAATGTACTTGATATGGCAACAGAAGTGGTTTCCCTAGGAAACCATACACTCTAAAGATAGTAGAAACTGAATATGCGATAATATCTCCCCAATTATGGCTCAACTCCAGTCCTTTGGCATAATCCTTTGGTATAATCGATTCTAGCAAGGATTGAGGTATTCAAGGGTTATCTCTAGTCAATAAAATTCTTATCTTGGAAGCAAAAAACCTCTCAAATTTGATGAAACTGACATTAGTGACCTCCCAGGTCATACCAATGCTCCATAGTTAGACTAGTAATTTCTCTCCATCCTTCTATAGTTCCCACTTCATCTCTTTGGAGAAAAAGATAACACCCTTGTACAAAAATATGTACATCAACATTGAGTACCAGTAGAATGGTTTTATAACTTTAGCCATATTCATGCTTATTAATTCATCATGGATTTCTTCTACTGAATATGTAGTGAAATAAAAAATTGAGTTCATGCCATATTGTAGTATCTGAGAAATGATAAAAATAATGGATCCTTGGATGCAATCTTGTTCATCCATTCAAAATATTTTGCAGAGAGAAAAATATAGTGCTTGAGCCTTGGGATTGAAATATTTCCTTAACAATGGCTCTGGGGTATTGGTAGTCACCAATGGTAATTGACCTATTTTAACAAAGTGTTCTTGCAGTGGCCCTCTCCTTAGGTACACCCTCTGTGCATCATATCTTGCTAGCAAATCCTCCATGTCAATTTTCTCATCTACTACATGATTAGGGTTTAACCTAAAAAATTTCCTAATCAACTTTGGTGGAACCTTAAAGAGATTATCTCCACTATGATTCTTGACCATCCTTGACACTGGGTCATATCTCTTTTCTATCATGGCCAATAAATCATCATCAAAGAAAATACCTAGGACAACTAGCTTACCCATGTTGAACTCCCATACATTATTTAGACAAGTATTGAGTTTTATCTTTGAATACCATTTGTGGAAAAGCTCTAAACCCCCAGCAAATGGTTAGGCATCTCTTAACCAATTGGCCTTGTCATAGAAACCCTCACTGACCAGTAATCTAGGGTTTTTAGGTACTAGTTCTTTTCCTTTGGAAGACTCATTAGTTAATTGTGGTAATTGTTCAAGAAAATCATCATGCACAGATCTCAAGTGGTAATCTACTTTTCCTAAACAATCCCTTCATGGAGCTATTTTATCTATATTATCTCAATTACAACTACAAATTCTCAACTAACCAAAGATTTTCAATACTCGCCTAGACAAACTTATTTGCTCCACTAAGAATTTTGTTTGCAATAATTTCTAGCTTTGAGAAAACACAATTTGAAATTTTAAATATTTTTGCACTTTGAAAATTATTTGCTTTGTGGTACTTAATAATGAGAGGAATCATAAATTTTATGGCAATTGGCTTCACACGAACTTGCATTGATCTAAATTAATGCTGTAATAGTCATATTTCAAGCCATGTCACAAAATTTGAAACCTAACCATCAATTTATGCCAAATCAGATGATTCCTTTTAAAACTTCAAAAGGTTGCATTACCCTTTTTAGAATTTGAGCACATGTCAATATGTTGCTTCCCCACTTTGGTTAAGGTTATACCATCTTTAAAATTTGGGGAATCGATGATCATCAATCATCATTGGATCAATGATCCTAAGTGATTCCAACTATTACTACACTCACTTAAAAGACATCGAGCCCATTGATCCAAATCAACATCCACCTATATGTGGGAAATGTGGGCCTCAATCTTCACACACACTTGAACATGATCATTATATGAAAAATCATCCCAGAATGAACATTGAATTGTTCACTCGAGATAATTTGGCAAATCGATTTGTTGCCTCATAACTAGATGGATTATGCTATTGCTCTCAGAATGAGAAGCTAGCAACCATACCTCTAGTACAAAGGATTTTTAAAGCTATATAAGAATGCAATATTATACTAGATGAAATACAATTAATCTAAGAATGAAAGAAATCAAATTATACTATATGTATGCATTTTAAAATCTAGATGATATTAATATGCTAGGAAATGTAAAAGCTATGAATGTATGAGCAAGTGAATATCTCAGCATAAATTTGATGCCAAATCAATTCAAACTCTGTAGTGAGGAATTGAAGGATTCTTAAATAGAATCCTAGGATCGATCAATGGTCGAGATCAATTGGAATGAATGGTCAAGATTGAAGATGAGATTTAGTTAGAATGGAAACTTCTTCATGCAGATGAAGTTAACTATTTCAGATCTGAGTGTGATGGAGAATTAACTAAGTTAATTCCATTCACAATTCCAATTCACTTAGAGTTTACATTTCTAAATTGAAGAGAGAATATTTAATTTAATAAAATGAAATATGACCTCATAAATGTATAATTTCAATTAATTGAATAATTAAACTCAATAATTAAACAAGGACATTATCTTATTAAATTAAATACATATTTAATTCCTTTGTAGCTAAATAAGTAATTTAATTAAAATATGAATGCTTATAATTAAATTAAACTTAATCAATAGGTTTAATGTAGCTAATTTGAGTCAATACTTAGGAATTAAATAAAGAGTGTAATTGATGCAGATTAGGGTTTTCTACATTTGACAATTAGGTCAAGTAGTGATAATCAAAATCAAAATTTCCAAGTAAAATAGGGTTTAGGATTGATCAAATAGCCCAAAATTGGTTAACATGGCAATGTACCAATTTTGGCATATTACATCACATTTTCTTACATGTTGTACCTATGGTGAATCAAAATAAAACATTTGGTGTATTATCCAACTCAGCGTCCTCTAGAAGCTCATGCCATATTTCACCCCACAAAGTCCATGTGTCACAACCTTGCATCCCCACTTTGGTTAAACTATGTGCACTTTCAAAATGTGGGGAAGCAATGATGGTCGATCATCATTTGATCGATGCTTCTACAAAACTAACACTCCACTATCCTAGTCAACAATCATCAATCAATAGGAAGATGATAATATGTTACTTTCTTTGATAGTTTTCTTTTTGTGGCCCACATACTAAACCCAGTCCCACTTTGTCTACACGGAAGCTTCTTGCTTCCCCACTTTCATTAAACTCTAAACATCTTTAGAATCTAGGGAAGTGATGATCATTGATCATCATTTGATTGATGATCAAGAACTTGCATGATATACACTACTTTAAAAGTAAGGAAAAGGGGCCCACACATCCATGTGTCACAACCTTGCATTCCCACTTTGCTTAAACCTTGCATAGCTTTAGAATGTGGGATACACCCATCATTGATCTAAACATGATTGACAATCAATGAAATAAACTCTCCAAGGGTTAGGAGTTTTGAACTGAGCTCATAAAGATTTTAAGTGTGTGACCTAGTGATCAAGTTGATCACATAGTCAAAGCTTATCAAAAGAAAACATCATTTTACTTCTTTTTGCTGTATAACCTTTTTTCCTTTTTGTAGCTATATGAGTTGGCAATTTACTCATGATTTTGTGGTATTTAGTTTGGCAACTTTATATCACTATTCAAGGTAGTTTTCCCCTCACTTCTAAATCTTAGTGGGCATTATCTCTATAATTTTCTTGTAATGGAAACACCAATTAAACTCTATAGCAACTCTATGCTCATGGCCTTTGATGAAGCTATCAAGGAAAACAAAATTAGGTTGATGTTGAATAAAAAAACATGGTGGTTATCAAGTAAGTGAAGAGGGTGTTAGGAGATCAATATATTAAATGCCCAAATAGGAGGAGATCCAACTGTGATATAGTGGAAATGTTTGCAGCCAGAACCTATTGCATTTATGGTGAAAATGATACAATAGTAGAGCTCTACTGTAAAATTTTCCATCCTAATATTCATCTTGGTTTGGAAGAAGCCATATGGAACATTAGGGGTGACCTAACAATTCCAGCAACTTCCAACTATGAAATTCTATATGTCAAGGGGAAGAAGTTCCAACATATCTAATCATTTTTATAGAAGATAAGGAAATCTTTTGGGAAAAAAGGTCCATCTTTGTGTGAAATTTGAGTTTCTTGGCACATTATCATGGAGTGTTTGATCTAAAGAATTTCAATTGGATATAAGATTACATTATAGAGGATAGGGTGCTAGAAGATGAAGTAATCGAGGAAGTAGTGCAAGAACTAAGAGAGGAGTTTGATGATGACTTAGATTTGTAGACACCTAAAAATCTTTAGAAAATAAAGTATTTTTATTTTCTGAAAAAGTCCTGATGACATCATCATTTATTAATTAATTAATTTTTATGCCATTAAATCCCTTTATCTTAATTAAAAATATTTAATTAAGGAATCCCTCCCAAAAATGTTTAAATCTTATTTAAACATTATTTCCTTATTTATTAATTATTTAATTAATAAATTGACCAAAAATCCTAAAATAAATAAAAAATTTATTTTTTGCCCAAAACTTGGCCAATTTCCTTATGACCAATAACCTCTTCCAAAATCTTCTAATCCTTCTTTAATTTCGATTAAAGGCTAATCTCATCATTTCCTACCCCTAACCCCAACTCAAAATATTTAATTAAAATTAAATATTAATCCTCATGTTTATTAAAAAAGTTTTAATAAATATCTCCTCAACCCAAACCCTTGAAATAAATAAAACTTTATTTATTTCCTAAAAATCTAATTTATCCTCATCCTAAGAAGTTCTAGACTCTTCTAGAAAGTCTTCATCCTCATCCTAGGAAATTCTAGACTATTCTAGAAAGTCTTTATCCTCATCCAAAATCTAGACTCTTCTAGAAGATGTCTTTAAACCTAATCCTTATCCCCTCCTAACCTTGTCACATTCCCTAAACATGGGTTAAAACTTACTAACCCAAGCAAAAGTTAACAAATATCTCCTCCTTCACCCACCCTCATTAAATGCCATCCACTTGCCTATCCCTAAGCTAATCCTAAACCATCCTAATCCATCCTCTAATCATTTGCACAAGTCTAAACAAGCTTAAAACCTTCCTAATCAAGTCCAAGTCAAAATTGCTCTCATCACCCTCAAAATATCTCAACCATAAAACTTTATGAAGTCCACTAGGTCATAAATGACTCTTACAAGCCCTTTTATTGCTCTTACAAGTCATTATGAGGGTCTTTATGAAGATTTTATCCCTTGAGCCTCCTTTGTTGACTCATCCTTCCCCTTTCCTCCATCCTCTCACCATGTGACATGTGTCACTCCTTGATTGGCTATAAGGAAGCACAATCCATGTGCTCTCCTCTCATGCAATCTGAGCCCTCCATAAGCTTTTTCCCATCCTTGCATCTTAGCCCTCAAACCCTCAAGCCTCTTGCCTATAAATTGGATCCTTCCCCTTTGCAAAATAACACAATTCATGAAGTAAAGTTATAATGCTATTTTGAGAGCCAAATCCATACTAAAGCCATCTATCCACACCAAAAATCCACAATCATCCATTGAAGCCTTTGGAAGCATATTGAGCATATATCCTATCCATTTAGATAAAGCTACTCAACAAGAGAGCTTCTTATTGAGAGAGTCCATTAATGGCTCATATTCTCAATTGAGAGCTCATCTTAGTCTATCTTGAAGTTTATGAATTTTGTTTAGTTTGTAGAAGCTTTATTTAAATTTGGTTTCTATTAGCATACTAACATTGCTCATATACAAGATCAACATAAGTAGTATTAGATCTCTATATAGGACTTTGTTTGGCTAGTCTCTATTTCTAGTTTCTTATCTTTTTGTTGGCTACCTTGTCGTCCCATTTTGTCTTAGGGAGAAGGTAGTATGTTTTTATTTTTTATTTTTACAACTCATTTAAACTCATTTTCAAGCTGTTAATGATAGTAGATAAATATCAAGATACTATTGGGTTCTATTTGAGGGTCATGGTGTCCTTTTGCTATCTTCTTTTTACTATGATAATTTTGATATGTGGGATATTCCCGATAGATTGGAAGTTCAAACTTGTAGTTCTAACCCCTTTATAGATCTAGTAATTATTAATCTAGTTTGGTAGGATCTAATCTATTTATGCACCAAAGGAGTGGTTCAATAACTATAGGGCATTGATAGGTTAGAACTCTTCATTTATCCTCCTGCTGCTTTTATTCTTTCTTGTTGACACTTTCAGTTCAAGTTCCTCAATAAATTCACATATTTAATATGTAATCTATCTATTTTTGATATTACATCAAAGGAAGACTGTGATTTTATTTGATATCTAACTTTACTTAGTAGGAAAGTAGAAATTGGTTCTTGTAGGACACTGATAGGTTTATTTTTCACATCTCCTATTATCCTCACCTCTCAGTTGCAGATTTCTTAGGAGAAAGTTGCTCGATTTTCTTTTTGATCCCTCCTTTGAATTATTCACTTACTTATAACAAAAGAGGAAGGCTATCATATGTGAAATATAACTAAACAATATTAACTAATTTTAAAGCTGAGATTTTGTAAACTAGGGTATGCCCCTTTCATTTTTGTAATAATACATGACTTCAGTCATGGGCAAGACTCGAGGTTTTCTTCTTCATTCTTTCTTAGTAGTACTTTTTTGAATGGAGGATGATTGGGAAATAATCAATAATGATTTTAAATGATGTAATAATGCTATTAAAGCCTCTAAGTGGTGTTGAAAGTGTTGGAATTACAAATGGGAAACATGTACTTCTAAGAAGGGGGGTGAATCAAAAGTTCAAACTTCAACAATTAAATTTTTCACCCATCATTAGATGCATTCATTATATGAACTAGAATAAAATGTAAAGAAAATGCATTTAAAACATGTAAGAAAACATGCACACTTGACACTAGATATGATCACCCAAAAACCCTCTAAATGAGAAGGTAAAACCAGGGTGTGGATGACACCCACAAATCTTTACTACTATAGTTTTAAAGTGTAGCCAATTAAGGTTACAATGGTTTGATTATGAATCATGATCTACCCTATGAAAGGCCTACCTTGTTGAAGGCTTACAAAGATTGTTAAGTCCCACCTTGTTAGAAGTGTGCCTTATTAAAGGACTTTAGAACATCCACTTGGAATGTCATCCTATTAAAGGATTTAGTATAGCCTGTAAGGACTACTTAGCCTAGGAGACTTAACTAAAATCACCCATCAAGATGTTTCAACATAGGTCTTGTGAATGGCTCTGGAGTGCCTGATTAAAGATCAAATCCATACAATGTCCTTGTTGATCCTTTCTTCTAAGATATAACAATGTTGTATCCTTCTCTATTATTTATTCTCCTCTAACTAATTCTACAATTCACTCTGTCTACTAAGTCACCTTAAATTCTCTATGAACAAATGTGATCATTCACCCCTTGTTACCTTCCTATAACTTGATCTATCTCTCATTCCATGATAATAAACTTTAGTGCTTCATCTTTCTTATAAAGACTTTGGTGGCTTAGGGTTAGGTATGAATCTACGGCTGAGATTCATTCTTTTTGCCACTTAATCCTTCCTATTTTCTAATTGGTTGCATGTAATTTAATAGGGATTCAACAAATATATTCGTCCTTATCTCCAAAAGATCATAATCTATCCTTAAGTCAGATAGGAAACAATTTTCATAGTTGTTTTTGCAATTACAAACAAATATGTCCATTCTGTATTACTCAACACTTGAAGTTACTAATGCTCAGCACATACTATAATTTTGTTTCTAACTTAGCACCTAAATTTTTCGGCATCTATTGTTTACTTGACACTTGAATCACTTGGCATGGTTTGTATACTTGACACTCATTGCAACTTGGCATGGTCTTGTATTTACACATTATACTCGACATGCATTACTAGTTTGACATGAACTAAGTAAATGACTTAAGTGTGTTGACACTTAATTGTCAAAACCAATATGAGATCAACAATCTCCCAATTTGACATGAGTGTCAAAAACACTTAAATATACATGATTAATCTAATCTTCTCAAGTATAAAATATCCATGAGTTGACTTGAATACAAAACTTCAAAATTTTAAAATTTTGTAATAACCTATATACCTTGAAATTTATGAGCTCATTGACTTCAATACACGAGTAATTGATACATACTCTTTATGTTTGGCTTTAGTTGATGTTTGTTGTTCTACTTTGTTTGTATCTCTGCATTGTATTTGTAAAAAATGTACATCAATAGGGTCAACATCTAATTACACCCGCTTTGTTCATGTTTCCATTTTCATTATTCTCCCCCTTTACTTCTTTATCTCTCCTCTCTATCTCCCCCTTTATCTCGCCTTACTTATTTATCTCCCCCTTTTTGACACTTATGTCAAAGGGTTTATACACTTATGGTGTATTTTTCCAAGAGAGATTGATGGACTTCCATGATTATTTTCAAAGCAACATCCTAGTTGTCACATGCAACATCCAATGACTTTATTTGGATAGCTAGCTCTGCTGCAAGGTGAACTAGGTCATTTAGTGTAGAAAGATTAGGATCTTTCTTTAACAAATATTTTGCATATCCTAATTCTTTATGGAGTATTTTTATATGTGGGGTAAGGGAGGCTTTGATATTTGTCAGCTTGGCTCTTATATTAGTCTCTTTTGCTATTAACATGGCTAGTTGACTCTATGACTGAAGCAATGCATAAAAATACTTCTCACTTTGAGCTGGGTTCTGAGGTAGTTGCAAACTAGAGATTTTTAAATTCCTCTCCAGAATCAGAATTCTATGGCTTGTGTCTTGAGCGAAGAGTGTGGGATCACACAATTTGGTGTACAATGAGAATATGTTCTCAAGTACCTTCTTTGCTTCCACAATCTTTGTTGCCAATGCAAGTTGTGTCAGTGCTATGTCACTAGATATCTTCTCATTTATTTTCTCTTGAAATTTTCTTTTAGACCATTCCAAAAGTTTGGCATTTGTGTCCAATTCTTCATTGTTCACCTATTCCACAATTTTTGACAACTGTTTGAATAGTGGCTTTGTCTCTTCAGGTGTTGGAAAGCTAAATGCATCTAAGATTTCTTTAATTTCTTGCAATTCCTGCCTCTACCTATACTCCTTCCTAAGTATTTCTTGGTGCTTCTTCTTCTCTAAAGCTTGTTGCAACATGTTTATTTTTTATAGTGTCATTATTGCATAATCAAACTTAGGTATCACTATTTCTTCATCTAAAGCTACATCTCCATAGTGAGTTACCTTTTCAATCTTAGACAAGCTTGGGCCTGGTACTGAAATTTCCAGGGGTACAACTTCTATGCTTGGCTTCTGAAGGACTTTTGTAGGAGTGTTTGATGTTGGTAGAGTTACCAATGCTTGAGTGACTTCTTGCTCCTTCTCCTTTGGTGTGTCCTTACTCTCTTAAAATCTTCTTTGGTCAATCACAATGATTTGACTTGCACCTTGTGCTTGTGTATTAGGTTGATCATTTTTTGTTTCTTTCTCTTCTATTGCAATCTATCTCTATTCAACCAAATCAACTTTAATATTTTTGTCAACCTTTGTGGATGTGTCTATTGATGTTTGAATCAATGTTTGAACACTAGTAGTTGAAGGTATGGTAGAAGGTGGTTCTTGTGTATTCAGTTTATCCCTTTTAATTTTAGCTATAGCCTTTTGAAGTTCATCTACACTGAACAATACTAGATTTTCACATAATCTTGCTTGAAGTGTAGATTGGTCTAGTATCTTTGTCAGATCTTCTGCAGTTAAAGGATTGATGTTTTGAGTAGAGACATTAGAGACATCCTTAACAATTATAGTTTTTGTAGGTATACTTGTATCATATGGAGGGTTGACACTTAGCATTTGTGTGTCTTGCACACTCTGTTCTTCTTGCTGCTTTTCAACTATGGCCATATCATCAGTTTTCCTTTGTGTCTCCTCCATAGTATTATCCTTTTCTTTATCTTTTTCCTCGTCATCATCTTCATCTCCATTATTTCTTCCCTCAAAGGGATCTTCTTCTCCTTGTTTCATAGTTTTTAACCCATAAATCAATTTTCACATTAGAGTGGATTTCTCCACAACATCTTCAATATTATTCTGAAGAATGTTGGATGCCCTATATTTTGGTGCAAACCTTACACCATATTTCTTGTTTTCTTTGACAATCTATCCTTTTGTCAACTCTGGCATTACCTGGGCTAATGTGGATTCTCTAATTTTTTTCTCCAGGTTTAAACAATAATGCCACTTATTTTCAACAATAGTATATAATTCGTTTGGCATAGTATTATCTAATTCAAGTGGAGTGTTCTTGAATTTAGACATTGTTGCATATATTGACTCTTCAATCAAATTCTACTCTTCTCTACCAAGTTTTTCAAAATTAATACTTTTCAAACAAGTCAAATCTACATTATTGCTAACATTTTCATAGATATTCTCAAGATCATATTTTGGTGTGTGACTTACCACTCTAAACTAGCTTGTATTCTTATATTTTCTCCTCTCATCATCAGTCTCTAGTTGTGCAATGTATTTCGTTCTTTGTTTCTTCTATACTAGACCTCTTTGTTCTATAGCCTTGGTCTTCTCTTTGGCTTTCTCCCTGACCTTTTGTGTGGTGGCTCATGTGCTTTCCTTGGTTGTTGGTACGATAGTCTTTACTAGACTTGGCTTGACAACTTTCTTTGCCTTTGTCTTTGCCACAGGCTGTGCCTTGGCATTTCTTTTCTTTGGCTTGACATGTACTAGTGCTTCTTTGGTTTCCTCTTCCTTGAAAACTTCTTCTTCTTCCTTGTCCTCACCCACACCTTGGGTCAATGTAAGAGGTTCTTTGGCTTGATCTTGCTCTTCCTCTTCATCCTCTTCATCATCTTCTTCTTCCTCTTCACCTTCACCTTCACCAGATTTGGCCTTTAATATCCTCACCAATTTGTCTTTTTTCTTCAATGTAGAGGTTGTCTTTAACTCCATTTCTATTTTGGACTTCATCACATCATAATTTCCAAATATTTTGGTTCTTTTATCAAATTCTTTGGCAAGAAGTGCAGTGATGGAAGCTAAGGCTTCATCAACATTAATCTCATATCATAAGGGTCTTAGCCATCTTACACTAGGTATGGAAGCTTGTACATATCTATAATAAAAATCTACAAGAAAACATATGCCATTGTAATACTATTAAACTAAGGAAACATGTATTCTCATCCTCTACTTCATAGACTTCTTAAAGTCTTCAAAATAGCTTGTCATGATAGTTTCAAAGTTCTCACCCATCTGCTCAATATACTCAGTTATCTAGGAAGCTACTATCTTATTTGTTTTCCATCCTACTTTAACAAAAGATGGGAATTCATTATGTACATAGAAAAATATGCAAATTAGAATTGACCCAAATTTGCATTGAGCACTCTTATTTTTCCTAATTTCTCCAAGGTTCTCCATTATTTGTTGCAATTGAAGTTTAGCTAGATCATAGGTATGATCTTTCTTTACAATTTTATATCCCACATCCACTACAATACAAGGTACACTATTCAATCTACTTGATTGATAAAACTTATGAGAAGTAACCCTTACTGCAAAGTTTTTTAGTGGATATGTGATGGTGTCTATTGTTATTCCATGCTTATTCCACTTTGCGCCTGTGTTCTTATCTATTGCCTCTTTTGAATCACTTCTCAGAGTCTTTGGCCAATCTAGGGTTGAAAAACTAGTCACTCTATGAATTATTCTCTTTGAAATCTTGATTAGTCCTCCTTCCAACCATAAGCATCCATTGTGTATTCTACTCAATACTATCTTAATCCATTCTATTTTAAATGTTGTGGGAAATTCTAGGGCACTAGTCAAACCCTTCCTTTTAATAATCTTGAATTCTTATTTTAGCATGTTGTTTTCACATAATTTTTTGTATGCTTCCCTTATCTCCATCTCACCAATTCCACCTATCTTGCAATTATAACATTTTTGAACCATAATAACATTTGGGGGAATCATGGATAGCACACCTAATGGGTCTTGTTTATAAGCAACATCTGGAATTGCTTTGAAATCTAGTTGTTTTACCTCATTGCTAACTAATTAAAAATTCAAGACCTCTTTTTCTTTGACATTTCTTGAGCTTGACGGCATTATGACAAACTAGGGTTTCTACTAATGTAATCTGCATAGCTTGGCTTATGAGTAAATACCTTTAAGATTTGAAGAATGAGAAATAAATCATCATTGAGATCTTTGTAGTCACTTCGAACAAACTTTTGAATTGCCTTCTACACTACTTGCTCTCACTTCAAATTCAAAATGACAAATTATGAGTGAAAATCAATGATATACCCTTCAAAACCTTGCATTTAATGCTTTGTGCTTGTACAGCTATAAACTCAGCATCAACAAAATTTCTGATCCATTTGGCATCTATAGAGATTTCCCTTACTTGACAACCACTACAGACTCAACATCCACTAACTTAGTTTGGCAGCTCGACACTAATTAGTGTTTTACTCGATATCAACAAGAAACTTTTAATGCTCTGCAATAACATGAAAACTTGAAGATTTAACTTTGAATTTTCCATAACATCTTGCATCTTTATTCATGCTAATGTAGTCCTTTTAGTACTAACTTCTTTCGAAACTAATGCATGATGTAATACTCTGAATATCAGTCCCACATACCTCTTCTTCCTTAGTTAGATGAGATGTGACCACTTGACCTATTAGGTGAAGTGATCCCTCCATTTGATGTACTATATCCATCTTTCTTCTTCCATGTCTTATTCATCTCATTTCTGATGTGTTCAACATCTGCCTTTTCTTTTCCTTTATTAAATTCACAACTTGGTGCCTTTGACCTAGTTGGACAATGTTTACTGACGTGTCCAGTCTTCAAATGACTGAAACATATAGTTTGACTCAACCATCTTTTGTAGTTACCACTTAAGTGAGTCCTAATGCAATTCTCATGGATATGTCCATAATCTTGACAATAATGACAACTTTGTGTTGTGTTATAATCCTAATTATAAGACTATACATGACTTCTTACCTTTGTTGAACTATCTAATGACCACATGGGTTTGGATCTACACTTAAAAGCTCTATGTCCATACTTATGACAATTTTAGCAGTACCCTTCAAATCTTGGTGCATGCATGGTTCTATTTCTGTATTCATGTGCCTAGTGACCTTGTTTGTTGCATTTATGACAATGGGTCATAGTCTTAAGTTTAGCATTCTAATTTGTATTCTTTCTTCTACACACATTAACAGTATGTCCTTTCTTTCCACAAAAGTGACAATTGGGTTTGGAGTTCTTACCTTTGATGTTCCTTTCTTTAGCAACTTTGGATGATTCTCCTTCTTCAATACTTGTGTAGCCTAATCCTACTACTTCATTGTTAGATCTAGAGGATTTCAAAAATTTCTCAAAGTATTTGATGGCTTCATTTGGCTTGTTGAAACTTTCAACAATCTCTCTTTCTCTCTTCAGGTCATTTTGTAGTTGTTCATTCTGCAACTTCAATGTAGTTATTTCAATGTCCTTGACATTCAACTCATTATGAGCCTTCATCATTTGACTCAAAGTGTCCAATTGTATGTTTGAGAGCTTGGATGAGTAAAAGTACAAACCTGTGTCACCCTTTTACAAAGGAAAAGGCTAACAAAAGTATAACTGTTCATCTTCAATGACATAAAACTACTAGTATTATTTAGAATTTGAAAATGAAGTAAACTAATGAAATGTGTAGAAGTAAATGAAGTTTAGGATTATAATTTTTAATAATTATTTGGAATAATAATTGATATTTTTTTTAATTATTAAAGTCAATATTTGAGTTGCTAAAAAGTGTTGAAAATTAGGGGTCTAGTTCCCACTACAAAATTATATGGAAATAAAATTATTTCCCTTTGATCTTAGATTATGTTATATATAACATGTATAGATAGAACAATCAAAAATAAAAATTGGTTTTTGACCTATAATTTACCTTTTATAATGATTCAAATTTCAACTCACCTGAAATTGATAGTTTTCATCTCCCACCACATTTTTCAAAACAAATCTATCCTAACCAAAAGAAAAATTATACATTCTAGAAGAGGACTCTCTCCTCTAGAACATCATATGATTTTAAATTTTTTTTTATACAATTTAATATATTTTTCCTTCTCAAAATTGACATCATCTCAAGTGTTAAAATATGTACTTGTAGGATTTTGTAATTATAATATACTATATCTAATTAAAACACTATAAAATCTATAGGAGAATATTATTGATATTAAGCTCTAGATAAAATGGTATTTATATGTTATTAAAAAAATATGATAAAAAATAGTAAGAGTTATTGCAATGATAGTTTGTTGAAATAATTTAATCTTTTTAGTAATTAGATACAAACTAGTATAAAACACACATTTAATAGACATTTCCAATTGGAAAAGTGTGAGACCATATGCAACTTAGCTAGAGTGAATTTATCTAGATAACATGTTTGAAAAAAATTAAATTTTAGATAGAAATACCCAAATTTAGTCATTCTAATAAGTTAGTTTGAAAGGTGGCACAACTTTGTACTTTCACTTGGATAGCTCTATTGACTTCTCTTGTAGTCTATTTGCTAGAGTACTCTTGTCTTCTTCAATCATGGTCTTGTCGTCTATGGCTTTCTTCTTTTGTTTAGTTACATCACATAGCATCATAGCTTGAGATTCTTGTTCTAGCTTGAGATTTATGATCTCCTCAGCTTGTATTATGTTCTTTTTCATTAGATCTGCAACTACTACATCATATTCACTGGAGTCTCCATTTGTAAATGGTTTTTTGGTGTCGATCTCTTTGTATAGGGCGTCATTTTCTACTATGGCAATTTCTTTCCTTCTCTTCAAGGAGCCCTTCAAAGAATATTTGGTTTCATTCAATTGATGTAGTATGAGATGTATTTCAATCTCTTGGTTCTCAATAGTCTTTCCTACTTTGTAGACTTCCATTTCAAGATCTTTTCTCTAAGCTGCAAAGCTTCTCCTCCTAAGAACTTAGCTCTGATACCACTTTTTGGAATTACAAATGGGAAACATGTACTTTTGAGAAGGTGGGGGGGGGGTGAGGGGGAGGGTGAATCAGAAGTTCAAAATTTAGCAATTAAAAATTTCACCATTCATTATATGAATTGAAATAAAATGTAAAGCAAATGCATCTAAAACATGTAAGAAAACATACACACTTGACACTAGATATGATCACCCATAAACCCTCCAAATGAGAAGGTAAAATTGGGGTGGGGATGACACACACAAACCTTTACTACTATAGTTGTAAAGTGTAGCCAATTAAGGTTACAATGGTTTGATCATGAATCATGATCTGCCTTATGAAAATCTACCCTATTAAAGGCTTACAAAGACTATTAAGTCCCACCTTGTTAGAGGATTTCAACACTGTATTATAAGTGTGCCTACTTAAAGGACTTTAGAACATCCACTTGGAATGTCACCCTATTAAAGGATTTAGTCCAATCATTTAGGACTACTCCAGCTAGGAGATTTAACTAAAATCACCTGTCAAGATGTTTTAGCATAGATCTTGTGAATGGCTCTAGATTACCTGATTAAAGATCAAATCTATAGATTGTCCTTCTTTATCCTTTCTGATCTGATATAACAATGTTGTATCCTTCTCTATTTTTTGTTCTCCTCTAACTGATTCTATAATTCACTCTATCTATTAAGTCACCTTGAATGTTCTATGAACAAATTTGATCATTCACCCCTTATTACCTTCCTATAACTTGATCAATCTCTCATTCCTTGATAATAAACTTTAGGGCTTCATCTTTCTTATAAATACTTTGGTGGCTTAGGGTTAGGTATGAATCTATGACTGAGATTCATCCCTTTTGCCACTTAATCCTTCCTATTTCCTAATTGGCTACATACAATTGCATAGGGATTCTGCAAATAGATTTGTCCTTGTCTCAAAAGATCATAATCTATCCTTAAGTTAGCTAGGAAATGGTTTTCATAGTTGTTTGTGTAATTAAAAAAAAATATGTCCATTATGTATTACTTACCACTTGAAGTTAGTGATGCTTGACACATACGGTAATTCAATTTCTAGCTTGGCATCTGAACTACTCGATATCTAGTACTTACTTGGCACTCGAATCACTCAGCATGGTCTATTTGCTCGACACTTGAGTGACTCGACATTCATTGCAACTTGGCATGGTCTTGTATTTACTTATTATACTTGACATGCATTACTAGTTTGACATGAACTAAGTAAATGACTTAAATGTGTTGACACCCAATTGTCAAAACCAATCTAAAATCAACAAAAAGAACTAAGAGTGCAATAAGTTGTAAAATGCCTATATTGGCCATATGAGCCTAACAAGGCTTAATTAGAGTTATTAGGGGTTAGTAGTTAGGGTTTATGATTTAGTTTGGTTTTAAAGGTTGTCCTTAAACCTTTTAGAAGTTCTTTTAGATGGCTTGGAAAGGTTGTCCCTCTATGCCTGAAGCTTATTGCAACTCATGCTATATAAGTGAGTTCCCAAGGCTAGAGGAAGGTCCAAAGTCTATATAATTTTTAGTGTTATGCTATTTTTGCAGTCAATCCAGTTAGCCTTTTCATCAATTTTTTGATGTTCTCAATCGTACAATTTTGAGAATACAAATAGATCTTGAATGACAATTCTTTCATATGTTGAGTTATTCTTGAATTTTATTAGAAATGTATTAGTTTCAAAGAATATTAATACAAGGAGCAAATTTTGAAATATTTGTGTCTCTAAAATTTGTCTCCATTTTTCATATGCTAGTTAGTTTAGGATCGAATGAGAAAGGTTCATGCAATTTAATACAACTAGGATAGGTTATATATCAAATTACCATTTCTTTAATTTTGAGGAAATAAGTAAATTCTTTAATAGATTGGAAGATTTTCTAGTCATATGAAAGGGATAATATAAGAATGTAGTTTAGGGTTAACTATTGATAATTTAATTACAACAAAATTAAATAGGTCAAGTTTTTCTAGTGAGACTCTGTGTAGCAATGGATAAGGCACTGATAATCAATTCAGATGCAAATTGAAAGGTTCATGTGGTTGCACAAAGCACATTTAAAATCAAATCAATTTTACTTTTCTATAATGAAAAATCAACTACTAGTCCTCACTTATTTGTAGTATTTTCCCTCTAATTTTATAGTTAGCTTTTGTTGCCAAGGAGTCATTACAAATCTAAGAGGAATTATTGACCATTTTATGCTATAGGGGATAGATCTAAGAAAAGAGTGTGGGTGAAGGAATTCTAAAGTATAATATCAAATAACCCATCATTTCCATAGCTAAGGTGTGATAGCCCTCATTTTCACTTTACCAGTTGTCTAAAAATTTTAAGGTGAGAGTGCCTTGATTTGTGTTATGTAGTTAGGGTTTTTTATATAGTTTTTATCCTTTTTCCAGAAAAACCCTAGCTTGATATTTTATTTTTCAATTTCCCTAAGAAGCCCTTGGGTTTTAAATCTATGACCTTTTGATTTTAAGAGAAGATCAAGTGTTTCTATTGTATTTTGGCCTATTTTGCATTTTTAATGTAGTCTCTTAAAATTTTTAAGTGCACAACCCTATGACCAAGTATGTTCACATGGTTGAGGCATATTTACAGATTATAGTAGTTTATACTACCACCTTGCGAAGAGGCTAAGTTTACTTTTATTTGTTGAGTCGTGAAGACAAGTAGGAGATAAAAGGTTTTAACTACAAAGATGCGACCAAGTCAAAGAAATTGGGATATTTTGCATTCATTTAGTCACAATAATTAAAATATCATGCGCTAAGTGATCTACAATCTGGTGAAGATAATTATGAGATTCAATAGAGTGCTTGTTTGCTTGGTCATGTAGTTAGGATGGGTATAGAATACAAAGGATACGACCCAACAAAATAGTCAATGGGACTTCAGTCACATAGTCACTTGGTTGAAAGTATAAAGAATGTCAACAATGACTTGGCAAACCTTTGTTTGCATGGTTAGGGCCTCAAAGGATAAGGACTTTAAATTGACCATGATTGAGCAATAATGGTAAGGACATACAACAAACCTTTGTTCATGTGGTCACAAGGGTTACCAAATGGTTAGAAATTTTACTACAAAGGAGCGAATAAGTTAAATTTTTTAGGGTTACTCTACGGTTTCATAGTCACAAATTTTAAGTGATCATAAGCTAGTAAGGGTGTGACCTAGTGAAGCTAGTTAAAATATACTTGTTCGCATGGTCGTGCGATTAAGATGAGTAAGAAAGATTTTGACCATGACCATGTGAATAGCCAAATTTCAAGAAGAATATAGTGAGTCACATAGTCATGAGGTTAAGCCATTAGAAGATTGGAAAAGTCACGACTTTGTGAAGTCTGGAGTAGTTAGTAAAGAAGTGGTGATCACAAGGTCAGCACAACAAGAAAAGTCTGGAAGAGAGAAATGTCTGCAAAGCCGCAACTTTGAGAAGGTTAAAGGTAATTGCATGGTTTCAACAAGTAAGTGCTAATGTTATGAAGAAGTGGCAACCATGTGATTATATTTATAAAAGGGCTAAGTTCCTTTGAGCACTCAGTCGCACAACTAAGCATCCAAACTGTGAAGTAAGCAACGAAGCAACTACAAAAGGTCTAAAGTTGTGATCACCAAGTCATTGGTTTTAAAGGCCAGGGCAAGAAACTAACTGTGAAACAATGATTAAAAGGGGTCACTAAGTTGCAAGCATATGTTTTAAAGAAGAAAATGACTATTAAGAATCTCATCATGATTGAAAATTAATGTCCTCTCAAAAAGTGCTTAAAATGATTTGAAGAGTTGGTAGTACAAATCATTTTTTGACACTTTTACAGTTTTAGAGAATTCTTATATGTGTTGACATAAAGGCCCATAAATGCTTCTTTATTGCTCATTCTCTATTTAATGAGTTGATATAATAATTTTTTGAGTCACAGGTATTTGCATTGTCCAAAGATAAGAGTGTGAGTGCTAAGAAATTTTAGAGTTTGCAGAGACATTTAGTTTTCTCAGAGCTAGTATCAACAGTGATTAGTTTGAAGAATTGATTATAGAATCATGGCATAGGAAGAAGGGAAAATAATAGCCCAGGTTGACATAGAAGGGTTTTCATAGAGGAATGGGTGTATTTTCTTCCAGGGTCTTCCCATGCTCAAACTATGAATGCCCATATCTTCAAGGATGTATACTCCTTCTACAGAGATGCCATTATACTTGGTACTAATGGAAATGAGATTTTCTAGTATTTTTATCATAATAGGTTTGAAAAATCACCAATTTTTAGCTTGTGGATTAGGAACATGGAAAAATTGATAATACAAAAAGTAATAATAGAAGTTGATCTAATGAAGGCATTGATCAAATCCTAGAATCCTACAAATAAATCTTTCCTTAAGAAGGATATGAATATCCTATCTAGACTATATAGGGAGACTTTCATTGAGGACTTTGACCTACAAGGACCTATGACAAAGGAAATTTAGAGGGAGAAGATGAATGGAACATTCAAAAGTTATAAGATTTTGTTTAC
This sequence comes from Cupressus sempervirens, assembly GCA_028749045.1. Lineage (NCBI taxonomy): Eukaryota > Viridiplantae > Streptophyta > Pinopsida > Cupressales > Cupressaceae > Cupressus > Cupressus sempervirens. Next base: position 630,536,893 of record CM053791.1, on the reverse strand, counting down.
TAGTAGAGTCATGAACTGGCATATTCCCAAATCAAAACTAGAAAACGGTGAAATTCCAAAGTGATGCAGGAGTGTCCTCGGTGTAAGAGCAATCTTGCATCACCCAAAAATATTTTATTTTCAATTTTTTCTATGTTAATAAGGACTGGTACCCATGGGGTTGCTATTTCTAGGAACTTTCTATTTTTAGTAAGTTTGTCATACAAGCTCAGAATGTTCTCATTTTCTACATGAAGGTTCATTTCAAAATTATAAGCCTACCATAAAAATATCATTTCTCTAGCTTAAGTATTAGAGAAGTTATTATGAATTTTTAGTGGAAAAATTTGGAGAAAAATCTTTAGGCTCACTATTGGAGGCCTTAGAGTGCCTGAATGAGGTTTGAAAACCCAATGAAGGGGTTCTTGTGCCATTTTAAGCCTATAGATCATGACCTAGCATTTTTGTAAAGTGGTTATACTAGTAAATCAAAGAAATGGTTCAAGAGTTATGGCCTTCTGAAGTTGAGCTACCCAAAATTTCTAAAATAATTTGTCAAAGGTGTATTTATCCAACTCTATATGTATTGTTAGACTCTGTTAGCCCTAGGTATTAAGTTTGAGCATCTAGAATCTTCCTAGGTAGAATAAAATTTCCTATTTAACAAAGGCTCAAACATTATTTAAGACAACTCTGAGTGGTAGTTCACAACATTATCTTGCAGATTACTATAATGAAGGTGCCCATGTGGGTTAGCATATTGTACTTGTGAATTCTATAATTCTACATTTGCAGTGGTAATAATAAGTCTATATTTTTCTCACATTTTTTTTTGTTTCTTTGTTTCTATTATGGGTTTGTAGTATTAAAGGGAGCACCATCATCAAGTGGTATTAGAGCTAGAGTTCTTGAGTGTGTGGATAGATCCCTGACTATGAGGTAGTTCACACCAAGACTGTGGTTTGGGTTGAGCATGTAGAAAAAACATTGATTATGAGACACTTTCCACTAGGGTTTTAGTGGAAGCACAAAAATACCTCTACGAAGAGAGCATGGTGGAACAGTTTTAGATGTTATACCTAAGCATATTAGAGCCCTCCAAAGATAAATACAAGCATTAGAAGAACAAATGCACAGAGGAATAAATCTTCCCGTAAGAGATGAAAGTGAGGATGGGGACAAAGTAGAAGGAAATGTCGAAGGAGAGGCAGTTCTAAACCTAGAGGAAGAGAGGCTTTTTAAGGCCATCTCCAAGATTGGAAAAAGACCTAAGTTTTAAGTTTCCACATTTTTGAAAAATCTTAACCCAATGGAGCTAATTGATTAGATCAATGAATTGGAGGAGTACTTTGAGCATGGAGATATTAAGGATCCTAATAGGGTCAATTTTGCAAAGGTGAAACTAAAGGGACATGCTAAGATCTGGTGTCAGGAGGTTTAGTTGGAGAAAAATAGAAAGGGAAAGTATAAAATCACTAGATGTGATCGCATGATAGCTAAATTGAAGTGATAATTCATTCTTTTGGATTATAAGCTTCATCTATTGAAGAAAATACAAGGGTTGAAGCAAGTAGAAAAATCTATTCAAGAGTATACTAAAGAGTTCTATCAAGTTCTTAGTAGAACTGGCCATGCAGAAGTTGATAAGGAGAAAGTTGCATGCTATCTTAATGGGTTAATGTCAAGAATTCAGGATGAGCTGAGTTTACTTTAGATGAATAGTTTTGAGGAGGAATACCCATTTTCCCTAAGAGTGAAGGAGAAACTAAACAAGAAGTTTAATAACAAGAATAGTGGAAGAGGTCGTGGTGGAAAATCTAGCAGATGATCTTATGGAGGTTGCAATGATAATCAAACAATGATGAGGCTGGAAGTAGTAGTTAGAAATAGAGGAGAAACAATTCCAATCATTTCCATGATGAAAATAATAGAGATCATAGAGGAAGATGGAGAGGAAAAGGATCTGGAAGAGGAGGCTTCCATGGGAAATGTTTTCACTATGGAGAAGAAGGGCATAGAGCATTTGAATGTTCCTAGCACCAAGGAAGGACAAAATGAAGAATAGAAGGCTAGGCCAAAGTTGGACATGTTGATGAAGATGCCAGATCATCACATTTTGAAGATGCTAAAATATGAGAACTCCTAGTTAATAGAAGAGTCATGTTGAGTTATGAGAATGAATCTGATAAAAGAAGGAGCTTGTTTCACATTGTTAGGATTAACCTCAAATAGAAATAATAATTATATGTAAATACAACCATTACTGGAAAATAGTAGATTGCATAAAAGAGAACACAAGACACCAATATTTAATGTGGTTCACCAAATCCCTAGGCTACATCCACCAACATCAAGTCCAATATTATTATGATCCAGTGATTACAACTTGATTATAGTCCATAATCTCTTAAATCTCAATAACACCACAATAACCAATTTTTGCATCACACTTTATGAAAATCCCTAATCCTAAGCCTTTTTATACAATTTTTTTTGCCACTTATGAAATTAGGACTAGAATAATAGAAAAATAGTAGCTAACCCTATAGGGGTACTGCCCCTTAACCCCTATAGAAATAATTTGGAGGGAAAATACATTGAATAAACCTCTGAGTCTGATTAGGCTCCACATCAAAACAATCTCCCACTTGGAGACTGATCAAATTTCACAATAATAACCTTCCTCTTAGAGACTAATCGTAGCATTACTAAACATATAGCTCCCACTGGAAGATTAAACTACCCTGGACTATATTGTTCTTTTAGTCTGTTCAGTCTAGAAGACCAACCAAAGTTGAAGAGGAGTTTAGCTTCTCCTTTGTCACTACCTTTGTAAATACATCTACTAGATTATCATGTGTATGTATCTTCTCTAGCTTTAACTATCCATCATCCAAAACTAACTGAATGAAATGGTACTGCAACTATATGTGTTTTGTCTTAGAATGTAGAGTTGAATTTTTTGCAAGATGAATGGCACTCTGACTATTTGTAAAGGTGTCCCAATTTTTCCATGAAGAACTGAAGCCATATCATCTCCTTAGCTTCCTCTGTAGAAAAAACATACTATGCCTCTATAGTGGATAAAATAATAACCTACTATAATTGAGAAACCCAACTCACTACTGCCCCACCAACAATAAATACATAACAAGTACTCCGCTTGGCATCAATATGCCCTACCAAATCTTAGTCAACATATACCTATAAATCAATAGTAGAGCCCCCAAAGTGTAAACACTTATTAAATGTGCCTCTCAAATATCTGAGAATCCATTTAACTGCATTCCAATACTCAATTCTTGGATGACTCATATACTTTCTAACAACTCCTACTGCATGTACAATATCTAGCCTTGTACATACCATAGCATACATCAAGCTTCCTACAACTGAACCATAAGGTACCTTAGACATCTTATCCTACTCTTCTTGTCTCTTGGGACACATCTCCTTAGTGAACTTCAAATGACTAGATAAAGGTGTGCTGATAGCTTTAGCATTCTCCATAGAGAAACGTTCCAACACCTTCTCAATATAATGAACCTAAGATAATGCCAATTTTTTGTTCTTCCCATCTCTACAAATCTTCGTACCAAGGATTTTTTTTTCTTCCCCCAAATCCTTCATAGCAAATGTATGTGCTAACTAATATTTCAGACCCTTAATGTGATCCATGTTAGATATAGCTACAAGCATATCATCAACATATAAAAATAAAATAATGTAGCTATCATCACCCAACCTCTTAAAATAAACACAATGATCTAAATGATACCTACTATATCCATGCTTGTGCAAAAACCTATCAAATTTTAGATACCATTGCTAAGGTTCTTGTTTTAAGCCATATAAACTTTTCTTTAATCTACACACTAAGTTCTCCTTACCTTTAACCTCAAATCCCCATGGTTGTGCCATATATATCTCTTCATCCAAATCACTATGAAGGAAGGTTGTTTTAACATCAAGCTACTCTAAATGCAAATCTTTAGTAGCCACAAGAATTAAAATAGTGTGAATAGAAGTCATTTTAATAACAAGAGAGAATATCTCATCAAAATCAATTCCTTTTTTCTGTGCAAATCCTTTTACAACCAACCTAACTTTAAATCGTTTCTTACTTCCATACTCTTCTTTCAACTTGTAAACCCATTTATTCTGTAAAGTATTTTTACTTGTAGGAAACTTGTATACATCCCAAGCCTAATTTTTTTGCAAAGAGTCAATTTCTTCTCATATTGTAGACTCACATTGAATCTTTGTATCCACCTACACAACTTCATCATAACATTTACGTTCACCAACATCAATGAGTAAAATAGAACACAAGTAAGGAGAAAATCTTTTTGGAGGTGTACTGATCCTTGTTGATCATTTAGCATTCACTAGGGTGTGTATTATTTGTTGTTGTGGTTGTTGCAAATCATGAGAATTGATGGAACATCAGCTTTTGGAGTATCATCTAGCACTACATAATCATTTTCTTTCTTCTTATGTTGCTGCAATATATCTTTTTTCAACACTTTCTCATTAAATATGACATCCCTGCTTCTTACAATTTTACAATTTTCAAAATTTCCAAAGCCTATAACCAAATTCATTAATGTCATATCCAAAAAATACACATTTCTTTGACTTAACTTTTGACTTGGTTCCATTTTTAGAATATATATGAGCAAATGCTTCACAACCAAAGGTTTTGAGAAAAGAATAACTTGCCTTATTACTAGTCCATGCTTCATCTGGAATACCACAACCCAAAGGAGTAGAGGAACCCCTACTAATAAAATATACAATAGTATTGATATCCTCCACCCACATGTTTAAAGGAAACCATGCATGCAAAATTATGCTTCTTGTACACTCCATTATAGTCGTATTTATGTGTTCAACAACTCCATTTCCCTGTGGAGTCCTAGGAATAGTTTTTTGTCTACAAATACCATTAGTGGAGAAATAATCTTCAAATTCATGACTACAATACTCACCACCATTTTCAAAAAGAAAAATAACAAAAGAAAATAAGAAACATGGTAGCAAATTTTCACCCAAGTATAGAGCCTTCAACATACTTCAAAACAAGATTGAAGATGTTGTAAAGAAATCAACTCAAATGTGGAAGTTCATATATGGTTTGACTATTGTCAAGGAAGGAGAAGAAGATCCCTTTGAGGGAAGAAAAAATGAAGAAGATGAGAATGATAAGGAAGGTAAAATTGAGAAAGAAAAGGAAGGTAACGCAATGGAGGAGACACAACAAAAGGGAGATGAAATGGCAATAGCTGATGAGCAGCAAATAGATCAATGTGTGCAAGACACACAATTGGAACCATTAAGCCCTCCAAAAGACACAAATGCACCTAAATTCATAGAAAAGGTAAAAGATGTTCCTAATAGCTTAGCTCGGAACATCAATCCAATAACTGCAAAGGATCTAAACAAGATCCTTGACCAATCCACATTATAGGCTAAATTTTGTGATAATCTAGTGTTCATTAGTGTGGATGAGTTACAAAAACTAGTAGCTGATATAACTAGGCATAACATAAATACACAAGATCCACCATCTACCATCCCTACAGATACTAGTGGTCAACCTCAAGAGAAAGCATCATAAGATACATCAGCAAAGGTTGATACCATAGTCAAAGTTATTATGATTGAACAATACATTAAGACTATAGAGGATCCCATAAAGGAACAAGCAGGAAAGATAGAGGTATCTATACCTATTGTACAAACACAAGGTGCACCATAGATAATTTTGATTGATCAAGAAAAATTAGAAGAAGACAAGGACATTCCAAAGGAAAAGGAACAGGAAGCCATTCAGACATTAGTTAATTTACCAACAACTAGAACTCCTACCAAAGTCCTTTAGAAGCTGAGCATTGATGCAATGCCACTTCTAATTTCTACACCAAGCTCAAGCTCAAAAAAGGTTGCAAGGGTACTTCACTATGGAGACCCAACACTAGATGAGGAAATAGTTATACCAAAATATGATTATGCAAACCACAAACTTAGAACAGATCAATATCATGCAGGAGGCATTGGAAAGGAACAAGAACCAAGAAATAATTAGAAAGCAGTGTAAGCAAAGGCAAGCATTACATGAGACCAAAGACATATTTTTGGATTAATTCAACTTGCAAACACCTAATGAAACCAAACCTATATTGGAATAATTATCAGAAATAGTTGAATTGGTGATAAATGAAGACTAGGAAACCAATGCAAAACTCATGGGATGGTCTAAAAAGAAATTTTAAGGTAAAGTTAATGGAAGATATCCAATGGAATAGCACTATCACAAGTTGAGTTGGCTAAAAAGATTAAAAAAGTGAAGAAGGTGCTTGAGAATATATTCTCACTGTACACCAAATTATGTGACCCCACACTCTTCACACAAGAAATGAGCTAGAGTATTATGAGTTTGGAAAGAAATTTGAAAATATTTGGTATGCAATTACCACAAAACCAAGCTCAAAGTGAGAAACACTTTCGTTCAACACTTCACACAAAAAAGGAATTAGCTAAATCAATAGTAGAAGAGGCCAACATAAGAGCCAAGCTAGTCTAGATTCAAGCTTCCTTGACCCCTCACATGGAAATACTACAAAAGGAACTAGCCTATGCTAAAATAGTACTCAAGAAAGATTCTAATCTTTCAACTTTGGATAGCTTAGTTCACCTTGTAGCAAAGATAGCCATCCAAATCAAATCATTAGATGTTGCAATATACAAGTGGGATGTTGCTCTTAAGATTGTAATGGAAGTGAATAAGAACTTCTTGGATAAATACAGACTTAATGTATAGACCCTTTGACATCAGTGTCAAAAAGGAGGAGACATGTGAAAGGGGGAGATATAAATAAATAGATAGAAGAGCAAACAAAGGGGGAGTAAACATCAAAAAAATAGAAACAAAGCATATTAGAACATATTAGATAGAGAGTATCAGAATGATTAAAGACAAAGAGTAAAAATAAGAGTCAAATCTACATTGAGAGATCTTGGATACAGAAAAGACACATAAACTTAGGGGGAGTCTCAAAATTTTTGAGGTATATGGTTCATTACAAAATTTTGAATAATTTTTAAGTTTTGTATATATGTCAAATTGGATGTATATTATACTCGAGAAGATTAGATTCATCATCTATAGTTAAGTGTTTTTTCCACTCATGTCAAAGGGGAAGATTGTTGATCTCAGATTGGTTTTAATAATTGAGTCTCAACACACTTAAGATTTTTACTAAGTTCATGCCAAGCTAGTAACATATGCTGAGTATAATGTGTATAGATGCCCAGTTGCAATAAGTGTGGAGTCACTCATGTGTCAAGTAGTTATTGTGCCAAATGAATAGTAGATCCTAAGCAAGTTCAAGTGTCAAGCCTGATAGAATTATAGTATGTACTGAGCATCAGTATTATCAAGTACCGAGTAACACATAATGGAACTAGTTGTTTGTGAAGTGCAAACAAGTATGTAATCCATTTTTGAGCTGACATATGGATAGATCTCAAAGATTTGAAGATAAGATTGAATCTATTTGGATTTCCTATGTGATCAACATGAAATCAATCAAAAAAATGGAAGGAATTGAGTGGGAAAAATTAATGAATCTCAATCTTAGATTCATACCTAATAGTAAGCCACCAAAGTTTTTTTAAAAGGAGATGAGGCCCCATAAATTAGTATGTGAGAGAGAGCATTAGAGAATGCATGTGAGGAGGTGATAATAGCAAAGATTTGAAGGAAGTGAAAAGGGGTGAATTGATCAATATACATTCAAGGAGACTTAGAAGAAGGATATAATTGTAGAATCAGTTATCAGAATAGAGGATCAAGGGTATAGAAATTTCATATTAGATTAGAAAGGATCAAGAAGGACAAAATTGAGATCTGAAATCAGCAATACCAAATTGTAAGTGTATCATATCAAACATTCTACTGTACTTTCTAACAACTATATTAGTAGAATGAAATCCTTTATATTAAGGTTGACTTAATAGTCATTGTGAAATCCTTTAACAGGGTAACATTCCAAGTGAGTGTTCTAAAGTCTTTTAGCCATGCACACTTTTAATAGGGTTTTAAAATACTTTAACAATGTGGGATCTAACAATCCTTTGTAAGCCTTTCATAGGGTAGATCATGAGAATGGTCAAATTATGTAACCTTAATAGGTGAACTTTATTGTTGTAGTAGTGAAGATTTTTCGGTGTCATCCCCACCCCAATTTTACCTTCTCATTTGAAGGTTTTTGTGTAATCATATCTAGTGTCAAGTGTTCATGTGGATGCATTTACTTTGCATGTTATTTCAGTATGTTTATGCATGCATTGTTTTAAAGTTAAAAGTTTTATTGGTTAGCGATTAGTACTTCTAATTCAACCCCCCCCCTCCCCCCTACCCCTTCAGAAGTATACATTTCCCATTTGTATTCCCAACTATTGGTATCAAAGCTAAGTTCTCATCAGGAGAAGACTTCTAGCTTGGAGAAAATATCTTGAGATGGAATTTTACAAGCTAGGGAAGACCATTGAAAATTAGGAGATTGAGATACATCTCTTACTACAACAACTGAATGAAGCCAAAGATGGATTTAGAAGTTCACTAAAGAGAAAGAAAGAGATTGCTATAGCTAAAAATGACACTCAATATAAAGAGATTGACACCACAAAGTTATCTATAGATGGTAACTCCTATGAATTTGATGCAAAAATTGAAAATCTCATGGACAAAAATAGAGCACAAGCTGAGGAGATCAAAAATCTCAAGTTGGAACAAGAATCACAAGAAATATTGGTATGTGAGGTGGCTGAACAAAAAAATAAAGCTATAGAAGACAAGACCATGATTGAAGAAGACAAAATATTTTTGTCAAATAGATTGGAAGGAAAATTAGTAGAACTATCTAGGATCTCAAACATGCAATTAGACACCCTAAGCCCAAATGATGAATGCTCATCATGAGTTGAATGTCAAGGACATTGAGATAACTACATTGAAGTTGCAGAATGACCTAAAAAGAGAAAAGGAGTTTGTAGAAAGTTTTAGCAAGCCAAATGAAGCCATCAAATACTTTGAGCAACTACTAAAATCCCCTAGATCTAGTAAAGACACATCAGGATTGAGCTACACTAGCACTAAAGAAGGAGAATCATCTAAAGCTACCAAGGAAAGAATCAATAAAGGTCAGAATTCTAAACCTACTTATCATCATTGTGGAAAGAAAGGACATATAACTAATGTTTGTAGGAGTAGGAATGCTAGTCAGAATGCTAAGCCAAAGAACTTGACTCATTATCACAAGTGCAAAAAACAAGGTCATCAAGCACATGAATGCAGAACTAGAACCATGCATGCACCAAAATTTGAAGGATGTTCCTACAATTGTCGGAAGTTTGTGAATACAACCTTTGAATGAAAATTCAAAACCACATGGTCATCAAACAAGTCAATAAAGGGAAGAAGCTATGAAAATTTCTATAATTGGGATTACAATACAAGACATAGATATCATTATTGTCAAGATTATGGACACATCCCTAAGAATTGCATAAGAACACACTTCAATGGTAGCTACAATAGGTGGTTGAGTCAAACTACATGCTTTGGTATTCTAAAGAATAGTCATATCAGCAACCACTACCCAACAAGTACAAAGGCATCTAACTAAGACTTCAACAAGGGAAAAGGCAAAGTAGATGTTGAGCAGATCAGAGGAGAGATGAACAAAACATGGAAGAATAAAGATGGATTCAACACATCAAATGAAGAGATCACTTCACCCAAAAGGTCAAGTGGTTACATTTCATCAAACTAAGAAAAATGAGGTATGTGGGACTAATATTTAATGCCTCATCATACATCAGTTCCAAGGTAAATTAATACTAAAAATGATAAACTAACATGAATAAAGATGCAAGTTAACAAGCAATAACCCAGGTTAAATCTTTAAGTTTTCATCTTACTATTCAGTGTCAAAAATCTTCTTCAATTTCCAAGTAAAATACCAGTGTGTGCCAAGTTGTCAGCCAAAGTTAGTTGGAGTCAAGTAAGGGTAATTCTAATAGCTATTGAGTGATGGGAAAACCAATGGATGCAAAGTGAAATAGAAATTGCATAGAAGCCAAGTTTACAGCCGTATCAGCACCATGCATTAAATGCAATGTTTTGGAAGGGTATAAGGAATATTTTTTTTGCTCATTTTTTCTCATTATGAACACAGAGCAAGAGAAAGTAGAGTGAAGAAGAAATTTTCAAGCAAGAAAAAGGAATTTGCATAGATTCTAGTAATGATCAAGCATCATTCCATCGATCTAATGGTAATCTTCACATGCCAAGTTACATAGTTTCATTTAGTTAAAACCCTAGTTTACAAAATGGCCTCTAGCTCTAAGAATCCTAAGGACAAGGAACCATTTGAAGTTCAACTAGTTAGTAATGAGGTAAAACAACTAGACTTTAAGGCTATTCCAGAGATTGCATACAAAAATGACCCAATAGGTGCATTATTAATTATTGCACCCAAGGTCATAATGGTTTAGGATGTAAGGAAGTGTTATAATTGCAAGGTTAGAGGAATATGAGACATGGAAGTTCATCAAGCATATGATAAATTATGTGAGAATGGAGTGTTAAAAGAAGAATTCAAAATCGTAGAAAGAAAGAGACTAATTTGTGCCCTAGATTTCCCCACTATCTTCAAAATGGAATGGATAAGAATTTTCTTAAGAAGAATCCATGATGGATGCCTATGGCTGGAAGGAGGACCTATCAAACTATCAAAGAGGATTGTACATAGGGTTATAGGATATCCAACCCTAGATCGGCCCAAGATCCTAATGAGCAACTCAAAAGAAGTAATTGAGAAAAACACAGGGGCAATGTGGAACAAGAGAGAAATGACAATTGATACTATTAAGGATCCACTTCTCAAATTTGTAGTGAGGGTCATATAACACAAATTCTGTCAGAAAAGCCAATTGAATAGTGTTCCATGTATTTTAGTTGATGTAGGGTATAAAATTGTGAAGAAAGATCATACTTATGATCTGGCAGAGCTACAGTTGCAACAAATAATGGAGAATTTAGGAGCAATACAGAGATCTAAAAGCTCATAGTGTAAGTTTGGTTCCATATTGATATGCATATTTTTCTATGTTCAAAATGAATTCCCATATTTTGTTAAGATAGGATGGAAAACCAATAGGTCTGTGGCTATGCAAATAAATTGGTACATTGACCTAATGGGAGACAATTTTGAGTCAATGATGACTAGTTACTTTGAAGACTTCAAGTAGCCAAATGAAACAGAGGCTAAGAATTCCTATTTCCATGGTGGAGAAGTACTAAAATGACATTTGTTTCTTGGTAGACATTGATTACACCTTTATCTAGGCTGCAGTACCTAGAGTGAGATGGCTAAGGCCTTTGGGTTATGAAATCAACATAGATGAAGCATTAGCTGCCATCACTACACTACTTGCAGAAGAAGTTGATAAGTCAGGAAAAATATTTGGTAATTATGATGTCAAATCTAAGGTTGAAATGGGGTTAAAAACTGCCTCAACTCTGAAGAAGAAGGATAAAATGGTGAGGAAGCTAAAAGTTAAATTTGGTGAGGGAGTTGAATGCAATGATGAAGATAATGATGATGAAGAAGAAGAGGAAGGAAAAGAGCAAGGCTAGGAACCTCTTTCCTTAACCCAAGGAATGGGTGAAGATGTTGAAGAAGAAGGTGCTAAGGAAGAACAAGTTGAGGAAGCACTAGCCAAACAAGAACCAAAGAAGAGAAGCCTAAGACACAGTCTACAACTCAACCAAAGGAAAAGAAAATTGCAAAACCAAGCCCTACAAAGCCTATTCCTGTAGCCACAAGAGCCACCACTCAAAAGGCTAAGGAGCAAGTAAAAGAAAAGAAGAAGGCTACTAAACAAAAAGGTCCTATATAGAAGAAATTAAGGAGAAAATATGTTGCACAACAAGAATTTGATGATGAAAGGACCAAGTCAAAAGATACAAGCCAGTTCAAAGTAGTAAGTCATGTTCCCAAGTGTGATATTGAAAACATTTGTAATAATGTTAGGGATAATGCAGGCTTAATTGGTTAGAAAAATATTGAATTTAATAAATTGAGTAGAGCAGATCGAAATAAAGTTGAAGAATCAGTGTATGCCATGATGAAAAAATTAAAGAAAACCCCTCTTGAACTTGATAATACAATGCTCAAAAATTTATATTCAATTGTTGAGAATAAATAACACTATTTCCTAAATATGGAGAAGGAAATAAGAGAGTTGACATTGGCACATGTAATGCTAGAATTGTCAAAAGGGAAAATAAGAAAAGCAAATAAGAAACATGATAGCAAATTTGCACCCAAGTATAGAGCCTTGAACATACTTCAAAACAAGATTGAAGATGTTGTAAAGAAATCAACTCAAATGTGAAAGTTGATATATGGCTTGACTACTATAAAGGAAGGAGAAGAAGATCCCTTTGAGGGAAGAAATAATGGAGAAGATAAGGATGATAAGGTAGGTGAAATTGAGAAAGAAAAGGAAGGTAACATAGTGGAGGAGACACAATAAAAGGGAGATGAAATGGCAATAGCTGAGGAGCAACAAATAGATCAAAGTGTACAAAACACACAATTGGCACCATTAAGCCCTCAAAACATCAATCCACTAACTGTAGAGGATCTAAAGAAGATCCTTGAAAAATTTACATTATAGGTTAAATTGTGTGATAGTCCAGTGCTGGTCAGTGTGGATGAGTTACAAAAAGTAGTAGCTGACATAACAAGGGATAAGGTAAATACATAAGATCTACCTTATGCCATCCCTATAGCTACTAGTGGTCAACCTCAAGAGCAAGCATCAAAAGATACATCAACAAAGGTTGATACCACAGTCAAATTTTTTATCATTGAAAAACAAATTAAGACTATAGAGGAGCCCACAAAGGAACAAGCAAGATAGAGAGATGTATCTGTACCTACTACACAAACACAAGGTGCACCATAGATAATTGTGATTGATCAAGAAAAATTAGAAGAAGACAAGGACATTCCAAAAGAAAAGGAGCAAGAAGCCATTTAGACATTACTTAATTTATCAATAACTAGCACTCAAACCAAAGTCCTTCAAAAGCCAAGCATTGATTCAATGCCACTTTTGATTTCTACACTAGGCTCGAGCTCAACAAAGGTTGCAAGGGTACTTCACTATGGAGACCCAATGCTAGATGAGGAAATAGTTATACCAAAATATGACTATGCAACCATGAACCTATAATAGATCAATATCATGTAGGAGGCATTGGAAAGGAAGAAGAACCAAGAAAAGGACAAGCACTACATGAGATCAAAGACATCTTTTTAGATGAATTCATATTGCAAACACCCGATGAAACCAAGCCTATACTAGAATAATTATCAAAAATTGTTGAACTAGAGACAAATGAAGACCAAGAAACCAATACAAAACTCATGGGATGGTCTAAAAAGAAGTTTCAAGGTAAAGTTAATGAGAAGATATCTAGTGGAATAGCACTATCACAAGTTGAGTTGGCTACAAAGATTGAAAAGTGAAGAAGGTGCTTGAGAATATATTAGCACTGTACATGAAATTATGTGACCCCACACTCTTCACACAAGAAATGAGCCAGAGTATTATGAGTTTGGAAAGAAATTTGAAAATATTTGGTATGCAATTACCACAAAACCCAGCTCAAAGTGAGAAGCACTTTCATTCAATGCTTCACACACAAAAGGAATTAGCTGTATCAACAAGAAAAGAGGCCAACACAAGAGCCAAGATAGTCTAGATTCAAGCTTCCTTGACCCATCACATGGAAATACTATAAAAGGAGCTAGCCTATCCTGAAATAATACTCAAGAAAGATCCTAATCTTTTAACTTTGGAGAGCTTAGTTCACCTTATAATAGAGGCAGACATCCAACTCAAATAATTAGATGTTGTAATAGACAACTGGGATGCTACTCTCAAGATTGTAATGGAAGTGAATAATAACTTCTTGGATAAATGCACACTCAGTGTATAGACCCTTTGACATTAGTGTCAAAAAGGGGGAGATAAGATGGAGACAAATATGCAAGGGGGAGACATGTGAAAGGGGGAGATATAAAAATAGATAGAAGAGAAAACAAAGGGGGAATAAACAATAGAAAAGAAAAAGCAGAGCATATCAAAACATATTAGATAGAGAGTATTAGAAGTATTGAAGACAAAGAGTAATAGCAAGAGTCAAATCTACTCTAAGAGATCTTGGGTACATAAAAGACACATAAACTCAAGGGGAGTCACAAATTTTTTGAGATATATGGTTCATTACAAAATTTTGAACAATTTTGAAGTTTTGTATATATGCTAAACTAGATGTATATTATACTTGAGGAGATTAGATTCATCATGTATAGTTAAGTTTTTTTGCCACTCATGTCAAAGGGGGAGATTGTTGATCTCAGTTTGGTTTTGACAATTGAGTGTCAACACACTTAAGCTTTTTACTAATTTCATGCCAAGCTAGTAACATATGTCGAGTATAATGTGTATAGATGTTGAGTTGCAATGAGTGTCGAGTCACTCATGTGGCAAGTGAACTATACATGCCGAGCAAGTTCAAATGTCAAGCCAGACATAATTATAGTATGTGTCAAGCATCAATATTATCAAGTGCCAAGTAACAAAAAGTGGGCCTAGTTGTTTGTGAGGCACAAAAAACTATGTAAACCATTTTTGAGCTGAGATATGGAGCGATCTCGAAGCTTTGAAGATAAGATCAAATCTATTTGGATTCCCTATGCGATCAACATGCAACCAATCAGAAAAATGAAAGAAATTGAGCAAAAAAAAATGAATGAATCTCAATCATAGATTCATACCTAACCCTAAGCCACCAAAGTCATTTTAAAAAGGAGATGAAGCCCCATAATTCAGTATGGGAGAGAGAGCATTAGAGAATGCATGCGAGGAGGTGGTACTAGCAAAGATTTGAAGGAAGTGAAAAGGGTTGAATTGATCAATACACAGAAGAAGGATAGAATTGCAGAATCAGTTATCAGAATAGAGGGTCAAGGATACAACAATTTCATATCAAATTAGAAAGGATGAAGAAGGACCAAATTGAGATCCAAAATAAAAAATACCAGATTGTAAGTGTATCAGATCAAACATTCTACTATACTTTCTAATAATTATGTCAGCAAGATGAAATCCTTTTTATTAATGTTGACTTAATGGTCATTATGAAATCCTTTAAGAGGGTGACATTCCAAGTGATTGTTCTAAAGTCCTTTAGCTAGGCACATTTTTAATAGGGTGGGATCTAACAATCCTTTGTAAGCCTTTACCAAGGTAGGCCTTTCATAGGGCAGATCATGAGAATGGTCAAATTATGTAATCTTAATAGGTGAAATTTATTGTTGTAGTAGTAAAGAATTGTGGATGTCATCCCCACCCTAGTTTTACCTTCTCATTGGAGGGTTTCTGGGTAATCATATCTAATGTCAAGTGTTCATGTGGATGCATTTAATTTACATGTTATTTCAGTATGTTTATGCATGCATTGTTTTAAAGTTAAAAGTTTTATTGGTTAGAGATTAGTACTTATAATTCACCCCCCCTTAGAAGTATACTTTTCCCATTTGTATTTCCAACACTATTATAAGTTATGTGTAAATGATTATATTATTTCTTGCATGTTTCCTTACAAGTGGTATCAGAGCTATGGTTTTATTATTATAACCCTAGATTGAATCCATGGGAATACATGAGAGGATAAAAGAAAAGACAAGATTTATGAGTTGTTTATTGCATATCTAAGGGTTTTAGGTTTGCTATTATGATAGGATGTTGAAATATTTTGGGCATGTGAAAAAGATTTTTTCAGATATTTTATTTAAATGGGAGTTTTAGGGGGGTAGCTTGTAGAAATGACTTCCTAGGTAAAAACAAACCTCACCATTAGATCTGGGTTGACATTCCATAAATTTTGATATATAATATGCCCTAGTTTGACAATGTTTAAAGGAAATGAAAGATTTTTTTAGTTTTAATTCATGATGGCCATCAAATTAAATCCCCATTGCAATTTTTTGTCAAAAAATGTGGATGCATTTACTTTACATGTTATTTTAGTATGTTTATGCATGCATTGTTTTAAAGTTAAAAGTTTTATTGGTTAGAGATTAGTACTTATGATTCACCCCCCTCAGAAGTATACATTTCCCATTTGTATTTCCAACACTATTATAAGTTATGTGGAAATGATTATATTATTTCTTGCACATTTCCTTACAAGTGGTATCAGAGCTGTGGTTTTATTATTATAACTCTAGATTGAATCCATGGGAATACATGAGAGGATAAAAGAAAGGACAAAATTTATGAGTTGTTTATTGCATATCTAAGGGTTTTGGGTTTTCTATTATGATGGGATGTTGAAATATTTTGGGCATGTGAAAAAGAGTTTTTTAGATGTTTTATTTAAATGAGAGTTTTAGCGGGTAGCTTGTATAAATGACTTCCTAGGTAAAAAAAAACTTCACCATTAGATCTGGAATGACATTTTCATAAATTTTGATATATAATATGCCCTGGTTTGGAAATGTTTAGAGGAAATGAAAGATTTTTTTAGTTTCAGTTCATGATGGCCATCAAATTAAATCCCATAGCAATTTTTTGTCAAAAAAAATCATAGGGAAAATGGTAAAAAGACTGTCTTACTAAAATGGCCATAATTTTCTCTCAAAATATCATATTGTAGACTTCTTATAGGTGTTGGAAAGATAATTCAAACCACTACAACTTGTTGTGGGTTTGGTTATATGATTTTGACATTTTGTATGGTTTTAAGAGTCTAAAATTTGGATGTTATTTATTTTGAGCACAAATTAGGGCATAGCTTGGGCATACCGAGTCTAATTTTGGGACTTCAAGTAGTAAATAGAAAGCTCTTGGAGAGCTCTACACATTGGTTTAGATTTGGTACAGGTTTGGCATGGTTTATTTGGTGATATATTAATCTAAACGATTTTTGGTATATATTAACTATGGTAACAATGTGAGCTTATGACATTGTATGTTTGGAGATTTAAGATTTGATGTCATTGTATACTTAGTTCATATTTTAGATTGGTCTCATGATGATATGGTTATGAATATTTGGTTTAGATATATATGATGACTTGTTGGGTCTACAAGTTATGTAGTGTTGTAAGGGGTCTTTACTTACAGGTTGCATTTATAGCTTGGATATTGCTTATTTTTGCCCATTGATCTTTCATTCTTGATGCATATTTAGATTGGTGGCTTGGATTTTAGTTGTCTATGCCCTAAGTCACATGATTTTCTAATTTTTCTTCATGTAGAAGGGATGATATGTTACTAGGTATAGTCATGGTGGAGGATTGTGGTTGACTATTTTATCTTGACAAGTTAGACATATTGAGAGTCAAATGCTTGGTTCATGGATGTGATCATGGTGTCATAGATTTTATCATGACATGATTGGATATACAAGTACATCTTTTTTTTTCATTGGTTTGGATTCCTGATTTGGTTATGGCAGTATATCTTCTTGGTTGAGGATCATGGTTATTTGGTTTCTTTTGAGGAGCTCATGATGTGCACTTTGATTTCTTTCAAGGTTTGATGCCTTAGTTGATTTGTATGGTTAGAGGATGATTTTTCATCATGATTTCATGGATAGCTTGGATACATAGTTTAGTAGGAGCTTGTGATAGTGATGGGGTGACAGTGCAACATTAGTTCCTAGTTTGGTTTGTATCTTCTTGGTTTGGCAATCATGGTTTCTTTTAGTATTGACACTTTGGTTGTGTGAGTGTAGACCTAGAGGATCTTCATGTAGGAGATCTATTTTATGATTCCATAGGTGACTTGGTACCACTGTTGAGTGGGAGTTTTTTGGCATTGATATATTTATTAAGTGTTGGAATTTTTCCTTAGATCTTGTTGCTGTAGAAGCACCCTTGAAATTTGCACAGTGCACTTGTTATCTTCATAGTGTGTAAAGATAGTTATATCTTGATGACTCATGGGGTTCTTGGTTATCTTCATGGTGTGTAGAGATGGTTCTTCATGGTATGCAGAGATGGTTTTCTTCATGGTGTGTGGAGATGGTGGCATCTTGAGGACTTACAGGGTTCTTGGTAAAGGTGTGGTTTATGCTTTCATTTGACATGTTATCCTTGGTGTGAGGATGGTTTCATTTTTATGTCTTGGTATACTCTTGATACACATTTAGAGTTTTGACATGTTATTGTATGTTATTGTATGTTATTGTAGAGAATGTTGTCTCTTTATTTGAGATGGTAAGATCATGTTGTCATATTTATATTCTTGAGGCCATGGTTCAAACTTTGACATTGATCTTAGTTTATTTTCTTGGTATTCAATATATTGATCATAAGTTGGATAATTCATGATATAGCTATGTTGCATTTGGAGTTGGCATGGATTGATTGTTTATAGGTGCTCATGGATACTTAGAGATAGTGGTGATGTTGATTTCTCTTGAATTAGAGAAGTATTTGTTTGGACTATTGATGGTTTTAGCAGAAATTCTAAGGGGCATTCACTTGATATGGACTTGAGAGGAGATTGTTCTTGAATAATTATTGGTTGGAGACTTGGATAGCTTGATGAGAATTCTCATTCCCCACTCTTGGTCTACATAGTAGTTTTCTACTTAAGAGGTATAGCTCATTGTTTCTCTCAGGTGCATTTTATTTATGCTTATTTTTCATGGATATGGATCTTGAGCTATGGTACATGAGTTAGTTCAGGAGGGTTTATTTGAGAGATGGTCTAGCATTGGTTATCTCCATGTGCATATGTTGTTGTGGTTGAGTTTCAGAGATGGTTTTATATTGGGCATATTCCTTGGATTAGGAATAGTTTATGAGTTTTATGTTCTTTACTTGGATAGTTTACATCTAGAGGTGTGTGTAGAAGGACATGATATAGGTTATGATTTGCATGGTTTCTCTCTAGTCTTGATGATCTTCCTAGATGTTCAATTTCACTTACATTGGATTTGAGATTGGTTAGAGATTGTGATTAGTGATTTTTGCTAATGTCTGTCATGATTACTCCTTTATCTCTTTCCTCTGTTGGTTGTGGAGAGCTTGGGAGACTATTAGAGAATTTTTATGAGAGTTTCTCTTATAGGATATCAGTTTATGTATTGTGAATGTCCTTGATACTACATGGATTCACTTCTTTGAGATATTGTGAGTGGATTGGTTATAGATTTGACATTATCTTTTGCAATGGGACCTTCTTGGTATATATGTGGTAGCCATTACTCTTGAGGCTTGTGATTGCAGGTAAAAAATTGGATATGTTGATGATGTGAGATTCACTTGGTATACCTTTGGAGATATGGATATTTGGATAGGTTTGACAATTGATGTGGGTGCTATTTCAACTATGAATATTTTGACAACTATGGATACATGTGATTACCTTTGGATAAGGTTTTTTGTACTTGGCATTTTAGTTGGTATAGGATTTTATGATCTTCTAATGTGACAGGTTGGGTGGCTCTATCTTTGGATGGATTCTATGTATGCACAATGGCAATGGCATAATAGGAGGTGAGATCATTCATGTTTGATACATTGGATACTTTGATTTTTTTGTGGGTACTAAGATGGAGCACTTCATGTACTTTGATCCATCATGGTGGATGTGCTAGGAGGGATTGTTCCCTTATTCATTTATGTGGCTACAGATTGGCCCTATGCAATGTATACAAGAAGTGGGAGATTGTTGAGATGATGGGTGTTGCACACATTGCATAATATTCTTATATTGTATTATTTTATTTTATTATGTAATATTGTATCTAGGAGTCCCTAGATGGATGTGCAACATGGAAAAATTCCTATGGGATATACTTGATGAGTTGTATTGTAACATTGTGATAATATTTCATGTAATTATTTAATATTGGGGAAAAGAAATTAAATTTCCAATATTAATTGTAGGGTCAATGGGTTAGGTAGCAGATGTTTTATGTAATACCACTTGGTGGTTTTGTGAGACTTGCTACTATATAAGTAGTCACAAGGGTAGTTGTTGGCGTGAAAAAGTGAGAAGATAGAAAGAAAAAAAGGGAAAGATTTGAGCAGGACAAGGCTTGATAAGTTAGCCAAGGGAACATTTGTGAAGGTTGGAAGCATGGCATGGAATGTGTGGATTCATGCTTGTTTAGATAGATTGCTCAGTGGTGGCTTTGTATTTGAAGGCTTCCATAGTTGTATTGCAATAGTGTTTTGCTATATAATACATGGTGATGGATGCTTTTGGAGGCTGGGTTTTTTCTCTCAATGAGGGTTTCCTATGATATATCTTGTGTCACGTTTTTGTGGGTATGTTGTCTATTCTCTTGCATGTGGATTTTAATTCTGTGTTTATTTCAGATCTATTATGGGTTATGTAGGAATGGTTATTTTATTTCTTGCAAGTTTCCTTACAATGTATTACTACCAAAATATGTTTTTTTGATGGAAAAGAGTTTATCAAAGGTATGAAGCATGAGCATATGTGTTTTGCTACACTTTCAAAAGATAGTAAAGAAGAAGTAGAGGATGTACCTACAAAAGTTACAGATATTTTGGGAGAGTTTTTTGATATTGTATCAAATAATCTACTTGATGGGTTACCCCCAATGAGGAAGATAAGTCACTAGATGGATTTGGTTCCAGGAGCCAGTTTTCCAAATAAGGAAACACACATAATGACACCAAAAAAAAGTGAAGAGTTGAACATAAAAGTTCATGAGTTTTTGTAGAAGGGGTTGATTTGAGAGGGTCTGAGTGCATGTACTATACTAGCAGTATTAGCACCAAAGAAGAATGGAGAATGGAGGATGTGAATAGATTCTCGTGCTATCAACAATTTCACAATCAAGTATAGATTTCCATTTCCAAGAATGGATGATATTATGGACTATTTGAGTGGGGTTGAGTATTTCACAAAGATAGATTTGAAGAGTGAGTACCATCAGATTCGTATCAAAGAATGTGACGAGTACTTTCAAAACAAAAGAAGGACTATACAAGTGGTTAGTCATTCTTTTTGGGCTAACCAATGCACTAAGCAATTTCATGTGGCTCATGAATGAGGTATTGAAAGAGTTTCTAGGTAAATTTGTCATTGTTTAGCTAGATGATATTTTAATCTTTACTAAGACATTGGAGAAGAATTTTATCCATATTCACAAGGTGTTTGATAAATTAAGGGAAGAAAAGTTGCTAATAAATGTGAAGAAGTGTAGTTTTGCAAAGAAGGAGTTGGTGTACCTAGGATTTGTAGTCTCAGCAGAAGGTCTGAAAATGGACCTTGAGAAAGTGAAGGCTATCCTTGAATGGCCAACTCCAAGAAGTGTGACAGGGGTAGGATCTTTTCATGGATTGGATAGTTTTTATAGAAAATTTATAAGAGGCTTTAGTAGTATTTTTGGACCCTTTACTGAAATAATGAGAGGGGATAGGAAAGAATTTAAGTGGACTATAGGAGCAGATAAGATTTTTAATCTGTTGAAATAGAAAGTTACTGATCAACCAATTTTAGCACTTCCTAATTTAACAAGGTGTTTCAAGTAGATTGTGATGCTAGTAGTACTACAATAGGAGTTGTTTTGAGCTAAGAAGGTAGACTTGTTGCTTATTTTAGTGAGAAATTCAATGATGCAAAAAGAAAATATTTTGTTTATGACCAGGAATTTTATGGTATAGTTCAAGCATTGAAGAAGTGGAGACACTATCTTCTTCATAAGGAGTTTTTTTTGTATACTGATCATCAAGCTTTGCAATATTTGAATAGTCATGAAAAATTAAACCAAAGGCATTTGATGTGGGTTGAGTTTTTGTAGAGTTATACATTTTTTTTGAAATATAGGAATGTGAAGTCTAACAAAGTTGCATATTCTCTTAGTAGAAGACAAATTTTGTGAACATAAATGTAGATAGAGGTGGTTGGATTCAAAGAACTTAGTACTTTGTATCCAAATGATCTTGATTTAGGTGAAGCATGGAAGGCTTGTACAGAACCTGTTACACTTGATAGGAGAATATGGTTGGATTTTATGTTCTAGGATAGTATGTTGTTCAAAGGAAGCCAGTTGTGCATTCCTAGAAGTTCAATGAGAGAGAATCTCATCAAGGAGAAGCATAGTGGAGGATTGGTTAGATATTTTGGCAAAGATAAAACCATAGCTTTAGTTGCTGAGAATTATTACTAGACATAGTTGCAACAAGATGTGAAGAATTTGGTACAGAGTTGTAGAGTATGTCAGATGGTGAAAGGAGTGAAGCATAATACAGGGTTGTATCAGCCATTACCTATACCAGAGAAGTTGTGGGAGGATGTTAGCATGGATTTTATTCTTGGATTACTAAGGACACAACATGGGCATGATTGTATTTTTGTGGTGGTTGACATGTTTTCAAAGATGACACATTTTATTCCTTGCAAGAAGACTAGTGATGTTGTTCATGTGGTAGAGTTGTTTTTCAAAGAAGTGGTGAGACTACATGGTCTACCAAAGAGTATAGTTTCAGATTGATATACTAGATTTGTTGTGTATTTTTGGACAAACAAAAGTATTGAATAGGATTTTGGGAAATTTATTGAGATATTGGGTTGGAGACAAGCCAAAGGGTTGGAATATGATTTTACCACAGGGAAAATTTGCATATAATAGGTCTATTAATAGGAATGTTTCTAAATCACCATTCCATATTATATATGGGAATAGTCCCATAAATACTTTTGAATTGTGATAGTTAGATAAAGAAGAGATGAGTAGTGTTGAAGTAGAAGACTTTGTTGAATATTTTAAGAACACCCATGAGGAGGTGAGGAAGCACGTCATAAAGATGAATACCCAACACAAGGCTAAGGTAGATGTAAAAAGGAGGTATAAGGAATTTCAAATTAGAGATGAAGTCATGGTTCATTAGAAAAATGAGTGTTTTCTAGTAGGTACATATAATAAGCTAAAGATAAAGAAGTTTGGACCGCACAAGATAGTGAAAAGGCATGATTCTAGAAATGCTTATGAAGTACAGTTGCCACTTGAATTGAATATTTCACTAGTATTCAATATTTTAGATTTGACAGATTATTATGAAGGAAGTGATACAGATGAAGTTACAAAAGTGCAGTAGAGTATTTCAACAACTAGTTAGGCTACGAAGGAGATTGAGGAGATATTGGACAGTTGTGTTGGAAAAAGTACAAGGAACAAAACTTATGAACAATACCTGATTAAATGGAAAGGGAGGACAATAGATGATTCATCATGGCTAGCACAAGAGGAAGTTAACCATCTTGGTTTTTTTCTGAACACTTGATGTTATAGAATCACTTCTCAAATTACCCCAGGTGTCTAATGCAGGAGCATCTAGGGTGTAAGAGCAATCTCGCATCACCCAAAAATATTTTCTTTCCAGAATTTTCTATTTTAATAAGGACTAGGAGACAAGGGGGATTTCTATTTTTTGGGAACTTGCTATTTTTAGTAAGTTTGTCTTACGAGCTCAGAATATTCTCATTTTCTACATGAAGGTTCATTTCAGAATTAAAAGCATATCATAAAAATCTCATTGCTCCAGCTTAAGTATCAGAGATCTTATTACAGATTTTTAGTGGAAAATTTTTGAGAAAAAACTTCAAGCTCACCATTAGAGGCCTTAGAGTGCCTAGATGAGGTTCAAAAACTTGACAAAAGGGCACTTGCGCCATTTTAAGCTTGTAGATCACAAGCTAGCGATTCTTAAAAGTGGTTATAATAGCCAATTGGAGCAATAGTTTGAGAGTTATGACCTTCCAAAGTTGGGTTACCTAAAATATTGAAAATAATTTGTCAAAGATGTATTTAGTCAACTCTATATGTATTTTTCGGGTTTATCAGCCCTAAGTATTAAGTTTGAGCACCTAGAGCCTTCCTAGGCAACATAAAATTACCTATTTAAGAAAGGTTTGTACATTTTCTAGGACATCTCTAGGTGGTAGTTCACAACATTGTCTTGCAGATTACTATAATGAATGCACCCATGTGGGTTAGCATATTGTACTTGTGAATTCTATAATTCTACATTTGCGGTGATAATAAGAAGTTCATATCTTTTTCTTGTATTTGTTGTTGTTTCTTTATTTCTATTATGGGTTTGTGGTATTAAGGGGAGCACCCTTCATCACAAAGAAGGTAGGAGACCTTATGCCATTTGATTTCTTGTGAAAGTATTTCAGATATTCCATTTTTGGGATAGACAAGGTGCTAGGAGTTGATGGCACAATGAATTCCCCAGGGTACATATATGTCATGGCTTTGGACATCTAGGATCCAAATCATAATGTTAGATATGATTTTGTGGAATATATCATCAGTAGGATGCATGGTCAAATTGTGGCGGCTCAAAATGGAGAATTGGAAAACTTTAGGTTTTTTCACTATTCACTATTAATGAATATTATTCTTTTTAAGAATATAGGGCATATTAGTCCAAAATTCATTGAGGCCACTGAGGAGAATTGAGAAACCCTACCTGTGTAGATGTGGACTCACTAAATTGGCAAAGGTTTTATCCCTATGCTAGTTTCATTTCTTTTTACAATGATTTTGTTTTTCCTATTACAAACATGTTAGCAGACATAACTGAAAGAGTACCTAAAGGGATAACAATATTAATAATGTTAGAGAAAAAGGTTAATTTAATTTCATTAATTAAGTTACCTTTTCTCCCTTCTTAAGATTTCACTTTATGCACTTTTTGCATTCTCTATTTAATAATTAATTAGTAATTATTAAATAGCTTTTACTTTTTATGCTACCCTTTGTAACTTTTTAGGTTACCCTTTTGGGTTTTGATCTCCTTTTATAAGGATTGATCTCTTTGTAATTTTAGTTAATTCACTTTTGATAATAGCAATCTCTTTTTTTGCTCATTAAGAATGTCTCATCTATGGATTTGGGATTTTCAACCTCCATAGCTTTTTGGTTCTCTCTTCTGTGATAGGTGTTTGCAAGCAGGTGATTCTTGGGAGCTATGGGGTTGATCTTTCATCAACTTCAACATGGTATCAAAGCTCTAGATCTTCATGCCCCTATTAAGTTTATAAAAGGTTTTTCTTGGCTTTCAGATCTATGCTTTTTTAATTTTAGAGGGTTGTAGTTTATAGGGTTATTTTGTATTGGGGGGGTCATTTTTTTTGGTGCATTTTGAGCCCAAACAGACCTCACCATTGGATTTGTAGCACCCAGAAACCCCTATTGCCATATAGAATTTGTCCAATTTGGATAGTTGAAATTTGAGGCAACAAAATTGCTCCTATATTTGGACATGCTTCACGAGGTGACAATTTTTTTTATTAAAAAAATAAATTAAATAAATAAAAAAGGAAGAAAGCACTTTTTTAAAAAATGCATTTTTTTAACAAATTTTTTTTTTAAAAAAAGTTTCAAAAAGCACTTGCATTCTTTCTTTTATTTTTATTTTATTTTTTAAAATCATGTGATGCTTATGTCAGCAAGGTACAAACACATGTCAGTCCAAGTACTGATGCATTAGGTTTGCCAGCCGTAGGTGTGATATCATCAATCTTTGAGCCAAAATTTGATGGTCTTCAAATTGTCTCTTCTTTGATTTGTTTTGTCCTAAAAATTTGTCTATGGTTTTTTGGCCATATCTTTGTCATATGAAGGTATTTTTTAGAAAATCTTATATCTCTAGAAAGCTCTTTCTGATCCCATCATGATGGTGTAGGTTATTTGGACTTTTGATGTTGTTTGGTTTCCTATTTATGTAGTCAAATCCAAAAATTCTAGTTTGCACTTTGGGAGACATATCTTGAGCATCCAATCTCCAATTTAAGAATTCTTTATATCATTGAAAAGGTATTTTTGAGATCTTTCTAGTGATGCTAGTTATTTTTCCAAATTCTTCTCAAGGAACATTCTATTCAATCTTTTTCATTTTTGCATTTTGGTGGATATCTAGGTTGTTTGAGGTTCGAAGATTGATTTTGTTGCTTCAGATGATTCGTAATGCATTGTACTATTTTTTGTATCAACCGTATGTCTTTTTATGATCATTTTTTATATTATTTGTAAGAATATTTATGCAAATGCACTGTGATAAAGTGTCACTCCTTGCATTTTCAGTATCTTTTTCATGTTTGTGACTTATTATACTTGTACTGCATTATAAAGTGCCATGGAGGGATAGTTGTTTACCTTTTAGTGCCCTCTTCCTTTGTCAAATGAGTGTCCCTTCCATGACATTAGCCCCATAATTTGTCCATGAAACGTGCCTTTATAAATATCTATACCTCTTCCTCACTCTCGATGTTCTTGTTTCTTTTTGTTTTGTAGGAGATATTGGCCCACTTTCTTAGCTTCCTATCATCTCACCCTTGTCTACATTGGGGAGGTTCTTTTGTTGTTTCTTATGCTTCCTTGGTTCAATTGATCAGCTCTTTAGGCTTTGGTGTTTCATGCCATCTGTATTTTTGTGTTCAATTGTTTGCCTCCTGATTTGATGCAAATTATAGTCTTTTCTACTTGGTTAGGTTCTATTTCAGAGGAGGTTCTATAGATTAGTGGTTTCTTTTTGGAAAAGTTTGCAAATTCTACATGCTTTAGTGGTTTTCTTCCTGATCACTCATTGTTCCTTTTTCTGGAATATTTCCTCTAGTTGGAGGCTTCTGTAGTCCTTCACTAGGTTTTCAGCTATCTCTTTTTAGAGTAGAGTTTTTCCAATAGGGTTTTCTCTATTTCTCCATTTCATAGAGATTTTTTTGTGATTGGGTACCTCATCAAGCCTTGTTACTAGGACCCAAGTTTGCTTTTAGCATTGCATTGTAGTTTCCTTACTCTTTTTGCCTTGTTTCTCAACTTAAGGGGGGTGTTAGAGAAAAAGGTTAATTTAATTTCATTAATTAAATTATCTTTTCTCCCTTCTTAAGATTTCACTTTATGCACTTTTTGGATTCTCTATTTAATAATTAATTAGTAATTATTAAATAACTTTTACTTTTTAGGTTACCCTTTTAGGTTTTGATCTCCTTTTATAAGGATTGATCTCTTTATAATTTTAGTTAACTCACTTTTGATAATAGAAATCTCATTTTTTGCTCATCAAGAATGTCTCATCTATGGATCTAGGATTCTTAGCTTGCATAGCTCTTTGCTTATCTCTTTTATGATAGGTGTTTACATGAAAGTGATTCTTGGGATTTGTGGGTTTGATCTTTCATCAACTTCAACAAATAAGACTATCTACTTTCCTAAATGGGGATAGGGTGCTTAGCCATGATTTGGCTAGTTTGTTTCTATTTGAAAAAATAATAATTATAAAGGTATTTAGGTGTCCACACTCCCCTCATGTGTTACCAAAATATATCCCTAAAAGGTTAGGCCAATTAGAGTTCTTCTAACAACTACTTATGATGAATAAATAATACCTAGGTCCTGTAGAACCAGAATCACTATGCAAAGAACATTAACAAATGAAGTAAACATTCACAAACCAAAAACTCAATTCACATATATGCTTAGACAAAGGAAGAAAACAAGAAGTGAAAACTTCACAAGAAAAAGCACTCCATGCTTTCTTGATTCTGTAGATGTGTCCTTTTGCTGTGGATGTATGCTCAAGATGCTCAAAAGCTGCTTCAATGGAGATGGGTAATGGAAAATTGGTAGCTTTATGAGCTCTCAATTTGGCATTATAAAGGTATGGTTGATGGCTTTGGTTCTCAAAATAGCATGGTAACTTTAGCTCAAAGACTGTTGATGAAATGGCTTGGTATGGGATTCAATTTATAGGCTAAGGGGTAGAGGGATGGAGGGTTTAGATGCAAGGATGGATGAAGGCTTAAGGAGGGCTAGGATGCACTCAAAGGAGAGCACATGGATTGTGCTTGTTTAGCACCAATGGGAAGGTGACACTTGTCACAAGGAGGATGAGTGTGAGAGGGTAGGGTTAAGGGTTGGTTAAGGGCATGATGAGTGGGGTTGAGTATGTAAGAGGGATGTAAGAGGAATGAGTGTGGAAGAGGGAAGAGTGTGGAAGATGGGTGTAAGAGTCATGAGTGGGCTTGTAAGAGTCTTTATGTTTTGTAAGAGCACTCATGACTTAGTGGTTGGGCTTTTTGAGGGGAGACTTTGGTTTGGATTAGGAAAGTCTTAAACTTGTTTAAGGAATGTGACAACATTAGGGGGTGGATTAGGCTTGGGTTTAGGATTAGATTAGGGATGTTAGAGATGTGCAAGTGGATGGCATTAATGAGGGTGGGTGAGTTAGTGGCTAAGCTTGGTTAGTATGGGTGGATGGGGTGGATTAGGCTAAATGGAGGATTAGAGACAGGTTAGGGGTTTTTGAATTTGAGGATTTTATTTATCAAATAGATTTATTTAATAAATGGGGATTTTTGGAATTAGATAGAAGAATAGGATTTAATTGATAAATAATAGATTATTTGATTTATCAATTAGGACTATAGATGATTAATTAAATTAATCAACTAGGGGATGACAAACGATTAATTAAATAAGAATTTAATTAATGATGTCTTTAGAGATGGCTAAATTAGATTACCAAAGCAGTGTAATCAAATTTAGGTGTCTACATTTTGCCCCTCTTTGACATAGTGTTGAGACAACACTATTTCAAAGAAGTTTGAATGAAGACAACATGAGGAAGATGTTTTAGCAACAATGTTGCCCCAGTCTCGGATAAGAAGAGGAGAGACTAGACTTAGATGATGCCCCCTCAAGAAGGCGGTGGGGAGAGAAATGAGGCTTGACGACTTCTTGAAAAGTACAAGAAATTGAGATGAGCTAAGACACTGGTTGGCGAAGAGAAGGGGCTGAATTAGCTCAAACTCTCACTACGGGAGAATGATAAAGGGAAATCAGAGGCATAATAGTAAAGCAAGCTTAAGACTTTCCAAGATTGGGAGGGGGAGATGGAGGAGCGGAGCGCTATAAAAGGAATCCATTGAAGCTTTTTGAGCGGGGGGATACTTCAAAGAGAAGTACCACCATGTAGTTGAGCACTAGATTTGCTATAGGACTGTTGGTTAATTGCCAAGGTTACCAAGAACATCAAGGCCTTTTCACCAACCGTCCAGAGGACTGACGAACTGACTCAAAACAAACACACAAGGATTGCCCCAGTATCACACATGAATCCCAGAGGAAGCAGCATGGAAACAACACTAGGTAACCCATAAGCAGAAAAAGAAAACAAGCAAAAGACCTGATCAAGACCTTACGCTCTAATTGCCCCATTCGCAGCATACCATGATATGGAAGATCATGGCAACCTTGAGGAGGGAACAAGGAGATTGCTTGGAAAAGATATTTCAAGACCCAAAAGGGAAGATCCCAAATCAAAAGAAAGTGAAAATCCAAAAGAGAACTATAGGATGAGGTACTAACGGACCAAGATTAGACATGAGGAAAGCTATATCCTGCAAGGACCTTTCGAAGAGCACCTAAGCTGATGGATTGGGATGAGTGATGCATCTGGCAAGCTGAACTAAGAAGGATAACACTTTGGTGACAGGAGATCTAGCTAAAGGATGCATTGGAATATCTAACCAAGGTGTGCGATGTGTGCAAGATGTTGACCAAGGATGAACTAACACGAAAGCCGGATAGATACAATGATACTAAGCTAAAGAGGATGTACAAGCTGAGAGACCAAGACATGTTACAAATGTACAAGTTTGTTCATGTTTTGGTTTTTTGTGAGATGGAAATGTTTGTGAAGGATGGGGTGTCTATAATAGTTGATAGGTGGATAGGTAGATGGTTTGTGAAAGGCTTAAGGAAAATGGGATTCTGTGTGTGCATGTGATAGGATACAAGCTAAGATACAAGATCATTTACAAGATGGAATATGGTACAAGCTTTGGACAAGATTTGAATATATACAAGGTATGGTACAAGATTTACAAGGTATAATACAAGCTTTGGTACAAGATTTACAAGTTGTACAGGAGGTATTGACAAGCTCCATCAGATTTTGGATATTTGATTGGAACACCAAGGGAACAAGCAGGTGTTTTATGGGATGGTGGGTGGATGGATGAGGGATAGGATAGTGATAGATAATGGATTATTCTTTAGCACACAAGGTACCTATCCAAGGCGCTTGAATTGCCAAGTTTTCACCATTGGACGCTTATTTCTCTTTACTATTTTTTTTTTTTTTTTTTTTTTTTGTATTTTTTCAAAAGCTGGGTATACCAAGGATCTTCAAGCATAGAACTTCTTTAGATGAATGATGTTAGTGGGATCATTCAAGATTTCTTCTTCTGGTGTAGATAATTGATAGGCTCCGGAGCCAAAGGAGGCAGTAATCACATAGGGACCAAGCCATGTAGGTTCAAACTTGCCTTTCTTTTCTCGATCTGCTTAGACTTTCATATTTTCTTTGAGGACCATGTCACCTGGCTGAAAGTGTCGTGGGAGCACCTTCTTGTTGAAATTCCTTTTGAGACGAGTTTGATAGACTGTGAGATGGTCATAGGCTTGTTGTCTCTTCTCGTCTAAGAGATCTAGCTGGGTGAGTTGAGCTACTCTATATTCTTCATCTGAGATTTGCCCTCGCAAAGATATGCGTAGTGAGGGAAGTTCAACTTCTATAGGTAATACCGGTTCGGCACCATAGACTAGGGAGTATGGAGTTGTGCCCATGGATGTACGGAAGGAAGTTCGATAGGCCCATAGAGCCAAATTTATTTGAAGGTGCCAATCACGACCAAAATCATTGACAACTTTCTTTAGGATTTTGAGGAGGGTTTTATTAGTTGCCTCTGCCTGGCCGTTACCTTGTGGGAAATATGGGCTAGAAAAGTGGTGATGGATGCGGAGGGAAGTGCATAATTCTTCCATGTTGAGATTTTCAAAGTTACCTCCGTGGTCAGTGAAGATGGTGGATGGGATGTCGAAGCGGCAAACAATGTGGTACAAGATGAACTTGGAGACTTGAACTCCTGTAGCTGAGACTAGGGGGACTGCTTCCACCCACTTAGTGAAATAGTTTGTAGCTATTATTATCCATTTATGTCCATCAAATGAGAGAGGGGTGATAGTTCCAACTAGATCAAGGCCCCAACAAGCGAAAGGCCAAGGTGGTGCAATAGGCAGTAGATCTTTTGCTGGAGTGTGCACAAGATTTGCATGCTGCTGACATGGGAGACACTTTCTGACAAAGTCACAAGAGTCTTCTTCAATGGTAGGCCAATAGTAGCCTGCTCTAAGGATCTATCGTTCTAGGGCAATACCACTCGTGTGGGCACCAAAAAGTCTGAAATGTACTTCTTTTAATGCCATCGCGGCCTCATTTTCATCTAAACATCAAGAGAGAGTATCGTGATAACCCCGACGATATAGGGTATTGGCTATGATAACATAGCG
Organism: Cupressus sempervirens; assembly: GCA_028749045.1. Lineage (NCBI taxonomy): Eukaryota > Viridiplantae > Streptophyta > Pinopsida > Cupressales > Cupressaceae > Cupressus > Cupressus sempervirens. The sequence goes on along the minus strand of CM053791.1, from coordinate 630,505,410 downwards.
GGATGATTTTTGGATGAGGTTCTGGCATTGGGTACGTGTGAGGTGAGGGGATATGATACCATCGTTAAGGTAAGCGTGAATTTCATGGTACTAAGGGGATTGGGGACCAACCAAGATACAAACACGGTTTGAATCCTCATTCGCATAAGCGGGTGTGAGGAGTTGCTCAACTAAAAATTCATACTGCATAGCATCTTGGGGAATTTCCAAGAGCGAGCCGATAGTGGCCATGGCATCTGCTGCCTTGTTCTGCATTCGAGGCACTTGTGTAAATTGAAGCTTTGTAAAATGTTGGGTCAGCTGATCAACTAGCTCTTTGTAGGGTAATAGCTTTTCATCTTTGGTTTGATATTCATTTAAGACTTGTTTGATGATGAGTTGGGAATCACCAAAGACTTGTAACTTAGTGATATTCCATTCTACAGCTATCTTTAATCCTACTACAAGAGCTTCATATTCTGCTATATTGTTGGTGCTAGGGAATTGTAGCTTGAAGGCTTTTGGAATGTAATCTCCTTGAGGTGTAACTAATAATATTCCTGCCCCTGATCCATGAGAGGTGTATGAGCCATCAAAATAAAGCTTCCATGGGGGCTGTTCTTCAATTAGGCAGATATGCTCGTCTGGGAATTCTGTGAGCAAAGGATATGCATCTACTAGAGGTGCATCAGCTAGGTGATTTACTATAGCTTGCCCTTTGATTGCCTTTCTGTCCACATACTGGATGTCAAACTCACTTAGTAGCATAACCCATTTTGCTAGCCGGCCTGTGAGTGTTGTTCTAGAGAGCATATACTTGAGAGGATCAATCTTAGAGATTAGTTGGATGGTATGACTCAGAATGTAGTGGCGAAGCTTTTGAGTTGAGAAAACAACTGCCAAACAAGCTTTTTCCATAGGAGTGTAATTGAGTTCATAACCAACTAGGGTTCTACTGATATAGTAGATGGCTCTCTCTCTGCTATAATCATCATGTTGTGCTAGAAGTGCCCCTAGAGCAGTAGGTGTTGCTGATATATACAAGATCAAGGGACGACCAGGAACTGGTGGAACCAAGATAGGGGGATTGGTGAGATATTGCTTGAGCTGATCGAAGCTGCGCTGACATAAAAGATCCCACTTGAAGTTCTCATTCTTCTTTAGCAAGTGTGAAAATGGTGTACACTTATCTGCAAGTTGGGAGATGAAGCACCGGATAGATTGAAGTTTTCCCTGAAGAGAGTGAAGCTGTCGCAGTGTCTGGGGAGGAGGCATGTCTAAGATAGCCTTGACCTTTTTGGGGTCATTCTCTATACCTCGTTTAGAAACTATGAAGCCTAGAAGCTTGCCAGATGTGACCCCAAAGACACACTTCTTGGGATTTAGCATGAGATGATATTGGGCCAACCTATCAAAGACTTTTTCCAGGTCAGCAAGATGATCCATGAAGGTATGAGATTTGACTAGGATATCATCCACATAATCTTCCAAAATGCTATGGATAAGATCATGGAAAATGGCTGTCATAGCTCTTTGATAGGTAGCCCCAGCATTCTTTAGGCCAAAAGGCATCATGGTGTAGCAAAAGGTTCCCCAAGGGGTAGTGAATGCTATCTTATGCTGGTCCTCTTCTGCAATCTTGATCTGATTATACCCGAAAAATCCATCCATAAGGGATAGAATTTCATGTCCAACTGTAAGATCTACAATCATATCTATGTTGGGCAAGGGAAAATCATCCTTTGGACAAGCTTTGTTAAGATCTCTAAAATCAGTGCAGATTCTGATGTCACCAGAAGGCTTAGTGACAGGGACCATGTTGGAGATCCATTCTGAGTAGTCGATAGGTCGGATAACCTTAGCAGCTAACATTCTTTCTAGTTCAGCTTTGACTAGTAATGCCACCTTGGGGTGCATTTTTCTAAGCTTTTGTCTGACGGGCTTGATCTTTGGATCGACTGCAAGATGATGAACTACAAGCTTTGGATCAAGTCCTGGCATGCCCTGATATGACCATGCAAATCGGCCAATGTTCTCTCGTAAAACCTCAAAGAGGAGGTCAGCTTGGTCTTGTGATAGGGATGCAGCAATGTGAACAATTCTAGGGATCTCTGAAGAACCAATGTTGACTTCTCTAGTATCCTCTATTAGAATAGAAGACACCTCTGGTCGATTATCTTGAGGAGGCAATACTAAATCCTCATGTTCTTCTTGTGGCTCTGGATTTTCTTGCTGAGGGGTTCTCTTCGCTGCCTTAGCTAGTCCCAGATTTACCTTAGTTCCAGTTTTGGGTGTATCGAAACTAGGTTGGGGATTTTCTCCAAAATACCCCTTGGGATCTAGCTTGTAGATGTAGGCAGAATCTGGCTTTGTCTTCTTATGAGGAGTTTCAGCCCCCATGAATCTTAGAAGTGCTTCCTCTAATGCAAACTCATCAATATGTATGACACTTGGTTGGTCCCAATCTATGAGTTGTGGATGAGCTAGTGGTAGGTCAATGAGATGGATAGATAGTTCTCGAAGAACAGAGTCTCCTAGGAAGATTTGGTCTGGGATATCATCGTAGGCTCTCTTTTCAACTTCCTCAAGAATGTCTTCGATTTCAACAAGGTCACGATGGATGTTCGAAAAAGCGTGACCATTCTCGTTGGTGCCCCCAGTTGTGGGTATGCCAAAGCCAAGACCTGACTTTATTTCCCAATCATGTGCTTTGATGGGACATTGCATGCCCCTTTCTTCTGGTCCTAGTCCACCTCCTTGATAGTTCTATTTTTCAGTGACGAGCTTATGTTGTTGGGGATACTTCTGGCTGAAGTGATCAAGGTGTGCTTGATTTCTTGGAGGTGCATCCTTATGTAGCCAATTGTTGATATCTGGAGTGAGCTCCTCATGAAGAGGGGTTTTTGAGGACATAAAGGTGGTTGGGCGAAACTGTTTGTATCGAGGAGGTGGAATCTCCTTAGCTTTGTGATATGTTGGCCGTCCATGGGTATGTGGATCAAGTGGGATTGCTCTGACAGCAAATGCATCTGATAGACTATATTCTCCACATCCTTTGTTGTTGATCTTTACAGTAGATAGGGTGGAGGCAAGGATGGTTTTTGCATCATTACAAGTGTGGGATGAGCTGGCGATGGCTGTGCCGATGTCTATTCCAGGGCAATGGTTTGTATATGAAGCTTCAACCACATTGCAGTAAGCAAAGGGTTCTGGATCGGCATGGATGGTTACCTCAGTGCCTTGATGCAGAAATTTGATTCACTAATGGTAGGTGGATGGAATGGCCTTCATAGCATGAATCCATGGGTGACTGAGGAGGATGTTAAATGGTAGGTTTAGATCAACAACATGGCAAACTGTCTCTTGAATGACTGGCCCAACCTTGATTGGTAGCAAAATAGTCCCTTCTGTGGTCCTTTCCAAGTTGTCATAAGCTTTGATGGTGATAACCTCACTGATCATATCTGCCTCAGTATACCCAGCTTGTTTTATGAATTTTAGGGTGCAAATGTTCAAGGCTGATCCATTACTCTTTTCACAGCAAAATTGGATACCATGATGGCTATGCAAAGCGGAAGGGTGTGATCTGGCTCAACCGCGGGTATGTCGGTGGGTTTGAAAGATAGGGCACATGAGGATGAAAGGTGTCCAACAAGATTACGAAAATTAGTAGCATTGATATCAGAAGGGACACAGGATTCTATGAGAGCACTGTCAAGGATGTCTTTGTACACAGGACTAGTGCGGAGAAGGTCTAAAATGGATATTTGGGCTGGCATGTTCCCAAGGTGTTCCAAGATATTGTACCGGCTTTTTGATGGAGCTGATGGTGTTGATGAAATTGGTGGGCCTGCGATGTTAAATTGCGCTCTTCGAGTGGTGACTGCACACTCATTGTCTGGTCCTCGGATATTGATAACATTGACAAAAGGCTCTTTTTCAGATATACAACCTATAAGGCTACCATAGTCTATATAGGATGAAGTGTGGTCATTGTTCTTCCCATGCTATTGGTTTGGATGGAGGTTGTTGGTGTTGTTTTGGATAGGTGCTTTTCCAGGATTTTGGTTGTTGTGTGGAGGAAAAGCATTTTGATAAATTTGTAAGCCTGCATTGGGAGAGGTTTGGGCACCAACAGTGATTTCTTTCTGATCAATGAGGTCTTGCACATAGTCTTTCAATTTCATGCATCTGAGGGTGGTGTGACCATTTACCCTATGGAACTTGCAATACTCATTGTCCTTGTACCATGCAGCTTTGGATTGGCTTGGATCAATTTGCTGGGTAGGAGGAAATTTGATGAGGTTTTCCTTAGCCAATTTCTCAAAAATAACATCCAATGGCTCACCAAGGGGTGTATAGTTTCTAGGTGTAGGTTGGAATCTAGGCTTTTTCCCTGTAGCTTGTTGGTTGTTTGTTTGATATGGTGGGTTAGACTGGTTTTGAGAAGGACCAATGATATTCACATGTTTGGTGTCAGTAACCCCATCTGTTGCAACATGCTTGTTTTTGTTCCAATACCTAGACTTGTCATTGGAATGTGATTGATTTTGGTTGGCCTCTTTGTAAATCTTTACCACACCATCTTTGATGAGTCCTTGCTCAAGGATCATTCCTTTCTCTTTGATATCCTTATAGGTCTACAAACAGTTCATGGTCATGTGGTGAGCCAAGCTGGGATGTGCATTATCAATAAACATTTTCACCACATGGCATTCTGGCAAGGTGCAGGATATGCGGGTGGTAAGGGTTTGCCATCTTTGTAGGTATTCGGCAAGGCTTTCGCCACCTTTTTGCTTGGTGTGGACAAGATCAACTATTGATAGCTCTGTTTCAACAAGATGGGCATATTGGGCTACAAATGCCTCAGATAATTCAGCAAAGTTTTTAGTTGTGCCATAGGGGATTCTATAAAACCATTCAAGAGCTGGTCCAGCCAAGCTTTTGGGAAAAAGGTGCAAGAGGAAGACATCATTGTATGCCATGTCCTGGCAATGCATGTAAAATTCTTTGATATGTGTGACAGGGTCTCCTTTTCCTCTGAATTTGTCAAATTTAGGTACCTCAAAGTGTTTGGGAAATGGTGTCGTGGTAATGGCTCTGTCAAATGGGTAAGGACACACATTCTCAAACTTGAATGTCTTTGGATCATTCCCTTCTTGGATGGCTTTTAGAGCTATCTTCATTTGCTCCCACTCTGAATTGATAGGTGATGGTTGGGGTGCCCCCAATGTAGGAGTGCCTTGAGGTAGGTATGTGCTGGATGGGGCCATTGAATATGGATGGTTATGAGGGATTTGCTGATAGGGATTGTACATTGTTTGGGCAGCTGCATGGTGGATGACGGGCTGTTGAGGGGGAGGTGGCGCATATTGCTGCATGTGCTGCGAGGCTTGCTGTTGATATGGGATTTGAGGTTGGGATTGAGGAACATAAGCTGGTTGTGGGGTAAATGGATTGCTTTGTGGAGGTAAGGTATAAGATGGTTGTGAGGCTTGGGGAAAGGATCGGAGGGCTTGTGGGGTTTGACCAATATATGTGGGTTGTGCCCCCATTTGGGATGGCATCTGCAAATAATTGGTGGTTGGCTGGGGTGGTGGATTACCTCCTAGAAGTGGCATTGAAAAGTAGTTGGTAATTGGAGGTAATGGATTAGTTGGTGGTGGAGGTGGTGGGAATTGAAATCTTGGGAATGGAATTGATGGGGTTTGATAGCTTGGTGGCTGGATTTAGAAGCTTGGTATAGTGGTGGCGGGAGCTGGGGTCACTTGGGAGCTTGGTAGAAGATTGGCAGTAGCTTGTGGGATTTGATAGCTTTGTGGAGTGAAGGTAGTAGCTTGTGAATTTGTGGCTGGTGGTATTGAGCTCTCAAGACCTAATGGAAATGATGGAATTTTTCTTTGGGCTGTGGTGAACAAGCTAGGGTCGATGAAAGGTTGATTACTTGGCCCCATGGGTGGCATCCCTGTTGTATATTGCTGAGGTTGGCCAAAGATGCTAGCACTGATTTGGGAGATGGGTGGATTTGGAAGGCTGGGTTGGGGAGCAGCAGCAATAGTGAAGGGGGTGAACAGTGAGGTGTTTTGAGTAAAGGGGGTTTGGAGCGAAGAGGTATGAACCAAGGATGGAGTGGTGGTGGCTGGGTTGGCTTGCGGCATGGAGATTTCAACTTGGGTGGATGATGGTATGTTTGGGTCTGTTGGGTCATATGGATTGGCTAGAGGCTCTTCTTTTGGAATATATTGAGGATAATTTGGATCATAAGAGCCTATGGGTGGTGGCAGCTGCCCAAACAATGGGTGAGATGGATCTGATAATGGAGGGGGTCTTCCAAAGTCAAAGGTTCCTACATTGTCCCTTCGAAAATTAGCCATGATTGTCTCTTTGTTTTTGTCTATAATGGCGTTTACCAATACTGCATTTCCTGGTTGGTTCATGAAAGCTTCAATGTCAGTAGGTGATGGCATATCTTGCTCTGGGCTGAAGGATGGCTGAGTGCTCAAGGGGGGTGAGGCTGTTCGATCCAAATGATAGGGCTCCATTTTTTCTTTCTTCTTGGCTAAGCGAGTGACGGGTGGCATGAAAAATGCTCCTAGGGATGAGATGCAATAATGCTGATAGATGCAAAAGGGGGAAGGCTTTTCTATGCAAATGATTTCCTAGGTTGAGGCAAAGCTATATGACAAAATCTAAGGAGGATTGGGTTGGGGATTCTAACTTCAAAGATATGTTGTCAAAGTACAAAAGGTCTGCTTTCCTATGTGCAAGCTTGGTGGTGATTGTGTCAACTTAAGGATAGACTGATGATCCTTTAGGAAGAACACGAGATTGACCACTTGCGAATCCCAACCTTTAGCTCAAGTTGATGAGGGATAACAAGTGACAAAGCTAGATTACCCTAGACAAAGCTCTATCAAAGGGATAACCTTGGTGAGATTGGTGGATTTGGAAGATTTTAGGAATGGAAAACTTTTAGTAAGGTGACAACAATTTTGAAAGCTTAGATGTGCAAATTTCTGATTACTAGCTAGATGGTATGATTCTAAATGAGATGGATGAGCTAATAATGCTTAAGGGGATAACCTAAGATGGCTAGCTTTTCTACAAAGATGACTCTAAAGTGAAGCTTATCCAAGAAGATGGGGAGAAACAAGGGTGTCTAATCATAGAAATCATGCCTAGTTGGTAAGGCATAAGCACGATTAACTCTTGGATGTTGGCTAAATTTGATGGTGCGCTCTAACCAGGCCTCTTGAAGTGCTTCGTCGGTAGCTTTGTTCTCTGCTTTGTGGAGTTTGGCAATTCGTGGGCTTGGTGTTATTTCTTTTCTCTTGGCTGAAAGTTCTTGGTATGCTAGAGATGGCTTGAGTTTGACCTTGTGAAACCTTTGTTTGGGTTTGGGTTGTTTCAACATAAATTCCTGAATTTGCTTGGCTTTGGGAAAAATCTCAGTTGTTTTGCTTCAACTTGTTCAACTTCCAAAATAGGCAGTGACTACGCTAAGTGTGCCCTAAGCTAGGATTGACCAAGTTTGGCAAACATTCATTCAACAAGTAAAATAAAAACAAGCAATAGATAGGAACACCCAGATAGAAGTTTGTGGTTCTCAGAATGTGATACTTGCGCCAAGGAGTGTGTATGTTCTACAAATATTTCGATCAGTCACTCCAAACACATTAACATCCTAGATGGTTTTCTGCAAGGCTGACAATTGGTTTAGCTAGGGAGTCCTCGATATACGCAAGGTACGTGAGGCCCAAATCCGTAGATGAGACCAAAAGGATGTCACACAGCCGAGAGGAGCGGTAACCCACTTCTCCTCTTTCACTTCTCAAGGGTATAAAGTTCCTTGAGGCTTAGCCCGAATGACAAAATCTTGATCCCAAGAGAGGTGTCTTTCGATTCACCTCCCGATTCTTATACTCCACCGGAGCGCTGGAGTTGAGGTCATCCAAGGGGTGATGAAATCCCCAAGCAGGCCTCCTAAAAAGAAACAAGGTTTTGGATCCTAATCTTATGCACCCAAGATGGCCTCGAAAGACGACAAGGGGAGAGAAGACTCGGATGACCTTGGGCTAAAAAACACGCTTGTTCTTTTACCAACTGACTCTTATGTGTGCCAATCTAGACTTTGCAAGCACTCATGTTTAAGAGACAATGTTCAATTCCAACTTGAAGAGCCAAAAAAAGTAAATCGATTGAAGAATGCAAACAATAAGAAGAGTTAGGGTCAACAAAAGAAAACTTGCGCGCCTGGAGGCCCTCCACGTCAAGTATCGATTAATTTTCTTTAAGGCATTCAAGATTGAGTGTGAGTTTTTTTTAAGCCCAAAACAAAAGTGTGTGAGATTCGATTTCAAGCGCGCGCCCGGAGGCTCTCCACGTCAGTTGTTGTTCATTTTTAGTGCCCAAACTTGAAGTGTGATCGATTTAATCTAGAGTTTTGGCCATTTAAGAATTTTGATAAAGTTAAAGCAAACGTTCAAAGACCAAGTGAGTGAGTTAGATTGTGGAACATTTAACACCTTTTTCAAGTAGACTCATCCCCATAAATGGCACTGAGATTGCAACCAATGGTTAATATTTGATGGGTGATTAGAAAAAAGGTGAGTCCAAGGAACTACTCAAATTGATTTTTGTAAATTTGTATTTTAACTTAACAAAGTTTCTTAAATGTCCAAAAATCAAAATTTACCTAGATTGCATGTGAAAAAGAGATTTGTTTTGTTCAATTTTAGAAGCTCCAAATGAAGTATTTGATATTGTAAGGGTTAATTGATCCTTGGCATTCAAGATTGGATTTTTTTGTTTTAAGCATGCATTCCAAAGAAAGTTGATTTTAATCCATGACATTCAAGAGTGTTTTGAGCAACATTCATTCAATGGAAAATGTGTTTAACCATTCAAGTTCATTTTTTTTTTAGCAACATGCATTCAAAGACAAATGGTTAAACATTCAAGTTCATTTTTTAGCAACATGAAAACCTGCAAGAAGCATGGTTAGTGGTTCCATATGTGCTCCAACCTGCAATGAGACAAAAAAAAGCAATTTAGTTAGTTAGCCAAAATCTTCAAAAATGAGAGCTTAACTATGGGAAATTTTTTTTTAACCTTTTTTGTTGTTTTTTCTACACGTAAAAATGCTTAAAATGGTCTAAATCCTACGGAACCACTAAAAGTCAAATTTTTTTTTTTTATTTTAAGCTACAAAGTGCAGAAATAATAAAGCAGAAATGGAACATAAGATAGCAGAGAAGACAGTCTGTCAAAATATGAAGACGCTGAAATACAGAGATGCCAAAATACGAAGAGGAAAAAATAGATTTGCCGCACAGAACACAGGTGAGATGCCGATTTGCGCAGATGCGGATTTTTGCAGACGACGATTTTTGCAGACGCGGATTTTCGGAGATGTCAATTTTCGCAGATGTCAATTTTCGCAGACGCGGATTTTCGCAGACGCGGATTTTTGTAGACGCGGATTTTCACAGATGTCGATTTGTGCAGACGCGGATTTTCGCAGACGTCGATTTTCGCAGACAGAATAGGTTGCAGATGCCAAAACTGCGCCAAAAAAGCTAAAAAATGCAAATTTTTTTTTTAGATGGTATTTCTTCTTCCTAAGTGCGTTCTTTAACCTGCAAAAACAAGAAAAACACCCTCACAACACACTCAAACAACAAAAAACATTAGATGGTTAGAAAAATGACATATAGATGAAAATAGATGATTAAATGACCCATAGTGGGGTCCCACCGGGCATGCCAAAATGTAGAACCAGAATCAGTATGCAAAGAACATTAACAAATGAAGTAAACATTCACAAACCAAAAACTCAATTCACATATATGCTTAGACAAAGGAAGAAAACAAGAAGTACAAACCTCACAAGAAAAAGCACTCCATGTTGTCTTGATTCTGTAGATGTGTCCTTTTGCTGTGGATGTATGCTCAAGATGCTCAAAAGTTGCTTCAATCGAGATGGGTAATGGAAAATTGGTAGCTTTGTGAGCTCTCAATTTGGCATTATAAGGGTATGGTTGATGGCTTTGGTTCTCAAAATAGCATGGTAACTTTAGCTCAAAGATTGTTGATGAAATGGCTTGGGATGGGATTCAATTTATAGGCTAAGGGGTAGAGGGATGGAGGGTTTAGATGCAAGGATGGATGAAGGCTTAAGGAGGGCTAGGATGCACTCAAAGGAGAGCACATGGATTGTTCTTGTTTAGCACCAATGGGAAGGTGACACTTGTCACAAGGAGGATGAGTGTGAGAGGGTAGGGTTAAGGGTTGGTTAAGGGCATGATGAGTGGGGTTGAGTATGTAAGAGGGATGTAAGAGGAATGAGTGTGGAAGAGGGAAGAGTGTGGAAGATGGGTGTAAGAGTCATGAGTTGGCTTGTAAGAGTCTTTATGTTTTGTAAGAGCACTCATGACTTAGTGGTTGGGTTTCTTGAGGGGAGACTTTGGTTTGGATTAGGAAAGTCTTAAACTTGTTTAAGGAATGTGACAACATTAGGGGGTGGATTAGGCTTGGGTTTAGGATTAGATTAGGGATGTTAGAGATGTGCAAGTGGATGGCATTAATGAGGGTGGGTGAGTTAGTGGCTAAGCTTGGTTAGTATGGGTGGATGGGGTGGATTAGGCTAAATGGAGGATTAGAGACAGGTTAGGGGTTTTTGAATTTGAGGATTTCATTTATCAAATAGATTTATTTAATAAATGGGGATTTTTGGAATTAGATAGAAGAATAGGATTTAATTGATAAATAATAGATTATTTGATTTATCAATTAGGACTATAGATGATTAATTAAATTAATCAACTAGGGGATGACAAACGATTAATTAAATAAGAATTTAATTAATGATGTCTTTAGAGATGGCTAAATTAGATTACCAAAGCAGTGTAATCAAATTTAGGTGTCTACATTTTGCCCCTCTTTGACATAGTGTTGAGACAACACTATTTCAAAGAAGTTTGAATGAAGACAACATGAGGAAGATGTTTTAGCAACAATGTTGCCCCAGTCTCGGATAAGAAGAGGAGAGACTAGACTTAGATGATGCCCCCTCAAGAAGGCGGTGGGGAGAGAAATGAGGCTTGACGACTTCTTGAAAAGTACAAGAAATTGAGACGAGCTAAGACACTGGTTGGCGAAGAGAAGGGGCTGAATTAGCTCAAACTCTCACTACGGGAGAATGATAAAGGGAAATCAGAGGCATAATAGTAAAGCAAGCTTAAGACTTTCCAAGATTGGGAGGGGGAGATGGAGGAGCGGAGCGCTATAAAAGGAATCCATTGAAGCTTTTTGAGCAGGGGGATACTTCAAAGAGAAGTACCACCATGTAGTTGAGCACTAGATTTGCTATAGGACTGTTGGTTAATTGCCAAGGTTACCAAGAACATCAAGGCCTTTTCACCAACCGTCCAGAGGACTGACGAACTGACTCAAAACAAACACACAAGGATTGCCCCAGTATCACACATGAATCCCAGAGGAAGCAGCGTGGAAACGACACTAGGTAACCCATAAGCAGAAAAAGAAAACAAGCAAAAGACCTGATCAAGACCTTACGCTCTAATTGCCCCATTCGCAGCATACCATGATATGGAAGATCATGGCAACCTTGAGGAGGGAACAAGGAGATTGCTTGGAAAAGATATTTCAAGACCCAAAAGGGAAGATCCCAAATCAAAAGAAAGTGAAAATCCAAAAGAGAACTATAGGATGAGGTACTAACGGACCAAGATTAGACATGAGGAAAGCTATATCCTGCAAGGACCTTTCGGAGAGCACCTAAGCTGATGGATTGGGATGAGTGATGCGTCTGGCAAGCTGAACTAAGAAGGATAACACTTTGGTGACAGGAGATCTAGCTAAAGGATGCATTGGAATATCTAACCAAGGTGTGCGATGTGTGCAAGATGTTGACCAAGGATGAACTAACACGAAAGCCGGATAGATACAATGATACTAAGCTAAAGAGGATGTACAAGCTGACAGACCAAGACATGTTACAAATGTACAAGTTTGTTCATGTTTTGGTTTTTTGTGAGATGGAAATGTTTGTGAAGGATTGGGTGTCTATAATAGTTGATAGGTGGATAGGTAGATGGTTTGTGAAAAGCTTAAGGAAAATGGGATTCTGTGTGTGCATGTGATAGGATACAAGCTAAGATACAAGATCATTTACAAGATGGAATATGGTACAAGCTTTGGACAAGATTTGAATATATACAAGGTATGGTACAATATTTACAAGGTATAATACAAGCTTTGGTACAAGATTTACAAGTTGTACAGGAGGTATTGACAAGCTCCATCAGATTTTGGATATTTGATTGGAACACCAAGGGAACAAGCAGGTGTTTTATGGGATGGTGGGTGGATGGATGAGGGATAGGATAGTGATAGATAATGGATTATTCTTTAGCACACAAGGTACCTATCCAAGGCGCTTGAATTGCCAAGTTTTCACCATTGGACGCTTATTTCTCTTTACTATTTTTTTTTTTTTTTTTTTTTTTTGTATTTTTTCAAAAGCTGGGTATACCAAGGATCTTCAAGCATAGAACTTCTTTAGATGAATGATGTTAGTGGGATCATTCAAGAGTTCTTCTTCTGGTGTAGATAATTGATAGGCTCCGGAGCCAAAGGAGGCAGTAATCACATAGGGACCAAGCCATGTAGGTTCAAACTTGCCTTTCTTTTCTCGATCTGCTTAGACTTTCATATTTTCTTTGAGGACCATGTCACCTGGCTGAAAGTGTCGTGGGAGCACCTTCTTGTTGAAATTCCTTTTGAGACGAGTTTGATAGACTGTGAGATGGTCATAGGCTTGTTGTCTCTTCTCGTCTAAGAGATCTAGCTGGGTGAGTTGAGCTACTCTATATTCTTCATCTGAGATTTGCCCTCGCAAAGATATGCGTAGTGAGGGAAGTTCAACTTCTATAGGTAATACCGGTTTGGCACCATAGACTAGGGAGTATGGAGTTGTGCCCATGGATGTACGGAAGGAAGTTCGATAGGCCCATAGAGCCAGATTTATTTGAAGGTGCCAATCACGACCAGAATCATTGACAACTTTCTTTAGGATTTTGAGGAGGGTTTTATTAGTTGCCTCTGCCTGGCCGTTACCTTGTGGGAAATATGGGCTAGAAAAGTGGTGATGGATGCGGAGGGAAGTGCATAATTCTTCCATGTTGAGATTTTCAAAGTTACCTCCGTGGCCAGTGAAGATGGTGGATGGGATGTTGAAGCGGCAAACAATGTGGTACAAGATGAACTTGGAGACTTGAACTCCTGTAGCTGAGACTAGGGGGACTGCTTCCACCCACTTAGTGAAATAGTCTGTAGCTGTTATTATCCATTTATGTCCATCAAATGAGAGAGGGGTGATAGTTCCAACTAGATCAAGGCCCCAACAAGCGAAAGGCCAAGGTGGTGCAATAGGCAGTAGATCTTGTGCTGGAGTGTGCACAAGATTTGCATGCTGCTGACATGGGAGACACTTTCTGACAAAGTCACAAGAGTCTTCTTCAATGGTAGGCCAATAGTAGCCTACTCTAAGGATCTATCATTCTAGGACAATACCACTCGTGTGGGCACCACAAAGTCTGAAATGTACTTCTTTTAATGCCATCGCGGCCTCATTTTCATCTAAACATCGAGAGAGAGTATCGTGATAACCCCGACGATATAGGGTATTGGCTATGATAACATAGCAGGATGATTTTTGGATGAGGTTCTGGCATTGGGTACGTGTGAGGTGAGGGGATATGATACCATCGTTAAGGTAAGCGTGAATTTATGGGTACCAAGGGGATTGGGGACCAACCAAGATACAAACACGGTTTGAATCCTCATTCGCATAAGCGGGTGTGAGGATCTGCTCAACTAAAAATTCATACTGCATAGCATCTTGGGGAATTTCCAAGAGCGAGCCGATAGTGGCCATGGCATCTGCTGCCTTGTTCTGCATTCGAGGCACTTGTGTAAATTGAAGCTTTGTAAAATGTTGGGTCAGCTGATCAACTAGCTCTTTGTAGGGTAATAGCTTTTCATCTTTGGTTTGATATTCATTTAAGACTTGTTTGATGATGAGCTGGGAATCACCAAAGACTTGTAACTTAGTGATATTCCATTCTACAGCTATCTTTAATCCTACTACAAGAGCTTCATATTCTGCTATATTGTTGGTGCTAGGGAATTGTAGCTTGAAGGCTTTTGGAATGTAATCTCCTTGAGGTGTAACTAATAATATTCCTGCCCCTAATCCATGAGAGGTGTATGAGCCATCAAAATAAAGCTTCCATGGGGGCTGTTCTTCAATTAGGCAGATATGCTCGTCTGGGAATTCTGTGAGCAAAGGATATGCATCTACTAGAGGTGCATCAGCTAGGTGATCTGCTATAGCTTGCCCTTTGATTGCCTTTCTGTCCACATACTGGATGTCAAACTCACTTAGTAGCATAACCCATTTTGCTAGCCGGCCTGTGAGTGTTGTTCTAGAGAGCATATACTTGAGAGGATCAATCTTAGAGATTAGTTGGATGGTATGACTCAGAATGTAGTGGCGAAGCTTTTGAGTTGAGAAAACAACTGCCAAACAAGCTTTTTCCATAGGAGTGTAATTGAGTTCATAACCAACTAGGGTTCTACTGATATAGTAGATGGCTCTCTCTCTGCTATAATCATCATGTTGTGCTAGAAGTGCCCCTAGAGCAGTAGGTGTTGCTGATATATAAAAGATCAAGGGACGACCAGGAACTGGTGGAACCAAGATAGGGGGATTGGTGAGATATTGCTTGAGCTGATCGAAGCTGCGCTGACATAAAAGATCCCACTTGAAGTTCTCATTCTTCTTTAGCAAGTGTGAAAATGGTGTACACTTATCTGCAAGTTGGGAGATGAAGCGCCGGATAGATTGAAGTTTTCCCTAAAGAGAGTGAAGCTGTCGCAGTGTCTGGGGAGGAGGCATGTCTAAGATAGCCTTGACCTTTTTGGGGTCGTTCTCTATACCTCGTTTAGAAACTATGAAGCCTAGAAGCTTGCCAGATGTGACCCCAAAGACACACTTCTTGGGATTTAGCATGAGATGATATTGGGCCAACCTATCAAAGACTTTTTCCAGGTCAGCAAGATGATCCATGAAGGTGTGAGATTTGACTAGGATATCATCCACATAATCTTCCAAAATGCTATGGATAAGATCATGGAAAATGGTTGTCATAGCTCTTTGATAGGTAGCCCCAGCATTCTTTAGGCCAAAAGGCATCATGGTGTAGCAAAAGGTTCCCCAAGGGGTAGTGAATGCTATCTTATGCTGGTCCTCTTCTGCAATCTTGATCAGTCACTCCAAACACATTAACATCCTAGATGGTTTTCTGCAAGGCTAACAATTGGTTTAGCTAGGGAGTCCTTGATATACGCAAGGTACGTGAGGCCCAAATCCGTAGATGAGACCAAAAGGATGTCACACAGCCGAGAGGAGCGGTAACCCACTTCTCCTCTTTCACTTCTCAAGGGTATAAAGTTCCTTGAGGCTTAGCCCGAATGACAAAATCTTGATCCCAAGAGAGGTGTCTTTCGATTCACCTCCCGATTCTTATACTCCACCGGAGCGCTGGAGTTGAGGTCGTCCAAGGGGTGATGAAATCCCCAAGCAGGCCTCCTAAAAAGAAACAAGGTTTTGGATCCTAATCTTATGCACCCAAGATGGCCTCGAAAGACGACAAGGGGAGAGAAGACTCGGATGACCTTGGGCTAAAAAACACGCTTGTTCTTTTATCAACTGACTCTTATGTGTGCCAATCTAGACTTTGCAAGCACTCATGTTTAAGAGACAATGTTCAATTCCAACTTGAAGCGCCAAAAAAAGTAAATCGATTGAAGAATGCAAACAATAAGAAGAGTTAGGGTCAACAAAAGCAAACTCGCGCGCCTGGAGGCCCTCCACGTCAAGTATCGATTAATTTTCTTTAAGGCATTCAAGATTGAGTGTGAGTTTGTTTTAAGCCCTAAACAAAAGTGTGTGAGATTCGATTTCAAGCGCGCGCCCGGAGGCTCTCCACGTCAGTTGTTGTTCAATTTTAGTGCCCAAACTTGAAGTGTGATCGATTTAATCTAGAGTTTTGGCCATTTAAGAATTTTGATAAAGTTAAAGCAAACGTTCAAAGACCAAGTGAGTGAGTTAGATTGTGGAACTTTTAACACCTTTTTCAAGTACACTCATCCCCATAAATGGCGCTGAGATTGCAACCAATGGTTAATATTTGATGGGTGATTAGAAAAGAGGTGAGTCCAAGGAACTACTCAAATTGATTTTTGTAAATTTGTATTTTAACTTAACAAAGTTTCTTAAATGTCCAAAAATCAAACTTTACCTAGATTGCATGTGAAAAAGAGATTTGTTTTGTTCAATTTTAGAAGCTCCAAATGAAGTATTTGATATTGTAAGGGTTAATTGATCCTTGGCATTCAAGATTGGATTTTTTTGTTTTAAGCATGCATTCCAAAGAAAGTTGATTTTAATCCATGACATTCAAGAGTGTTTTGAGCAACATTCATTCAATGGAAAATGTGTTTAACCATTCAAGTTCATTTTTTTTTTAGCAACATGCATTCAAAGACAAATGGTTAAACATTCAAGTTCATTTTTTAGCAACATGAAAACCTGCAAGAAGCATGGTTAGTGGTTCCATATGTGCTCCAACCTGCAATGAGACAAAAAAAAGCAATTTAGTTAGTTAGCCAAAATCTTCAAAAATGAGAGCTTAACTATGGGAAATTTTTTTTTAACCTTTTTTGTTGTTTTTTCTACACGTAAAAATGCTTAAAATGGTCTAAATCCTACGGAACCACTAAAAGTCAAATTTTTTTTTTTTTTTTAAAGCTACAAAGTGCAGAAATAATAAAGTAGAAATGGAACATAAGACAGCAGAGAAGACAGTCTGTCAAAATATGAAGACGCTGAAATACAGAGACGCCAAAATACGAAGAGGAAAAAACAGATTTGCCGCACAGAACACAGGTGAGACGCCGATTTGCGCAGATGCGGATTTTTGCAGACGACGATTTTTGCAGACGCGGATTTTCGGAGATGTCAATTTTCGCAGATGTCAATTTTCGCAGACGCGGATTTTCGCAGACGCGGATTTTCACAGATGTCGATTTGTGCAGACGCGGATTTTCGCAGATGTCGATTTTCGCAGACAGAATAGGTTGCAGATGCCAAAACTGCGCCAAAAAAGCTAAAAAATGTGATTATTTTTTTTTAGATGGTATTTCTTCTTCCTAAGTGCGTTCTTTAACCTGCAAAAACAAGAAAAACACCCTCACAACACACTCAAACAACAACAAACATTAGATGGTTAGAAAAATGACATATAGATGAAAATAGATGATTAAATGACCCATAGTGGGGTCCCACCGGGCATGCCAAAATGTAGAACCAGAATCAGTATGCAAAGAACATTAACAAATGAAGTAAACATTCACAAACCAAAAACTCAATTCACATATATGCTTAGACAAAGGAAGAAAACAAGAAGTACAAACCTCACAAGAAAAAGCACTCCATGTTGTCTTGATTCTGTAGATGTGTCCTTTTGCTGTGGATGTATGCTCAAGATGCTCAAAAGCTGCTTCAATCGAGATGGGTAATGGAAAATTGGTAGCTTTGTGAGCTCTCAATTTGGCATTATAAGGGTATGGTTGATGGCTTTGGTTCTCAAAATAGCATGGTAACTTTAGCTCAAAGATTGTTGATGAAATGGCTTGGGATGGGATTCAATTTATAGGCTAAGGGGTAGAGGGATGGAGGGTTTAGATGCAAGGATGGATGAAGGCTTAAGGAGGGCTAGGATGCACTCAAAGGAGAGCACATGGATTGTTCTTGTTTAGCACCAATGGGAAGGTGACACTTGTCACAAGGAGGATGAGTGTGAGAGGGTAGGGTTAAGGGTTGGTTAAGGGCATGATGAGTGGGGTTGAGTATGTAAGAGGGATGTAAGAGGAATGAGTGTGGAAGAGGGAAGAGTGTGGAAGATGGGTGTAAGAGTCATGAGTTGGCTTGTAAGAGTCTTTATGTTTTGTAAGAGCACTCATGACTTAGTGGTTGGGTTTTTTTTAGGGGAGACTTTGGTTTGGATTAGGAAAGTCTTAAACTTGTTTAAGGAATGTGACAACATTAGGGGGTGGATTAGGCTTGGGTTTAGGATTAGATTAGGGATGTTAGAGATGTGCAAGTGGATGGCATTAATGAGGGTGGGTGAGTTAGTGGCTAAGCTTGGTTAGTATGGGTGGATGGGGTGGATTAGGCTAAATGGAGGATTAGAGACAGGTTAGGGGTTTTTGAATTTGAGGATTTCATTTATCAAATAGATTTATTTAATAAATGGGGATTTTTGGAATTAGATAGAAGAATAGGATTTAATTGATAAATAATAGATTATTTGATTTATCAATTAGGACTATAGATGATTAATTAAATTTATCAACTAGGGGATGACAAAGGATTAATTAAATAAGAATTTAATTAATGATGCCTTTAGAGATGGCTAAATTAGATTACCAAAGCAGTGTAATCAAATTTAGGTGTCTACAGGTCCTACTATCAAGAAAGTCTCTTTTGTGATAGGAAAAGATGCCATAGAAGAGATAGGTAAATGAATGAGAGAGTTCAAGCTTCCCTTGGCCCTTTCTAGGACCTATGATCTAAATTATTTGATGAGGCATTCTCTCAAGCAAATGAGAAGGTATACGCTCCCTAACAGCGAGCCAAATTGGGAGGAAGATTGTATAATGAATTATTTAGAAATAGAGGTCTATAGGGATAGAACCCTAAAATGGAATAAGATAATGAAAAAAGAAGAAGCCATGAAGGTAGTTGATCCATCATTCTAAGGTTTCTATCATGAATCAACATACTTGGATAGATATAATAGGTGCCTTGAAAATTTTGATCAAATGATGGCACAAATGTCTACTAAAATTAGAGATAGAGTAGAGCTGCAATCACCTCAGTAGGATGATGTCATAACTATAGAAGTAGGTGATGATCAACCAAAAAACTCTTCATGAGGTCAAGGGAGGAAAAGAAAAAAGATGATTGAGATCCCTGATAAAGTCAAAGGGAAGGCACTACAAATTTTTTCTAGGGGGTCCCAATTCTTTGATATAATAAGACACAACTTTTTGACAAAACCTGAAATAAAATAGAATTGTAGACTCAGATGTTGGATGGGAGAATAATCTAGGCTTAGGAGTTCATGAAGGATGATCAATTCATAAAATTAGATGAGTTCAAGTCATTCCTATACAAGGTCAAGAAAAATGATCTTACCTTACAGCTATAACTAGGAGACTCCTCAAAGAAGATTGTTGAACTAGTGTAAAGGTTGCAAGATTATGATCCAAATAGTAAAACTCTCACTGTGGAAGAAGCTAGGGTGCTAATGATGAAAAGTGGGATACTACTTTTTCTAGGTTTGGAACCCAATTCATCTTTTATGTTAGACCAAATAAGAAGGCATGAAAATTTAGTCTCTTTTGAAGAGAAAAATATTATCGGTGAGTTGTAGGGGTCTAGTTTCAACATTGGCAATAAAAAAATGACAATATGGAGCATAGATCCTGAGGAAAACAAGCCAACCCTAATGGAAATAATGGAACCCCCAATTGAAATGTTATACTCTAGAATATTACTACTATACCAAATGACCAAATACATAACCTAATGAACACAACATCACTCATGGGGAAGAGTAAGATGGATACATTGGAGGAGTAGTTGTATCAAACATATAGCATATCAATTGATGCTAGGAATAAATGTGAAGAAAAATTAAAGAGAACTTATGTTCTAGAATAGAGAGTGGCCATTTTGGATGAGGAGGTAACAAGCCTAAGGAATTTGGCTAGGCCCACCAGAGAGGTAAAAGATCAAGAAGCCCAAATAGATGCTAATATAGAAAATATGGGAGAAAGCCAATAGATGGATATTGATGAGTGGGATGGTGCCAAGGAGATTGAAATTAGAACTATCAAAAATATTATGATCCACAAGGTAAATGCACTAAAGCTTGTTTCATAGAATGTGCACATCAACTTCCTAGTTTTGCAAGGGGAAAAATACAAATGCTCTAAGGTAGTTGCTTTTTTGTCCCCTCTTCTTACCATTTGGGGTTTTTATGTGCCCAGTTCTTTGATAACCTTGTACATCTTCTACCACAAAAGAAGGATTTACCAAAGGTAGTGATTATTAATACTAGGAAAATGATAAATAAGGTAAGAGATTTGAATGGTTTCTTTACTGGCAAGTTGCAATTAATCTAGAATAAAATAAAAGCAATTATCATAGAAACACCCAATTGTGTGCCCACCATTATAGATTATGATGGAGGAGTTAAGGAATTGATAGAATGGTCATCTTTTTTACAACATTTTGAAATGTCCCAGATTTCTTGCATAATACAATGATGAGGCAAGTGTGGTGGTAGTTTATGATTGAATTGATATGATATACAAGTTAGAAGTTGAAATGTCAAAGATAACTATTGAGGCTAAAGCTATAATTGATGCCAAGTGGAACAAGTGCCTCGAGGAACTAAATGCAGTTAGGGATGCCACCTAGCCTAATGTAGACACATATATTGCTATCTTGGAAGTTATAGAAGACATAAAGGCTTTACCATCTAGGAAAGATGATTAGATAGAAGCGACAAAAGGGTTACTATGAGAAGATAGAAGAAGACAAAAGAATTAAATGAAAAGACTTCTGTAGTAAATGTCACCTACCATTTGGCAACTACTTTAGTTGTTTTGATCAAAGGCATAGAAGGTTGTAATTGTAATTTTCTAAAAATATCTTGCCTTTTGTTTTGTCTTGTAAGTTTTTGACATTTGTCCTCCCATTTGAAGCTTGTTTCAATCCTCTATATAAGGATTTCTAACATGTGGAGTGAGGGTCTAGAGTCTATATAATTTAATGCTTTTGCTATTCATAGTTGGTCCAAATTTTGTCAATCATATATTGTATTCAACTTTGTAAATGTAAGAATACAGTGAACATTAAATGATTTAGCTATAGACCCTTATTGGGGGAACTTACAAATTGAATATGAGTCTAGATGTACTTCATTAATGCTATTACTATTTATAGTCCTGCATTCTAAGTATTGGAAATCATGGAATGGATTTTTCAATACAACCCTACTTTTCTCAATGGTTATTTTATTCTAATAGTTTTTTTTTTAATAGGGAAATATGGATGCTTACCTGAGGATATAAAAAGGATTGAGAAATCTTCTTTAGATAAAAAAATCAAAACTATTACAAAGAAAGAACAAAACTACTATGGTTGTACTTATTTAATGTGGATCTTGCATTTGCACCAACTATAAATAAAATAAAACAATTAAATAGAGTAAAATTCATACTGATCTTCTCCTCAAAATTTAATGTAGTGGTTGTACAGTACTATATTTGTACTTTTTTATGTGGATCTTGTATTTTCACCAACTATAAATAAAATGAAGCCCCAATCAAAATAGTTGAACAGAGTAAAATTCATACTAATCTACTCATTATTATTGTCATTTGATTACTTCCAACAACCCTATCATGCATGTAAAACTATTATTTTAGTGTCATCCCTAGATCCATCTGCAAGACCCAAAATGAGGCAAGTGGTAAAGTTGTTGAATGAAATTGATTAATTAATGAAGGTATGTTAGTTTGAACTTCACTTTATTTCAAGAATACTTTAATATTCTCTATTTAACAAGGCCAACCACATGAAGGTGGAAGCTCATCTAGCCTCACCCTCCCTCCCACTAACATCAATCTAAATTCTCCATTATCATATAATTACATACTTCATTCATTCATTCATCCATTTATGAACTATAACATTCAATTAATACAATCACATAAAACTCATTAATACACAATACTGATCAATACTTCATTAACACATAATAATATTCTTTAACATGACATAAAATAAGTATTAATACACAAAATTCATAGATAATTACTTAAAACAACATTCTTGCATTATCCAACAAAGTTTATCAAACAAGGTCTATCAAAGAGCATTTAAAAAATAATATTTCTTCCTTTTGTTTTTCTTAGCTTTCTTAAGGTAAAGGCTGATAGGACCATCAATATCTTTCTCATTCTCCTCCTCTTGTGGCACATGTAATGTCAAATTATGATGCCTTCTCTTTTTTTTGAGGAGCAGAAGGTTGCTACACTAAAGGGGGATCTATTGTAATAACAAGTAAATGGGTTAAATTGTCATTTTCTTTTTCTTTTTTTAACTGTTACAAGTATTTAATTAACTAGTAGAACATAACATGCATTTTTATTACCTAAAAATGTCGCATCATTTACAATAACATTTTGATCCATTGTCATCTCAACATGTTGAACACATACAACATGCTCCACTCCTTCACCATGATGTTCAATTGGCTCTAAAATATTCAAAAAAAGGTTACACGTCAAATTGTAATTGAAGATGTTAAATTATATTCATAATTGTATAATTAATTTCTAATATCAAATCAATACCTCTGCCACTATGATGCACATCATGACCTTAATCACGTGCAGGTTTTGTGATAAGATATAAAGGTTGCATTGAAATGTTATGTGCATTGTTATGCAGTCAATTTATGTTGGAAACTAACACCACAAATAGAAATTTCTCAACTATTCAATTTAATTTACTTTTCATTTGATCAATTTACCTATGTCTCATTTCATGTACTAGATTCTTAGGTATGACTTTTAGATTCTTGGCATAGGTGTGTGGCCACAAGTTTATAGCCTTCCTTTAAGGCAATTTTTTTATCTTCATATGTGGGCTCTACATTGAATTCTATGCCTTGTAATTTTTGTTTTAATGTCATCAGTTTTACATGTATGATTTGATTAAACAAAATTATTTGCACATTATATTGAAAAATGATATGAAATTCCATTAATGCTACTTACAAGTCAAGACTAAAGATTCATATAGCTACTAGAGCTAACTTTGTGCTAGGCAACTTTTTGTACTCTCACTTTTGTAGCCTTTGATGTGTCCTATAGTCTATGAAAAGTTTGAAAAATGTTAGATTATATATTTACAAAGATCACTAATTAGTGCATGATTACATTCTACTTAATACTATCATGGCATACCTTCTTTTTCCCTTTTCTGGTTCATTTCCTTTACCACATAGCATTTTCTCTTTTGCATCTTCTATTATTTCATTCCACTCCATTGATGGAATCATAGGAGCACAGTCATACTTTGGTTTATCCTTTAGAACCCTTCTATATTGATCTCTCATTATCTTTATTTGTTTGAATTATCTTTTGAGATGTAGGGCAGCGTCAAAAATATTTTTTCCAAAAAGGTCCTCAAAAGATGTAATGAGCTGATTTTTTAATTCAGGACCCTATTCATTCCACCTTTGAAAAAAATAAAAATTGTTAGATTAACAACTTTAATATAGTACAATAAATGGAAGAAAAGAAAAATATTGGAGTAATGATATGAAACTATAGAGATTTTATATATGGTGGGTCCAAATAGCTTCAATGTCATTTCAAAAAGATGATCAAATAATATTTATCATTTCCTACAAAAAACATCATGGGATTATCAGTCCAAAATGAGTTATATATAAGTAAGCTACAATTACACTATAACTAATAATAACTTTAAAGCACTTGGAATATTTCATAATTTTAACAAAAAACATAGTTTTCTTGTTTAGCAATAATGTCCCTACAAATGAACCAACACTAGTCACATGGGCTGCTTGAGGAAATGGTTCAACTTTAGTACTACTAGTTTATGTTGTTATATCAACTGAAGGTCTATCTATTAGTGCACAAAATAGGTCCATGAGTATAAAATCCACCCAACCAAAATAATAATTAATGATTAGCACATTAAAAAATATAGCAAAACAAGGTTTTACCAGTTGTACTTGGCATAGTTGAAGATGTCTACAAGATCCTTGTTGCCAATAATGGATTCAGCAATATTAGAGTGATGACAGGAGGCATCCACACTTCATCATGAGCTAAAGAATACATTGTAAGAAAAGACATTTTCAATGGATAAATATCAAATGGGATACAAGCTATAAGCATTCAAAAATAAAAGTTAAGTATTGTAAGAAAAGACATTTGCAATGGATAAATATAAAATGGGATACAAGCTATAAGTATTCAAAAAAAAAAAGTTAAGTGTTATAATGTTGATGAAAAGAAATAATGTTGCACTAGTAGGGCCACAATCTTTTGTTATTGTTCATATTGTTTCATAATGTGTAAACTTTCTGCATTCTTTCTTCTCATAGGAATATGAGAAAGTATTAATTAAGAGAAAGTGTAATAATACTTTAATTTTTAGTAATGTTGAATAAATGGATTAAATATATATACCAAGTTGGTATATATCTAACTAGTTCAAATAGAGACCCAAGTATAGAATAGAGCTCAATCATAACTAAATCTTCCTTAAATAAACTCAACAGTGTAGTAATACTATAATTTTCAGTAATGTTGTAAAGAGAATGTGTTACTTACATGAAAGTTGTGCGCTACAACCCTCACCATGTTGATTGTGCAATCTCCCAAGTGTCATAGAATCATGTAGAAGAATACATAATATTTTAGATCATGATCCATAAGATACTATAAAATATAAAAATCTATTTAACTTCTAATATTACTTAAGATTAATTACTATTTACCTTCAAATAATTGACTCTAAGTATCAATTCTTCTTTTAGTGCCTCTGTCTCCTCAATTGGGTTTCTCTGAAGGATAATGTTTAGAATTTCATCAATGTATCTTTGTATGAGTTGGTGGGCCATGAATATGGGGTTATTTCTATGGGAGATGTCATCTAGAAATGATGCATGTGTTTCAAATTGCATTTGATTTGCTATCATTTCACTTTTCCCTATCAATAAGTATCAATTTGTGACATCAATATCAATAAAATTCAATCAAAATAAATCCAAAGACATAAAGGAAAGAACATAATAATATGACATTTATTTCTATATAATTTATACAATTACAATAATTAAGGTTTACCATCACTGAAAAAGGTGTGTGAGCTGGTACATCCATGTTGCCCTATGAAAAAGATTGGTAATTCTTAGCAATCAACAACAAAATGAAAGTAATAGACTTACCAAAATAAATTGTTAATAAAATATTATATTGTATATTGGATTCAATTTGTTTAAATGTTATACTTACTAGTCCCATGATAGGGAATTTTTTGTATCTACATGGTTCAAATTGTAATCTATCAGAGGATCTTCCTATGCACTTATTGATTTTATCACACATACAAAAACATAATTTCCCTTGTGTGCCTCGAATATAAAATTCAACCACTTATTATTTGACACATGTCGAGAACTATTTATAAATCTTGCAATATTTCTAGTTTCTTTTGGCCTTCCATCAGTGCACTACACATTATGTAGAAGACAAAAATTACATGATGCATTCATCAAAATCATTGTATATTTTTTAATTCTTTACCTCTAATTTATGTGTGGCAACTATGAAATATCATTGCATATACTCCATGATAGTAGATTTCAACACATAATAGCTTAATTATAAAAACATACAAGTCAAACATATTTCTATAAATAAACCATGACCCCATCATACTTGACATTGATCATACATCGACAGACATTTCATTGATCTTCATCTTTATCCATGTCATCATCATCACCACCATCATCGTACTTGTCACTTTGATCATTGTTGTCACCACCACCATCTTCATCACCATCATCATCAGTATGATCATCATCATCATCATCATCATCAAAATCATCATCTTCTTCTTCTTCTTTTTCTTTATAATTGTATAGTAGTCATTTGTGATCATCATTTAATTTGTCTTCTGATTTCTCAATATCTCCTTCTTCTATCACATTATACTTTACCAACCTTCCTCTTGGATCATGTCTAACAAAAAATGACCAACCCAATTTATGTGGAAAACTAAATTAAAACACTTGCTCACATCATCTTGGAAGAACATAGGGCTCATCTCCAACTGGCTCAAATGGTCTTGTATTAATCATTATAAATCAACTATCATGTTCAATAATAGTCTTACCAAGATCATTTACATTTAGTCATAGCCTATATCATTTGATGACAAATTGAACTAATTTGAATGAATTAAAGTTGCACTCAAGTATATCATCCAAAATTCCATAGTATCAATTTTTAGATTTTTGAGGATGAATGTCATCTCCAATCAAAATATTGGTGACCTTGAAAAATATAATTATCCCAAAATTCTTTGTTTCATCTAACTTTTTTATGTCGAATTTATGGCAATGGTAGTATATAGCTTTGTGGCGTTTGATTTGAAATTATTCAAACATGTCAAGACTATTTGCATTGATCTGTGAGTTGATATTAAACTTATGGGTCATGATAGGTAATCTTTTGCATACCTTTCTATCTCTTAAGAAATATGCTAGATCAAGTACCATTGTCATTACATTGGGATCTCTATTATTATGAGCTTCTTTAACCAATGATGCAACACTATCCCATGTTAATGAGTGACTATTTTTTTGAGACTGTTGAATCCATACTATCATCCAATCAAGATTGTTTGCAATATACAAATGTAGTGCATCTCACTCATGACCAAATATAAAGAAAATAACTAAACCAATTAAAAATAACTTATATTGATGATGGATAAAAATTAATTACTAAAATAACATCTTATAATTACCTCTCACTCTCCTCAATCTACCTTTCCGCATCAGGTAATCCCCTTTGAATTTATTAATAGGGTTGGGATCTCAAATGTGATCTACGTGGATATTTTCTGCAAACTTTGGAAGATATTCACTAATTTACAATATAGTTTGGTATATCATATATTCATCTACCATAGAACCCTCAAGACATGCTCTTTTTTGAACCAAGCCCTTCATAAATTTTAAGTGCATCTTGACCATCCATAATGACCTAGTTTATACAGGTCCACACAATTCAATCTCCTCAATTTGATGTATGAGGTAGTGTTTTTGAACATTGAAAAAAGTTAAAGGTTGACACTTTTGCATTTCACACCTAAGCTATGGAATTTTTCTCTTCCAACATTTTATATCATTTTTATCAATTTATTTAGATGATAACCACCTCAAAGAGATTCAACACACAAGAACATATAAATGAGATTTTAGATAAAAATATACAATAGATTACATAGAAAGTCATAAATATAATATAATTACAAAAAATTTAATAAATAACACTTCTAACCTCATGTATTTTCCAACATCATATAAAATATATTTAATACTATTGTCAAACTAGTGTAGGAGGGATAGAGGTAGGACGTACTACAATCATTAAAAATTGACATTTTCAATATATTATGAAATAATAAAATAGGTAGTACATGCAATTTTACAAATATATTTTAAATAGAAAACATGACTTACCTTGGAAAAGGTATTCCAATCATGTGTTTTCAACACTAGCCAAAAATCACCAAATTTTTTAAAAAAAAAAAACTTATTTTAATGCATCACTTTGTTTCTTCATTAGTAACCAAGGTAGGGTTGTTGAAACAATTGATTAATTGTGTATTATCCTTGATGTTACACAAAATATCATATCATTATTAGTCAGTGCATACCAAGCTCACTCGAGCATTGAAGATAGTTTTATGTGGCTACCGGGCATTCCAAAGTTTGTTTAGTTCAGAAGGCAATATCTACCAAGTTCACTTGAGTGCCAAAGGAAAGTTTGCTAAAGATGAGTGTTAATTGAGCTAACTCAATTAATAAAGGAAATGTTTCATAGAACCATTGTTAACCGAGCTAATGCAGGAGAATCTAGTGGTGTAAAGGTAATTTTGTATCACCCAAAAATATGCTTAGTCTTAGGTTTTGTTTAATGCATCTTTATTTCTGGATACCCATTTGGGTCAAATAGAGATTCTAACTCTCATAATTCCACTATTGGTTTTCTAGGTTAGAGTTTTTGAGCACCTTGGAAAAACTAAAGAAGTAGATCATTCCTATTGATTACAATCTTGATTTGTTTAAGAAGATGTAAGGATTAAAGAAAGTAGGAAAATTTGTTCAGGAATACATAAAGGAGTTTTAATGAGTCCTTATTAGGGTGAAGCATGTAGAAGCAAACAAGGAGAAAGTTTCCTGTTATCATAATGGGTTAAAACCTAGCATCCAAGAGGAGTTCAGTCTGGTTAGAATGAATAGTATTGAAGAGGCATACTAGTTTTCCTTGTGAGTTGAGGAGAAGTTTTAAAAAAAAAATTGTGGAACGCAAGGAGGGCATAGTGAAGGAAGAATTGGCAATGGCAGGTCATTTGGAGGCCAAAATGAGAACCAAAAGAAAAATGAAGATGTGGATACTAGCTGAAACTAGAGAAATGAGGGTTTCAATTACTCCCATGATCAAAACTTTGGAGGTCAGAGAGGAAGAGGTAGAGGATTTGGATAAGGTTTAGGAAGAGGAGGTTTTCATGGTATATGTTTTCATTGCAATGCAAAAGGTCATCATGCCTATGAATGCCCTCAACACCAAGGAAGGATAGATAGGAGAATTGTTGGTCAAGAAAGGGATGCTCATGTGGATGATGATGCACCATCATTGCATTCAGAGGATGCAAAGAGAGGAGAGGTTCTAGTTAATGAAAAGATCTTGTTGAGTGGTGAGACTAAACCTCAACAAATGAGGAGTTTGTTTTGTACTTGTTGCAAGTGTGAGGGTAAATGTTGTGATGTGATTTTTGATGGTGGGACCACTAAAAAATTGGCATAAAAGGAGATGGTCTCAAAGCTAAAGCTCAAGAGGGAGAAACACCCCCATCCCTATCAGATTGCTTGGGTGTAGGATGATCATAAGGTCTTGGTAGTGAGCAATGTTTGTTAAAGTTCAAGATTGGGAGTTACCATGATGAGGCTCTCTTTGACATCATCCCAATGGATGTTTGCCATTTATTGTTGGGAAGGCCATGATAGTTTGATAAGCATGCTATATATGATGGTCATGCAAATACATACTCTCTAACAAAGGATAGAGTTTGCCACAAATTAAAGCCCTTGGTAAAGGAGGCTAAAAAGGTATGTAGTAATGCTAGGGTATGTCTTCTTGATGGAAGAAAATTTAAGGATGGCATGAAACATCAACATATGTGTTATGCTTTAATTCCTAAAAAGGATAAGGAATGTAGTAGTGAAGTTCCACTTGAAGTTTTAGGTCTATTAAGTGAGTATGGAGATGTCATCTCTGATAATGTTCCAGAAGGGTTGTTGCCAATAAGGCAAATTAGTCATCAAATAGATTTAGTCCATGGAGCTAGTTTTCCTAACAATTTTTCTCATAGGATGACTCCTACTGAGACTGAGGAGCTAAATAGACAAGTCTAGGAGCTATTGAGGAAAGGTTTAATTCAAAGAGCTTGAATCTATGTGCGATACTTGCAGTGCTAGCACCAAAGAAGGATGGAGAGTGAAGAATGTGTATAGAATCTTAGGCTATAAATAAAATAACCATCAAGTACCAATTTTCTTTTCCATGGATGGATGATCTTATGGACTACTTGAGTGGAGCTCAATAATTTACAAAGATAAATCTCAAGAGTGACTATCACTAGATATAGATACAAGAGGGAGATGAGTAAAAGACTACATTTAAGACCAAGGAGGGTCTATATGAGTGGTTATTCATGCCCTTTAGACTGACAAATGCACCAAGCAGCTTCATGTGGCTTATGAATGAGGTACTAAAGAAAATTTTGGGAAAATTTTTCATTATCTATCAAGATGATATTTTGATTTTTAGTAAGTCTTTGGATGAAAAATTATTTCACATCCGTAGTGTTCTTGAAAGGTTGAGCGAAGAGAAATTGTTGATTAACTTGAAGAAGTGTAGCTTTGTCAAAAGGGAGTTAGTCTATTTGGGGTTTCTTGTATCAGCTGAAGGTCTCAAAATGGACCCAAAGAAGGTGAAGGTTATCTTGGAATCGCATACTCTAAGGTTTTCCATTGAGGTGAAGTCATTCAATGGTTTGGCTAGTTTTTATAGGAAGTTCATTAGGAATTTCAATACTATATGTGCACCCCTAACTAAAACAATGAGGGGGATATAAAAGAGTTCAAGTGGACTATAGGAGCTACAAGGAGTTTTGAATTGTTGAAGAAGGTGATAAAGCAACTTGTGTTGGCACTTCCTAATTTCAAAAAAGTGTTCTAGGTGGATTGCAATGCTAGTGGCAATGCTATTGGGGCTGTGTTGAGCCAAGAAGGTAAACTTATTACCTATTTTAGTGAAAATTTGAATGATGAAAAGAAGAAGTATTCTATTTATGATTAGGAGTTCTATGTAATAGTTTAGGCCTTAAAGAAATGGAGGCATTATTTGTTTCCAAAATAATTTATCTTGCATACTAATCATTAGGCATTGTAGTACCTAAATAGCCAAGGTATATTGAATCAGAGACATTTGAAATGGGTAGAGTTTATGAAAAGCTATACATTTGTGTTGAAACATAGAAGTGGAAGGTCTAATAGGGTTGCAAATGCATTAATAGGATACAATTGTTGCTAATAGAAATTTAGGTTGAAGTGGTTGGGTTTGATGAACTCAAGAATCTGTACCCTGAGGATCCTGACTTTGCAGAGGCTTGGAAGTCTTATAAAGAACTCGTTACTCTAGATAGGACTAGGTGGCTAGATTACATGATCTAGAATTGTATGTTGTTTAGAGGAAGTCAATTGTGTATTCCAAGGAGTTCCATGAGGGAGAACTTGATCAAGGAGAAACATAGTGGAGGGATGATAGGACACTTTGGCTAAGATAAGACCATTGCCATTATTAGTGAAAATTATTTTTTGCCTCAATTATCATAGGATTTGAAGAAGTTTGTGCTGAGTTGTTGAGAACATCAAACAACAAAATAATTTAGTCAAAATATCAAACTCTATCAGCCATTGCCTATTCCATCGAAGCCATGGGATAACATAAGTATAGATTATGTTCTTGGATTTCCAAGGAAAAAGGGGGTAATGACTCAGTATTTGTGGTGGTTGATAGGTTCTCCAAGATGGCACATTTCATACCATGCCACAAGACTCATGATGTAGTACATATTAAAAAAATAATATTCAAAGAGGTGGTGAGGATACATGGTCTCCCAAAAAGTATTATTTCTAAAAAAGATAATAAATTTGATGGGTATTTCTAGAGGACTTTGTGGAACAAGTTGAAGATAGAATTGAAGTTTAGTTCTGCACATCATTCATAGACTGGTGGATAAACAAAAGGAGTGAATAGAATTCTGGGCAATTTGCTAAAGTGTTTAGTAGGAGATAAGCCCAAAGGATGGGATTTGATTCTAACACAAGAAGAATTTGCTTACAATAATTCATTGAATAGGAGTACCGGTAGATCTCCATTCCAAATTGTGCATGGGAGGAGTCCAAGGATTGCACCAAAGCTGAGGTAGATAGAGCAAGGGGAGAGGACACATGTTGAGGCAAAAGACTTTGCAGAACATGTCAAGAACCTACATGAGGAGGTACTTGCACATATTGCTAAGATGAACCTATAGTATAATGCTAAATCAAATCAAAAGAGGAGACATAAGGAGTTCCAAGTTGGGGATCTAGTTATGGTATACTTGAGAAAGGAAATATTTCCAGTGGGTATATACAACAAGTTGAAGATGAAGAAATTTGGTCCCTACAAATTTTTGAAGAATTATAATTCAGGAAATGCATATGAGGTGGAGTTTCTAGATGGGATTTATATTTCTCCTATTTTCAATATTGTAGACTTAACAAAATATCATGATGATGGTTCAAAGGAGGATTTGATGCTAGAGCCATGTCCAATTCTATCTTCTAAGAAGGAAGAGATGGAAGACATTTTGGATAGTCCTATGGGCTGTAGTACTAGAAACATTGATGGGGAGGCTAGGATAGACTAGCTAGTCTATCCACTAATCCTCAACTAGGATCTTGGTGCTCTCCTAACACATATGATGGTCCACAAGATTCCTTGTTCACTCATGGATCTCCTAACCTACCCTAACCTACCCACCAAGTTAAATTGACTCATCTTTTAGCATCTCAAGCTTTGATCACTAGTACCCACTCCTTACATAGGGTCTTTAGGGTATTATAGGCTTCCAACTCCTTCCAAACTCTAACAATGGATTTTTTGAGTTCCAAGATGGTTTTGGATCATTTAACACCTTTACGATGCATTGGCAAGATTGGGTTTCCACTTGATTGCATAGTTTCTTCACAAATACGACTACTAGGAGAGCCCTAATTAGACCTCTCTTTAGATTTGTAGGGATTATAACTCCTTCCCCTAAAAGTTTCAACTAACCTATCCTAAATAATATTTTCTACACTAGACCCATTCTCAAGGATTTTTGGGGTCTTAGGCTTCCAAAAGATTGTACAACATTTATCTCAAAAACAAGAGTTTTTAAGGGTTTTAAAGGTTGCCTATTGTCCCTACTTTTCAAACACCTTCCATAACTTAACACAACTTCTCCTCTATAGAATAAGACCTTATTACAATCTGATTCAATCCATCAAAATGGAAAGTCATGACATTTCCTCCTTTGCTCTTGAGAGTTATTTTTCAGCTATTTGCTCCTAGCCGAGCATTGCCTAGCTTGCCTAAGGCATTGTCCAACAATTGTTTACGCTTCTTTTCTACATGTAAATATACATTAGGGTCTATAGTACTAGAATCCAAAAATCCATGGAATTCCCACAGTGGAGATAAGATCTACAGCCCCATTATGGCAAAGTGCTTCAAAATTGGCAGCACACAGTCACTTTGAAAGGAATTATCAAAACACTTGTAAAACTTGAACACAAACCTAATCTACTACATACAAAATGAAGCATAAGAAATATATAAAATATCCTATCAATAAAATCCACTAAGATTTCACTACTAGTTGCAAGAATTAACAAAAACTAGTGACTGTCATTAGAATGCAAAACACAGTCTATTGTATCCATACTGCAACACTATATCAATAACAACCAACCCTTGGCTTAGGGTTATTTAAGCCTTAAATAATATCCTCTTTGGTGTATAGGTTGTTTTAGGGATTTATTTTAGCCATTTAACAAGTTAAACTTTTACAAAGGAAAAGTTTCTCAACAACTTTGAATCAATGTTTTGTTGCCTGAGCAGTTTTTGCTCCTTCATTACCAAGACCATTGCTAGGTCTTCCTAAGGAATTCTTGGGCTTTAAAACTCCACCAACTACACCATCTAAAACTTCCAAGCTCTCAATGATGTAAATATCTCATGGTGACAACTTTTGAACAACTTTGTATTTTTTAAGTAAGTTTTTTCATACTTCTTATGACAAGTTCAACACACCAAAAATATGATGGTGGGAGCCTTGGAAGAGTGCTCCTACACTAGACATGTAGCATAAAGAATACCTAGTGAAGTGGAAAGTATGACCAATGGAAGATTCAACTTGGATATTTGCAGTGGAGGTTGCCCATTTGGGTTTTCCTCTGCCAGCTATAAAGTGATATGGTCACTTTTCAATTTACCCTAGGTGTCTGATGTAGGAGCATCGAGTGGTGTAAGGGCAATCCTGTATCACACAAAAATATGGTTAGTGTTAGTTTCTATTTAATGTGTCTTTATTTTTGGATACTCATTTGGGTCAAATAGAGATTTCAAATCTCATAGTTCAACTATTGGTGTTCTAGGTCAGAATTTTTGAGCACCTTGGGATATGTGCCAATGCAAAAATAAGGTTATTTTTTAATTGATCCATAATTATGATGAGTTAGAGTGTATAAGTTTGAGGGATGATTATACTTGTAATTTAAAGCACTCCAAAAAAATAATCAGGTCAAAAGGCTTTACGATTTGAAAGTTATTGTAGTTTTACATTGCATGGAGACCCCCTAAGAGTACTTCAAAGTCAGATTTGAGGCACTAAACAACATCTAATGGGACCAAAAAATGGGAGATGAGAAAAGTTGATCAATAGGTCTATAGAGCACTTCAAGAGGTTTCCAAAAATGTCAATGGTTTGTCAATCAAAGTCTTAGATCAAAAGTTATGCCTCCCAAAAGTTGGACTACCATTTCTGGATTCTTCTAATTTTACACCAACTTCTAACATATTTTATAGAACCTTCTATTTTGGTGGTCAATTTCAAATGACATATTCTAGAATTTATTCCTAACCTTAAACCTAGATCAGGCTACATAGTCCATAGAGGTTGTTAGGGTAACCTTACAGTTGGCTCATTCAATAACACTTGCCCACTTACGTAGTAGATTTCCTACGTGTCTTTTTGCCCCTAGGATTAGGTGATACTTGTGTCTTGGTACCCTTTGAGATAGTTTTCTATCAATTTTTCCTTACCTAAGGTCTTTTTTGGCATTGTAAATGCAATTTTGATGGAGTTTTGGGAAAAGGTACTATAAGGAGTGTTTTTCTCCAAAATCAGGCAACATTATAAGCCTCTAGGGTACAACATTGAGTTTATTTTCATTGTACTAAATGTAATAGGATATCACTTCTAATAATAATATTCCCTTTTTCCTATTTTGTACATTTTGTCTTAGGTTGTGCCCTCATGATGAGCTCACTTGGTTATCAAAGGAACTATGCAAATTTACAGTGTTGAGAGAGTTCACTTGGTTAACATAGGAAAATCATTTCTGAGTTAGTGTCTATCGAGCAGGGTCAGCTAATGAAGGATTTTCTTGTTTTGGCATATTGAGTTCAATTGATTAATTTTTTGGTTCTAGTTGACTATGAAGACGAATATTAATTATTCTAAGTTTTATTTGAGCCAACTTGACAATATGAAAGATATAAATAAAAGGTCAAGTTGAGGGTCAGCAAGTGTGTGAAATGTGAAAGGCATGGAAGATAATTAAAGATTTGATGATGGTAAGTGGAAGAAAATCAAGAAGGATAAGTAGAATATCTTTGAGAAGCTAAAAAGACATATTCAATCAGGAAGGATCAAGTATAATCCAAAATTGACATCTATAATGAGCAATTTAGGTGCATCCAAATTAGGTCATGTCATTGTTACTCTTTGACCATTATAGTAGTGATCTAAATCTCTTAACAAAGTTGGCTTAACAACTATTTGTAAATCCTCCAGCAAGGTGGCATTTCTATTGAAGATTTTAAAGACCTCTAATAAGGCCACTCCTAACAAGGTGATTAAATCCTCTAATAGGGTCACACCTAACAGTGTACTTTGTAACCTTTAATAGGGTTGGCTCCTAATAGGGCTCACTTCAAAAGAGTGAAAAATAGTAACTAGTTCCAATTGGTGGTTTTTCCCAAGTTAGGTTTTCAAGTTAAATCTTGGTGTCAAATATATCCATGCGCAAGGATTTTGAATGTAACAGGCCTCGACACACTGGTTCTAATCTTGTTTTCTCGGAACCCTCTTCCATATTTTCTTCCACACCTTTTGTTCAACCGGCTTAGGATCATGATTTCAGTCATATCTTCTCTGCTACATTAGTCATGCAGCTAGTCAATCCCAAATCAAATCCTTTTTCACTTTAGAGATGTTCTTTTAGAGATATTAATTCAAATAGGATTTTAAACACTTCCCATAAGTCAATCTTCAAAGGGAAAGCAATTGTTCAACCTGCAAAATCATTTTTCTTTAACCCTAGATTTCATGATCGTCGATTATCAATGACATCTCAATATCTAGTGGCTGCTAAACCTAGGCTCTCTCCCTATTTTGAAAAGGATGAATCTTCTCATCATCGACAGAAGCCTCAATTTTCAAATTCTCTTCGACAAGATAATCCATTGCCCAACAATCTGTCAATGGCTCGTTCATTTCAGTGTCCTTTTAACTTAGAAAAGGTCCATCATAAATCTACATTTTCTCAAAGGAATCAGAATAGGAAGAAGTTCAAAAAACAACTAGTATTTGATATTTGTCAAGGTGCCCCTCTTGGCCATTATGTTCAAATACAAACTATTCAGATCCAAAATGGTCTGGCTCAACTGAAGCTAGATTCCAAATCAGATAGAGCCCCCTTTAAACCAAATAAGATCTAGAGGAAAAAAGATCAGGGTAAGATAGATCAAGGTTATCAGAAAGTCGCACATAAATCTACTTTACAAGATAATAGTCAAGAGCAATCCCAAAATAATGTGGATCAAGATCTGCACTCTTCCCACCAACAGGTGCATGCCACTTTTGCAAACCAAATGTTAGAAAATTTGGTGTCCACTCTTTAGCAAAAAGCTCTCATTGGTAAGTTTTCCTTTGATTCGTTATCTTTTTAGATATTAAAAATTGGGCTTTCAACCTCTAGTCTAGACGTATAGATATTTTTTATCATGATTCTGAATCCAATTTCTTTATTGCTATCTTTGATTCAAAAGGAGAAAGAGATGCTCTAAATAGGCAAAAGGGTTGGTTTTTTCAGGGTGTTGGATTATACACTATGTTGTGGATACCAAATTTTAATCCCAAAGATATCCATATCCAATTTTTTCCATATTGGATTTCTTTTCCTTCTTTGTCATTGGAGTACCTTGATTCTAAGATATTGGAAATCATAGCTAACAAGTTGGGAATTTTTCTAAAACATGATTTGATTCCGTATGAATGCCCTCATTTGGAAGTTGGGGTGTGCTTATTAAGTAGCAAATCTTTTCCTCAATCTATAGTTCTCATATCCAAATGGGGAAAATGGATACAATCAGTTAAGGTGCAGGATTCTTCTATGGTTCTAAAATTCCAAGATAATCTTGGTCATTTCAGCTATATGTGCCATCCTGGTCAAGATAATGTGTTACAAGTCTGTCTAGACCATTGTTTGGATCCTAAGGCTTGTTCTATGACAATTTTTGTGAAGAATAGAAACATCTCTAACGTAGTTATCATGCAAAAGGATCCAAATTATCCAACAGATAACTCTATTTATGAAGAGAATACACTTGCAGCTCAGGTTATGTCAGACTCATTCCTAGTCTTTCTCCATCATTTTTTTTGGCTCTTTGCTTTTCTCAAGAGTGTGTGCTACAATAGTAAATTTGTCATGTTGGATTATGCCCCATCTTCTCTATTGGATTCCTTTATGAGTGTGCGATCAAATTTGTACCCACTGACAAATCCTCAACATAGTGTATCTGTAATGCCTTTCAGTTTGATCACCTTTCAGAATAGAATTTTTCCACTGTCAATATTAAGCCAGCCCATATGGTTTCTTTCCATTTATCCTTCTCCTGTCATATTGACTTTTATTTGTGATCAAATTTTATCTGAGATTACTACCTCTATCATCTTTGATATTGCAAAAGAAGAATGCTTGCAAGTTGAGGACTATAATTCACCTGCGATTGATAATCTACTTCGAGAATTTTAGTTTTGGAAAAATTTGATTCCTAATCAGATGTTTGACAAACTGACAATTATTAAACATTCTGACAATCAGATAGTTCTTAATATTTTTTCTCAAGATTCTGATGTAGGCATTATCAATTCAATGGTTGGAGACTCCATGGGATTAGAGACCAATATTTATCAACTAGTGCAAAAATCTACGATTTTGTCTCCTCTACAATCTCAGTCTCAAGATTCTCCCATGCAAGATAATTTTAAAGTTCAGCCTTTATCTATCTTGCAGACACCGTCTACAATAACTCCTCCTACTAAATCACCAAAAGCTAGAGGTAGACAAAAGGGCTCCAAAAATTAAGAAAGAAATCGCTGCAGGTATTCAAACTACATTGGATGATAGTTTTACTATTGTTAGAAGCTCGACAAGGAGAACTAGGTGTTCTCTTTGTCATCAATGAAGATCATCTCATGGAATGTCAGAGGCTTAAATGCCTCTGACAAGAGACAAAGAATCAGACAAGTTATTGATTCTTTGCAGGTAGATATTATTTTATTACAAGAAACCAAGTTGACTCAAAATAATTCTGATAAAATCATTGCATCTTGGAAAAAATGGAAAGCATATCATATGCAAGGTTTGGGTGCTTTTGGAGGCTTAGCAATCTTTTGGAATCCTCTCAGAGTTAACTCTCAGCTTCTTCGACAAGAAAGTAATTGGCAGTTGATCCAAATAATTGCATTTGATATTACTTTTATCCTAATTAATGTATATGGGCCTACATCAACCTTGGAGAAATCTTGTTTATGGGAGTCTATCACACATTCCCTTCAACTACTAGATCAACAACAAGTAGTTGTTGGTGGTGATTTCAATGCTCTATTAGATAAATTAGAAAAAAATAGTGGAATTATCCCCCCATTAAAAACTCTTCAAGATTTTAATGCTTTCGTGGATAATAACAATCTGATGGATGTTAACCCAAATAATGGAGCTTTTACCTAGACTAACAAGAGATCTGGTGTTGCAAATATTGTTGCTCATCTAGATAGATTTCTTTTATCTAAAGATTGGAAGCTGATTTGTTCAGATATTTCATCAGACATCCTTACTTTTCCAGGATCTAATCATTTTCCTATTTCATTAAATCTCAATTGTAACAACAATTGTTTTGATCAACGCTTTCATTCTTCTTTCAAATTTCAAAGTATGTGGCTCAGACATCCAAGTTTTTTACACAATATTCAACAATGGTGGAATGAAGTTCCATTAGAAGGATGGAAAATGCATCAGTTTGCAATGAAATTGAAACAATCAAGTCTCGAATTCGTATTTGGAACCAAAAAGTTTTCAAAAATGTGTTTCATCAAAAGGTCATAGTCAAAGATCAGCTTGAAGAAGTTTATAATCAGATTATCCAAGAGGGCATGAATGGAGAAACACATTCTCTTCAAAAGAATTTGCAGGAACAATGGGAGCAATTGTGTTCTAGAGAAGAGATGTACTTGAGACAAAAATCTCAAGAATTATGGCTTCAGGATGGAGATAGAAATACTAAGTTCTTTCAAAACTCAACCAAGCAAAAAAGAACTAACAATACAATTTTGCATATCAAAGATGCCTCTAGTACCCTCCTGACTAATGAACATCTTATCAGGAATGAAGGCATCAAATTTTTCAAGCATCTTCTTGCTCTTGATGTTTTCCCTTCCCCTACTACATTACAGGTTGATGGACTCATTGATTCCATTCCTACAGTGGTTACTAATCAGGATAATGATATTTTGGTGGCTCCTTTTACTATTCAAGAAATACGTAAAGTTGTCTTTTCTTTTCTGCCTAACAAAGCTCCTAGGCCAGAAGGTTTCTCATAACTATTTTATCAAAGTTGTTGTCAAATAATTGATTGGGATTTATGGACGACTGTGGAAGAATCTAGAAAGTCTAAATCTATGCTAAAATATTTTAATACTACAAATATTTCTATCATTCCAAAATTAAGGGTTCCCCAAAATTTTGTGGATTTTAGACCAATCTCCTTATGCAACTTATCCTATAAGATTATTACAAAAGCCAGATATCTTAGGATTCAACATCTTATTCCACGTATTATTTTCCCAGAGCAAGGTGGATTTGTTCCTAGTAGGGAAACCATGGAAGGGGCTCTTGTGGCTCATGAAGTTCTTCATTTTATTAATTCAAACAAGACTTCATGTTTTGTCATTAAACTAGATATGATGAAAGCATATGATAGAGTTTGTTGAAAATTCTTATTGCAAGTACTTGCCAAAATGGGCTTTTCAAAAAATTGGTGCAAATGGATTAAGGCCTATATTTCAGGAGCTTGGTTTTCATTGATCATTAATGGGAAGCTTGAGGTTTTTTTTCCTTCTACTCAAGAGATTCAACAAGGGGACCCTTTATCTCAAGTTCTATTTATTATTATGGCTGAAGCTTTTAGTAGGATCATCTCACATCAACACTTGCTTAATAAATGGAAAGGAGTTATCATTTCAGGTACAAACATATCCACTACACATTCTCTTTTTGCAGATGATACTCTTTTTTTTGGCTTGTCAAATGCACAGGAGGCTCACCAGATTTTGTATACACTTGACCTTTACTCAGCAGTGTCTAGTCAGATGGTTAATGCTTAGAAATCCAAGATTTACTTTTTCAATACTATCAAATTGGTTTCTGACAAAGTTAAATAGGTCTTGGGTTTTTCAGAAGATTTCTTACCTTCAGTCTATTTGGGCATTCCTTTTTTCATGGGTTCAAATAAGTCTTTGTATTGGTCTTCAGTTATTCAACATATCCAAAGTCAAATTGCATCTTGGAAAGTTAGATGGTTATCACTGGCAGGAAGAATTTTGTTGATTAAATCAGTTTTAGCTGCTATCCCTAACTATTTTATTGTTGTCCTTAAGATCCCTTGCAAAGTACTAGTTACAATTCAAAAATTGATCAAAGGTTTCCTCTAGTCAGGTAACTTAGATGATTCTTGAAAGATTCCACTTTTCTCTTTGCAAGATATGTCACACACTCCTAATGTCGGAGGGGCTAGAGTCCACGATCTTTCACTTAGAAATGAGGCATTTATTGGGAAATTGATTTGGCACATGTATTCTAAGTCTTGGTTTATGTGGTATAAAATTATGCAGCAAAAATATCTAGATAACAATGATCCTTCTAGAGTCTTAACGATTTCTAATCCTCCAAAAGGTTCGGTTGTTTGGGACTTTATGATAGCTTCATGCAAAATCATAGTTGACTATATTTCTTGAGAAGTTAACAATGGACTTAGTATTAACTTTTGGAATGATTCCTAGAATGGTCAAATTCCCTTATCCAAAAGTGGGATTTCTTTGAATATTATTCATGTTGCAAAAATCCATTGTGTGACCCAGTTGAATCAATGTATGGAATATGTTTCTGAATTTTCAAATAAAATAGTTTGGAAAGACCCAAATAAGTTGCCTCTTTCATTTCAAGAAATTAACCAATTTCAAAATGTTTTGAATTCAAGATCAGTCTATTTTTCTGATGTCCAAGATCAGATTTTTTGGGCTCCAACTAAGGATGGTAAATATTCAGTCAAAGAGGGATACAAAATTCTACAACATAATGATTTGTATAAACCTAAGTCCAGAACTTTTTCATTTTGTTGGAATTTGGTAGTTCTACCTAAAGCAAGTTGTTTTGCATGGCTGGCATTAAAACATAGGATTTTAACTAGTGATAGGCTGAATAGACTACAAATTGCTAAGCCATTTAAATGTGTTCTTTGTAAGGAACAGGACAAAACTGTGGATTCATTGTTTGTTTCTTTTTCATTTGCTTATCAATGTTGGTGCTTTATTTTGAGCAAGCTTAAATATTCTACTCCCTTTCCTAACAATCTCTGGGATCTATTTCAAGCCTGGCCATTTCTTTATCAAAAATCATTGTTTGCAAACCTATGGAAATGTGTTCCAGCTTTGGTAGTTTGGGCTATTTGGTGGGAAATAAATAAACGTATCTTTAGAAAGGAATCCCTTCCATTAGAAATTGTCTTAAATGGTATTGAAAGTTCTATCTCAGAAGTGACTAATTCCAGTTTGAAAAGGATTAAATTTAATCTGATTGTGACTCATTGGGATTCACAGCTTGTCCAGGAATGGAAACTTTTATTTATCCCTAATGGGTGGAATATTAGTCCATCACCAGCTCAGATCTTATTCAGGAAGAATAGTTGGAGACCTCCATCTTCTAGTTTTTGGATGTTGAATTTTGATGGTGCTTCTAGAGGTAATCCTAGTCCTTCGGGTTTTGGGGTTTGTATCTGAAATTCCTTTGGTAAGGTTGTAGCAATCAGTGTATCTCCTCTACCTATTGACACAAAAAATATTGCTGAGGCCCATGCTTTGTTGGTTGGGCTCTTATTAGCTAAACAAGGCTGTTTTAATGAGTTACATATTGAAGGGGATTCTTCAATTATCATTGATGCTTGTATTCACAAATGCATTATTTCCTAGAAACTAAAGTATGTTCTCAATCAAATTTGGAGGCTCCTTGATGAATGTTTGGAATTTTTCCTCTCGCATACTTATTGTGAAGGGAATAAATTTGTATATTTTTTATCAAATTTGGGATGTGATGGGGTTAATGTTTCTACTTTTCATTCTCTACCTTTTATTCAGCAACATAAGGTCTTAAAAAATCTTGTTCATGATGACATGGTAGCAGTTGATAGTAGTATTGTTTGAGATGAGCAAGTTATCTTAAGATGCCAAGTAATTTTGTTTCCTATGCCAAGCTATGCATCATCCTTCAAGAGCCAAGCTCCTTAGTAATTTTCACTCTAAGCCAAGCTCAGTCAATTTTTTAGCTATCAAGCTATTCATACTATAGGTGCTGAGTTATTCTACAGTATCGAGAGTATAGGATCCTTTCAGGTGCTGAGTTGGCATTCTGATATTTGGTGCCGAGTTTTGTTTGAGATGAGCAAGATATCTTAAGATGTTGAGTAATTTTGTTTCATGTGCTAAGCTATGCATCATCCTTCAAGTGTTGAGCTCCTTAGTAATTTTCATTGTGAGCCGAGCTCGATCAAATTTTTAGATGCTGAGCTCTTTAGGCTATAGGTGCCAAGTTATTCTACTAAGTTGAGAGTACAGGATCTATCAAGTGTTGAGTTGGCATTCTGATATCTAGTGTTGAGTTCTTTAGTTGTGCCAAGTTCTTTAGGCTCTAGGTGCCAAGTTCTTCAGTAGCGCTGAGTATACAAAATCCTTTCAGGGGCTAAGTTGGCATAAAAGTAATTAGTGCCGACTTACTGAGTCTTTATTTAGATGTTGAGTCTTCGAGTGTCTCTAATGCCGAGTTATGCTTATCAAATGCCGAGTTACCCTGTTTATAAGTTGGTGTCATATGCAAATGAATTTAATGTCGCATGCTTTTATTTGGAGCATTTACACTTATATGACTTTCAATGTACTTTTTGGAGGATCTAAATCTTTTATTATCTGATGATATTCAATTTTGAGGTCATGTTGGTCGATTGCTTCATGTGAATAAATCCAAATATTTAAGGAGTAATTTTTGTAGTACTATTTATAGGCAGGATTAAGATGTCACTAGAGAGATTAAATGACAAGTTGCATTTTGATTTTTTAGTAAGACTCTTCACATCATCTCAAAAAATATTTGCAAAGGCTTAATTTGGAAAATATAGTCTGTAAGCTGAGATTGTGTTGAATAATGAATTTTGGATGGGATATTGATTTGGTTTGTGCAACATGCCATCTGCAACATCATTTAGATATGCCAAAAAAAATCAAATTTGACTACAGTGGGCCTTAGATGAAGTTGTGATTCCTAAGCATATAACAGATGAGGTGTTGTATCAAATGTTCACTATGAACTCACACTCAGTCAGTTCAGCCATTCGGTGCATCATTGGTGAGGAGCTTCTCTGTCCCTCGGCATTTGTGTTTTTATATCCCTCCCAGGTCATATCTATTTTCCTCTCCAATGCCATGGATCTTCTACAATCTTTGGAGTTACTTCAAGGATTGGATCGTAAGGTAATTCTACCACATTTCTTACTGGATTATAAGTTGGAGATGGCCATGCATAAATATGATTTATGGAATGGTATGGCTTTAGTTGGTGGTCTTTTTTCACATTTTAAAATCCTACAAAAGCATGAATATTATATTGTTTTTGAGGAAATGAAGAAAACCATAGATAACGGCAATATCAATTATTTGAAATAATCTTTTCCTTCTGATCCACAGTTACTGGGTGAGTGGGTGGTGGAAAGAATCTTGTCAGTTGGAATGGCCATGATTTACTTGCTATCGGATCCTAATGCTTCATCCCCCACTCAGCTGACTGCATTGGCAATAACTCCACAACCACTAGAACATAATCTTTGGGATTCTATCGGTGTGCCAAACTCTGATTTAGATTGGCTCATACATAGTTCAGTTTCATGATTTGGCTACATAATTCCCTTTTTTGTTCTTTGGCTCCTTTATTCATGTTCTTTCAGATTGGGTAGAATTGCAAAGCATTTTTTTAAGGGTTCATCTCGAAAATTTCCCTTTTTTCAATTGGGGGTTTCTCTTATGTCGTTGCTCTATATCTATTTGCTGCCAAACTTATTGTATCTGTATTATGTAGAAGTTTAGAGTGGGTTATCTTCAGATAGGTGATAACCCTTTGTAATTTTTTTGCTATTAATATATACATACATGTAAACTTTAGGGATGATGTTGGGTTTTCTTCACTGATTCTTTCCCAGTTGACCTCATTGAATCAGATTAATAAATATTATAGTGGCTTGCCACTTTTTCTTTAAAAAAAAAAACATCTTAAGATTTTCATGATAAGTGTTTACCGAGCAATCTCAGTATTTACTGAGTTGCAACATTATTAGTGTGTTTGTTGAGCATCAACAAATTTTATTTTTTTGAGTTTATATTGTAATGACATTTAAGGGATTTCAAATTCATTTTTTTAGTAAC
Source organism: Cupressus sempervirens (assembly GCA_028749045.1). NCBI lineage: Eukaryota > Viridiplantae > Streptophyta > Pinopsida > Cupressales > Cupressaceae > Cupressus > Cupressus sempervirens. The sequence goes on along the minus strand of CM053791.1, from coordinate 630,460,973 downwards.
TAATTCACCCCTCCCATCTTAGTTACTCCTCTTATATTTCCAACAATTAATATTAGAGATTTTGGTGCTTGTAGAGAAGGTTTCAAGGACCTAAGCTAAAGATTAGGATGTCTTATAGAAGAGAGATTCCCAAGTTGAATTAAGACAACTTTTCAGCATGGCAAGGACTTATGAGATTACATCTAGCAACCATCAGTGATTTAGGTTGTAAGTATCTTGATAATGAATACAAGACTCCTTCTAGAACATTATTAGTTGAAGACATTATTGAAAAGAAGAATCATAACATCATGATGATTGATATTGCATCTACTCTTAGTTATGCTAAATTTGATGAAGTAAAAGACTGCAAAAAAACTCATGAAATGTGGATCAAACTAAAAGACATTTATGGAGGAGATGACAATGTAACAAGAGCTAAAGCATAAAGTCTCAAAGGTCATTTTGATCAGATGAAAATGAGCGAAGATGAAAAAAATTGAAAATATGTGAAAATAATCAAATTAAGTTTGAGTGCAATCAAAGCATCTAGAGGAGACATCGATGACAAATAGTTGTAAAAAAGGTATTCAGAGCTCTTCTTCTTATCTATGCAATTAGAATGTTTTCTATTCAAGAGATGAGATGTGATTCAAATAATAAAATATATTTAGATGCTCTAGTTGGAAGATTGACATCTTTTGAGTTGGATAACTATGATAACTATGTTCCTAATTCCAAAGGTATTGAGTCTGCATTTGAAGCCAAACTATCACTCAAGAAAAAGAGTAAGAAATCAAAGGCCAATCAATTAGGAAGCGAAGAAGAAATAGCAGAAACTTATGATAGTGATCTTGAAGTTGTTGAAGCCCTAATTGCAAAGAAGTATTCCAAAGGCTGACGAAAGTACAAAGGTAAGATTCATCTAATTTATTTTTCTTGTGAAGAAATTGGTCACATTGCTGCTAGGTATCCAAATAGAGAAAACAAGGATGAGAAGAAAAGAAATAACTACAAAGGCAAGAAGGAATTCAAGAATTACAAGGACAAAGGTAAGAAATATTGTTTTATGGCTAAAGATTCTAATAATAGTGAAGATGAAATGGTATATATTGTTGTAAAAGATGAATCTGATGATGAAGGAGATAAGATGACACTTATCTCTCATGTTAGCAAAAATGATACTTGGATTATTGACAATGGTTGCTCACATCATATGACTGGAGAAAAAATAATATTTGAGCACATGGAATATTATGATGGTGGTAGTGTGAGATTTGGAAACAATGAACCTTGTTGCATAAAAGGAAGAGGATGTATCTCTTTGACTAATGAACTTATATGTGATAATACTTATTGGGTTGAAGGGCTAAAGCATAATCTACTAAGTGTGGCATAGTTGAATAACATTGGATTCAAGGTAGAATTTATGAATTGGAAGGCCAAACTATTGGATGAAAAAGGAAATCTAGTTGGATCAGGCAAACAAACAAAAGGTAATCTATTTTATATTGATCTTAGTAAAAGTTCACATTTTATTTCTCAAGTAGAAGAAATTTGGTAATGTCACATAATATTATGTCATGTAAACTTTGATAATATGGTTAAGATATGCAAACATAAAAGAGTAAGAGGTATTCCTAGCCTAAAAAAAACCTGATATGGGTCTATGCAAAAATTGTCAAATTGGTAAGATGGGAAAGATTTGTTTCAAAAGCAAGAAATGTCATTCTAAATAAATATTAGATCTTGTACATGCAAACTTATGTGAGCCTATTGGAATAGAGAATTACAATAGAGAAAAAAATTTCATTCTTTTTGTTGACGACTATTCTAGAATGATGACTGTAATGTATCTAAAAGAAAAATTAGATCTCAGATTGGTTTTGATAATTGAGTGTCAACACACTTAAGAAATTTATTAAGTTCATGTCGAGCTAGTAACATATGACGAGTATAATAAGTAAAGATGTCGAGTTGCAATGAGTGCTAAGTCACTCATGTGCCAAGTAACTAGTAAGTACTAAGTGAATGATTGATGTTGAGAAATTTCAAGTGCCAAGTGAATAATGGATGTCAAGCATGTTTCAAGTGCAGAGTGGATAGATGATGCCGAGCAAGTTCAAGTGCTGAGCCAGATAGAATTGAAGTATGTGTTGAGCATCAATAATCAACAAGTGTCGAGCAACATATAATTGACCTAGTGGTTTTTGATGGCACAAACAACTATGTAAACCATTTTTGAGCTAACATTTGGATAGATCTTGAAGCTTTGAAGATAAGATCGAATCTATTTGGATTCCCTATGCGATTAGCATGCAACCAATCAAAAAAATGGAAGGAATCGAGTGGGAAAAATGGATGAATCTCAATCATAGATTCATACCTAACCCTAAGCCATCAAAGTCTTTTTAAAGGAGATGAAGCCTCATAATTTAGTATGTGTGAGAAATAATTCATGTGAGGAGGTGATGCTAGTGAAAATTTGAAGGAAGTGAAAGGTGTGAATTGATTACGTTGAAGGACAAAATTGTAGAATCAGTTAGGAGAATAGAGGATCAAGGCTATAACATTTTCATATCATATCAGAGAGGATTGAGATGAACTGAATTGGGATCTAAAATCAGCAATATGAGATTGTAAGTGTATAAGATCAAATATTCTACTGTACTTTCTAACAACTGTATCAATGGGATGAAATCCTTGTATCAAGGTTGATTTAACAATCATAGTGAAATCCTTTAACAAGGTGACATTCCAAGTGAGTGTTCTAAAGTCCTTTAGCCAAATACACTTTTAGCAAGGTGTTAAAATCCTTTAACAAGGTAGGATCTAACAATCCTTTTTAAGCCTTGAACAAGGCAGACCTTTCACAAGGCAAATCTTTCACAAGGTAGATCATGAGAATGGTCAAATCATGTAACCTTAACAAGTGAACTTTATTGTTGCAATAGTGAAAAATTATGGGTGTCATCCGCACCCTAGTTTTACCTTCTCATTGGAGGGTTTCTAGGTAATCAAATCTAGTGTCAAGTGTTTATGTGTGGATGTATTTACTTTACATGTTATTTCAATATGTTTATGCATGAATTGTTTTAGAGTTAAAAGCTTTATTGGTTAGAGATTAGAACTTTTGATTCACCCCCCCCCCAAAGAAGTGTATATTTCCCATTTGTATTTCCAACAATTGGTATTAGAGCTAAATTTTCATTAGGAGAAGCCTTACGGCTTGGAGAAAAGATCTTGAAATGGACATTTACAAGTTGGGAAAGAACATTAAGAATTAGGAGATTGAAATGCATCTCTTACTGCAACAATTGGATGAAGCCAGAGTTGCTTTGAGAAGTTCACTAAAGAGAAGGAAGAAGATTGCTATAGCAGAGAATGACACCCAATACAAAGATATCGACACCAAAAAGTTATTTGTAGATGGTAATTCCTATGAATTTGATGCACCAATTCCAAATCTAATGGACAAGAATAGAGCACAAGCTAAGGAGATCAAAAATCTCAAGTTGGAGCAAGAATCACAAACTATACGGCTATGTGAGGTGACTGAACAGAGAAAGAAAGATATAGAAGACAAGGCCATGATTGAAGAGGACAAGAGAATTTTGTCAAATAGATTGGAATAAAATTCAATAGAGCTATCAAGGATCTCAAACATGTAATTGGACAACCTAAGAAGAATAATGAATGCACATCATAAGTTGAATGTCAAGGACATTAAGATAACTACATTGAAGTTGCAAAATGAGAAACTGTAGAATGACTTGAAAAGAGAGAAGGAGTTTTTTGAAAGCTTCAACAAGCCAAATGAAGACATCAAGTACTTTGAGAAACTACTAAAATCCCCTAGATCTAGTAAAGGCACATCAGGATTGGACTACACATGCATTGAAGAAGGAGAAACATCTAAAGTTGTTGAGGAAAGAAACAATAAAGGTAAGAACTCTATATCTACTTGTCATCATTGTGGAAAGAAAGGACATAAAACTAATGTTTCTAGGAGCAAGAATTCTAGTCAAAATGCCAAGCCAAAGAGCATGACACATTGTTACAAGTGCAACAAACAAGGTCATGAGGAACATGAATGTAGAACTAGAACCATCCATACACCAAGATTTGAAGGATGCTACTACAATTGTCAAAAGTTTGGACAAAAAGACTTTGAATGTAGATCCAAGTCCACATGGTCATCAAACAAGGGAAGAAGCCATGAAAATTCCTACAATTGGGACTAGAATATAAGACATAGCTATCATTATTGTCAACAGTATGGACACATCCCTGAGAATTGCACAAGAACACATTTTAGTGGTAGTTATAATAGATGGTTGAGTCAAACTACATGCTTTAGTTGTTTAAAGACTAGTCATATCAACAGACACTGCCCAACAAGGACAAAGGCACCTAACTTAGAGTCAAGTAAGGGAAAAGGCAAGGTAGATGTTGAGCACATCAGAGGAGAGATGAACAAAACATGGAAGAAGAAATATGGATGCATTAAATCAAATTAAGGGACCACTTCACCTAAAAGGTCAAGTGATCACATCTCAACAAACTAAGCAAAAAGAGGTATGTGGGACTGATATTTAAATGCCTCATCATACATAAGTTCCAAGATAAGTTAGTGCTGAAAAAAATAAACTAGCATGAATAAAGATGAAAGTTAACAAGAAAAACCCAAAGTTAAACTTTATGTTTTCATCTTACTGTCAAGTATGAAAAGTTATCTTCAATTGTCGAGTAGAATTTTAGTGTGTGCTAAGTTATCAGCCAAAGTTAGTTGAAGCTGAGTTAGTAGTGGTTGCCGAGTAAAAAGAAATTCCTATCAAGGCTAAGTAAAGGTAACTCTAGTGGATGTTGAGTGATGGAAGACCAATGGATGCTGAGTGAAGAAAAAATTACAAAGAAGCTGAGTTTCTAGCTGTACATGCATCATGCATTAAATGTGATGTTTTTAAAGGGTATTAGGAAAATTTCACCCATTTTCATCATTATGAACATAGAGCAAGAGTGAGCAGAGTGAAGAAGTGATTGGAAACTACAAATTGAATCTTTTGCATGGATTCCAATAGAGATCAAGCATCATTTCATTGACTTAAAAGGTATTCTTCACGAGCTGAGTTATGTAGTTATGAAGTTTAATATCTTTTGAAATACTAGTTTTGTGAAATGGCCTCTGGTTCTAGAAATCCTAAAGATAAGGAACCTTTTGAAGTTTAGTTGGTTAGTAATGAGGCTAAGAAAAAAAATTCTAGGCCTATTCCTAAAGTTTCATATAAGAACGACCCAACAAGAGCATTGTTGATCAATCCACCCAAGGTCGTAATGATTCAAGATGTAAGGAAATGATATAACTACAAGGTTAGAGGGATAGGAGATATGCAAATTTGTTAGGAATATGAAAAATTATGTGAGAATGGAGTATTGTAAGAAGAATTTCAAATCATTAAGAGGAAGGGCTTAACCCATGCCCTAGATTTTCCTACCAGCTTTAAGATTGAAAGGATGACAATTGTTTTGAGCAAAATCCATGATGGATGTTTATGGCTAGAAGGAGGGCCTATTAAATTGTCAAAAAGGATTGTGCATAGGGTTATAGGATTTCCAACCCTAGAATGGCCCAAAACCCTAAGTAGTGATTCTAAAGAAGTAATTGAGAAGAATACAGGGGCAAAGTGGAATAAGAGGGGAATGACTATTGACACCATCAAGGATCCACTTATTGAATTTGTAGTGAGGGTCATATCTCATGAATTTTATTAGTCAAGCTAACTAAACAATGTACCATGTATTGTAGTTGATGTAGGGTAAAAAATATTGAAGAAAGATCATACTTATTATCTAGCAAAGCTATAGCTACAACAAATCAATGAGAATTTAGGAGCAATAAGGAGATCAAAAAGTGCTCAATGCAAATTTGGTTCAATTTTGATATGTATATTTTTCTATGTTCAGAATGAGTTTCCTTCTTTTGGTAAGGTAGGATGGAAGGCCAATAGCTCCATGGAAGTACAAATTAATGAGTACATAGAGAAAATGGGAGACAATTTTGATTCTATAATGACTAGTTACTTTGAGGATTTCAAGAAAACCATGAAATAAAGATTGAGAATCCTAGTTCCCCAGTGGAGAAGTACTACAATGACATTTTCTTCCTAGTAGATATTGACTACACATTTATCTAGACTATATTACCTAGAGTAATATGGCTAAGGCCATTAGGGTATGATATTAATATAGATGAATCATCAATAGTTATCACTGCATTACTTTCAGAGGACATTGATAAGTCAACAAAGATCTTTGGAAACTATGATGTTGTGAAGTCCAAAGTTGAAATAGAGCTGAAAAATACCTCAACCCTAAAGAAGAAAGATAAATTGGTGAAAATTTTGAAAGCCAAATTTGGAGAGGGGATTGAGCTTGATAATGAAGAAGAGCAAGAACAAGGACAAGAACCTCTTGCCCTAACACAAGGAATGGGTGAAGATGAAGAAGAATGTGTTGAGAAGGAACGAGCTAAGGAACCACCAATAGTACAAGAGAAAAAGAAGAGAAAGGATAAAAAATAGCCTATAGCTCAGCCCAAGGGCAAAAGGATTGCAAAGCCAAGCCTTGCCAAGCCTGCTTCTGTAGCCACAAAAGCAACTACAAGGGCCACAACTCAGAAGGCTAAAGAGAAAACAAAAGAGAAGAAGAAGGCTACCAAGAAAACAAGTCCAGTGTAGAAGAAGATAAGAAGGAAATATGTTGCATAACCTAAATATGATGAAGAGAGGACCGATTCAGATGACAACAGCTAGTTCAGAGTGGAAAGTCATGCACCCAAGTCCAATATTGATAACATTTGTGATAGTATTAGGGATAATGCAGACATAACTGGTTTAAAAGGCATTGAATTCAATAAATTAAGTAGAGAAGAACAAAATAAGATTTAGGAATTAGTGTATTCTATGATGGCAAAATTCAAGAATACCCCACTTGAATTTGACACTACTATGCCAAAGGATTTATATTCAATTGTTGAGAATAAATGGCATTATTTCCTAAACATGGAAAAGGAAATAAGAGATTCCACATTGGCACAAGTGATGCCAAAATTATTAAGAGGCCAAATAACAAAAGCAAACAAGAAACATGGTAGCAAGTTTGCACCTAAGTACAGGGCCTTCAAAATTCTTCAAAATAAGATTGAAGATGTTGTCAAGAAATCCACTCAAATGTGGAAGTTGATGTATGGGCTAACTACTATTAAGGAAAGAGAAGAAGATCCCTTTGAGGGAGGAAAAAATTAAGAAGAGGAAGAGAATGACAAAGAAGGAGAAGTTGAAAAAGAAAAGGTAGATAACACAGTCAAGGAGGCACCACAAAAAGAAGATGATAGGGAAATTACTGAGGAGTAGCAAGTAGATCAAAGTGTGCAAGACACACAATTGCCACCATTAAGCCCTCCACATGACAAAAACACACCTACAGAGACAATAAAAGTAAAGGATGTTCCTAATATCTCAATTTAGAATATCAACCCACTCATTGTAGAGGATCTAAAGAATAACCTTGACCAATCAACTCTATAGGAAATTTTTTCTAACAATCCAATATTGGTTAGTGTGGATGAGTTGCAAAAAGTAGTAGTTGACATCACTAGGGATAAGGTGAAAGCACAAGAACCATTTTTTGTCATCCCTACAGCTACCAGTGGACAACCTCAAGAGAAAACATTAGTAGATACATTAGCTAAGGTTGATACTACAATCAAAGTTTCTATGACTACCAAGGAGCCCATAAGGGAACAAACAGGACAGGCAAAAGTATTTGTTCCTAATGCACAAGCACAAGGTGCACCACAAATAATTGTGATTGATCAAGAAAGAATAGAGGAGGAGAAGGAAATTTCAAAAGAAAATGAGTAGGAATTAATCCAGACATTGGTTAATCTACCAACTATTGGAACTCCTACAAAAGTTCTTCAAAAGCTGAGCACTGAAGCATTGCCACTTCAAATTTCAGCACCAAGCTCGAGCTCCACAAAGGTTGCAAGAGTACTTCACTATGGAGACCCAACATTAGATGAAGAAATTGTCATACCTAAATATGATTATGCAACCATGAACATTGAATAGATCATTGAGGTGTAGGAGGCATTGGAAAGGAAAAAGAACCAAGAGATGCTAAAAAAGGAGTATAAACAAAGGCAAGCATTGCATGAGATAAAAGACATCTTTCTAGATGCATTTAACTTGAAAACACCTAATGCAACCAAGCCAATATTGGAGCAATTGTTAGAAATTGTTGAACAAGGGACAAATGAAGACCAAGAGACTAATTCAAAACTCATGGAATGGTTTGAAAGAGAGTTTCATGGTAAAGTTAATGAGAAAATATCTAGTGGAATAGCACTATCACAAGTAGAATTGGCTACCAAGATAGAAAAAGTGAAGAAGGTACTTGAGAATATATTCTCACTATATACCAAATTGTGTGACCCCACACTCTTTACACAAGAAATGAACCATTGGATTATGATTCTAGAGAGAAACCTGAAAGTATCTGCTATGCAGTTACCACAAAACCTATCTCAAAGTGAGAAGCACTTTCATTCCACGCTTCACACATAGAAGGAACTAGTTGTATTGATAGTAGAAGAGGCTAATGTAAGAGCTAAGTTAGTTCAAATTCAAGCCACCCTGACCCCTCACATGGAGATTCTACAAAAAGAACTAGCCTATGCTGAAATAGTACTAAAGAAAGATCCTAATCTTTTAGCATTAGATGGCTTAGTTCACCTTGCAACTGAGACATCCATCCAAATCAAGTCACTAGATTTTGTAATAGACAACTAGGATGTTGCTCTCAAGATTGTAATGGAAGTAAACAAGAACTTACTAGATAAATATACACTTAGTGTATAAACCTTTTGACATCAGTGTCAAATAGGTGGAGAAATATCTAAACGGGGGGATATATGAAAGGGGGAGACATGTGAAAAGGGGGAGTTACAAAATAACTAGAGAAAAGAAAGGGGGAGAGAAAATAGTAGGAAATAGGGTATAACAGGACACATCAGATAAACTGTATTAGAATGAAGACAATGAGTTATAGTAGAGGCAAATTTCCTTAAAGAGATTTTGGATATAGAAAAGACACATTAACTTAGGAGGAGTTAAAAAATTTTGAGGTATATAGTTCATTGCAAAATTTTGAACACATTTTGAAGTTTTGTATATATCCCAAATTGGATGTACATTATACTCGAGGAGATTAAATTCACCATGTATAGTGAAGTGTTTTTGCCACTCATGTCAAAGGGGGAGATTGTTGATCTTAGTTTGGTTTTGACAATTGAGAGTCAACACACTTAAGAAATTTACTAAGTTCATGCTAAGCTAGTAGCATATGTTGAGTATAATAAGTGTAGATGTCAAGTTTCAATGAGTGCTGAGTCACTCATGTGCCAAGTAAATAGTAAGTGCTAAGTGAATGATAGATGTCGAGCAAGTTCAAGTGTTCAGTGAACAATGGATGTCGAGAAAGTTTCAAGTTCCAAGTGAACAGATGATGTTGAGCAAGTTCAAGTGTCGAGCTAGATAGAATTGTAGTATGTGTCGAGCATTAGTAATCAACAAGTGTCGAGTAACATAGAATTGGCCTAGTTGTTTGTGATTGCACAAACAACTATGTAAACCATTTTTGAGCTGACATATGGATAGATCTTGAAGCTTTGAAGATAAGATAAAATCTATTTGGATTCCTTATGTGATTAACATGCAACCAATTAGAAAAATAGAAGGAATTGAGTGGAAAAAATGGATGAATCTCAATCATAGATTCATACTTAACCCTAAGCCACCAAAGTATTTTTAAAGGAGATGAAGCCCCACAATTCCATATGTGTGAGAGAGAATGCATGTGAGGAGGTGATGCTAGCAAAAATTTGAAGGAAGTGAAAGGGTTGAATTGATCAGGTTGAAGGTGATTTAGAAGAAGGACAGAATTGCATAATTAGTTAGAAGAATAGAGGATGAAGGTTACAAAAATTTCATATTAGATCAAAGAGGATCAATATGAACTAAATTGGGATTTGAAATCAGCAATACCATATTGTAAGTGTATTAGATCAAAAAATCTACTATACTTTCTAACAACTGTATCAATAGGATGAAATCCTTGTATCAAGGTCGATTTAACAGTCATAGTGAAATCCTTTAATAGGTTGACATTCCAAGTGAGTGTTCTAAAGTCCTTTAGCTAGGCACACTTTTAACAAGGTGTTAAAATCCTTTAACAGGGTAGGATCTAACAATCCTTTGTAAGCCTTTAACAAGGTAGGTCTTTCACAAGGTAGATCATGAGAATGGTCAAGTCATGTAACATTAATAGGTGAACTTTATTGTTGTAGTAGTGAAGAATTGTGGGTGTTATCCCCACCCTATTTTTACCTTCTCATTGGAGGGTTTCTGGGTAATCATATTTGGTTTCAAGTGTTTATGTATGGATGCATTTACTTTACATGTTATTTCAATATGTTTATGCATGCATTGTTTTAGAGTTAAAAGTTTTTTTGGTTATAGATTAGAACCTCTAATTCACCCCCAACCACCCCCCCCCCCCCCCCCCCCCCCAAAAGTATATATTTACCATTTGTATTTCCAATACCAAATTCATCTCCAATGAATTATGCATAGAAAAGGGAATTAAAAGATAAGTATCATCTCCTGGTACACCTCAATAGAATGGTATAGTTGAAAGAATGAATAGATCCATCATGAATTATGCAAGAATATTGATGATAGAAAAGAATGTTGCAATCAAATACTGGAGGGAAGCAACCAGCACTGCAGTTCATACCTTGAAGAAAGTATAGCTGAAAAAAGACTCAAACCAAAATCCTTATGAATTATGATATGGATACAAACCTAATGTAAGTTACTTTAAAGTATTTGGTAGCAAATGTTATATCTTGAAAGAATCTAGAAAAGGAAAATTTGATTTCAAAGGTGATGAAGGCATATTCCTAGGATATTCTTACAAAAGTAAAGCATACAAGTGTTTGAATTTTTCTACTCATAAAACCATATAAAGTGCACGTGTGAGAATTGATGAGTTTGCAAAAAAGAGTGAAGAAGAAAGTAGAAAAGAGCCTGAGAATTACATAAGATTTATTTACTATGAACCTAATACCCCTATGGCTACTAGACATAAGCTTTCCAAAAATGATGATTCCAAATAGGTAGATCAAACCACATACAAATCAATGATTAGAAAATTGCAGTATGTAAAACACAAAAGGCCTAATATTGCATTAGCAGTCAATATGGTGGCAATATTATCAGTAAATCCCAAAGAAGATCACATTATGGTAGTTAAAAGAATCAGATATCTGAAAGGTACTAAAGAATATGGTTTATGGTACAAAATAGAAGGCAATTTAGATTTAAAAGTATTCAAAGATGTTGACTAGGTAGGAAGTATTGATGACAAAAAAAACACTAGTGGTGGAGCATTCTTTCTTGGTAAAAGACTAGTGTCTTGGAAAAGAAAGAAACATAATTGTATCTCTTAATCCACAATAGAGGAAAAATATGTGGTAGCAACAGTCAATTGTTCTAACATTGTTTGGTTCAAACAATTGATGATAGGTATGAAGATAGAGATCAAGGATCCAATAGTTATATACTATAATAACACCAGTACAATAAATATATCAAAGAATCCAATGATTCATACCAAAACAAAGTACATTTCTATAAAATATCATTTCTTGAGAGAATCAGTACAAGATAATATTTAGTCAGATTGGAATATGTAAATACAAAAGAACAAATTATAGACATATTCACCAAACCATTACCTAAGGATGCATTTGTGTATCTAATAGGTAAGCTAGGGGTCATTCCCCTATCTAATGCTCACTAAATAAAGTTTAGTGATGCATCAACTAGAGCATTATGGAAGATCAATCAGTTGGTGCAATATTGGCAAGGGCATATTGCAAATGAATTATTATTTGAGGTACATTGATATTAATTGATTATTTTCTTTGGCATGAGATGTCAAAGACGGAGAAGTTTACTATCATATCTCATAGAAATTTTGAAGAAAATCTTGTTGTCATATAAAGAGTTGTCAAAGAGGGAGAATGAACTTGGTAGAAGATCTAGTAGCTAGAAGCTTTCTGATAGAGGTCTAAATAGAAGATAGAAAGAGTTCAAATTGATAGAGGGAGTTTTGATGGATAAAGATTAGAATGAAACCAAGGATATGTTCCTTACTTTATTCTTGCTCCAAAATTTTATTGTGCAATGACATGTTGTGTTGCCATCAATGCCAAAGAGGGAGATTGTTGAAATAATTGATTAATTGTGTGTTGTCCTTGATGTTACACAAAATTTCATATAATTATTAGTCACTGCATACCAAGCTCACTCAAGCATTCCAAATTTTGTTTATTTCATAAGGAAGTAGCTATCGAGTTCACTCGGGCACCCAAGGAAATTTTTTGAAAGATGAGTGTTAAACGAGCTCACTTAGTTACTAAAAAAATGTTGGATGGAACCAATGTTAACCAAGTTGATGTAGGAGCATCCAATAGTGTAAAGGCAATCATGTATCGCCCAAAAATATGCTTAGATTTAGTTTCTATTTGATGTATCTTTATTTTTGGATACCATTTTGGGTCAAAGGGAGATTACAATTCTCATAATTCTACTATTGATTTTTTGGGTTAGAGCTTATGAGCACCTTGGGATACATGCCAATGTAGAAAATAGGTTATTTTGTAATTAAGCCCTAGTTATGATGAGTTAGAGGGTGTAAGTTGGAGGGATGATTATACTTGTAATTGAAAAAACTCCAAAAAAAGAATCGGGTCAAAAGGCTTTATGGTTTGAAAGTTATTATAGTTTTAAGTTGCATAGAAGATAATTGAAGATTTGATGATGCTAAGAGGAAGTGAATCAAGAAAGCTAAGCAGAATATCCTTGACAAACTAAATATATATATTCAATCATGAAGGATCATGTATAAGCTAGAAATGATATCTGTAATTAGCAATTTAGTTGCATCCAAATCAGGTTATGTCATTGTTACTCTCTAACCATTATAACAGTGATCTAAATCTCTTAACAAAGTTGGCTTAACAACTATTTGTAAATCATCTAACAAGGTGGAATTTCTATTGAAGTGTCTAAAGACCTCTAACAAGGGCACTCCTAACAGGGTGATTAAATCCTTTAGAAGGGTCACACCTAACAGTATATTTTGTAACCTTTAACAAGGTTGGCTCTTAACAAGACTCACTTTAGAAGAGTGAAAAATAGTAACTAGTTGTAATTGGTGGTTTTTCCCAAATTGGATTTCCATGTTAAATTTTGGTGTCAAATGTGTTCATGCTATTTCTTTTATGTGTTTGCAACTAAATTAAAATAATAACTAATCACAGATAACATCTTAAGATTTCCATGATAGGTGATTGTGGAGAAATCTTAGTATTTACCAAGTTACAACATTCTTAGTGTGTCTACCAAGCATCAACAAAGTTCATTTTTTAGAGTTTATTTTGTACTGACATCTAAGAGATCTAGGATTTATTTTTGTAGTAACTGATTCACCCCTCCCCTCTTAGTTACTCCTCTTACGTTTCCAATAAGGACACTCATATGTATGCAGCCTCTATTGCTATTTAATTCAATAAAATATTGTAATGCATGATTGGATTCATGAATTTCATTACAAATTTTTGTAATTTTTTCTCTAATATGCCTTCTATCCAATATTTTCTAGTGTCTTTGTTACATTATTTTCAATACGCATAGCATCAAACAAATGCACGATTGGGAGATCTTTGTAGTATGGTAATCTACTAAATTGAGTAGGATAACTTTTAATTCCTCTAGGAAGTTGGTCATTGATGCCTTGAAAACCTTCATGATCATCAATTAAATCATTACTAAATCCTAAAGACAATATCAAAATATAAATTTAAAACTTCAGACCACAAATTGGACATTACCTTGGTGATTTCATCGATTGTATTCCAACTTCCATAGATGAGATGTCATTCTTCATGGCCTTAATGTTTTCTCTTCTTTCCCATTAAAAATATTCTTTTTCATTAATTTGATACTTTTTATTATTTTGGAGAAAGTACCTAAACTCATCGAACACCTACTTTCCTAAACTCTTGAATGATGAGATTTCATCTTCGGACCAAAAATTGGACATGCAAATTTTCCCTTTGTCTAAAGACCTAAAAGATTACGTATAATTATCATGTGCAACTTAAGAATATAAAAATAATGTGCAAGCATTATAACATATCAAAAATATGTGACCTTAATAGTTTAACATACCATAAAAATGAGCTAGCCCAAGGGCATCATGTATTCTCCATACAAGCATTGCATGGAATTGAAATTGTATTTGTCCTATTGGTCTAGAGATGTCATGCTTAGTGACCCCATTCCATAACTTCAACAACTCGTCAATAAGGGGCTTAATATACATGTCCATATCTTTAACTTGGTACTTACCTAGTAATTGAATAAATATAAATATTACATAATGATTATGACCATTTTGATGCACTATTTATAAATTAATTTTGATAACTATTAAATGAAAAATACCATCCACAGGCATTCAAATAATATCATCTTGACTTCTATTCTGTGCATGGTAATCCACAAATTGTGTCAAGCTAGTCCACCTAAATAATCATTCAAGATGTGGAATAATGAGAATGTAGCAAAGAATATTGTGAGACACCTTTTTTGTTATTTGATCTAAACAATATCTACTAATATGAAAATCAGGACATTCTATTGTAAATTCATGTTGTTTATGATATAGAATGTGATTATTTGGACATGCATGTATTATCTGATACTTCATTCTAATTTAATTCATAATGGTAGATAATTCTCAGTACAAATGAGGTAGAATTTTTTATGGTTGTAACAAAAACTCACCTATCAATCTGCAATAATAAATATGAATTGTTAATAGAATGAATAATAATAGTATGCTAACATTGAAGATGAAAAAATAACATACCTTAGCATACATGGCATTGCTAAATTGGATAAACCATTCGTAACCTTCAAGTTCACCAACAACACTGATGAGGCCAAATATTGCCTTTATTTCATGATAGTTTTAAAACACTGTTGGTACTCTATTTTTTCTTTGTCAAAATATTTGTGGACCTATGTTTACCAAAACTATGATAAACCTACGGGTAGATACTATGCCATCTTTTTATAGTATTATATATATTATGCAGTATTTCATATAGTTATCAAAATTTGTATAGAAAGAAGGAAAATAACAACTCAAGGTGGGGAGAAGAAATAACGGCTTAAGGTGAGACTAATAAAGTCTGAGCATCCGCTCATCATAGGAATAAATGCAAAGAAGGTAATAAGTCTTCATAGCTCCTCCTAACTCATTGTCATGTCTTCTAGAACCGTTACAACTTTCCTCCACCATGGTTGCTCCTTAGCATTCTCTTCTCCTTGAATGTTGTTGGCACTCATCTTTTGAATTCTTCCAATCATCTTTCAGCTTCATTGCTAACAGGTAAGTTATTATGCAGAGACATGTTTGCAAATAAACATTATTTGAATTTAATTTGATAAATGTTTATTTGCAAACATTTCATTGCATAATAACTAACTTGTTAGCAATGAAGTTGAAAGATGATTGGAAGAATTCAAAAGATGAGTGCCAACAACATTCAAGGAGAAGAGAATGCTAAGGAGAAACCATGGTGGAGGAAAGTTATAATGGTTCTAGAAGACATGACAATGAGTAAGGAGGAGCTATGAAGACTTATTACCTTCTTTGCATTTATTTCTATGATGAGCCGATCCTCAGAATTTATTAGTCTTGCCTTAAGCTGTTATTTCTTCTTCCCACCTTGAGTTGTTATTTTCCTTCTTTCTCTCCTACGGATTTAAAGCTAGGTTATTTACTTTTCTATTATGAAAATAAGTGTTGATCTCCTATATATAGGAATCAACCCAAGTGTGTTAGTTTAGCTAATTAGAAGAAAGAGTTTATGGGAATAGGCTGTTAACTTATAAAGTGAGTCATGTTTTTACAGTTCTATGTATTATGTAATGAATTTTTGAAATGTAATGAAATAGTTTTTGGCTTCTATCTTGTGTTAGTAGTTTAGTTGAAGCTGACCATGACGGCCCACTTGGAAGGTGGATTAGATTAGGATAGAATAGATTTATTTCCAAGCATTCTTAGTATTGTAAGTAGAAGTTGTGAGTTCCTTCCTGTAGGATCACACTTCTTGAATGTTCCTATAGCATATGTGAGAAAAATTGTAGTGGATAAACTAACTCAGAATATTTGTTAGCCTTTCATTCTATTTTTAGTATTCATAGAGTTAAGTGTGTTAGTTTCCTTAAGTGTGTTAGTTTCCTACAACAATGGTGTAAGTCCTTTTTCTTGCATTTTACTTTCCTACAACATAAGCTTAGTGACTCATTAAGAGACCTAGTGCACATACTGTGCCGACCATTTCAATTATACATCCCTAGGTTGACAAGATTAAATACACCTTGTAGTGGGAAAAATAGTCCTTAGTTTGAACATATTATTCCTAAAATTGGCCTAGAGCATGAATATGATACACCTATTGTGAGGCGAACCATTTTTGGTGCTATTACCAAGGATGGTGTCAAGATAAGAGCATTTTTGAGCCATAGTTCTTAGATAAATTTTTTTAAAGAAATTTCTAGTTTTGAAGCTTCTTTCACTAGTGTGAAAAGTTTAATTGCATGCATCAAAGAGGAAGATGACGAGATGAATATGGCATATTTCTTCCATGAGAGTCTGTTAATTTGAACAAAGAAATTGAAGAAGAAGAAGTTGAGTCACCTTTTGAAGATCCAAGCCTTGTTTTTTCCATAGCATCATCATTAAGAGCTGAACCAATAGATACAAGTGGTCTTCAACCTTTTACTAAAGTTTTGGCTACTTTTCTTGATAACACTAGTCTGAATCCACCAGTTGTTAATGATCTAGTACCTAATGTCCCTTTTCAGCAACAACCACATAATCTAATACCTCCAATCATGGCACAACCTACTTTTCCATTTCCTCTCCCAAGCCTTGTAAATACTAATAATCTCAAGAATATACCTATAGCTGCCCTCCCAAAGTTCTATGTCCTTGCAACCGAAGACCCTGACACTTTTTTATTTGAGTTTGATATATTTTATCATAGTGTTGACTACAACATTGATGTCCATAAGCTTAAACTATTTCCAGCAACATTGAAAGAATCAGCTCTATGATGGTTCATGGGCTTAGGAGAAAATGTAGTAGGAAGTTGGGATGAAATGTAAACTCTATTTCTGGATAAGTACAAAGAGTATTGCAAAGCATCTAGTTAAAGAGGAGATGATGTCTTCAAGATATCTTAGAAGGAGGAAGAAACATTGGAAGATTGTGTTTCATGTTTCTTATATACACTACAGAAGAACCCTCAACATGTGTTGTCTGGGGATTCATAAAAGCTAGTCTTTCTAATAGGTGTGAATGATAATTGTCTAGAAGCACTAGACTTGATGGTTGGTGGTGATATATATCAAGCTTCCTAGGAAGACCTCAAGAAGATCTGTCAAAAATATTCAAGGTCAACCATGAAGAAAGGTTGACGACCTCATTCCATAGTCACTAAAGGAATCAGTCAAGGCATTTCAAAGCTCAAGATATCTAACCTATTGTTAGATTTTAAACAAGACATCATCAACAATGTCACTACACATCTTGATACAATGACTACAAGGAAGAAATATGTAGAAGTCGAGCTACAACTAGCTAAATACTGCTCTCATTACTAGAAGCAAAAGAAGGATTGCCAATGTAAATTGGTTGCCAGCATGGAGAACCAGCATCTTCCAACTGAGTACATCAAGATAGATGGAGATGATGAGAAAGTATTCTTTGTTGCTCAATGATAACCATCAGCCCAATGTCAAGGTATGCCTTAGGACCCTTTGCAAAATTCAAATTCACATGGTAATCAATGGAAAAATTGCAATCCCCAAGGTCCTCCACAATATCAACCTAATTGGAACAATGCTAGGCAAAACAACCCACAACAATCCCAATGGCCTCAGAATTCCCAACCACCCTAGCCTAACCAATAGAGTAACCAATGATAGAGCCAATAGAACTACTAGTAGAACTAGCAGAACCAATGGCAACCACCCCAAGGGAATTGGTAGTCTACGAACCAATGGAGGGGATCTCAACAATGGCCTAACCAAAATACTAGTACTCCACAATTACCACCTTAAGTTCAATAACCTACTCTAATGCCACCACTTGCAAATCTTGGACCTCAAAAGTAGACATAATTACCTATACAACCTCAGCCAAACCCAAATAGCCAATAGCCACAACTACCCATGTATAGTGTTGATGCTCAATAGTATCCTACTTACGCTTTGGGTGTTGTAGATATACATCTGAGATTTGGTACAACTTTACCAACACCTAAACTACCTCTTATAATTGAAATACCAAACCCTCCTGTAGCATTAGAATCATTAGTTACTAAAATAGTTGACTCAACCAATGTTACCATGTCAAACCAAGTTCAACAAGTAGTGGAACATCCTTTTCTAGAAAAGCTTATACAAAAGAAACCTAAACAAACAGAGAAAAAACCTTTTGATATTGTTGATCAGTTGAAAAACATACATGTCTGAATACCCCTATTTCAAGCCATTAAGGATGTTCTAGTTTATGGAAGAGCCATTAGAGATACTTGCCTAAAGAAGCTTGGAAGGAAGAAAAACGACCCCACTATATTGTGGGACAATTGATTGACATCATGTTAGGGAAATTGATCACACCAAAATATTATGATCTAGGAAGTCCAGTAGTGAATGTTAGTATAAATGGTTAGTTTGTTAAAAATGTTTTAATAGATCTTGTAGCTGCTATAAATTTTATGACCAAGGATACTATGAAAAAGTTGAAAATAGAAGGACTAAGGGCTACACCAATAATTCTTCAACTTGCAAATAGTTCTACTGTTACCATTGATGGGATGATAGAAAACATAGTTGTAACCTTAGATTCTTTAGAATATCCTACAAACTTCATGATTTTATCTTTCAAAGTTAATCTATCTGGTTACCTTGTCATCCTAGGTTGACCATGGTTAGCCACAACTGATGCAAATATAAGTTGTAGATTAGGGAATATGACCATCTCAAATAGCCAAGCAACAAAGAAATTTGATTTATATCCTCCAGCCCAACCATTACTAGATTTGAGTACATCTATTTGGCTAGATTTAGGGGATGAAGAAGAAGAGTTAAATTCTATAGTATAGATCATGATGTTGCATAGACAGTCTTTTCTAAAACTGCAAGAGGAAGATTCAATACTTCAGAGTATCCTCACTAACAGTTGTGTGGTAGAAAAAGATGTATGAAAGTTCTGTGTTGGAATTAATCACATATGAAGAATGTGATAAGAATTGTACTTTTCTCAAATAACCTAATATTCTTTATCCACCCTTACCATGTGAATTAGAAGTCAGTCCAATATCTAAAGCTGCTATGAAAGAGTCCACCACTACTATTGAACTGACCAAAGGTCATAATCTTCGTGTTAATCCCAAATTAACACCCACACAAATGGAACAATTAAAAGAATTGCTTCAAATGCATGAAAAGTCCTTTGCATGGGACTATAGTGATATGAAAAGGTTGAATCCTACACTATGCACCCATAAAATATATATATTAATGAAGGTTGTCTACCACTCCATCAACCCCGGAGAAGGATAAATCCAAGCCTTAGAGAAATAGTTAAAACTGAATTGCAAAAATTGCTTGATGCTGGTTTTATTTATCCTATATTTGATAGTAGATGGGTATCACCCCTAGTCATAATGCCAAAAAAAGGAGAAAAATGGAGAATTTGTCTAGATTACAGCGAATTGAACAAGGCCACCAAAAAGGATCACTTTCCTTTACCATTTATAAACCAAGTTCTAGACACTTTAGCTGGAAAGAAGTATTTTTCTTTTCTAGATGGGTATAGTGGTTATAACCAAATTATTATTTCTCCTGAAGATCAAGACAAAACCAAATTTACAAGTCCATGGGGTACTTTTTCATGCTTTATTTTACCATTTGGTCTATGTAATACTCCTACAACATTCCAACGAGCAATAATTAGCATCTTTGTCGATATATCACATGATTGTATGGAAATATAAATGGATGACTTCACAACATTTGAAGTCACTTTTGAGGAAGCAATGGTGAATCTTGAAAAGGTTTTGGTAAGGTGTCAAGAACATAATTTGGCACTTAATTGTGAAACGTGTTTCATTCTCATGTAAGAAGGTGTGGTACTTGGTCATTTCATATCAGCTACAGGAATACAAGTGGATCTAGCTAAGATAGAGGTAATTCAAACATTACCCATACCTACAAAATCAAAAGATGTAAGATCTTTTATAGGTCATGCTAGATATTACAAATGTTTCATAATAGATTTTAGCAAAATAGCTAATCCCTTGTATAAGTTACTCACAAAAGAAGCTGAATTTAGTTGGACATCTGAATGTGATGAAGCCTTCCTATAGCTTAAGAAACTTCTGACTACATCCCCAATTTTACAAGGCCCTAATTGGAATTTACCTTTTCATATATATATATATAGATGCATCTGATTATGCCATAGGTGCAGTCCTAGCACAGTAATCCCAAAATCTTGAAAATGCAATCTATTATATTAGCAAGAGCCTTCATGGGCCAAAATTAAACTACACAATGATAGAAAAAGAATTGTTAGTAGTAGTTTATGCCTTGAAAAAAATTTGGCATTACATAACTAGATAGTCCATATTTGTTCATACTGATCATGCAACAATTAAATATCTCATGAATAAACCTGCTATAACTAGCATATTAGCAAGATGGTTACTGTTGTTACAAGAATTTGATATAACTATTGTTGATAAGCCTAGAAAAGTCAATGTTGTAGCTGATTATTTATCAAGAATCCATCATGATGATACTGACATTACTTTGGTAGATGATGCATTTCCAAATGAGCATTTATTTCATATTGTTGTACAAACTCCATGGTATGCAGATATTGCTAACTACATTACAGCCAATAAAACACTAGAACATTTTTCTTACAAGGAAAAGAAGTTGCTTGTAGAGAAAAGCTTATGTTTCTCCTAGATAGATAATCTCTTGTTTTACATTGGACCTAATCAAGTTATGAAAAGATGCATGAGAGAGGATGAGACATATGATATTCTACATGCATGTCATAATGAACCATGCAGAGGACACTTTGCAGCAAAAATAATAGCCTTAAAAATCTTGATAACTAGTTATTATTGGCCTACACTTCACAAAAATGCAGCCAACTATACAAGAAAGTGTGACAAGTGTCAAAGGATAGGCTGACCAACAAGAACAAATGAAATGCCTCTAAATCCTCAAATGGCATTAGCACCATTTGAAAAATGGGGCATGGACTTCATTGGTCTAATTGATCCTCCATCTAATTGATAAAAAAATTGTTGAATTTTTGTATGAAGAAATATTTACTCACTATGGTGTACCCAAAGAGCTAGTCATTGACCAAGGTGCACAATTTACTCTAATATGATCTTAGAGTTGATGAAATAGTATAATATCAGGCACCAAAAATCCAATCCTTATCACCCTCAAGCTAATGGACAAGCAGAGGTCACAAATCGTGAACTAGAGAACATCCTAACAAAAATAGTTCATCTACATCATAGGGATTGGACCAGTAGATTACAAGAAGTTTTTTGGGCTTACAGAACAACCTAGAAGACTACTACAACATTTGCACCATTTGAGCTCCTGTATGGAAAGGTCGCAATGCTTCCAAATGAATTTGAACATAAAAGTCTAAGAACAACATTGGCATTGGATATTGAACTTCTTGTAGTACAAAGAGAATATCTTCTATAGCTTAATTCTCTAGATGAAATGCGCAGATCTACTTTGGAATGCACTAAACTAATACAGAAACAAAGGAAACAATGGCATGACTCTCATATTTTCAGTAAACAATTTCAAGTTGGTGACTAGGCACTATTATATGATTCTAGATTTAAAGATATGCTAGGAAAGTTGCAGACAAGATGGCTGGGACCATATGAAATTAGTCATGTCTTTGATGATGGAGCTATTCAATTAACTACCATTGATCCAGTACCTTTTAAATTATTAGTCAATGGTCATAGACTCAAATTATATAAGAAGCCTCAAACCAAAGAGGACTTCCTGTAGCAGTTTTAGCAGCCAGATTCAAATACACATCAGGTAACTCTTCCTACAGCTGAAGGTGTCAACCTTCTGACTGTCACTCTTAAACATTAAATCCTTTGTGCATGTTTATAATAAAAAATTTATGTCCACATAAAGTTCACTTTTTCATTCCATCTCATCTCTTTACCTTCCACCCATCCACCTCATCTCATTTCTTTATCTTCTATTCACCCACTTTCCATGTCATCAATTTCTCATATTTTCAATAAACCTTGCGAGATGTGTACGAATGTTTCCAATGCTAATATCACTTCCTCCACATTTTTCTTTTGGTACATGTGATGATCAATTGACATGTATAACATTTTCAAATTATTATTCAGTTATAGTACACAAATTTCATTAATTATATTTAATACTACATAGTTTATATGATGGTGACGTTATGCCGGTCCCTTACCCATACTAGGTTTTAGAAGTGTGGACACTTGTCCATATTTAGCAGGGAGTAGGGAAGGTTACTAATATCCAATGGCATTTCTATTTATCTGTAAAGATTTTTCCAAATCTTCATATTTCCTTCATTGATGGAATTTAATTGCCATAAGTACACAAGTGAGGTGTTGTACCCTTTATTTTTGAATGATTTTTTTTGTGTCAAGCTATGATGTGACTTGTGTTTAAATTTTATGTGATCTAAACCTTGTTTTTGGAAAATTCTCACACATATTCATGATTTACCTTCATTTAAGTCATATTATTGTGCATAACAACTTGTTATGACATTAATTGCCTATTAAAACAAAGAAATGTCAGTTGAGTCTATAAAATAACAAAGTAGCTTGAATTCAAAAGGGGGAAAATAGAGCAAATAGAGAAAGTTTTAATAAAATGGGTGGACAGTTGCAAAGGAGAGACCCAGTGGAACATACTATGTTTCTCTCAGATGTAGAAGCCATAAGAAGGTTTAATGCATGTAGATGGCTACGGTATTTCTTGAGTTTGACTACATATGATGAAGAAGCAGCCATAGAATTCACAAGGACATTTGATGAGGGTGAAGGTTTTGTTTGGGGTTTAACAGTGATTGCAACAGAGGAACACATTGCTGAAGTAACTGGGTTCTCTGCAATTGAAGAATATTATCCCAGCACACATGATGCAAGGTCAACAAGAGCTCAATTTACCAAATCAACTGATCCTCAAATTGAATTTACAATGCAAGGTTGCAAGAGAATGTCATTGCCGCTACCATACAATGAATTAGCCATGCATATTATCAAGTACTTTACATGTGAAGGTAGATTCTCATACTTGCATGCACACCATTTCAAATTACTTAGTTGTATAAAGAATAATATTTCAATAAACATTCTAAATTTCTTGTATAATATGCTCTATATTAGTGCAAAAGAAAATTAGAAAGGAAAAGATAATTATGTTACCCATCATGTCCTAATCAAGTTACTGATAGAGAGGTCACTTAGGGATGTGTCTCCCATTACATGCGATGAATTTGTGCAGGCCAAAAATTTGCAACCCCAAGCTGCCCCTAGTGAAAAACCCAGTAAGGAAAATGTCCCCAATAATGAGCCTACTGAACAAAACACCCAAGAGGCTGAAGCTATAAATACCCAAGAAAATGTGCAAGAAACTATCCTTGTTCAAGAGACTCTACCTTCACTTGTGCAAGAAGCCCCAAAAACTACTTTTAAGAGTAAAGAGGAAACAAAAAATGCAAGAAGAAATCTCTATTCAAGAAAAGAAAGAGTTGAACCCTACAATTGTGAGACAAAAGAGAACAAAGAAAAGTCCTATAGCAACTACTCCTGAAATAGAGACACCTAAAGGGAAAGGTAGGAAAAAGACTATAAGACAAGAAGAAACCCTTATAAGGAGAAGCCCTAGGATGAGAGGGAAAGTTTCTAAAGATTCTACTTTGTCCAAAACATCTACTAAGGAATCCCCTATGCAAATTGTCTCTGATCACTCTCCTCCCCATCCTGAGATTACAAGAATTCATGAAAATCCTAATGAGGAATCTAGGGATGAAATAAAAGAAAATCTAGATGGTACCCCAGAAGACCAACTAGGTACTTCAAGCTATAGGGATGAAATAGTTCCTGAACAAATTGATCCAAACACTGCCCTAGTTCCCCATAAATCAACATGGATTACTAGTTTTGTAGAACATTTATGGAAGGAACAAAAAAAGAGGAAAAGATATCATGAAGAAGACAACAATTCTATCACACTGCAGAAACTCCTTTTTTAGTTTTATGGGAGAGAACAAGAGGATTTTACTAAATCTTCAAGAGTAATAGGAAAGGAAGGACTAAGATTGGAGAGTTCAGGTCATTAATAAGAAAGTGCAATGCTTGAGGACAAGCATTAGTTTAGTAGGGGGCAGATGATGAGGCCAAATATTGCCTTTATTTCATGATAGTTTAAAAACACTTTGTTGATACTCTATTTTATCTTTGTCAAAACATTTGTGGACCTATGTTTACTGCACCTATGATAAACCTATGGGTAGATACTATGCCATCTTTTGCTACTATTATATATATTATTCAGTATTTCATATAGTTATCAAAATGTGTGTTCTTATATTTCAATTTAATTTGATAAATATTTATTTGCAAACATGTCTATGCATAATAACTAACCTATTTGCAATGAAGCTAAAAGATGATTGGAAGAATTCAGAAGATGACTGCCAAAAACATTCTAGGAGAAGAGAATGCTAAGGAATAGCCATGGTGGAGGAAAGTTGTAATGGTTCCAGAAGACACAGTAGCGAGTAAGGAAGACCTGTGAAGACTTATTCCCTTCTCTGCATTTATTCCTATGGTGAGCAGATGCTAAGACTTTATTATTCCTGCCTTAAGCCATTATTTCTTCTTCCTACCTTGAGTTGTTATTTTCCTTCTTTCTCTCCTGTAGATTTAAAGCTAGGTTATTTACTTTTCTATTATGAGAATATGTGTTGATCTCCTATAAATAGGAATCGACCCAAGTGTGTTGGGATAACCAGTGAGAAGAAAGAGTTTATGAGAACGGACTATTAACTTTTATAGTGAGTCATGTTTTTAGAGTTCCATGTATTATGTAAAGAATTTTTGAAATGTAATGAAATAGTTTTTGGCTTCTATCTTGTGTTAGTAGTTTAGTTGAAGCCGACCAAGGGGGCCCACTTGGAAGGTGGATTAGATTAGGAGAGAATAGATTTATTTCCAAGCATTCTTAGTATTGTAAGTAGAAGTTGTGAATTCCTTCCTATAGCATCACACATCATGAATCTTCCTACAGCATATGTGATCTCCTATAAATAGGAATCGACCCAAGTGTGTTGGTATAGCTAGTGAGAAGAAAGAGTTTATGAGAACAGACTATTAACTTTTACAGTGAGACATGGCTTTAAAGTTCTATGTATTATGTAATGAATTTCTAAAATGTAATGAAATAGTTTTTGGCTTCTATCTTGTGTTAGTAGTTTAGTTGAAGCCGACCAAGGGGGCCCACTTGGAAGGTGGATTAGATTAGGATAGAATAGATTTATTTCCAAGCATTCTTAGTATTGTAAGTAGAAGTTGTGAGTTCCTTCCTATAGCATCACACATTGTGAATGTTCTTGTAGCATATGTGAGAACAGTTGTAGTGGATAAACTGAGTTAGAATATTTGTTAGCCTTTCATTGTATTTTTAGTATTCATAGAGTTAAGTGTGTTAGTTTCCTACAGCAATAGTGTAAGTACTTTTTCTTGCATTTTACTTTCTTGTAGCATAAGCTTAGTTACTGATTAAGAAACCTAGTACACATACTGTGCTAACCATTTCAAGTACGTGTCCCTAGGTTGACAAGATTAAATGCACCTCATAATGGGAAACATAGTCCTTAGTTTGAATATATTATTACTAAGCATGGCCCAAAGCATGACTATGATACACCTATTTTGAGGTGGACCATTTTTGGCACCATTATGATACTCTATTAAATTTATTCACTAATCTTAATAAAGATTTTTTGTAACAATGACAAAAATGGTCCACCTCATAATAGGTGTACAATAGTCATGCTCTGTGTCATGCTTAGGAATAATATATTCCAACTAAGGACTATTTTTTCCACTATGAGGTGCATTTAATCTTGTCAACCTAGGGACGTATACCTAAAATGGTTGGCATAGTATGTGCACTAGGTCTCTTAATGAGTCACTAAGTTTATGCTGTAGGAAAGTAAAATGCAAGAAAAAGGACTTACACTATTGTTGTAGGAAATTAACACACTTAACTCTATGAATACTAGAAACACAATAAAAGGCTAACAAATATTCCAACTTAGTTTATCTGCTACAACTATTCTCACATATGCTACAAGAACATTCATGAAGTGTGATGTTGTAGGAAGGAAGTCACAAATTCTACTTACAATACAAAGAAAGCTTGGAAATAAATCTATTATATACTAATCTAATCCACTTTTTGTCATGTCCCCTTTTCAAATAATTAAAAAATAATAATCTTTGCTAAGGTAGGCAGGCCCAAGAAAGTGAAGTTTCGGAAAAAGGGGGTTAATCTTTGGAAACTGTTGGACTAATAAATGAAAATTATTATTAAAATATGTTTCATTAACCTCTCTTGGACGTGAGTTACAGTTATGCCCTCTTTTAAGGGGTTTGGAGGCATTTTGGGAAATTCCAAACTGGATTTTTGCTCATTCTTTGTTATTCTTTAGAGGCTGCCAAACCTGTGGAGAAGGAGACCCAAGAACGGGAGTTTGCAGGTTTCCAGGGAGACCCAAGAATGGGAGTTTGCAGGTTTCCAGGAAGGCTAAGGATGGGATTTTGAATCCATTCCATGTCCATGCTCATACAGAGTTTTCCTTTGTGCTGAACAGTGTAGATTTGTGGGTTTTTGGGTGTGTTTTTTGCATGAGTTTGGTGTTTTCAGTTGAGCATTTCATATCAGTTTTGGTTGCTTCTGTATTTCAGACTTTAAGCTGTTAAAATAGAGCTGAATATATGTATTGAGATGTGATTAAACTTCTGAGATAGTTTATTAGTGTTTTTGTGGTGTTTCCGGGCATTTTTGTGTTAATTTCGAGAGCCCGATGAGCATAGTTTTTGTCCTACATTTTTGAGATGTTGTGTAAAGGCTATACGGATCTGGAAATGTCAATTTGTAGGCTGTTATGCTGCTGAAAGTTCTGTAAAATTTTCCATTTTCAGATTTATTAATAATTTGTGAAGTTGTGAAGCTTTTAGCACTATTTTCAGCATACCCGATTTGGGGTTTCATTGAGAAATTGGTGGATCTTTGGGATATCAGTTGTTTGATTTTGAAAATCTGATTAGAGGTGTGAAATACCATATCAAATCAGAAAAGGGAACATTTCAGTGGTATCAGAGCCATGATCTTGCCAGCCTAAGGGTTTGTAGAAGTTTGCAGGTCAGTTTTGACAACTACCCAGATCTTGCATTTCAGTTTTGAGAACTACCCAAATCTTGCATGTCATAATTTATGATTGCATGTTGCTTCTAATCAGATGCATGTCAAAATTTATGGTTTCATGCTACTTCTAATCATTTTCATGTTAGTTCTTGGTGAATTTGGTGGTTGTAGAAGTTTGCATTTCAGTTTTGACAAGTACCTAGATCTTGCATGTCAGTTTTGACAACTACCCAGATCTTGCATGTCATAATTTGGTGGTTGCATGTTGCTTCTAATCAGTTGTATGTCCAAATCTATGGTTTCATGCTACTTCTAATCATTTTCATGTTAGTTCTTGGTGAATTTGGTGGTTGTAGAAGTTTGCATGTCAGTTTTGACAACTACCCAGATCTTGCATGTCAGTTTTGACAACTACCCAGATCTTGCATGTCATAATTTGGTGGTTGCATGTTGCTTCTAATCAGTTGCATGTCCAAATCTATGGTTGCATGCTACTTCTAATCA
This sequence comes from Cupressus sempervirens, assembly GCA_028749045.1. Taxonomy (NCBI): domain Eukaryota; kingdom Viridiplantae; phylum Streptophyta; class Pinopsida; order Cupressales; family Cupressaceae; genus Cupressus; species Cupressus sempervirens. The sequence continues at coordinate 630,432,720 of CM053791.1, read as the reverse complement.
TTTGCATTTTAATTCTTGGTGTTTGAAGAAGTTATATCCTATTGGGGTTACACTCTACTTTATCCAGAATGGACAGGTATAGTACAGAGTCTCAGAGGGAACGATCTTGGACAATTGATAGCCAGAGTCAAAATAGTAGAAAGGATGGTTATTTAGAAATTCGAGATAAACTTATGAAAATAAGCCATGACATGTCTAAACAGTTGGTTGAGCACCACCATATAATGAATGACATGTTATCTGACCCAGCTAAGGTGGATAAGTTGACTGGATTTCTATTTGGCAGATTTTCTCATAGGACAGATGACACAATTCCCAAGAACTTGCATGAGGAGTTTGAGAAACTAGCTGATAGCCAGGTAGAGGTCTCAGATTCTACTCTGCCACAGGAGGTGGTGGGAAAGGATATTACATAGATTGATAGTAACGGTCAACTTGATACTCAAATTGAGACAATTGTTTATAGGTTGTCAAAGGGTGATGCCACAGGTATTCAGGATGGTATAGTTACAACAGGTAGTGACTACAGTGTAGTGGGTTCAGATGATGATTATGAGGATGTTGTTGTGTAGGATGGTGAGATACCTGGTAGAGATGAGCAAACATTGAGCATTCATGACTTTGCTGAGAAAGAGTACCAGGCACAGTTAGATGCTTCATCACATGAGGTTGAGACAGGTAGTACTTCACATGATTTATCCCGCCAGCTGAAGGTGAGTAAAGATAGTATTTTGACTTCATTATCTCATCATGATAGGTATGTGGAGTTAGTTAGTATTGGTCATATTACTCAAGTGAGGATTTTTCTTGAGTTACCAGCTGATTCTAGTTTACAGATATGGACTCAAGATTATTATATTGGCATTTGGGATTCAGTTGATAGGAGATCTTTAACACTTTTTGGTAGCAGTGTTTGTTTGGGTGCTATCATGGATTTGATTAGCAGATTGCACGGTGTTGTCTTTTCTTGTGCTAGCAGCTTGTCCAATGTTGGTATTAGTTTTTATACACTGATGTTGGGCTTTGTTCATATATCCAGTCGACCATACTTGCTAGAATGTGTTGATGATATTTCATTTTTGGCAGTGTGCACAGATGAGTCTCAAGATCATATTAGCATTGATGACATCCAGGAGGATGTAGTGGGCAGTTTTGAAGACTTAGTTTCCTTGGGTACAGAGGAGTTGGATAGTAGTGCTAATGTTTTTGATACTTTGTATGTTGATATGATCTTTAGATTTGATTCAAAGGGTATGGATTGTAATACTCTAGAGACTAGTGACTTTGAGGATACTCCTTTAGACAGTACATCAGAGGAGTTTTGTATGAGACAGTCAAGCCAGTGCCATAATGTGTCTAATCAATTAAGAGTTAGTGACCGAGACATTGCTATCACTTGCCAGCATTTTGATGCTGCTCGTCAGTTGTTAGTAGTTTATGGATGGGGTTCTCCTACTAGTGATGAGCAGGAAGGTAGTTATCTTTCCTTGACAGAGTTCCACTCTTTATGGAAGGCTATCCAGATTCTAAGATAGGATTATATGCAACTGGTAGCCGATAGAGATTATCTTATGAAGTGGGGCAGTACAACATATGATGCATTTTTGGCCAAGGAAGATGAGGTGAGTGAGCTTACTGAGCACCTTGAGGTGACTTCTAAGATTCTTGAGAGTACACCGTTGGCTTTCAAGGAGTCATAGTTTCATTTGGCTAAGGTGACCATGGAGTTAGAGTGACTACAGTCTTTACTTGATTCTATACAGTCACAAGCTGTGGTGTTTGGTGATCCAAGGATGTCCATGGCCGAGATTGTCAGAGACAGTGGAGATGGGGATGCATCCATTCTTGGTACTAACATTGGCATATCAGGTTCATTCCCACTAGAGTCAGGTTCAGTTGAGTTGGGTGTTGTAGCAGATTGTTGTATGCCTGACATGGTGGTGGCCTCTAGTACTAATGGCATGGAGACTAGAGATGTATCAAAGATCATGTGTGATGTTGGTGAGTCGACAGTTGGCATGGTTGCTGCTAGTAATACTACTCCCTTGGTGATATCTTCGGAGGTAGTAGTTAGTTCCAACATGGTTAATGATCAATTGCAGTTAGTTTCATCTGGATTACAGTCTGAGCCACTAACTAAGATTGGTGCATTCTATCGGCATTACACTGTGAGGTACGCTCATCAATTTACCTTTGATGACCATGTTGATGAGATTATGATACAGAGATGTACTTTGGTTCCTAGTGCTTATCATCAGTTATGGAATAGTTTGATGCCTCGGGATGAGAGTTGTGATGGGCACGACATGGCGATAGGTCCTGCAATTGATAGCTTGATAATACATGACTTAGAGTGGGAGTTTTGGAGTGATGCTTCAGCAAGTGTTGTTATTGATTCTACTCCTTTGGCTATGACATCTCCTGACTTAGCTAGTGATCAGTCATAGTGGGTTGTATCACTTGTTCATGGTGAGTTGTTGACTGAGGTTGGTTTTTTTAATCAACATTATATTGCAGGGTATGTGCATCAGTTAGCAATTGATCCTTATGTTGAGGAGTTGATGGCAGGAAAATTTGGTTTGGGTTCCATTTCTTGTTGTTTATCTTGTGAGGGCTTTTCACCATCAGGGGTGCATGGGAGTTATGGTTATGAGATAGTGGCCGATGATCTACAGAGTTGTGTTGACTGCAGGAGTTGTATGGTGTGTGGATTCTCCATACTTGGTATAGTTTCATTTGAGAGCATTCACCATTGTTGCAGAGTTGGATTGTACATTCTGTATAGGCTAGTGGGATGCGTTGATGGTATTTATTGTGTTGGCAGTTTGATTTGTCCACTTTACTTGGGTTCTAATGTTCTAAGAGTTTGTGTCTCATGGGTTTTTGGTTGTGGTAGTGGTGATTTTGGAGTTTGGTTGAGCTTTAATTGTTAGTTTGATTATGGATTCCTCTTGGTCATATTGCAGAGGATATTGCAGGAGCCTATGTTATTTGGCAGTAGTATAGTTCATGACTACATTTGGGATCCAGGTGGATTGATTGGTTTATTGTTCAGCCATTGCTTGAGGACAAGCAATATTTGGGAGGGGAGGACTTGTCATGTCCCCTTTTCAAATAATTAAAAAATAATAATCTTTGCTAAGGTAGGCAGGCCCAAGAAAGTGAAGTTTCGGAAAAAGGGGGTTAATCTTTGGAAACTGTTGGACTAATAAATGAAAATTATTATTAAAATATGTTTCATTAACCTCTCTTGTATGTGAGTTACAGTTATGCCCTCTTTTAAGGGGTTTGGAGGCATTTTGGGAAATTCCAGACTAGATTTTCGCTCATTCTTTGTTATTCTTCAGAGGCTGCCAAACCTGTGGAGAAGGAGACCCAAGAACGAGAGTTTGCAGGTTTCCAGGGAGACCCAAGAATGGGAGTTTGCAGGTTTCCAGGAAGGCTAAGGATGGGATTTTGAAGCCATTCCATGTGCATTCTCATACAGAGTTTTCCTTTGTGCTGAACAGTGTAGATTTGTGGGTTTTTGGGTGTGTTTTTTGCATGAGTTTGGTGTTTTCAGTTGAGCATTTCATATCAGTTTTGGTTGCTGCTGTATTTCAGACTTTAAGCTGTTAAAATAGAGCTGAATATATTTATTGAGATGTTATTAAACTTCTGAGATAGTTTATTAGTGTTTTTGTGGTGTTTCCGGGCATTTTTGTGTTAATTTCGAGAGCCCGATGAGCATAGTTTTTGTCCTACATTTTTGAGTTGTTGTGTAAAGGCTATATGGATCTGAAAATGTCAATTTTTAGGCTGTTATGCTGCTGAAATTTTTTTAAAAATTTCCATTTTCAGATTTATTAATAATTTGTGAAGTTGTGAAGCTTTTAGCACTATTTTCAGCATACCCGATTTGGGGTTTCATTGAGAAATTGGTGGATCTTTGGGATATCAGTTGTTTGATTTTGAAAATCTGATTAGAGGTGTGAAATACCATATCAAATCAGAAAAGGGGACATTTCACTTTTCAAGTGGGCCCCCTTGGTCAGCTTCAACTAAACTACTAAGACAAGATAGAAGCCGAAAACTATTTCATTACATTTCAAAAATTCATTACATAATACATAGAACTTTAAAAGCACGACTCACTATAAAAGTTAGTAGTCTGTTCTCATAAACTCTTTCTTCTAACTAGGTAAACTAATGCACTTGGGTCAATTTCTATATATAGGATATCAACACTTATTCTCATAAAAAAAAGAGTAAATAACCCAGCTTTAAATCCGTAGGAGAGAAAGAAGGAAGATAACAACCCAAGGTAGGAAGAAGAAATAATAGCTTAAGGTGGGAATAATAAAGTCTGAGCATCTGCTCTCCATAGGAATAAATGAACAAAAGGTAATAAGTCTTCATAGCTCCTCCTTACTCACTGCCTTGTCTTCTAGAACTATTACAACTTTCCTCCACCATGCCTACTCCTTAGCGTTCTCTTCTCCTTGAATGTTGTTGGCACTCATCTTTTGAATTCTTCCAATCATCTTTCACCTTCATTACTAATAGGTTAGTTCTTAAGTAGAGACATGTTTTCAAATAAACATTTATCAAATTAAATTCAAATATAAGAACACACAATTTCATAACTATATTATGAAATATTGCATAATATATATAATACTAGCAAAAGATGGCATAGTATCTACCCATAGGTTTATCATAGGTTCAGTAAACATAGGTCCAAAAATGTTTTGATAAAGATAAAATAGAGTATCAACAAAGTGTTTTAAAACTATCATGAATTAAAGGTAATATAAAAAGTTTATTATCATATGTGAAAACATATTAACCTATGGGTAGATACTATGCCATCTTTTGCTAGTATTATATGTATTATGTAGTATTTCATATAGTTATCAAAATGAGTGTTCTTATATTTCAATTTAATTTGATAAATATTTATTTGCAAAAATGTATCTGCATAATAACTAACCCATTAACAATGAAGGTGAAAGATGATTGGAAGAATTCAAAAGATGAGAACCAACAACATTTAAGGAGAAGAGAATGCTAAGGAGCAGCCATGGTGGAGGAAAGTTGTAACAGTTCCAAAAGACATACCAATGAGTAAAGAGGGGCTATGAAGACTTATTACCTTCTCTACATTTATTCCTATGGAAAGCAAATGCTCAGACTTTATTATTTTTTCCTTAAGCCATTATTTCTTCTTCTCGCCTTGAGTGTTAGTTTTCTTCTTTCTCTCCTACAAATTTAATACTAGGTTATTTACTTTTCTATTATGAGAATAAGTGTTGATTTCCTATATGTAGGAATCAACCCAAGTGTGTTAGTTTAGCCAGTTAGAAGAAAGATTTTATGAGAATAGACTATTAACTTTTACAGTGAGTCATGTTTTTACAGTTCTATGTATTATGTTATAAATTTTTGAAATGTAATGAAATAGTTTCTGGCTTCTATCTTGTGTTAGTAGTTTAGTTGAAGCTAACCAAGGGGGCCTACTTGGAAGGTGGATTAGATTAGCATAGAATAGATTTATTTCCAAGCATTCTTAGTAATGTAAGGAATTATATATTCAAACTAAGGACTATTTTTCCCACTATGAGCTGCATTTAATCTTGTCAACCAAGGGATGCATACTTGAAATGGTTGGCACGGTGTATGAACTAGGTCTCTTAATGAGTCACTAAGATTATGATGTAGGAAATTAAAATGCAAGAAAAAGGACTTACTATAGTGCCTCTCCGATTTGACTTCTATAAGTCATCTTGATGGATGCAACCTTATTGATCTTTTGTTGAGATGGGATCATGATTGTGACCCTGAGTGGTCTACACCATCGAGATGTTTCAATTTATGTTTTTGTATCAGTTGCTTTGTTTATGCTTTTGACTGATCTATGAGATTATGATGTGATTTTGGTTCACTGAGGTTTGTGCTAGTGGTTACCAAGATCAATGTGGTATCATGAGGTTGTTCCGTGATTACCTTGAGATGTGTATAGAGATTGCACTATGTTCTATTACCATGCTACACTGGACTAGGTTCCTATAGTAGTGGTTGGTCATGTTTTTTACTGTATTTTTTTATGTGTTTTAAGTGCCTTTTTAATGTAGAGTAATAAATCTTTATTAAATGCATTAATGATTAGAAATGGATTGTTCATGTGGGATTATTTGGTTGTGTTGTGGACATTTACCTTGTTATATTTTTTATTAGAGAGATATTTGTTACTCATGTTATGTTTACATTTGAGAGGACCTGAAGGTCAGATGTTACACTTTGATTCCAGTATCATGGATTTTAGACTACTATGTTGTTTAGTTAATTATATTGCATGATGATGCCATTTTGAGATGACAGTGTGTTTTTATGATGATATCTGGTTATCTGGTTTTTGGACATACCTCTGATTATGTTATGTGATGGATTTAATGCTATGGTTATTTACTTCATTCCTGTGTTGTTATGCTTTATGCGAACATGAGTGATGTAAACAAATTATTTTAATATAATTAATTAAATGGTTAAATTAGGCGATTTAATGCATTTAGTGCTTCGGCTATGTTATTATATGCATTTGCACTTGATTGTGTTGTTTAGTGTGCAAGATTTATATCCTTGGCAGTGGCACATGGAGTTAGTGATTCATCCTTTCATATTTTACCAATGTTGTCCTGGTATGGTCAACGTATCCTTAATTAAAGTGTTTAAATTAAACCTTTTTGTGATTATTAAATCCGAACTCATTTGCATTCTATGATTAGACCAATAAGCATGTTTGTGCATTTAGAGGTTCGCATTGTCGCGAAAGTTATTAAGGAGATTTATGTATTTTTGAGTTTTCGGGCTTTTTATTTGATTTATTTTAATTTTTGGTAGCTTTGCCATAGATGAATTCCTATTTGTAGGAATAACCTATTTTCGTTTAGGTCGATTTGGGGTTTAACTAGGTTAGCTGGTTATTTTCCCTAATCGATTATTCACTCAAAAAGTGAATAAGTATCCAAAGAGAAATTTAATTCCTCACTTCTCACTTTCAAATTGGAAAGTTCGAGAGTAAAACCCAAAATCCTCTTCATGAAGATTTACTATTTTGTTCATTATGGGAGCTACGAGCGTGGGATCATCATGAGGTTGGGCTCATTGGATCCAGCTTGGGGAAACCTTGGATTGCCATGATTTTCAACTACTTTTGTGGGATATTTATTTTATGGTTCAGATTCTCGTTTTGCCCTTTTGGCTGTGAGGTAGGGCTTTCCTGTTTTATTGTTTTTGCTTTGTTTCTACTTCTATTTTAGGTATTTGTTTGTTTGGAGGCTGAGAACTAGTGTTCCCCTCCATTTCTATATGCTAGTTCTACCCAGTTGGGCAGATATGAACATTCTCCTATTTTTTGGGATGAGGGTTTGGGATTTTACGCCATTATGCTGGCCGTTTTTGCATACAGTGTCTGATTCTATTTATTTTTGGATTTTTGGGGTTTTTGAACCCAAAGGTCAAATGGGTTTTAGTTTTGAAATATTTCTAAAATTTGGGATTTTTACCTCATTTTGTGTGTTGCCCTATTTTCTTAGGTTTTCTTGGCACAATGTGGGTCGTGGACTTGGATGATCTGTTTGGATATCAGTCAGACCACTTTTTCATGTTTATGTTGCATTGAGATGCATGTCACACCCGTACTCCCGACGTTGTATTCAGTTGAGTGATTTTATGTCTGTGTTATGGTTTCTTTTGGACCTTCGCTTTTGTTTCGTGAATGCTATGATTCATGTAGAATCCATACTCTTGGATTGAGGCCGGTTGAGTGAGTTCATGATGTTTGGTCTCGTTACATCATTGGGATTTGTGTAGAATCCAAACTCTTGAATTGAGGCCGATTGAGTGATTTCATGATGTAAGGTTTTATTGGCTTTGGGATTCGTGTAGAATCTGTCCTTCCCGTGTTGCTTTCAATTGGGTTTTTTCTTTGCATTGTGCTCTCATTTTTGTCCTTGTGTTATGATCTTCATGATGGTGGGGCACCACACACGAGTACGTCCGCATACATTTGTCGAGTGACTTGCGAGGCTCGATCTTCCGTGGTACTTCCAAAACTTATGATCATTGGGGTTGGGATGGGAGTATGCATGCACATGTGCATTTGTCATAGGATGAGCATGGGTAGGGTAGGGTAGCATATGGAGGGGGCTTCTATCTCGCAGCCTGTTGACCTTAGTCCCATAGGGTTGGCGGAGGATAGGAAGTTTTAAATAAGTGATAATTAAAAAGAATGTGTGACTGGTAATAAAACTTAAGATAATTAAATGTGTGTGTGGGGCCCTCCATTGAGGAGTTGAAAGGCACGATCCAAGCTTGGGCTTTTCAATGCCAAGTGACTCTCCATGATGTTAGTCCCTACTTAGTAGCCTTTTGAGTGTCTGACCAAGACCCGTACTCTTTGCATTGTCTTAGGTTCTTGGTTGCAACCATCATACTGTTTGGTGTGAGTGTTAGCCTTGGATGTTGTGCTTTATGTGTTTTTGTGGTTGGATTTTTATCTCCATCAGCATGGTGAGTGTAGACCTACAAGTTCCACGTGGTTGGGAGGCATAGCTACCTTCACCACTACTAGGGATCGGTGTATAGAGACGATCCTTTTTCTAGTGCGACTGTTGCTAGATGCTTTCACTTGGTACTTCGGGTTTTAGAGTATGCTTCCTTGTGATTTATGCTTTCATTGGAATGCTTGGATATCATGTTTAGATGATGTTAGTTTATTTGATGCATTCCCTTATCATGATGTTTAGCATATGATTAGATGATGTGATTTGTTTTAGTAGTATATATGTTGCTTACTATTGTTTAGCATGTGATAGATGATGTTATCTACTATAGGATTATTTTATGCTTTACTACTAGCATGTTAAATTTCCTTATGCATATATTGTTGCATGTTTTAGTAGTGACATCCCTATTATGGCAGTACTGACGATCTGGTCGATGGCTTGGGATGTTATGCACGGGGGATGGCTAGGACCCATGATGGTCTTATGATGCTATTGACGGTTGGGAGGAACTGTGTACTTAATTTGGTTGTTTTTTAATTGTGATATTATTTATGTTTACTGCGATGTTTATTTCAGTGTGTTCTTTGCTACTGTAGTTTAGATGGATAGATGTTCTTCTTTCTGTGTTTCTTGCACTCGAGTGTTCATTCCTCGAGCCTTTGTGGATCCGGTACTCCTTGGTGTGGAGGTTCTTTGCTCTTTTTTTGGTCTTATTTGCTTCTGGGAGTGTTTTCATGTTTCTATGGGCAATATTTTGTCAACATTGTGTGACATAAAAATGTATTGCACGCCCATACAAACTGTGTCGTACGATACTGTAAAGTATCGTACACCTTCTTGAGAAATGTCGTATGACACTGGAAGAGTGTCACATGTCTTCTTGAGAAGTTTCGTATGATCCTATAAATTATCGCACGCCTTCTTGAGAGATGTCATACAACACTGGAAGAGTGTCGCACACCTTAAGGAGAAGTGTCACCCTCCCTTAGTAAAAAGTGTCGCACGATTTTTGTAAAAACTTGCGCATGCCGTCAGCGAGCACTTTTCTTTGTGATCTGAACTTTTTGAGAGTTTTTTTGGATACCCTTTTGGGTGTTCTTCAACCTTATGCTGTTGCATTTTGAATTCAGTTGGTTTGTCTTGAAATCCAATTTTCGTGTTTCTGTTTTAGTCTCTTGGGGTTTAAAATATATTGTTTAAGTATAATTTCTTATACTTAAGATATATTTTAATATATGCGATGAATCTTTTGAGATAGGTTTCAGACCTCTCAGAGATAAGTTATAGATTCTAGGAAATTTTAGGGCTTCAAAAATCTAGACTTAGCCAATTTTCAAGGCTTTAGGATTTCAGGCTTAGCCAAATTTTAGGATTCTGCATTTTACCCCAGCTTGGTGTTTTTTTTATGGGTGGTCATTTCTTGAGCCCTCATCTTGTGCGTTGTTGTTGTTGGCTTTGTTTGTGTGTGTCAGTTTGGTAGTGGCATTTGGAGATTTGTTGGTTGTCGGTATGGTGGTGAAGTCTTTCGTTATGATCATTGTGATCCCTATATGATATTGTCATGTGCATTCATACTTGTAAAAAAAATTCTTGGCTTGATTTGAATCCTTGTTTCCAAGGATCTCTGGGCAGGGCATTACACTTACACTATTGCTGCAGGAAAGTAACACACTTAACTCTATGAATACTAAAAATACAATGAAAGGAAAACAAATATTTCGACCCAATTTATCCACTACAACTATTCTCACATATTTTGCAGGAACATTCACGAAGTGCGATGCTACATGAAGGAACTCACAACTTCTACTTAGAATACTAAGAATGCTTGGAAATAAATCTATTCTATCCTAATATAATCCACCTTCCAAGTGGGCCCCCTTGGTTGGCTTCAACTAAACTACTAAGATAAGATAGAAGCCAAAAACTATTTCATTACATTTCAAAAATTCATTACATAATACATAGAACTATAAAAATACGACTCAATGTAAAAGTTAATAGTCTATTCTCATAAAATATTTCTCCTAATTAGCTAAACTAACACACTTGGATCATTCCTATATATAGGAGATCAACACTTATTCTCATAACAGAAAAGTAAATAACCTAGCTTTAAATCCATAGGAGAGAAACAAGGAAAATAACAACTCAAGCTGGGAAGAAGAAATAACAGCTTAAGGAAGGAATAATAAAGTCTAAGCATCCTCTCACCATAGGAATAAATGCAAAGAAGGTAATAATTCTTCATAGCTCCTCCTTACTCGCTGCCATGTCTTCTAGAACCATTACAACTTTCCTCCAACGTGGCTATTCCTTAGCATTCTCTTCTCCTTGAATGTTATTGGTGCTCATCTTTTGAATTCTTCCAATCATCTTTCAGCTTCATTGCTAACCTAGTTAGTTAATAGTGAAAATGAGTTTATTAATAATAAGTGAAAATATTGATTTGGTTATAAGCACTATACCTAGCTAGAAAAGAAAAATACTTCTTTCCAACTTAGGTTTCCAGAACTTGGTCTATAAATGGTAAAGGAAAGTGATCATTTTTGGTGGCCTTGTTCAATTCTCTATAATGTACAGGAATTCTCTATTTTCCTCCTTTTTTAGGCTTTATGATCGGGGGTGACACCCATCTACTATCAGATATAGGATAAATAAATGAGCATCAAGAAATTTTTGCAATTCAATTTTAACTATTTTTCTAAGGAACCGTTACAACTTTCCTCCATCATGGCTACTCCTTAGCATTCTCTTCTCCTTGAATGTTGTTGGCACTCATCTTTTGAATTCTTCCAATCATCTTTTAGCTTTATTGCTAACACATTAGTTATTATGCAGAGACATGTTTACAAATAAAAATTTATCAAATTAAATTCAAATATAAGAACACACATTTTGATAACTATATGAAATACTGCATAATATATATAATACTAGCAAAAGATGGCATAGTATCTACCTATATGTTTATCATAGGTTTGATAAACATAGGTCCACAAATGTTTTGACAAAGATAAAATAGAGTATCAACAAAGTGTTTTAAAACTATCATGAAATAAAGGCAATATTCATAAAGGCATAGAAGCCAAAAACTATTTCATTACATTTCAAAAATTCATTACATAATGAATAGAACTGTAAAAACATAACTCACTGTAAAAGTTAACAGTTTGTTCTCATAAAATCTTTCTTCTAACTAGCTAAACTAACACACTTGGGTCAATTCCTATATATAGGAGATCAACACTTATTCTCATAATAAAAAAGTAAACAACCTAGCTTTAAATCCATAGGAGAGAAACAAGGAAAGTAAAAACTCAAGGCAAGAAGAAGAAATAATGGCCTAAGGGAGGAATAATAAAGTCTAAGCATGCACTCACCATAGGAATAAATGAAAATAAGGTAATATGTCTTCATAGCTCCTCCTTACTCACTGTCGAGTCTTTTGGAATCGTTACAACTTTCCTCCATCATGGTTGCTCCTTAGTTCTCTTCTCCTTGAATGTTTTTGGCACTCATCTTTTGAATTCTTCCAATCATCTTTCACCTTCAACCTCTTAAAAAAATAGTTAATAGTTTAATGGACCAAAAATGGTTTGCCTCACAATAGGTGTATCATAGTCATGCTCTGGGCCATGCTTAGGAATAATATATTCAAACTAAGGACTATTTTTCCCACTATGAGGTGCATTTAATCTTGTCAACCCAAGGACATATACTTGAAATGGTTGGAATAGTATGTGCACTAGGTCTCTTAATGAGTCACTACGCTTATGCTACAAGAAAGTAAATTACAAGAAAAAGGACTTACACTATTGATGCATGAAACTAACACACTTAACTCTACAAATACTAAAAATACAATGACAGGTTAACAAATATTCTAACTTAGTTTATCCACTATAACTATTCTCACATATGTTATAGGAACATTCACGAAGTGTGATGCTACAATAAGGAACTCACAACTTCTACTTACAATATTAAGAATGCTTGGAAATAAATCTATGCAACCTTGCTTTGTAATGTCCATTGGAGGATCAGTCGGTCTGGTAAATTGAGCTCTTGCCAACCTCGCATCATGTGTGCTAGGATAATATTCTCCAACTGTAGGTAACCCAATTACTTCAGCAATGTGTTCCTCTATTGCAATCACCGTTAAACCCCAAACGAAAGCTTCACCCTCATCAAATGTCCTTGTGAATTATGCGGTTACATCTTCATCATATGCAGTTAAACTCAAGAAATACCCTAGCCATATGCATTCATTAAACCTTCTTATGGCTTCTATGTCTAAGAGTAACACAATGTGTTCCACTGGTTCTCTCCTCTGCAACTGTCTACCAATTTTCTTAACACTTTCTCTATTTTCTCTGTTTTCCCCCTTTTGAATTCAAGTTGCTTCATTATTTTACAAACTCAACTCATATTTCTTTTTTTTAATAGTAAATTAATGTCATAACAAGTTTTTATGCACAATAATATGACTTAAATGAAGGTAAATCATGAATATTTGTAAGAATCATCTGAAAACGAGGTTCAGATGACATAAAATTTAAACACAAGTCACATCACAGCTTGACACAAAAAAAAATTATTCAAAAATAAGGGGTACGACACCTTACTTGTGTACTTATGGCAATTAAATTCCATCAATGAAGGAAATACATAGATTTGGAAAAATCTTTACGGCTAAATAGAAATTTCATTATAACTAACCTATTAGCAATGAAGCTGAAAGATGATTGGAAGAATTCAAAAAATGAGTGCCAACAGCATTCAAGGAGAAGAGAATGCTAATGAGTAGCCACAATGGAGGAAAGTTGTAATGATTCCAGAATACATGATAGTGAGTAAGGAGGAGCTATGAAGACTTATTACCTTCTCTGCATTTATTTCTATGGTGAGCAGATGCCCAGACTTTATTATTCCTACCTTAAGCCATTATTTCTTCTTCTCACCTTGAGTTGTTATTTTCCTTCTTTCTCTCCTACAAATTTAAAGCTAGGTTATTTACTTTTCTATTATGAGAATATGTGTTAGTTTAGCCAGTTAGAAGAAAGAGTTTATGAGAACAGACTTTTAAATTTTATAGTTAGTTGTGTTTTTACAAATCGATGTATTATGTAATAAATTTCTAAAATGTAATGAAATAGTTTTTGGCTTCTAGTTTGTGTTAGTAGTTTAGTTGAAGCCAACCAAGGGGGCCCACTTGGAAGGTGGATTAGATTAGGAGAGAATACATTTATTTCTAAGCATTCTTAGTATTGTAAGTAGAAGTTGTGAGTTCCTTCTTATAGCGTCGCACTTCTTGAATGTTCCTGCAACATATGTGAGAATAGTTGTAGTGGATAAACTGAGTTGGAATATTTTTTAGCCTTTCATTATATTTTTAGTATTCATAGATTTAAGTGTGTTAGTTTCCTGCAGCAATAGTGTAAGTCCTTTTCCTTGCATTTTACTTTCCTACAGCATAAGCTTATAGACTCATCAAAAGACCTATTGTGAGGCGATAATTTTAACCTATTTCTCAAAAAGGAAAAGATAATTTTGTTACCCATTATGCCCTAATCAAGTTACTAATAGAGAGGTCACTTAGGGATATGTCTCCCATGACATGGGATGAATTTGTGCAAGCCAAATCTGCAACCCCAAGCTGCAATTAGTGAATAGCCTAGTGAGGAAAATGTCCCCACCAATGAGCCTACTAAATAAAATACCCAAGAAAATGTGCAAGAAACTATCCCTATTTAAGATATCATGCCTTCACCAGTGCAAGAAGCCCCGAAACCTACTTCTAGCAGAGAAAAGAGGAAACAAAAAATGCAAGAAGAAATCTCTATTCAAGAAAAGGAAGAGTCAAACCCTACAATTGTGAGACAAAAGAGAACAAAGAAAAGTCCTACAGCAACTACTCATGCAGCAAAGACACCTAAAGGGAAAGGTGGGCAAAAGGCTATGATACAAGAAGAAACCCCTATAAGGAGAAACCTTAGGATGAGAGGGAAAGTTTCTAAAGATTCTACTTTGTCCAAAACATCTAGTAAGGAATCCCTTGTGCAAATTGTCTCTGATCACTCTCCTCCCCATCCTAAGATTACAAGCATTCCCAAAAATCCTAATGAGGAATTTAGGGATGAAATCAAAGAAAATCCAAATGATACCCCAGTAGACCAACCAGGTACTTAAAGCTATAGGGAAGAAATAGTTCATGAGAAAGTTGATCCAAATACTGCCCTAGTTCCCCATAAATCAACGTGGATTACTAGTTTTGAAGAACATTTATGGAAGGAACAAAGAAAGAGCAAAAGAAATCATCAAGAAGACAATAGTTCTATCACATTGTAGAAACTCCTTTTTCAGTTGTATGGACAACATCTGTTTGTTGAGGCCTTGTGGAAAGAAGATAGGAAAAAGATGAATAAAATCATAGCATCTCAAGGTGAAGAAATTGTAGATTTAAAAGAACAATTAGCAAGTCAAAAGCAACGAATGGATCATGCCCTCAAGTTGGCTAATCAAGCACTTTCTTGTAGACCACTGCCAAGAGTTTATGCTCTCTATTTGAAAGAACAATTCCTTTTGTTTTAGTTAATGTTAACTCTTAAGAATATTATTGTAGAGTTCAAATCAACAAAAAGAATTTTATGGACTATATCAAACTCTGCCACCCTGGCAGCAAAGTTTACTTTGTGAATTATATGTTCATAATTTTTTCATCCCTTTAGAGACTCAATGGAATACCTTTCTCTACACATATGACATACATTTGAGAGCTCTTATTTCCTAGATTTCCAATGAAGCAAACTATGATAGGTAGCTAAATAATTATAGGGATGAGAAAAGGACAAAACCCTTGCCTTTAAGAGTAGAGTATAGTAAGCCAGATGAAGTTCTTAGGGATTGGTTCACATTAACTTATGGAAAGAAGAATCCAGAAGTAAGGGATAGGATCTTTGTTGTCAGAGCTATGGTTTATGCTAATTATGAGAATTTACCCTACTTTTCTTTCCAAAGAGCTATGACTAGTGCTAGAAGTAGATGGGCTAGATTGCCTGAATCACTTAAAAAGTCAGAACCACATAGTCCCATCAACTTGGAGGTGGCACTTCACAGGGTTCCAAAATATTTAGAGTTAGGGAAGTAGGCTAGACCAAAATTGTGGTGTCCCCTAACCATGTAGCCTCCAATGTTCCTATGGCCTTTATATGACATTAATACCAATAGACTTAACAAGCTATAGGAAGATCACAAAAGGGAATCTTGGGAGAGAACAAGATGATTTTACTATACCTTCAAGAGCAATAAGAAAGGAAGGACTAAGATTGGAGAGTTCAGGTCATTAACAATAAAGTGCAATGCTTGAGGACAAGCATTAGTTTAGTAGGGGGCAGATGATGAGGCCAAATATTGCCTTTATTTCATGATAGTTTTAAAACACTTTGTTGATAATCTATTTTATCTTTGTCAAAACATTTGTGGACTTATGTATACTGAACCTATGATAAACCTATGGGTAGATACTATGCCATATTTTTCTAGTATTATATATATTATGCAGTATTTCATATAGTTATCAAATTTTGTGTTCTTATATTTGAAATTAATTTGATAAATGTTTATTTGCAAACATGTCTATGCTAATAACCTGTTAACAATGAAGTTGAAAGATGATTGGAAGAATTCAAAAGATGAGCGCCAACAACATTCAAGGAGAAGAGAATGCTAAGGAGTAGCCACGATGGAGGAAAGTTGTAACAGTTCCAGAAGACACGGTAGTTAGTAAGGAGGAGCTATGATGACTTATTACCTTCTTTGCATTTATTCCTATGGTGAGCGGATGCTCAGACTTTATTTTTCCTGCCTTAAGTTGTTATTTCTTCTTCCCACCTTTAGTTGTTATTTTCCTTCTTTCTCTCTTGCGGATTTAAAGCTAGGTTATTTACTCTTCTATTATGAGAATAAGTGTTGATCTCCTATATATATGAATTGACTCAAGCATGTTAGTTTAGCTAGTTAGAAGAAAGAGTTTATGAGAACAGACTATTAACTTTTATAGTGGGTTGTGTTTTTAGAGTTCTATGTATTATGTAATGAATTTTTGAAATGTAATGAAATATTTTTTGGCTTCTATCTTGTGTTAGTAGTTTAGTTGAAGCCAACCAAGGGGGGCCACTTTGAAGGTGGATTAGGTTAGGATAGAATAGATTTATTTCCAAGCATTCTTAGTATTGTAAGTAGATGTTGTGAGTTCCTTCTTGTAGCATCACACTTTGTGAATGTTCTTGCAGCATATGTGAGAACAGTTGTAGTGGATAAACTTAGTTAGAATATTTGTCAGCCTTTTATTGTATTTTCAGTATTCATAAAGTTAAGTGTGTTAGTTTCCTACAACAATAGTGTAAGTCCTTTTTTTTGCATTTTACTTTCTTGTAGCATAAGCTTAGTGACTCATTAAGAGACCTAGTGTACATACTGTGCCAACCATTTCAAGTATACGTCCCTATTGTTTGTGGACCTATGTTTAGCAAACCTATGGGTAGATACTACGACATTTTTTTCTAGTATTATAAATATTATGCAGTATTTCATATAGTTATCAAAATGTGTGTTCTTATATTTGAATTTAATTTGATAAATGTTTATTTACAAACATATCTCTACATAACAACTAACTTGTTAGTAATCAAACTAAAAGATGATTGGAAGAATTCAAAAGATGAGCACCAACAATAGTCAAGGAGAAGAGAATGCTAAGGAGCAACCATGGTGGAGGAAAGTTGTAACAGTTCCAAAAGACACAATAGTGAGTAAGGGGGAGCTATGAAGACTTATTAGCTTCTCTACATGTATTCCTAATGTGAGTAGATGCTTAGACTTTATTATTCCTACCTTAAGTCGTTCCTGCCTTGATTTGTTATTTTCCTTCTTTCTCTCCTATGAATTTAAAGCTAGGTTATTTACTTTTCTATTATGAGAATAAGTGTTAATCTCCTATATATGTGAATCAACCCAAGTGTGTTAATTTAGCCAATTAGAAGAAAGAGTTTATGAGAATAGATTGTTAACTTTTACAGTGAGTTGTGTTTTTGCAGTTCTATGTATTATGTGATGAATTTTTGAAATGTAATGAAATAGTTTTTGGCTTCTATCTTGTACTAGTAGTTTATTTGAAGCCAACAAGGGGTCCCACTTGGAAGGTGGATTAGATTAGGATAGAATAGATTTATTTCCAAACAGTCTTAATATTGTAAGTAGAAGTTGTGAGTTCCTTCCTATAGCATCGCACTTCATGAATGTTCCTACAGCATATGTGAGAACAGTTGTAGTGGATAAATTGAGTTGGAATATTTGTTAGCCTTTCATTGTATTTTTAGTATTCATAGAGTTAAGTGTGTTAGTTTCCTACAGCAATAGTGTAAGTCCTTTTTCTTGCATTTTACTTTCCTATAGCATAAACTTAGTGACTCATTAAGAGACCTAGTGCACATATTGTGCCAACCATTTCAAGTATACATCCTTGGGTTGACAAGATTAAATGCATGTCATAGTAGGAAAAATAGTCCTATTTTGAGGCAGACCAAACACTATAGAGAGAGAAGAGTTGTTTTGGAGCCTTGGTATAGGGGCTCGTGTACCTTCTCAAATATAGGTATATCAAGACCATTTTCATCATTATTATTAGATGCACTAGTACCATCATCGTGAGCATCTTCATCAGCTACGCCAATACCATCTTCTTCAATTATATCCTTTGGCACATTATCATCTTCTTCCATGGGAGTGTTGTCCTTAGCTTGGATATTCACACCTCCATGTTCCTCCTGTTGGAAATCCTCATTCACCAATCAAAAATAATTGTTGCCCATTCAATGTGATCATGTTACCTATAATGACTCTGGGTTGTTGTGATTAGAATTATTTGATTCTTTAAGCCCTTACGCTTTTTGCAAGGACAATTACATTTATCAACTTTTTTTTAGAACTAAGACCATAATCTAGCAATTGTCTCATTATTTTGTTTTGGGTTCATATGGCCATGTGTGGTATTTCTTCACAGCAAAATATATCTACAAAATTATTGGGCATGTTGTACTTAATTTTTGTATCTGCACATATGGTTTTGAAAGAAAAAAATGGTCACCTCACTCAAATTCACCCATATTATAATTAATGAAAAATTTTCTGCTAACATAAAATTTCATTATTTGTGGTTAAAGATTTATTGTTAAGAAAATTGGCAAGGAAGCAAGGACAAATGTTAGAAGAATCCAAAGATTTCATTACAAGTATCAACTCCCAAAATCCAATCACAGAAACAAAAAGAAAGAATTTTTAGAAATGCAAGATGGAGAAGTAGAAGAGTTGGACAAGGTTCCAATAAACTCTAAATTGTTAAATCTTTCAAAAAAATGGACTTCTTATATGTTTGATGTACAAAAGCCAAAGTAGGGCAGTGGTGTAGGGACCCAATGTCCTAAACAAGATGGTCAAATATCAAATTTTGGATAGATTAGGTGATTAATAACTGTCCAAGTTGACACATGACAATAAGTCAATCTTAAGCATCCTTTAATGCATTTTATGTAAATTTCTTGCATGTTGCAATAAAGCCTATGGGCAAGTTGTAGGTTATTCAACATTGGTCAACACTATGAGTTGACCAAAAATCTTGAATTTTATGTTTTTTAGAGTTCTTGCATGATTTATCAAGTTTTGGTAGGCATTTAAAGTCAGTTGTTTGGAAATATTGAGAAGTTGCAAAAATTGTTGAAAAGTTGTCATGCAACTTTTCTTGCAAATTTGGAAGGTCAACAGTCATAGTTGTGTTTTGATCAACCAAGTAGAGGTGAATATGTAAAGTCAAGAGGCTTGGCCTATAAATTTAATGTTCATTACAAGGTAGATAAATGAAATATTTTTACTTGTTATCTTCACAAATATTTCATTAGGCATGTGTACAAAATAAAATAGCATTAAAATTTTCTATAAATGTTAATAGATTTTTATGTGCTCATGAAATTGAATGATTTCAAATGAACTCACTAAAAATCAAATACTTTTACTTGTTAGCTTCACAAATATTTCATTAGGCATGTGTGTAAAATAGAATAGCATTAAAATTTTCTATAAATGTTAATAGATTTTTTATGTGCTTATGAAATTGGATGATTTCAAATGAACCCACTAAAAATCAAATTTTGTTGAATGTGAGACTCTTAACTGCATAAATCTTTTGCATGATCCCTTCACATTTAAAGTGGAAGTTTTAAGAAAAATGAGTAGGTGTGATGATTTTTTCAAATAGTAATTTGACAAAAGGTGGAAAATTTAGGAGAAGCCTAAATGTAGTTGGATTAAAAGCCATAAAATGGTGCATGCTTTTATTTTAGGAGATGGATCACCTCAACACCCATGGAAACAAGATACCCATTGAAAGATGGATAATTGGCTTGGGAGATGAAGTTAGTTAGGTATTTCTAGAATGAATTGATACATTGCATCTAAATTCATCTCCAATTATTTTCCAAGAGAAGTTGTTCTTAGAGATGTGACCTAGGTGTTAGAGGTTACTGATGATGCTAAATGGATCAAACTAAAAGATAATATTGCGCTCTCATAATTACATAATTGGTGGAAAAATTAGTATTGCATGTTCCTCAACATTGGGTGATTATGTTGTTATTATGGGAAATAAACAATTGATCTTTACAACTGGCTATACTACAACAAGACTCAATGGAAGTAAAAAGATTAGAAAAGAGGAAGCACCTAGATCAATGCTTCTAGATTGGTTGCTGAAACAAACACACAATTGCTTCTATATTCCAACTGGAAGAACTCCCCAACTGAGCCTATCATTAAGTATGCAATCTCTTCAAAACCTAACCTCCAATAGCTCTCACAACATGCGACAAAATAAAAAATAAACACTTGTTCACTAAATCTCAAGTTGGAGCTTTGTGTGGGAAACAAGCAAATCAAATCACCATGAAATAGCTCTCAAGAAAATCAAATAGGCATCAAATAACTCTCGCATACACACAAATTACTACCAAAAAAAAAATCATGAAATAAGAGATAATGAATCATGATTTTCTTTTCTAGATTATGAACCTGAGTTGGTCAAAATTTTGACCAACTCAGACATCAAAACCCCAAAAAAAGGTATTGAACAACTCTCTACCCAATTTGGTCAAAACTTTAGGTCAAAATTTGACCTATAATGTGTCTAAGGGATGATTTAAGTTTTCTTTTTTGTTATTTTCATCATTGGAAGCCTATGAAAAGATGGGGAAGAAGCAATAACACAAAAAATTGATGTTCATAATATTCTATTTATTGGAACCAAAAATTGAACAAGAATCAAGACTTGGTAGGTTGTTTAAATTTAAAACATCAAATATTTTATTTATTTCACTTGTCATGATTCGAATAGCTTAAAATTCACACACTAAAGCTTAATTCCTAAACTAAAATTGTTAAATAGTCAAAATTGACTTATCCTTTTTAAGCTTAATTTTTTGCCATCATAATCCTTAGTAATACTGCATTTATCTATATTTATTGAATACATTTATTAGTTATACAAGAGTAAGTAGATCTTAGTGTATTTAAACTATTACATTCGTTCAACTTCTCTCCTACCAACTAGTGAGTGTAGTCATTCATTGAGTGGTAGCAAATTGTAGAATTTAGAATTTTTTTATGTGAAACCTTTCATTCCTCATCATTCTTCGAATGGAATCTATATTTTCTATGGTAACACCATGCTTCAAATTAGCATTATGTCTAGGCTCTAGAGGCTTGACCTTCATGATGCTCAGGTTGCAAATATTGAGCATGGGAAAGGATCTACACTAAGTTTCTATAAGAGGGATTTATCACATCAAAACCTAGGCTCGCCATGCTCCAAAGACTGAAGAGGTTAGAAATTTTCTTATTCTCTTTAACAATTAAAAAATTTATGTTAAATATCATAGTAATAAGTAGATACCTTCTAATTCGTAAAACATGATAATATTATACATTATAAGCATTCAAAATCTACCAAAAAAATGTACGCAATATAGTAATACTATGATGAAGAGCCATGCACACCTAAAGAGTACAAGTTATGATACATAAGCCTAGATCTATGGCAAGTTTTAATGAAAGGATTTAATCATGCAATGCCTAAGTTCACCATGTTCCAAAGAATGAAGAGGAGGCCATTTTTCTTATTCTCTTCAGTAATTCTAAAATATATGTTAGATATCACAATTACAAGTAGATACCTACTAAAATAAAAAACATGATAATATCATACATTGCAGGCATTATGAATCTACCAAAAGCATATACTCAATACACTAACAAATGAGCCCTGCACACCAAAAGAGTACAAGTTACAATGCATAAGCCTACAAAAAAGGTTAGCAAGTCCAAATACATGATTTTGGAGCCTCCTGTGGTTATAGTAGTTGTACTAAATATCCCAATCCACAACAATCTCCAATTTAAATCTCATACTCACCATGGGTTAAAATAATTGCTTTAACCCTAAATATTTTTGTATAGATTTTCTCTATGCAAAATTTATATAGTTTTGCAAAATGAAAATGCTACATATCATTCCAACCTATAAACATTTGTAAGCTTTGAGCAATAGGAATTTACTTAAGGGTCTTTTTATGCTGAGAGGTATTCCTATATAGTCCAAGCCCAGACTGAACAACAAACTCTCACCACCAAACAAACTCACCAAATAACAAAATGATGAATACGATTTTCTTTTTTTTCATTATGAACCCAATTTTGTCAAAATTTCAACCAACTCAGACATAAAAATCATAATTCAATCATAATTTTGACCAACTCAGGTATAAAAACAAAAAAAACAAAAAAAAATCATAGCCCAATATGGCCTTTGGTCAAAAAAAATTGTCAAAAAAAAAGGGGAAATGTACTAGTGCCTACATCGAACCATGTCCCTATACTAGATGAATAGGAGGAGCTAGTCTCTCTCTAATACCTCAAACCAACCCCCTTATGTCTAGACTTTCCTCAGTCATTCCCCATCACCTCTACCATCACCACCATCTCCTCCACCTCCACCATCACCCCCATCACCTCCATCCCCTCTACCTCTACCATGCCTCCTAAGTCATCTCCTCTTCCTCTATCCTCGTCGGTCAACTCTAGCAACTTAGGGTGGCTCATCTAGAGATGATATCCATAGGATCATATGTCTCTCAAGATATTATTCATAATCTCTTATCATACTTACATCCACTACATCTGTCCTCATCGTCCATTCTTGAAATGGTGTGTGCAAAAATTCATTTCTAGCCACCTCGTATGGTGTCATTGGTTCTTAGTCTCTCCTCTCCTAATATGTATAGGAAAAAATAATCATGCCTTAGGGCATCCCCTACTATCATCCAAACTTTCTCTAGACATGGCCCATTAACTACCTCTCCAAGATATACGACATCCGACCAATCAACTGCCATGTCTCAAAGCAATAGCCCAACTCCATCTCATCATCTCATGCCTCACAATCCAAGTACACTCTCCATATCACCCCATCCAATGTATCTAGTGCATATCTCCAATTCTGTAAGTGTCCCAATTTTGGCTAAGACTATATCAAAGAATACAAGTGCACATATGTTTTCTCCCACCTTTGAATCTCATATGAAAAAGACATATAAATGGTAAATACAAGGTAAATACAACTACCTTACAAAAAATATTTAATTCCCACCTAAATACAACTAAGCACCACCACATGACCCAAAAAATATTAAATGCATGATTTAATAAAATATCCACATACTTCTATAATTCCACAGACACACCTCGATAATGGAATGACAACCATTTTTATTTATTTTTCTATTTACACCACCTATGCACCTCGAAAATAGAAAATCCTTTTTTTTCTCTTTTTACCTTATTTTTATTTTTATTTTTATTATTTTTCATCTAATTTTTGTCACTCTCTCTCTCCTCCAATTTATTTATTTATTTATTTATTTATATTTTTTTATATATATAAATTTTCCCATGCAAGATTCTCCTGCATCATACTCCCTAGGTAGATAGAAAAGTGTGCCCCATACTTTGACACCGAAAGAAAGATCTGCAACCATATTCATCTTCACCAAAGGTTTCCACTTCATCAAGGACAAGAAAACCAACATACAAATCATCTAGATTTGCATCACTCTATCAAACACTAGAATATCAACCATCCAACCAACATGCTCATTCCTAGGAACAAACTGAACATTATGCTTCATCAATAAACCCTCATCCACATCAGTAACTAGTGATCCATACCAACAACATCGAACTCCATATTAGTAGCAATATGTGGATCTCCATCAATACATGCCAAACTCTCAACACTAACCATCTCATTGCTCACAACAAGATGCTCTGCAACATACAAATCATCACCAATAACCACTAGATCATCCATGACCGAGTGCTCCACAATCTCCATGTTAGAATCAACCAACTGATCACAAAAACCAATCTCCATCCCAACATCAACAAGGTTAGGAATATCCTCAACAATAGCCTCAAGTTTCTCTATAGGTTATATATTAGACTCCACAAATTGATCAGCAAAACCAACCTCTTCCACCTCAATTGTGCTATGTCATCTTCTCTCATGAACAAGTCTCTTAATTGGCCAGAAAAATCTCTTCTAGATTAGTAGACTCCAACTCCACAAACATCCATGGAATGCCTTCTTCACTCCATCCTTAACTCGATCAGCCAAGCTAGCTTCAAACTAAGTAGACATCTTTAAAAACCTCCTCTCCACCACATCATGGAGATTCACAATCATCTCTTAGGGTCCAATCCTCTCAGAGCCATCTTCCAAGATCTTTGTAAATCCTCTACAAAAAATCCTTTCCATGCTCCTTGTGACAACCTCAAATTGTTTTCAAGTTAGATTGCAACCTACCACCTCCCGTGAACAATCAGGTACCACATCACAACTCTAGGACCATAGATCTATAATCTGCAAACTCTCTACAATCATGCCTCAACAAGATTAGTCTTCCATCTTTGCATCCATCGATCCATCTATAAGCCCTCTGCAATTGCAAGTCACAACCATGATCTACCACCTCACAACCAAGAGATCTACGACTCTAGAAAGAAAAATCCACCACCAAATCAAGATAAACTTAGATCTACTTCTCCAACCCAAGTCTTGGTGCAAACTAGCACAACTTCAACAATCTATCTACATGCTTAGGAACAACTATGCTCTAATACCATCTGTTGCAGTGCAAGGTAGGAGAATCCCCAAAGGATATGTCCTAGCCCCCAAAAAATAACCACATAGCAGTTTCACAATAATAATGCAAGATTTGATACCAAATCATGACTCTTTATTCATAAAATAACTGTTATATGCAATGTGTTGGGCTATAAGGCCTTCCCGATTATGACCAAATAAAAAGTAACTACAATAACAATTCTACAAGATCCCTCAAGATCCAACCCAAATACTAGCTATTCTAGATCCACACTCTGGTAGAAACCTCCAAGATCTCAACTTGTGCTTGTAAGCCACCAAGCAACCTCCTTGTTTCTAAACCACAACCACTAGCTCATCTAACAAACTTGCAACTCCACCACAATCCTGCTATAAACTACCTCACACTTGATGCTCTATCCATAGACTTAGGAAAACTTTCTCCTCTACTTCCTCCTTCTCTCCAAGCTTCTACTAAGAAGAGGTCACACCTTCAAGCTTGATTAGAAATGCATGTATGCCTTTGTTAAATAGGCACTTTCCACCCAAGGTGTTACTGACACAACGAATGTGGGATAAAAGGTAAATACAACTACCTTACAAAAAATATTTAATTCCCACCCAAATATAACTAAGCACCACCACATGACCCAACAAATATTAAATGCATGATTTAATAAAATATCCACAAACTTCTAGAATTCTACCTACACAGCTCAATAAATGGAATGAAAACTATTTTTATTTATTTTTCTATTCACACCACCTATGCACCTCTAAAATAGAAATTCCTTTTTTTCTTCCTTTTCCCTTTTTTTTTTAAAAAAAAAATTTTCCTCTAATTTTTGTCACTTTCTCTCTCATTCAATTCTTTTATTATATATATATATATGTATATTCCCATGCAAGATTCTCCTACATCAAATATACACACTTGCCAAGAAAATTGGGTCCCCTACTCCAACATCCATTGCAATGTGCATCCCCATCCCAAAGGGAATCCTTTAGATCTCTTGTTAGGGTTAATATAGCCTTCTATCATACCTTCTATTACTATAGGTAATGGCTCATAAGCCTCCACTATGAACTCCCAACTAATCTCATAGTCTTCTAACTCCTCATCTCCAAAAACATCTTGACACTCCTCTAATCCACCATGCTAGTCATATTGCACTAACTCTTCACTGATTAGGAGTCTAAGAATCATGTCTACATCCTCAAGAGTCACACTCATCTCCCCTATTGGAAGATGAAAGGTACTAGTCTATGAATTCCATCTATCTGCAAGAGCTATTTGTAATCCAAGCTTGGCCCTAATCATGGGCCAAAACATAGTGTGATATAATCCACATCCAGAAATAAACACCCAATCACTCTCAGTCAATAAAGACCTCAAAAATTTTGTGTCAAGAAATCTCTCTCTTGACATCAAAATATACAGTAGGTCATTCTAAAAAAATCAATAGAATACAACATTAGCTATGTTGGAAATCTTTCCTCTACATGTTCTATCAAATAGTTGATCCTATCACATGACTATCGACAAATTTATCATTTGTTAGTACCTATTTGGGGTTCTAGCTACTATTTCTACAATTATGCCTATATGGGTCACATCAATTATCCTATCAGAATACTTGAACATAGTTCTATCATATCCTTTCAACCATTCTTCATCATATTCTACATTCTTGCTAGTCATTTCTACCAATAACAAATATGCACAGCTCTGTTTGATAGAGGTGCACTATCAACCAACATTTGCATATTTATAACACTTACACAATAATTCAATATGTATGCACCTAATATATTGGCACATGTGTATTTTTAACAAATGCGCATAATCCCTAAACAATTTCACAAAAAAATAAAAAGGTTGTGTATTTTAAGAAAATACACAATATCCCTAAACCTATGTGCATTATCAATCAACACATGTACACATTCAAAAAATGTGAACATTTAAACTACACATGCACAATTTTCATCCATGAATGCCATAAAAAATCTAAAAACATGAAACCATGCAGTATAACTACTCATTTGTGTGCCAAAACTACACATTCATCTGCTAAAATTTAATTTTTTTATAAAAAAATTTAGTATCTCACAATCCTATCAAAAACTTATCAAAACTTACCAATCTATCATGAATTCTATCTAAACCTATCAATTGACCAAGAGGGATATACTACATACCATCTCTCGATAGTCAATTGGCCACTGATATCTCCAAACTCACTCAAATCAATGATCTGCAATCGAGAACAACAATTTCACTCTACTCACTCTCCACCAATCTTATATTGCCAAGTTTACAAATGATGACTCATCCACCTTTTTTTTTTCCTATATATACCTATAAGACCCTTTTTCTTTGGAGTGCTACCATGTAGCATCACTTTTCATTATTCCCTGTCACCTTGTCCATTGATTATAGTCGCTTATCAAAACATTGCTCAAATTAACACCCTGGTCAATCTTTTGAGGGGGCAAGGGCAATAGGGTCAATCGCTAGCTATCTTTGAAACAATGTGTTGTCCACACATTATTCCAAAGAGGGGGGGGGAATGTACACACTCAAAAACTATCAAGTAAATTAATTAAATAGTTTAATATTTAATTAATAAAACCTCTTCTATTAACTTTAATAAATTATTTAATTTATTAAGTTATTTCACCTTTTTCCTTCGTTAATTAAATATTTTATATTTAATTAATAATTTTTCCTCAGTTAACTTTTATAAATTATTCAATTTATTAAGTTAATTCACTCTCTAATAATTAATTAAATATTTCAATATTTAATTAATATTATCTTGTTATTAGTATTATAAATTTATTTAATTTATTAAACTAATTCACCTAAGTCAATTACATTATCCTAAGTCTCCTAAATAATCATATTAAGTAATTTATTTAAATTACTTAATTATCTACTCACTCAAATGACTGGGTCTTCTACTCCACCTAGTTAGTCCATATCATGTGCCACCTCATAATTGCATAAAAATCCTATTTATCCTCACCCATGTGTCCTATATTATGCAGCCAAATGAGGAGATGTGGCCTTGATTAACTCAACCTCTAACACACGTCTCTGGATGACTAAGTCATCTTTCTCTTCCTCTGCTAACTTGGAGTCAGTCAATACACCACATATAGTCAACAAGGGCTCATGAGAGTCTTATCCATGGAATCCTTTCTAAAGTTAGAGTCCTCTCAAGAGGTCTTAATGAGATGGCTACCAAGTGTCTTTCCTCTCCCTAACTTTTCTCTCACAACACAAATAAATCCTTGATTTCCTCCATCTCTCCAACCAAGTCAATCCCGTTCATCCATGTCCCCTTAATTATCTCTCCACCATTGAATGTTGCCACCTAGGCTAGTGTTTGTTGAGAGTCTACAAAAGGAGCCTCTTTCTCCACATTCAATCTTCTACAATCATACTCAACTTTAAAATTTTAAATTAGTAATAGAAGCATTCTCAAGTGATTAGTTATCAATTTCATAGATCCATTTGCATCTCAATTGCATCATCATTCATCTTCATCTTTATTTAGTTCTTTGAGGATCATTCTATTTGATCTTATATTGAAGTTCCCAATCTCCAACACCTTGAAGAAATCTTGTAGAAGGGAGTTGATCATAATATAAGGGCTCAAAAAATCAAGACGATTCAAGACTATGAGGAAACTAGAGGCATGTTTCATGTGGTTAGGAAAGGTAAAAGTTTCATTTTGATTTTCAATCCTTCATTGTGTATGTGTTTATTAGCTTAGATTTCATGTTTAAGCATTGACATGTAACTCTAAATACACTATGCTATTGTTTTTTTGGGTTATTGTGATAACTATGCTATTGTTTTGTGATGCAAATTTGATGTTAAGAGAAGAAAAAGGAAATATATGCAAAGATTGTATAGTGATATACAGAGGTCAAATCATATATTGAAGATATTAATATTTTAAAGAGGTTTTTATATCTATACCTTTCATGTACATAATATTATTGTATATTGCATGTTTGGGAAGTGGGCCCATCTTGCATACATTCTGTAATTGTAATAACAACTCCTAATAGGATTGAGGCTTCTAACAAGTTGTAGTCCTCTAACAAGGACTAAGAAACTATAAAAATGTAATAGACTCCTAACAATGTCAATATTATTCACAATATACTTTTGATTAGTGGAGCATTTTGTAGGTACCATCCCCACTTGGGTTTTCCCTTGGACAAGGTTCCCTAGTTAACAAATAATGGAGTTATGAATTGTATTGTGTTACTGTTATGTTTACATTTTCAGGTTATTCACATGTGCATGTTTTAAGATTATAAAACATATCCATAGTTGATAAAAAGTTTGTTAAATTCTGATTAATACCCTCTCCCCTTGCCCCCTTTAGTATTTCTTATTTCTAAGAATTGGTAGAAGAGTGTAGTTACTCATAGATGTCATGCCCAAAAAGCAAGGACAAAAACACACAAAAAAAAAATTTACAAGTTAAATCCACTAAATTTTAATATGATTGCTTTGCAAGAGAAGTAAAGGTTCACTATAATTCATCTTAAGTTTATAACCATGATTAGGAATAAATCAATAAATTTATACTCTCGTTATAAAATCATTATAGTCACTTGTTTCTTTATTACATTGTTTTTACATTATTATACATAAAATTATTGAATAACAATTTAAATGAATACGGGTCTAATTAAATAGAAATATTTAATCAAGAACCAATTAAAAGAAATATCACATCTAATCATATTTAATTAAAATCTAAATTTAGCAATTACCAACAAACTACTCTATTAATGCTAACTTAATAAAACAAGGTAATAGCTAACACTACGTACACTAAAACTTTAAATATATTAATTAAATTTACTATTTAATTTTAAACTAATTTCTAACTTAATCTACAATCTAAACACTTTTTAATGAATACTATTGAATAATTCAACTATCTTAAGTTTAAAAAATTTACACAATAAAACATACTAACACTAATATATAAAAAAAATCTAAATTAACCACATACTTAATACTAATAAATCATAACTAGATGATGCAGGAGCATCCAGAGGTATAAGGGCAATCCTGTGTCACCCAAAAAAATGTACTTAGACTTATTTTATGTTTCATGTCTTTACATTTTTGGATACCCATTTGGCTCAAATAAAGGTTCCAACTCTCATAGTTCAACTATCAGTGTGTTTGAAAATCACAAAAAAATAAGAGCATGTATTTGGGCGATCATTTCGGTAAACTAGAAGGTGTGAATTGGCAAGATGAATGTAATCATGATTTAGAGCATTCCAAAAAAAGAATCAGGTCAATAGGCCCCATGGTTTGAAAGTTATTGCAGTTTTTCAAGTTTTGGAGACCTCCTAAGAATGCTTCAAAGTCAGGTTTGGGGCATTAAATGACCTTGATAAGGGTCAAAAATGGGGGATGAGAGAAGCTTTTCCATAA
This sequence comes from Cupressus sempervirens, assembly GCA_028749045.1. Taxonomy (NCBI): domain Eukaryota; kingdom Viridiplantae; phylum Streptophyta; class Pinopsida; order Cupressales; family Cupressaceae; genus Cupressus; species Cupressus sempervirens. Next base: position 630,402,425 of record CM053791.1, on the reverse strand, counting down.
GGCTATAGAGCGCTTTGAGAGCTTTTCAAAAATGTAAACAGTTCATCAATCGGAGCTACGGTTCAAAAGTTATGCCTCCCGGAAGTTCGGTTACCGTTTCTGGATTCTTCTAGATTTGCACTGACTTCTAACGCAGCTTCTGGAACCTTCTATTTCATCGGTGGATGCCTACTAGCACTTTCTAGAATGTACTCCTAGTCCTTAACCCTCCGGGGTCTATTTAAGGACATTTTTGGCATTGTAAAAGGCAGTTCGGAGTGGAGTTTGAGAGGAGGTGCTAAAAGGAGAAATATTCTCCAGATTTATGCTATTGTAAGCCCTTAGGGCATGTTCTGAAGTTTATTTTCTCTGTACTATTTGTACTAGCTTATTTTCTCAATGAATATAATTTCCCTTTTCTGTTGCGTCCATTCTGTTCTTGGGTTGTGTCCCCATCAAGTGGTATCAGAGCAGGTTTTCCTAAGTGTGTAGACAGAGTGCTGACTGTGAGGCAGTTTGCACCAAGACTGTGTGGTTGTGGGTTCGAGTTAGAAGATGCCTCCACAAAGAGAGCATGGTGGAAGGGCTAGAGATATTGATCCTGAGGAGGTTAGAGCCCTCCAGAGGCAGGTACAAGCATTGCAAGAGGAGCTTCGTAGAGGAGCAAATGTTGTCGCAGGTGACAATAGTGAGGATGACAATGAAGAGGAAGTAATGGGACCAAAAGAGGAAGTTGATGAGGAAGTTATGAATCCTATAGAGGAAAGGCTTTTTAGGGCCATTACTAAGTTTGGGAAAAGACCTACAATTGAAGTGGGTATATTTTCAGGAAATCTAAAACCAGATGAGTTGATCGATTAGATCAATGAACTGGAAGAATACTTTGAGTATGAGGATATAAGGGACCCAGATAGGGTTAAGTTTGCAAAGGCCAAACTGAAAGGCCATGCCAAAATCTGGTGGCAAGAGGTTCAACTGGAAAGACTTAGAAGAGGAAAGGAGAAGATCACAAGATGGGATCGCATGGTGGACAAATTGAAGAAGCAGTTCATTCCTGTGGACTATGAGCTTGATCTGTTTAAGAAGATGCATGGGTTAAAGCAAGCAGGAAGATCACTCCAAGAATATACAGAGGAGTTTCACCGACTCTTGTTTAGAGCGGGGCATGTAGAAGCAAATAAGGAGAAGGTTACTCGTTATATCAGTGGGTTGTGACCTAGCATCTAGGAGGAATTAAGTCTGGTAAGAATGACCAGCATTGAAGAGGCATACCAGTTTGCCCTACGAGTTGAAGAGAAGCTGAATAAAAGGTTTGAAGGAAGACAAAGAGGGTGTGGTCAAGGAGGAAGGGGAAGTGGTAGATCATCTGGAGGCCACAATGAAACCCAAAAGAAAAATGAAGATGTGGGTACTAGCAGAAACCATAGGAATGAGGGTTTCGACTGCTCCCATGATCAAGACTTTGGAAATCAAAGAGGAAGAGGTAGAGGATGTGGACAAGGAAGAGGAGGCTTCCGTGGTACCTGTTTCCATTGCAATGAAGAAGGTCATCGTGCCTTTGAATGCCCTCAACGACAAGGAAGGACAGATAGGAGAACTGAGGGCAAGGCTAGGGTTGCTCATGTGGATGAGGATGCACAATCATCACATTCAGAGGATGCAGAAAGAGGAGAGACCTTGGTAAATGAAAGAGTCCTACTAAGTGGTAAAAATGAACCAGGACAGCGAAGGAGTTTGTTCTGTACCAGATGCAAGTGTGAAGATAAATGTTGTGATGTGATCATTGATGGTGGTAGCACTGATAAATTGGTATCAGAAGAGATGGTCTCTAAGCTGAAGCTCAAGAGGGAGAAACATCCCCATCCCTATCGGATTTCTTGGGTAAAAGATGATCATAAGGTCCTGGTAAGTGAAAAATGTTTAGTAAAATTCAAAATTGGGAGTTAGCATGATGAAGTTCTCTGTGATGTTATTTCGATGGATGTTTGCCATCTATTGTTGGGTAGACCATGGCAGTTTGATAGACATGCAATACATGATGGACATGCAAACACATACTCTCTGACAAAGGATGGAGTTCACCAAAAATTGAAGCCCATGAAAAAGGAAGGTGAAAAGGTATGTAGCAGTGCTAGGATTTGTCTTGTTGATGGAAGGAAGTTTTTAGATGGCATGAAACATCAACATATGTGCTATGCTTTGATTCCTAGGAAAGATAAAGAAGGTAGTAGTGAAATACCATTTGAAGTTTCAGATTTACTAGGGGAATTTGGAGATATTATCTCTGATAATGTTCCAGATGGATTGCCACCATTAAGGCAAATTAGTCATCAGATAGATCTGATTCCAGGAGCTAGTTTGCCTAACAAGGCTGCTCACAGGATGACTCCTACTGAAACAGAGGAGCTAAATAGACAGGTTCAGGAGTTGTTGAGGAAGGGCTTGATTCAAGAGAGCCTGAGTCCATGTGCAATACCTACAGTACTTGCACCAAAGAAGGATGGAGAGTGGAGGATGTGTACAAATTCTTGAGCTATAAATAGGATAACCATCAAGTACCGGTCTCCTTTACCAAGGATGGATGATCTTATGGACTGCTTGAGTGGAGCTCAGTACTTCACAAAGATAGATTTGAAGAGTGGCTATCATCAGATACGGATTCGAGAAGGAGATGAGTGGAAAACAACCTTCAAGACCAAGGAGGGTCTTTATGAGTGGTTAGTCATGCCCTTTGGATTGACGAACGCCCAAGCACCTTCATGTGGCTCATGAATGAGGTACTTAAGAAGTTCTTGGGAAAATTTGTTATTGTCTATTTGGATGATATTTTAATTTTCAGCAAGACTTTGGAAGAACATTTACTACATATTCGTAAGTGTCCTTGAAAGGCTAAGGGAAGAGAAACTGTTAATTAATCTAAAGAAGTGTGTATTTGCAAAAAGGGAGTTAGTCTATTTGGGGTTTGTTATATCACCTGAAGGTCTCAAAATGGATCTAGAGAAGGTAAAAGCCATCTTGGAATGGCCTACTCCAAGGATTGCTACTGAGGTAAGATCATTTCATGGTTTGGTTAGTTTTTACAGGAAGTTTATTAAGAATTTCAATGGCATATGTGTACCCCTAACTGATACAATAAGAAGGGATAGAAAAGAGTTCAAATGGACTACAGCAGCTGCGAGAAGTTTTGAATTGCTGAAGAAGAAGGTGACAAAACAACCTTTGTTGGCACTTCCAAATTTTAGAAAAGTGTTCCAGGTGGATTGTGATGCTAGTGGCAGTGTTATTGGGGTTGTATTAAGCCAAGAAGGTAAGCCTATTGCATATTTTAGTGAGAAATTGAATGATGCAAAGAAGAAGTATTCTGTTTATGATCAAGAGTTCTATGCAATAGTTCAGGCCTTAAAGAAATGGAGGCACTATTTATTGCCAAAGGAATTTGTTTTGTATACTGATCATCAGGCATTACAGTACCTAAATAGCCAAGGTAAATTGAATCAGAGGCATATGAAGTGGGTAGAATTCTTGCAGAGTTATACATTTGTGTTGAAGCATAGAAGTGGAAAATCTAACAGGGTTGTAGATGCACTAAGTAGGAGATAGTTGTTGCTTACAACAATGCAGGTTGAAGTAGTTGGGTTTGATGAACTCAAGAATTTGTACCCCGAGGATCCTGATTTTTCTGAAGCATGGAAAGCTTGTAAAGAACCTATTGCTATAGATAGAACCAAGTGGTTAGACTATTTGATTCAAGATGGCATGTTGTTCAAAGGTAGTCAATTGTGCATTCCAAGGAGTTCCATGAGGGAAAATCTGATTAAGGAGAAACACAGTGGAGGGATGGCAGGACATTTTGGTCGGGATAAGACCATTTCCATTCTTAGAGAACATTTTTTTTGGCCTCAAATTACACAGGATGTGAAGAAGTTTGTACAGAGTTGCCAGGTTTGTCAAGTTGCCAAGGGGTTTAGTCAAAATACTGGCCTATATCAGCCATTGCCTGTTCCATCAAGGCCATGGGAGCACATAAGTATGGATTTTGTTCTTGGATTGCCAAGGACACAAAGGGGTAATGACTCAGTATTCATGGTGGTTGATAGGTTCTCCAAAATGGCACATTTCATTCCCTGCCACAAAACTCATGATGCTGTCCATATTGCAGACTTGTTTTTCAAAGAGGTGGTAAGACTACATGGTCTTCCAAGGAGTATAGTTTCTAACAGAGATACTAAATTTGTGGGGTATTTCTGGAGGACATTGTGGAAGAAGTTGAGAACAGACCTAAAATTCAGTTTCATGCATCACCCACAGACTGATGGTCAAACAGAAGTCTAGGAAATTTGCTGAGATGTTTAGTTGGGGATAAGCCCAAGGGATGGGATTTGATTCTACCATAGGCAGAGTTTGCTTATAATAACTCTGTAAATAGGAGTACTGGAAAATCACCATTCCAAATTGTATATGGGAATAGCCCAAGGACTGCACTAGAGCTGAGGAAGATAGAACAAGGGGAGAGGACAAGTGTTGAAGCTAAGGAGTTTGTTGAACATATCAAGCATCTACATGAGGAGGTTCAGGCACACATAACCAAGATGAATCAAGATTATAAAGCTAGGGCTGATCAAAGGAGAAGACATAAAGAATTCCAAGTAGGAGATTTAGTCATGGTACACTTACGAAAAGAAATATTTCCAGCCGGTACTTACAACAAGCTGAAAATGAAGAAATTTGGCCCCTGCAAAATTTTGAAGAAACATGACTCAGGAAATGCATATGAAGTGGAGCTGCCAGATGGTATTCAGATTTCTCCCATTTTCAACATTGCAGATTTAATAGAGTATCATGATGATGGTGTAGATGAGGAGCTGGTGTTAGAACCATGTCCAATTCCTGCTTCTAAGAAGGAGGAGATAGAAGACATTCTAGATCATCGTGTGGGTAGGAGTACCAGAAACAGGCAGTATGAAGAGTATTTGGTCAAATGGAAAGGATGACCAATCGAGGACTCAACTTGGATTTCAGCAGCTGAGGTTTCCCATTTGGGATTTCCTCTACCATCCATAAAGTGACAGGGTCACTTTTCAATCTACCCTGGGTGACTGATGCAGGAGCATCCAGAGGTATAAGGGCAATCCTGTGTCACCCAAAAAAATGTACTTAGACTTAGTTTCTGTTTCATGTCTTTACATTTTTGGATACCCATTTGGCTCAAATAAAGGTTCCAACTCTCATAGTTCAACTATCAGTGCATTTGAAAATCTCAAAAAAATAGGAGCATGTATTTGGGCCATCATTTCAGTAAACTAGAAGGTGTGAATTGGCCAGATGAATGTAATCATGATTTAGAGCATTCCAAAAAAAGAATCAGGTCAATAGGCCCCATGATTTGAAGGTTATTGCAGTTTTTCGAGTTTTGGAGACCTCCTAAGAATGCTTCAAAGTCAGGTTTGGGGCATTAAATGACCTCAAAAAGGGTAAAAAATGGGGGACAAGTGAAGCTTGTCCATAGGGCTATAGAGTACTTTGAGAGCTTTTTGAAAATGTAAACGGTTTGTCAATCAGAGCTACGGTTCAAAAGTTATGTCTCCCGAAAGTTCAGTTACCATTTCTGGATTCTTCTAGATTTGCACCAACTTCTAACGCAGCTTCCGAAACCTTCTATTTCGTCAGTGGATGCCTACTAGCACTTTCTAGAATGTACTCCTAGTCCTTAACCCTTCGGGGTCTATTTAAGGACATTTATGGCATTGTAAAAGGTAGTTCGGAGTGGAGTTTGAGACGAGGTGCTAAAAGGAGAAATATTCTCCAGATTTATGCTATTGTAAGCCCTTAGGGGATGTTTTGAAGTTTATTTTCTCTGTACTATTTGTACTAGCTTATTTTCTCAATTAATATAATTTCCCTTTTCTGTTGTGTCCATTCTGTTCTTGGGTTGTGTCCCCATCACTAGACTAAAACTAAATATACTTATAAAAGCATAATAACAACAATACTAAAAAGAAACTAACATATGAATTAAAGAACTAACCAAATAAAACTAACTAGTATTTAACTAAAACCAATTTTAATATAAACTAACTACTAAAAAGAAAACCACTGACATTCTAACTTAACTAACTCACCACCCACTAACATCATACGTTATTAAAAGCCGATATAACAATACAAAATTCAATGTAAAAATAGAAGAACCCTCTATGCTAATGTAGCACCTACCAACTTTATGTTTAACTTATCCTAAGATGTTAAGGGCCCCATCACGTGGTCAACAAGCATACATAATATAGCTAGCAGATTTATATCGCATGGGAGAGGATTAATATGCATAAAGTTTTCTTGGTAGAAAAAGAAGATAAAGGTTAGGAGTTATTTTAAAAAGTTAAGTAGGTAGCCATCCTAGGATATTTAAGATTTATTAGAAGTATTTCCTTTTATCTCTTTTTTTGAATTTAAGTTTTAAATTAAAGAATCAATAGGGAATATTCTTTATTATCACATGAGAACAATTAATTTTGCTTGCCCATGCAAACTTCAAAGAGTTTTTACTCTTTGGGGGCAATTTTTTTTAAGTGTTAGAATTGCTAACAATAGAATTTGCCAAGGGGAGTATTTTTGAGACCTATATTATCTTTTTTTTTAAAGTATAGAATTAATACCATCATCTCTATTAGACCAAGGGGAAAGTTATCGTGATTTAATTTTACTTTCCCATTGGATTTAAAACATGGGATTATAACGCATTGAGGGTACAATAGTGTAGGATTAATTTCCCATTCAAATAAATATGAAAGAAGCAAGACTAGATTTTTTTGCATGAAACTAGAAGTAAGCATATGCAAAGGAAAACTAAAATACTAAATGACTCCAATATAAGAATTTTATTCAATCATTATTTTATTGACCACTTGATTCAAAGCTCCGTTGGGAAAGAACTAGTAAGAAAACCTAACATCATCGCCATTACAACAAAAGTTTAAAATACATTTCTACGGATTTTAATCTCGAACATAATTGAATTCCAACAAGCAATTTAAATTTCCTTCATGACCCTTATCAAGGGATCCATATCATTTTCTATAATTCATCGTTGAGATCGTGGAGGGAATAAAAACTAACCAGGTGACAAACAAAAATAACAAGGAGACAAAATTTGACATTCATTTCCATATTGGGTTTTCACAACAGATATAAAACTAGGGAGAAGGTGTATTTTTCCAACAGGAGATGTCAGACACAACACCAAACCAGGTGCCCAATCAGGACTATAACTCAAGAACTTCCGTTCTTCCATCCTTACATGCCAAAATTCATACATGGTTTGTGCTGACAAGTAGGGGCCCATAACACCCTACCCTCTCTCCCTCTTCTCATCCTAAGAAGAGACTCTACATTGTTGGAGTCCAACTAAAGACCTTTCTTGAAATTGGCCACTTCTACCCTATCCGAGGGTGAGTAATGCCAAAACACCCATAGAAGAAAACTTTAAAATTCAAGCAAACATGAAGGAAAAGCATTCAAGAAAACATGTTTCAATCCTTCCCAAGCATACCCAACATACATACAAGCATTCCAATGAAAAACACAATAATATAAACATGAACCAAGCATGAAACAACATGAGCAACATGAACAAACATGAACAACATAAACAAAGGAGATGAAGAAATCCTACCTTCACAAAAAGGTTATGGTAAAATGAACAAGTCGAAAAGAGGTTTTCCTTCCTTTCCTTCAATCTTCCAAAAGTTCACTCTAAAACTAACAACCAAAACTACTCAAATATGCCTCTAAATAAGATCCAAACTCAACCACCTAAAAAGGCAATAATTTCCCCCACTTGCCTAAAAATCTAGAGGTTTCTAACTCAACTAAACCTAAGGCTAACCTCAAGGTGGGGTTAGGGTCATTCAACCCATGGTGAAAACATTCTATTTTCGCACTAAAGAAAAAATGGACTTTTTGAGTGACCATAAAAGTCAACAAAAGGGGCTAGGGGGGTGGAAAATGCCCCCAACCCATACCCATATCTTTTGGGTATTTAGATTTCATGAACTTAGGCTTTAGGGATAAATTAGGGACCTAACAAATGCTAGGAGAAATTTAGGACTACAAACAACCTTCTCAAAGAAAATTAAACACTAATCTAGATTACGGGTAACTAAACTTGATTAAAAACATATTAGCAAAAAGGTCACTAACTTGGTCTGACTTAGATTCAAGGGCTACTTGGTTAACCCTAACTAGCATGATAGAATTCATAAACAATTCACGAGTGTCAAGCGACACCATAAAAATACTATTACAAAACGTTAACATTTACTAAAATATAGATTGATACATTCATACATCTCACAATACAATTAAGATACGAACAAAAAAGTTTCCACAAATGGCACATAGGGATCAATTCCATTCCTCTTTTGGGTTTCTTGGCTAAAATATCCTGCACACTCATTGCATACATCAGTAGCTCAAGGAAATCACATGCATATATGTATATAACGTATAAGGAAAATCACATAAATTAAAACATTCATCTTTTAAATAATCAATTGTTTATCTTGTTCTACTTATATTCTCAATCATTAACATTGCATTATCAAAGTGTTAATTCTGTGTTTACTTACTTAAATACACATGTTCATAAAGCATTAAATGAAAAAACCATATATCTGAAAGTAAAACTCCACACAACATGAAATAATATAATATGTTCAAAGTATCTGATAGTGTCTCAACATAACGAGTCATGAGTATCAAAATAATAATGTATCACTATGCTATGATGGGTCAGGGTAGGGCCTCACAATAGATGGCCTAACAAGTTGAGTGAGATCTCTACAAATATGGATCGCTTATAGAAACTTGGATCAAGCTCTTGAGAAACTTGATGTAATCACAAAAGAAAGTGATTCTCTAAGGAATAAGTATGAAAGTGTAAAAGACTACATTCAGAAGCTAAAAGAAAAGATTGAATATATCAGATCTAAGGAAAGAGTCTAATGATCTAATCAAGAATAGTGATGAAGTATCAGGCTTAAGAAGGAGAATGATATCTTGAAGCATGAGCTAGAGATTAAAAATCTAAAATTGATTATGAAAGATGATGATAAGAAGATTCAATCATATTTGATATTTGAGAATGTAGATCTAAAATCCAAGATTTCTAAGGTGACATCTGAAGTTAAGACTACAAATCTAGAGTATTCAAACTTTGATAAGTACAATACTTTTGTGAAATGAGAGCTTACAAAAATAGAGATAAATCTTGAGAAGTTGTATTTAAGTAGTGTGGAGCTTGATGATACAATTTTAGAATAGAGAACATCTTATGGTAAGACTAGTCTTGGATACTTAGAAGGAGAATCATCAAAGAGATCTGAAGTTACTAAGGAAACATATATTATGATTCTACAACCTTAACCATAGTAAGAAGGTCTAAAAAATGTTGAGTCAAATCAATCTAAAGATGTACCTAAACAATCTGAAACACCTAACAAAGTAAGGAGGCAATTTACTAGAAAATGTTATGTATGTAATGAAGTTGGTCATATGAAGAAGTACTATACAAGTAAGTATACTAACCCTATCTTTGGTTTATGTAAATAATTTTTATGCTTATGTACATAGAGCTAATGAATGTAGAAAACCTAGATTCAATAATATGTATCAAGGTACTAACCCTACAACTAGTAGACCTACTGGAGTAAATAATGTCTTGAGAAATGGAATTACATGTTACAAGTATAAAAAATTTGGACATATTGCTAGAGATTTCAGATTATAGATAAATTAGTCAAGACCTAGATATGGATATAATGTGATAACATGTCACATTTGCAACAATTTGGGACATACATCAAGATTTTTTAGGATGAGTAACATGAGAATTCCAAACAACATGAGAAAATAAAACTTTAGAAGAAATATGAACAATGTTAGAAGGAATGAGAATAGAAATAACAATAAAAAAATGTGAAAGAGTATTTAGAAAGCTTCAATGAGATATTTATTAAAGAAAATCCACCAACAAGTTCACAAATTTGGGTAGAAAAGAAATATAATGACACACCTGAAAAAAAGTTGAAGTTAGTAATTGTTATTGACAAGTACCTATCTATTTGAACAACTTACTTCATAGTAAATAAAGAGGAATTATTATCATAAAATTATTAAACCCCTATATGATTGATTTAAGGTTTGTACAATTAATATAAGATAGACGGGGATGAAAGAAAGCCACACCTAAGTGCACATAAGATTCTAATTTCATACACGAAGAGAAACAAGTCCTCTAGTTAATAATAACAAATTTTCCAAGACTATGTATTTGTGCAATTAATGCAAAATTAAATCGATGTAGATTTGAAGGTTGAAATTTAATGTTTTAGCACTATTTGATTGAGTGAATAATTAAGGAGCAATTGAAGATGAATTAATTATAACTAGTTTGAGAGATTTGTCAAAGAAATCAACCATACATTGATCAGAAGCCCTAAAATCATGAATTAAAGGTATTTATGATCTTGCACAGTTGACTTGTGAAGTAGGGTTTAGTGTTTGAACAACTCAAATGGAAGAATCAATGATTCATAATGTTGAGGACACCCCTAGGCCTAAGATTAAGATAGGCCATATTCTACTTTTAGAGGATGATCCTACAACCATATTTTTGCAAACACCTAATGGAGTGTTGTATTTGAAAGACATTGGAAGCTATACACAATGTAAATTTGAGACAGTTTGAGAAAGTAATATATCTAATGAGTTTGACAAAGTTACAAAAAAGACATGTCATTTAAGAAATGTTATGAACACCTAGGTCAAAATGATTTAGTAAAATATATGTTTTTCCATGAATTTGATGATGAAGATTGGACAAAGAGGATTCCTAGCATAATTCAATATGAAAAGTTTTGGATAGGAGATAATGTTGTTGAGATTTCAAAAAACCTAATTTGTGAGGTAATTGGTTTAAGTAATAAAGTTTCTATCCAACTAAAAAATGTTAAGAAGGCTATAATTGAGAACACCAAATCAACTTATAATGGAAGAGACACAATCATAAGAAAAATAAAGAAAGATGATGTAACGTTTGTGTGAAATATTATAGCATCTAAATTATGTTATAATTATAGAGATGATCAGGTACTAGCTAAATTTGTTAATGCAACACACAAAATATGTTTTGAGAGACCCAAAGTTAGCTTTTGTGAGATTCTAAGGATTCATTTGATATTCAAGGAATGGGCAATTTAGATTTCAATATTTTATTACTTACACATTTTTCCATCTACTGAAGAGTTTTCCATTCATGCCCCTTGCTGATTGGAACAATAATAAATGTACTATAGACATAATCATATATTTTTATAGAAGGAATCCTATTGATAAGAATGATGGTAGTACAACACTCATTGTAAAAACATTTTAGAGTGTATTCAATATTCCACTCATTGTATTCAAGAGTGAGTAAAAAAATGAGAAATTCTTTATGATTGATGAAGATTTGACCTACATAGAGGCAATCACACCTAGGGTTCTATATGTTGACCCTATTGGATATGAGGTAAATGAAGAATCAATTGAAGGTATGTGCAAGAAATTATTAAACCATATTTAGACCCTTATAGGGTAAGATTTGGATATTGTGAGGAGAATATGTAGCTAACATATCAAGATAAGGTTGATAAGTCTTCCAAAAATAAAGTAGACAATACAATGATCAATATTATGGATGAAGCACAAATTTCTTCACAAGAATTTTTAGTAGTTAAATAGACAACATCTGCTATGAGGAAAATTGGACAAGGATATTTTTTTTTTGTTCAACCTTTATTAGTTGAAGGTCAAAACTCCAAACCTACACCTACACTCCAGCATACTTTAGCACCTATGACAATCATGGATTGAACCAAGGAAGAAGAATTTGTTAGAACAGTTAAAGTTCAACCATCATCACATGAAGGAACATGAAGATCTATGAGGTTGGTACAAGTAAAGTAATAACTAGTAAAAACATCCAATCCCAAGATAGCAAAGGAAATGGCAACTAGATGAGGTAAAAGATAGAAAGTAGTGGTTTCTTATGAAGACAAGAAGAAGATGAGAGGAGGGGTAGTTACTCTAGAGACTCAATAACCACAACAAGAAGAAGGAAGAAATAAAAACAAAGCTTCTTGGAAGCCCAAAGTTGATAATATCAATTGTTTTATATTGAATGAAGGAAACCTTAAGAAGGTAAAGCAATTCTATCACAGGTATCCCATCTATGAGTAGAGAAATTTGGATGTAAAAGTGATTTACTAAATGATTAATTTTAAGAAACCATTTCTTTCTATTAATGGTGAGCTACCTAAGGAGAAATATAATATGTTAAAAGAAGAAAGATTAAGGTTGAAGAGAGATGAAGAAAAATTGAGAGAAGTAATAAGAATATGTCTCAATGTAAAAAATAATGCATAAATGGAAAGGATAATGCATTTTATAAATTCACATGTACGAGATAAAATGAGGATAATAAGTATTATGGGAAGACTTAAAGATAAAGTTATTAGAGATACTGAGATTATTATGGATCATATTCTCAATGATCCTATCTATAGAGCCTACATAGAAGATGCTAAAAATGAAATTAAAGAACCTTCAAGGACAAAAGAGGAAGAAACTAGAGAAGAGAAAGAGATTATGGTGTTAGGGGTAGAAAATCCTATTACAACTACTACTTTAGCTAAAACATAAGCTATTTTGATGAAATATTCAAAGGCAACCACATCAGAAATACTGTAGATATAATTCGTACAGACATAATGAATATTGAAAATACAAATATTATAGTAGATGTATTAGAGGATTCTTTTAAGTATTATGGCACCATGGTTGAAAGTTTGGTTGGATAGACTAGTTCTAAGGATGGGGAGAGAAAGAAAAAGAGGAGGAAGAAATATAAGTTGAAAGGTGATGTAGGGAGCTCCCCTTAATACCATAAACTCATAATAGAAACAAAGAAACAACAATAAATGTGGGAACAAAATATAGATTTTTATTTGCACCACAAATGCAAAATTAAAAAATTCATAAATACAATATGCTAACCCACATGGGTGCCTTCAGTACAATAATTTTCAAGACAAGTTGTGAACTATCACCCAGAGTTGTCCTAGACAATGTTCGGGCCTTTCTTAAATAGGCAGTTTTATGCCACCTAGGAAGGTTCTAGATGCTCAAACTTAATACCTAGGGTTGATAGACCCTAACAATACACATAGAGTCAACCAAATACATCTCTGACAAATTATTTTAGAAATTTTGGTAGCCCAACTTCTGAAGGCCATAACTCACAAATCATTGCTCTGATTGGCTACTATAACCACTTTTTAGAAATGCCAGCTCCTAATCTATAGGCTCAAAACCACACTAGCACCCTTTTGTCAAGTTTTTGGACCTCATCTGAGCACTCTAAGGCCTACAATAGTGAGCCTGAAGATTTTTCTACAAAATTTTCCACAAAAAATCTGCAATAACTTCTCTGATACTTAAGCTGGAAGAATGAGATTTTTATGGTAAGATTATATCTCTGAAATGAACCTTCCTATAGAAAATGAGAACAATCCAAGCTTATATGACAAACTTACAAAAAATACAAGTTCCCATAAATACTAAGCACCCTGTCTACTAGTCCTTATTAAAATAGAAAAGACTAAAAAAAAATATTTTTGGGTGATGCAAGATTGCCCTTACACCCAAGATGCTCTTGCATCAAATAGAAAGGAGGAGAAGATGATAAGAATGATGAAGTTCTAGCTACTTTAGTAAATTAACTTAAGAGAGTGGACAAGAAGTTGCAAATTAATTAGAAGGTAATTACACAAGATACTTCTCATTTCTAACAATAATTGAAGCACACAAAGATAGAAAAGGAACTCTCTATCAGTCAACAAGTAGAGGAACCTAAAAATCAAAGAAATATCATTAATAATGAGCCCCAATAAATACAATTGCAAATAGTTATCAGTCATGAGACAAAGAAAGAAAAGGGATCAAAACAATAAATGGATACTACTAATGATCAGTCCCTAGAGAAAAAGGAAATAGAGAAAAAGGAAATAGAAATAGAAATAGAAAAGTTAGTAATAGAGGAGGCAGAGTAGAAAAAAGATCATAATCAGTTGGTCACCCAAGTTGAGAATACATGAAGAGAAGCAACTAGTTCTTCTAAATTGGCAGATAAAACCTCTATTGCAAACATGATGAGTTATATACCTTTGGGATCAAAAGAGGAAAAAATAGAAATTCTCACTCAATTATTAGTTATGGCTACAAGAATAGTTATTGAAAAGACCAAATAAATTAAGGGCACTCAAGAAATTCTTGAGAAAGTAATAGGAAAAATAGAGAGCGTAATGAATATTCAGATCAATGAGGATAACCCATAGAGAAATGCAACTAAAGTTTAAGAGAAATTTGACCATCATTAAAAAAACCTTAGTTGAAGTAGCTATAGTCAAGGCACAAGAAGAGCACGATGCTAAACTATTCTAAAAAGTGTGTTAGAATGTTAAAAATGACTTATCTAACTTAGATACTTGCATTAAAGAGTTAGCAAGATCTGTGCATGAAGGAAATATCTTTATGAGAAATGTACTTTGTCACATAACTATATTCAAACCCTCATCACCAAGATCAAAGAAAAGGAAAAGAAGGTAAAATATGTAGTACAACAAATAAAGAATGCAGATGCTCAAGTGAATAACTTGGGACTGGTAATCAACAAAATATGGGATGAGCACAAATTGTTGGAAGAATCTAATGAGTAGATACTACAAAGACTTTCGTTGTTGAGAGAACATCTGACATTGAAGATAGATCCAATTTAGAAATAGTTGGATGATTTCTTGAAGGCAAAAATATCATATGAAGATATTACTTATCCAGACTTCCAAGCAACATAAGTGGGATCCTATAGATTGTGTGTGCTTCTTATAGTGTCAAACTTAGTAAAAGGAGCATGGAATGGAGACTTAATTAGCTTAAAGAATAGGTTTTTTTATTGTAGTACATTGTTGCATAATTCATTAGCATGAAGAAAAGAAAGGTAGAGTCAAAACTTTTACTTGTATATAGTTTTTGACTCACCTTTGTCATTAATATATAAGGGAGAGTGTTTGTATGGAAAATTGTACATGTAATATGTAAAAGGAGATATAAGGTAGAGTTTAGAGTAAGGGGGAGTAATATTGTATTAAGGAGATATAAATATGTAAGGAAGGTATAAATAGAAAATGATCCACATTTTGAAATTGTGTATGGCTATGTGAAGAACTTCACAAATTTTGATTTTTTGATTTTTTGGTACTTAGCCAATTTTCCCATGTGTTGTCATCAATGCCAAAGGGGGAGAATTGTTGGAAATTTGGCTATGTATATATTTTGGAGTTGTCATTTATGGAAACATATTACTTGTATGAAGTCTTTTGGGTTGATAACTTGGAAAATTGTCGTAAGTATCACATAATTTATTTGTCAACATACACACAGTTTTAGTTGCATAGTTCAATCATGAAAAATTGGCATTTATGCAATTATCTAGTAATAGCATAGAGTGTTAGGATTTTGTAAGGGTGTGAGTTTTTTTGAGAACTACAGATAGATATATGAATGATTTAGTGATAACTTGTATGCACAGGTAGACCATGATAGAGTTAAGAGAAGAGATATTTTAAGTTAATAAATAATTTTCTTTAGAAAATTATTTACTTAATCAATTAGGGATGGGATCCTAGATGTTAACCCAAAGTGATAAAAGGATACCTTTACATTTTGGGATATGTGTGAAGACATGAAGGCCGATATAATAAAATAATATGGTATAAAGGATAGTTTTGTGTGGTTATTTTGATAACTATGCTATTGTTTTGTGATGCAAATTTGATCTTAAGAGAAGAAAGAGGAAATATATGGAAAGATTGTACAGTGACCTACAAAGGTAAAATTAGATATTGAAGATATCAACATTGGCAAGAGCTTTTTGTACATATACCTTTTGTGTGATAGATATTATTGTATATTTCATGTTAGGGTAGTGGACTCATCTTGCATACAATGTATAAATTGTAATAACAAAGTCTAACATGGTTGGGGCTTCTAATAAGACCTAGTCCTCTAACAAGGATTGAGACACTATACAAATGTAATAGACTCCTAATAGGGTCAATATCTTTCACAAGATACCTTTTTAGGTACCATCCCCACTAGGGTTTTCCCTTGGATAGTATTTCTGTAGTTAACAAATAATGGTGTTAAGAGTTGCATTGTGTTACAATTATGATTACTTTTTAGTTTATTTACATGTGCATGTTTTAAGATTAAAAAAGATATCCATAGTTGGGAAAGAAATTGTGAAATACCTATTCACCCCCCCCCCCACCCAATATTTCTTATTTATAATACTAATTTCCTCATTATTATTGTTTTGATCATAATTTCAGCCTCCATAAGACTATCCACTAAGTCTTCCACTATGGCCTCTACTACTTTTCCAACTCTCAAACTTCTTGTTCAAGTTCTCTTCTACTTTTAGGGAAAACTTGTATGCCTCCTAAATACTATTCATTGAAACCAAACTTAACTCATCTTGAATGGTTGGCCACAACCCATTAAGGTAATGGGAAACTTTCTCCTTATTAGCTTATGCATTGCCTATTTTGATGAGAACTTGGTAGAACTCTTCTATATACTCCTAAAGAGATCTTCCATCTTGCTTCAACCCTTTCATTTTATTTAGCAAATCAAGCTCATAATCAACATGAATGAATTATCACTTCAACGTATCCCATCTAATTTCATCTTGTGCTCTTATCCTTTCCTCTTCTATTCTACTCCAGTTGAATCTCTTTGTACCATCATAAATTGGATGAACTTGAATTTAATGGAGGTTTCTCACCTATTTAATGCAAGATGATCAATCTCTTTGCACCTTTCATTCCTTCTTCCCTTTTTTGTCCTTCCTCTTAGGTGGAATTGGGGTAAAACTTAATAGATCCTCTTTAAAACTTCTATTTTCATGGTGTTAAGCTCAAGGTAAGATCTATCCTCCTAGGTCCCCCTTCCCTTCATTTATCCCCTTGGAATCTTCTCTACACACTATAATATCTCATATTCTACACCTTATTCTAGAGATATGAGACTTGTTTTGGGATACCAATGGTTCTAGGACCTGGTTGTTAGGAATGGAGTATGCTCCTGACCAATTAAGGGGGGAGTACACCCTTGATTGGGATGTATGTCGGATCTCCTCTTCAGGTCCTATATCTAGGTATGTTTAGGGTATTAATTCCTAGGAAGGTCAACCTATGGGAGTTAGTTAATTTTAAGCTCTATATAAACCCTTCCATTTCTTCATTTTCAAATCATCAATCTACACACTTAAGAACTCTATCATTCTATCACTCAAGAATTTAAGTTGTCAAACCTTCAAGTCTTCAAACATCTATTTAAGCATTTCTCCAATAAAGATCAAGGATTCAAGAACTCAAGAAATTAAAGGATTTTATCTTCGATATCTTCTTCATTCCATTCAAAATCCTTTGTTGCATCTTCTACATCCATCCACCTTCATGTTATTGTTCCAAATCAATTGGTGAAGTAAGCACATTATATTCAATTTGAGAGATCTGACTTTTGTAAGGTAAATTAATACATCTACTTTACATTCATGTTATTTTAATTATTTGACTTCAAGTTTAATTCCTAAACTAAGGTTCAACCAAGGAAAACCTCCAATTTTTTATTACAGTTTGTAGATAGAAAATTGATGAATAGTTTATAGTTTTGAGTATCCTTTTTGGCTTTCTTTGGAACTATGAAATTAGAATTAGCATCACATATAGTAAATTGGAGATACAATACACCCCTAATGCTTCATTTTTCCCCTAAAGAATCAATTCATTCTTGACAAAGTGCTAAAATATTTTTGGGTTTTGTTTATTCCACATTTTTCATGCCTGGATCCAATGACTTCCATTCGTTCTAATCAAAATGTTAGGTATAAAATAGATTATAAAGGTGATTCACTTTCTTTATCTTTCCTTTTAACACATTTACTTATATCTAGTTCTATATGCTTACATTTATCTAGGATTTTTAAGGATTTGGATAACCTTTCCCTTATTCTTTGTAGACCTAGGTTGAAATAGTGCTCCTTTCTTGTTTGGGTTAGCACTAATATCTCTAGACATAGTTCTTTAGAATTGGGATTAAAAGGAATTCTCTCCTTGAATTCCCTCCTTGTATGTATTAATGTGGAGCCTAATCAGCCTCAGAGGTTTATTTGCCATGATTTCCCTCCATATTATTTCCAATACAAGATCAAGGGGCAATGCCCCAAGTGCACTCCCTATTGTATTACAGGGTGGGGTCAAGGGGCAACACCTTGAAGCCAAAAATGACCTTATATTGTGAAAGGTGTCAACTACTATTTTTCTATTATTCTAGCCCTAATTTTGTAAATGGTAAAAAGCTTATATAAAAAGGCTTAGGGTTAGGAATTTTAATAATGAGTGATGTAAAAATTGGTTCTTGTGGTGGTATTGAGCTATAAGGGATTACAGGTTGTAATCGGGTTGTAATCACTGGATAATAATAATATTGGATTTGATGGTGGTGGACATAGCCTAAAGATTGGGTGAACCATGCTAAATCTTGGTGTCTTGTGTTCTCTTATGTGTGATCTATTATTTTTTGATGTTGGTTATATTTGCATGTAACTATTATTTCTATCTTAGGTTAATCCTAACAAGTGGTATCAGAGTCAGACAGTCATCATTTTTTTTTCTTTTACTAGATCATCATTATTTTTTCTCTACTGATCCTCTATAGGAAGGTATCATGGTTGAGTGGGAGCGATGGTAGACAAGGGAAAGCTGAGGGTTGAGAAGTTTAATGTGTAGAAATTTTTGTTAGATTAGGTGAAAAACTAATCTCCCAAGAACACTTTCATGCATAACCCTATCACATGGAAAAAGCAAAGAACAGAAGCAAGAAAAAATTATGGAGGCCAAAAGTCTAGAGACATATTATGGACATGCAAAGATAAATCTCTATTATGATCCAATAAGTGAATGAAAAAAATACAAAGAGCTGAATCCTTATAAAAGGAATCACGAAACCCTAACTAGGTTTGTGCATTATAACTAATATAAAATATTAATTATATGCACCTAAAAGAAAGATTAAGAACTAGAGTAATAAACCACTTAGTTAACTAAATCAAGATGATCTAATTAATAAGTGAAACAAAATAATTACTCTAACACCCCCCCTTAAGTGAAGCATGGGAGGAAGCTAACCTAGCAAAGCTATGAAAGCAGGAAAATGGGTCCCGGCAACAAGGCCTAATTAGGTACCCAATACAAGGAAAAGCAAGAAAGAGCAATGAAACATCTCTGAAGCATGAAGCTGCAAACACTGTCAGAAGAAACTACTGGAACCCCCACTGAAATAGTGCATGACTAGGTAGAGAAGAAAAAGTTTGAAGAGCTGATCAATCGAAGAGGTGACCTCCAAAAGTAGGAATGAATGAGTGTCTATATAGTAGATGAACCATCTCACTGAAATGCATAGGTGCCTAGCCACTGCATCTGCCTAGTACATAGGAACAAAAATTAAATATGTAGATCGCTCAACCAAACCAAGGAAGCAATAGAGCCAACAGGTGAACCCCCCCCCCCCCCCCCCCATAATGCTGAATAGGGAGAGAGGTGACAGGAACACTGAAATGCAATGCCAGAAACATCTGCAAGAAGAAGAATCAGGAACACCAATAGTGTAATAGAAGTACAAGCATAGGATAAAGGGCGATGTCATTGACACACAACATGGGCTAATGTTGTGGAAGAAACATTCACTTGACAAAGGTGGATGAGCACAAAATGGAAAAACATCATGACCCCCCATGGCACTTTATAATTGAGTGTGAGTACAAACAAACACAAGGTGTACAAGATTCTAGATATGCAAAAGTAGGCACTTTATCTCAGTGCATTTATAGAAAAAAGAATGCAATAGAATAGAAGCATACAATGCTCAGAAGACAGAAAGAAGAGTGAGCCAAAAGAACAGAAGAAGAGATCCCAGAACCTGTAGAATCCAAGTAATCTACAAGAGTGTGAAAGTGCAAAACTCAGAGGAGAAAGAACTTGGATCAAAATCTGGATAAAAGACCTCTGTAACTAAATAACTCATAGAACCAGCTTTCCAACAATATTTGGGGAGCCCAAAAAGAGTCCAAAAGAGTGAGATATGGTTCCTAGAAGGCCAAAAAGAACATCCAGCTTTGACTACCAAAATAGGCAACGAAACTACATCAAAACTCAAAAAAGCCTACACAAATATCTTTGTCTTGGAACTAGCTTTTCGACACATTTTTCGGATTGAAAAATACGTTCGTATGCTCAAGTTACGGAGAAAAAACCACCAGGCCCTCTGAAAATGCATGAATTTTTTTTTTTAATAAAAAAATAATTAAAAGCAAAAAAAAAGGTGCCACCCCAGGAGCGGAGGCAGAGCAGAGGAGGCAGCTAAGCCATTAGCGGTGGTGGTGGGCGGGAGGTGCAGCTATAGCAGAGCCACTGCGGAGCCACTGCGGGCTGCTGGGCAGTAACCACCAGCTGTGACTACGACGGTAACTGCCAGCGGTTAGTAAATTGCCAGCAAGATTTTAGAACTACTTTTTTTTTTGCAATTTTTTTCAATTTTTCTACCTCATAACGCATGCAGGGGGCCGTACGGGCCAGTCGAGCAAAAAAAAATTGCCTCCCAAATCAACGTTATCCAAAATGGACAAGTTTTATATGGATTCTAGGGTTTTTGGGTGCTCTGAATGCAATGGTGATGTCCATTTGAGCCCAAATTGACCAAAAAAAAAGGTCCCCCCTAAATCCACATAAAAAGCTTCTGAAACCCTTTAAAAACTCTTGCTTCTAAAACACTTCAAAAAAACATGAACAACGAGCAGCAAGATGGCTCTGATACCATGTTAGATTATGTGAAAAATTAATCTCCCAAGAACACTTGCATGCAAAACCCTGTCACATGGAAAAAGAAAAGAACAGAAGCAAGAAAAAATTATGGAGGCCAAAAGGCCAGAGACATCTTATGGACATGCAAAGAGAAATCTCTATTATGATCCAATAAGTGAATGAAAAAAATACAAAAGAGGTGAATCCTTATAAAATGAATCATGAAACCCTAACTAGGTATGAGCATTATAATTAATATAAAATATTAATTATATGCACCTAAAAGCAAGCTTAAGAACTAGAGTAATAAACCACTTAATTAACTAAATCAAGATGATCTAATTAATAAGTGAAACAAAATAATTACTCTAACACTTTTAGTTATGGAAGATGCAAATGGAGGACTATCCCTATTAGAAAGATTTATGGAAGCCATTGGAAAGAAAAAAATAAGAACTAAGGAACTATGCCAAATGAGGAATGGGAGATTTTGGATAGAAAGGCACTTGGAAGTATTTAGTTATGCCTAGCATTATCAGTGACATTTAATATTACGAAAGCAAAGACGAAAAAAGATTTGATGGAAAACCTAGCAAAATTGTATGAAAAGTGCTCCACTTTAAATAAGGTATTTCACATGAAGCATTTATTTAATATGAAAATGGTAGAAGGTGGATCTGTTGCAGATCATTTAAATGAGTTTAATACTGTTACTAGTCAGTTAACTTCTGCGGGTATTAATTTTGATGAATAAATTAGGGATCTCTTGATTTTGTGCTCTTTGCTTGAAAGCTAGAATGGCTTGGTAATTACTATAATTAATTCTATTTTTGAATCTAATACCCTAAAATATGATGATGTGATCAGTTTTATTTTAAGTGGAGAAAGATTGTAAGAAATCCTCAAGTGGATATACATCAAAAAATTCTTTGAACACACAAAGTAGAGGTAGGAGGACTGAGAGAGGAAATAATTCTAAAAATCATGGGAAATCAAGAGGACAATCAAAGGGGAAGAGGTCTCAATCTAGAGGACCAAAAGTTTGCTGGTACTATGGTAAAACAGGGCATAAAAGAAAGATTGTTGGACTCAAAAGAACAATGAAGGAGATAAACTAGAAGGGAACAAGGAGGAAAATGTGGTAAGTAACAAATCCAAAGAGGATGTGTTTCTTCTATCTTTAGAAAGTGTTGATGATTCATGGTTTTTAGATTCTAGTGCTTCATTTCATGCTACACCTCATAGAGGTTATTTTATTGATTATGTCCAAAGGGATTTTATGCTTGTTTAGTTAGGGGATAATGAATCATGTCAAATTGTTGGAAAGGGAGAATTTAAGATTAAGTTACAGAATAGGAATCATTGACTACTACATGAGGTAGGACATGTTCCAAGGCTAAGTAAGAATTTAATTTCAGCAAGGAAACTCGGTGATGAGGGTTGTGTAGTTTCTTTTAATGATAAAAATTGGAAGGTTTCAAAAGGTTATCTTGTAGTAGAAAAATGTGTGAAAGTAGACACCTTATATATTTGTGTAGGTCATATTATTCCTTCTACTTTGATTATTTCAGAGAAAAATCAATGTTTAGAACCAATTGTTGCAGTTGAGGAGGGAGAAAAAATAGTTTTTGTAAATTTTGATACAACACTATGACACAATAGACTTGGGAACATGAGTGAGAAAGGTATGAAAGTACTTCATTCAAAAAAAAATTTGCTAGGTCTAAAATGTGTCAATATGGATTTTTGTAAAAATTGTATGTATGGAAGACAAAAGAGAGTGAGTTTTGTGAAGACTTGGAAGGAAAATAAAAGTGAGAAATTAGAGCTTGTGCATATAGATGTATGGGGACCAACTCTAGTATCTTCCCTTGGTGGCTTTCATTGTTATGTTAAATTTATTAATGATGCAACTAGAAAAGTATGGGTTTATTTCCTTAGATTTCTATTTGATGTATTTCAAACTTTTAAGAAATGGAAATGCTTGGTTCAAAATGAGACTAGAAAGAAATTAAAATTTCATAGATCTAATAATGATGGTGAGTATTGTAGTCATGAATTTGAAGATTATTACTTTGCTAATGGTATTCATAGACAAAATATTGTTCCAAGGACTCCACAGGAAAATGGAGTGGCTCAATGCATGAACGTGACTATAATGGAGCATGCAAGAAGCATGAGGTTGTGTGTAGGGTTGTCCTTAAACATGTGGGTGGAGGCTATCAATTCTACTATATATTTGATTAATAGAGGTTTCTCTACTCCTTTGGGTTGTGGTATTCTAGAGGAAGCATGGATAGGTAAGAAGGTGAGTTATTCTTTTCTCAAAACCTTCAGTTGTGAAGCATTTTCTCATATAGATTATAAAAATAGAACCAAGTTGGAAGCTAAGTCAAAGAAATGTATATTTTTTGGATAAGACATTAATGAATTTAGTTATAGGATTTGGGATTTTAAAAATTGTAAAATTGTAAGACGAAGAGATGTCATATTCAATGAAAAAGGGTTGTACAAAGATCTGTTGTAGCAACATGAGAATAAAGAAGATGATTATGTAGTGTTGGATGATACTCCAAAAGCTAATGTTCTATCAATTCCTCATTATCTACAACAACCGCCAAAAAAAATGCCACACACCCCAATGAATGTTAGATGGTCAACAAGGCTAAGTAGACCTCTAGAAAGATTGTATGCTTCTTTGTACTCTATATTACTTACTGATACTAGTGAACCTAAATTTTATGATGGAGCTATGTAGGTGGATATTAAGATTTAGTGGGAGTCTACAATGAAAGAAGAAATGGACTCTTTGTTGAAAAATAAGACATGGGATTTATGCAAGTTTCCTACAAGTAAAAAGGCTTTATAGAATAAATGAGTTTACAAGTTAAAAGAAGAGGATGGATTTGCATAAGAAAATGGGAATTGATTTTGATGAGATATTTTCTCCTCTTGTTAAAATGACTTCTATTCGCACTATTTTAAGTATTGTGGCTATTGAAGATTTTCATTTGGACCACCTTGATGTTAAAAAACCCTCTCTTTATGGTGATTTGGATGAAGAGATATATATGCAACATCCATAGAGATTTGGGGTCAAAGGTAAGGAGAACTCAATGTGCAGATTGAAAAAAAGTTTATATGACTTAAAGCAAACACCTTGGTAATGGTATCTAAAATTTGACAGATTTATGCATGAGCATGGATATAGCAGGTGTCATTTAGATCATTGTGTTTACTTTAAGAGGTTGGATGATCATAGCTACATTATTTTATGTTTATATGTTGATGATATGCTTGTAGCTAGGTCTAACATGGATCACATTAAGGGGTTAAAGGAATAGTTAGCACATGCATTTTCTATGAAGGATTTGGGGGAAGAAAAAAAAATCCTTGGTATGGAGATTTGTAGAGATAGGAACAACAAGAAATTGACATTATCTCTAGCTGATTATATTGTGAAGGTGCTACAACACTTCTCTTTGGAGAATGCTAAAGCTGTCATCACACCTTTACCTAGTCATTGAATTTGACTAAGGAAATGTGTCCAAAGACAAAAGAAGAGGAGGACAAGATGTCTAAGGTACCTTATGCTTCAACTATAGGAAGCTTGATGTATGCTATGGTATGTACAAGGCCAGGTATTTCACATATAGTGGGAGTCATTAGTAGGTATATGAGTCATCCAGGAATTGAGTATTGGAATGTAGTAAAATGGATTCTCAGATATATGAGAGGAACATCTAGTAAGTGTTTACATTTTTGGGGCTCTACTACTAATTTATAGGGCTATATTGACTTAGATTTGGAAAGGGAAATTGATACTAGGTGTAGTACTACATTTTATGTATTTACTATTGGTGGGGCAATAGTAGCTAGGTTTATCAATTGCAGAAGGTTAATGCTTTATCCACTATAATGGCAGAGTATGTTGCTACTAAAGAGGTATCCAAGGAGATGATATGGCTTCAATTCTTCATGGAAGAGTTGGTACATCCACAAAGGGATAACAATTTGTTCATAGATAGTGAGAGTTCCATTCATCTTGCAAAGAATTCAGCTCTTTATTCAAAGACAAAATACATACAATTGTGGTACCATTTCATTTAGTCAGTTTTGGATGATGGATAGTTAAAGCTAGAGAAGATACATACAAGTGACAATCCAATGGATATGTTTACAAATGTAGTGACAAGGGAGAATTTGAACTCCTCTTAAGCTTTGGTTGGTCTTCTAGACTGAACAAAATAAAAGAACAATAGAGTCCAGGGTGGTTTGATATATTCCAGTGGGATCTATAGGTTTAGTGGTACTATGATTAGTCTCCAAGTGGGAGGTTGTTATTATGGAATCTAATTAGTCTCCAAGTGGGAGATTGTTGTGATGTGGAGCCTAATTAGATTCAGAGGTTTATTCGATGTAGTTTCCCTCCAAATTATTTATACGAGGGTTTGGGGGTAGCGCTGCAAGTGCGCTCCCTATCATAGTACACTGTAGGGTCAAGGAGTAATGCCTCGTGGGGGTTTTTGGAGTATTGCCTATGAAGCCGAAAATGACCTTATATCATAAAAAGCATTAATTACTATTTTTCTATTATTCTAGCCCTAATTTTGTAAGTGACAAAAAGCTTTTATAAAAAGGCTTAGGATTAGGGATTTTCATAACATGTAATGTAAAAATTGGTTCTTGTAGTGGTATTGAATTGTAAGGGATTACGGGTTGTAATCAGGTTGTAATTACTAGATAATAATAATATTAGACTTGTTGGTGGACATAGCCCAAGGATTGGGTGAACCACGTTAAATCTTGGTGTCTTGTGTTCTCTTATGTGCCATTTATTATCTTCTAGTATTGGTTATATTTACATGTAACTACTATTTCTGTATGAGGTTAATCCTAACACTATATATGCATATGTGTGCATGGTTATGTGATTATCTTAGGATACTATCCTTGATTAACATTTCCACTTTTGATTTGGTGTTAGATTTCTTATTCAAAGTTATATCTTTGCATTCTCTTGATTTATCTTTTGATCTATCTTTTCATGCTTTATATGTTTCTTTACATTAGATTTGAGTTTGAGTTCACATCATAAGGTTAGATCTCTTTTTGTCTTCTTTCCCTATTTGGTGTATGAGAGTTACTACTTTTAGTCCTACTTATAGCAATATCCCTCAAATCTAGGTGTTGTAGGTGTAATTCTAACATTTGATCTACATTCATGTTCTTGATGACCTTGTTTCTTGTAATTAAAATGGTTATTAGTAAAATTGGGCTTAGGGGTCTTCTTACCATTCTTACTTCTATAGATGGTTTTTGTATGTCGAAGTTTTTCACAATGATAGAATGAAGGTTTTCATTTTGGTTTGCACTTCTTTGTTCTCCACTCTTGGATGATTCTTGTTCTTCAATAGATGAGTAGTGCTTGATATTTCCTAGTCTAGAGGTGTCACTAGGTGCATCAATTCTTCAAAGTATCTTATAGCCTCACTAGGTTTGTTCTTTCCTTTCAAGAGTTCCATCTTAGATCTTAACTCATTCCTAAGTTGGTCACTTTGTGATCTCAAATTTGTAATCTCTATGTCTTTTTTGTTCAACTCCTAATTTGAAATTAGAAATTCATTCATCATCTCTAACTAATTATTTGTAATCTTTTGCACATTTGATGACCTTTCTTCAAGTTTGATGGCCATTTTTCTTTTGTCTTCTATCATAACTTTGTCTTCTTTAGTTTTTTTTTTATGTTCATACACCTCACATAGTCTTACTAATTTAATTTCATATTCTCTCTTTAATCCTCTAACTTCTTCATTTAGAATTTTGTTCTTCCCCAATAGATTCATTATAGTTGCATCACTTTCACAGGAGATTCCATTATCAAACATTCTTTTGGTGTACACAAATCTAATTTCATGTTATCTCTTTGCTTGATTCTTTCCACAAATCGGTTCTAATGCATCTTAACTTTGGCACACTTTGTGTTAGGAATTGATGTATGATATGTCATTTGAGTATGCAATTCTTTACATACCTTTATTGATCATTTTGACATAGTGTGATCATCTTCTCCATTGGATTGGGTGATCTCAGCTTTACTTGTTCCACTTATTCCAGCTTCTACCTTTTTCTTCCAATTTTTATTCATCTCCTTTATTTTTTCTACATCCACTTTTCCTTTTCCCTTGATGTGTTAATTTCTTGGTGTTGGTGCTTAGGTTCTATAGTTCTTTCTCACTTGTCTAGTCTTGTGACAACTAAAACAAACTATGCTTCCATTTAACCATTTCTTGTTATTGCCTCTTAAATGTGTTCTTATGCAATTTTCTATAATATGACCATATTCTCCATAATAATGAAAACTATACCATATTTTGTAATCCCATTTGTAAGAGTTATGTTTCTTAGGTGCATTTACTTTCCTTTTGGGTGTCTAGTTAGATTTTTCTGATGATCTGCATTCTTGTGCTCTATGTCCATACTTTTGACAATTGTAGCAATATCCCCCAAATATAGGTGTTCTAGGTGTATTGATAACCTTTTATCTATATTCATGTGCTAGATTACCTTGTTTCTTTCAATTAAAATAGTTATCAATAAACTTGGGCTTAGGGTTTTGTTTACCATTCTAGCTTGTGCAGGTGTTTGTTGTGTGTCCAAGTTTTTTGCAATGATAGCATGTAGGTTTGTCTTTTGGTTTTGAATTTCTTTGTTCTCCACTCTAAGATGATTATCCTTCTTCAGTAGATGAGTAGTGCTTGATATGTCCTTTTTCTAGAGGTGTCACTAGGTGTTCTTGGTGATCTCATCAGTTATTCAAAGTATCTTATAGCCTCACTAGATTTTTTCATCATTTCAAAGACTTCCTTCTTAGGTCTTAACACATTCCTAAGTTGGTCTATGTGTGATCTCATATTTTCAATCTCTGTGTCTTTTTTGTTCAACTTCTTATTTGTAAGTAATAATTGATTAATCATGTCTAATTGATTGTTTGTAATATTTTGCACATCTAATGGCCTTTCTTCAAGTTTGGTGGCCATTTGTCTTTTGTCTTCTTTTGTCATAACTTTTTCTTCTTCAACTTTCTTTTTCTATTCAAACACCTCATATAGTCTTACTGATTTAATTTAATGTTCTCTCTTTAATCTGCTAACTTCTTCATTTAGAATGTTGTTCTTCTCCAATATATCTTCTATAGCTGCATCACTTTCACTAGAGATCACATTGTCAAATATTCCTTTGGCGTCCACAAATCTTATTTCATGTTATCTCTTTGCTTGGTTCTTTCCACAAAAATTGCCTAACAGATCTTAACTTATGTAAATATGAACTTTGGCACACTTTGTGTTAGGAACTGATGTATGACATGTCATTTGAATATGAAGTTCTTTACATACTTTATTCAACATTTTGAGGTTTCATGATCACCTTCTCTATTGGATTGGGTGATCTTGGCTTTACTTGTTCCACTGCTTCTAGATTCTTCCTTCTTCTTCTAAGTTTGATTCATATCCTTCTTTATTTTGTCTACACCCACTTTTAATTTTCCCTTGATGCATTCATTTCATGGTGCTAGTGCTTGAGTTCTATAGTTCTTTCTCACATGTCTAGTCTTGTGAAAACTAAAATAAAAAGTATGCTTCCGTTCAACCATTTCTTGTAATTGCCTCTGAAATGTGTTCTTATACAATTTTTTAGAATTTGACCATACTCTCTACAATAATGACAACTATACTATATTTTTTAATCCCAATTGTAAGAGTTACCTTTCTTAGGTGCATTTATTTTCCTTTTGGGTGTCTAGTCATATTATTCCTATGATCTACATTCTTGTGCTCTATGTCCATACTTTTGACATTTGTAGAAATATTTCTCTAATCTAGGTGCTATAGGTGTATTGATAACCTTTGATATACATTCATGTTCTTAGTGGCCTTGTTTCTTGCAATTAAAAAGTTTATCAGTAAACTTAGGCTTAGGGTTTTTCTTACCATTCTTGCTTCTACATATGTTTGTTGTGTGTCCAAGTTTTTGTTGTGGTTTCACAATGCATGCCCCCTTTTGAGTCATAGAATAGGGACCCCCTACTTTGAAGTTTCCCTATAATGTATCTAGTATAAAGCCTCAGTCATTTTGTAACTTCTCCTAGGTCTAGGTCAAAGCTTGACCTCTGATCAGGAATGGTTGGGAAATCAGATAGGAGAAAAAGTGACAATTTTAAAGACTTTCATGTGCTTTTAAAGTGTGCACATGTTCACCTTGATAAGGTGTGTAGGTGCACCAAGTGCATAAGTGCACACTTTACCCCATTTTGGGGATGCACATGTGCACACCCTCATAGGAGCACACCTTCAAAAAGTGCAACTATGGAGGTGTGCACTTAAGACCCTTGCCCCGTCTCTCACTTTCACAATGCAAAGATGCGCATGTGCATAGTTGCACACATGTGCACCTTGTCAAGGTGCAAATGTGCACTAGTGCACAACTACGCAGTTTGCCAATTTTCTAAAGTAAATTTGTGCACTAGAGCTTCTTCCAAGGTGTGCTAGTGTGAAAAATATTAGAATTCTTTAAAATAATTGAGAGGGGGGGTGAATCAGTTATTCAAGGTATAGATGTACAAATAAAAAATTTCTCATCAACTTAGTGAACCCATAAAACATTCATATTTATGCATGCATGCAATCACTAAAACTTGTAGATTACTGTCAAATCAATTTGTAGAAATGTAAAGCATGAAACATAACAGATTCATCAACACACTTGACATAATGATTTAACATGAAAACCCAATTTGGGAAATACCACCAGTAACATGCTACTCTTTTCACTCTTATGAAGTGATGCCCTATGAAAAGCCAACCCTATTAAAGGTTACAATACACACTGTTAGGTGTGACCTAGTTAAAGGATTTCAATCACCCTATTAGGAGTGAGCCTTGTTAGAGGACTTTAGGTGATTCACTTGGAATGCCACCTAGTTGAAGGATTTAAAAATGACTATTAGACCAACCTTTATCCAAAGGATTTACCCTAGACTAATACAATTATTAGAGAGTAACAATAGAGCTTTGGTCCGATATAACTTACAACATCTCTTGTAGATTACAGATCACTATTTAGTCCTCAGTTTTTATTGGTCTTTATACTTTATAGTTCTAATAGCTTGTTCACCCTTCAAGCATACATCTTATTAAGCCTTCTCGCTTAGCATGCCAACACAAACACCTTTTAGGTCACTTGATGCAGCAAAGTCCTTGACATCTTGTCTTCCTTGGACTTTCATATCCAATTCTCCTCTTTCTTCTTTCCATGTCTTCTTTGAACCTCGTAACACTTTGCTTCATGACCAGACATTCCTATAAATAAGAAATTAAGATACTTTGCCATTCATTTTCCATTGTCCATTTTAGGGTTCAGATGGATTAGGTAGGATACAATTTATTAACCCCATATTCTATCTCTTTTCTAGAAACTTCTCTTAGAATCCATTAGAATTCACTTAGAAATGGTTTACCTTGAATTTGGTGCCATTAACTCATCAATATTATCTTCCACCTAGTTCACAAATTTCAAAAAAACAAACTTGTCAGCTCAGATTTAGTGAATCTTTGATCTTTCAAATAATGTAGTAGCTCGACATTATCAATCTTTTGATGTTCGACACATACTACATTGCTTAGCATCAACTACGTCATCACTCAACATCTATTGTTCTACTCGACATACACTAGAATTTTCTTTTACTCAGCTCCAACTGGTTTTTTGCTTGGCTTGTACTAACTTTGCTCGGCACCTACTAACGATTTGGTCAAGCTTGGCAAACAATCTTTGTGTAACTTGTTCTTCTAAAGTTTTTAAGTGTAACCAGCCTTTGTAACCTTAAGTAGATTATCAATACATCATGTCATCATTGTCTTAACTAATCCTTGTACTTTATGACATAATCATAACTCAACCTTTCTTCTAGGTTCTATTGTTACATCTTATTGATCAAATCATCTTCATCAATCAACTAAGTGATAGTACTTGAATCTTATAAGAAATTATCTTACCAAAAAATAGTAGGTTTGACATTAGTAACAAAACAATGATTGAAACACATATTCTACTTCAACAATCCCCCTCTTTCAATAATCTCTCTTTCAGCAATGATCTTTTCAATTAGATCTCAATAATCTCCCTCTTTGGCATTGATGGAAAACCAAATTGATCAACCAAGTCACCTAAATGGTAAAACACTTTGTTCAACCAAACTAACTAGGTTAAAATAGTAAGACAATACCAAAGAGAAAACTTGTATCAAATTTTCACCCTCTATCAACAAGTTCAATCTTCTGATTAGGTTAACAAAACACTTTCTTATAACTCCCTCTAAGTTCCTTCTTGTAACTCCCTCTTACTAGGTAGATTAAGAGTTCTCGTTCTTACATTTTTCTCTATCTCCTTCATCATACATGTGTTCTCTTCTAATTAGAAACATTAGCAATTATCTCCCTCTAAGATTAGTAATAATCTCTTGGTATCTTCCTCCTATATACTTTCTCCTTTCTAATCAGTAGAATATCTCCTTACTTCTTTTTTTCTCTTGATCAATTTAATATCTCCCTCTCTATTTTGGCTCTTGATTTGTAGAATATCTCCCTCTTTGACAACAATGCCAAAGACATATTATCTTTTCATCTTAACATGCAAATATAGGCTTTTGTAGTTTCTTCAGTTTCTCCCTCTGTCACCTTACTTGTGATTATTTTGGAGTTTTAGCACTTTGATTACTTTAGATAGCTCCTAAAGTAATATCTTTTGCTCCAATTTGTAACATTTGGCAATTAGCTTGTTTGATGCGAGGCAATCCTCTTGTTACTTAAATAGCCTTTGATAGGGGTACTACCCCTAATTTACCTCCTAGATATTCATGAGCATCTTTAGGTAATGGTTTTGTGAAGATATCAACAATTTTCTTCTTTGTGTTAACATATTCCATATTCACATCTTTATCTTGAACTAATTCTCTCAAGTAATGATACTTGATTGCAATTGCCTTGTCTTTGTGTGCATCACTAGATTCTTTGATATATTGTTAGTATTTGTATTATCAGGATAAAGTATCACTGGTTCTGTCATCTCTTCCTTCATTCCTTTTTGTAGCTGCTTCATCCATACAATGTTTGTGCAAGTTACAGTGGCAGCAACATATTGAACTTCAACAGTAGATTGTGAAGTACAACTTTGTTTCTTACTAGTCCATGTAACTAGCTGCTTGCCTAAGAAAAGTGCTCCTCCACTAGTGCTCTTTCTATTATTTATGTTTCTAGCCTAGTCAGCATCAGTGTAGGCTCTCAAGTCAAACCTTTCGTTCTTCTTGTAGTATAGGCCAAACTCTTCTGTTTCTTTCAAGTACATCATTATTCTTTTACATCCATTAAATGATTCTGCCTGGGATTTGTAGAGAATCTTGCAACTATCCCTATAGATAATGCAATATTAGGTTTTCTATGCATAGCATATTGCAACTTGCCAATCATAGACCTATACATTGTTTGGTTCACTTCAACAAAATCATCATTCTTTAGCAATTTGTGTCCTATCACCATAGGTGTACTTACCAATTTTGAATCCTCCAATCCAAAAGTTTTCAATATTTTCTTTATATACTTTGACTAAGTGATATATATGCCATATTTTATCTAATGTACTTGCAATCCTGCAAAGAATTTGATCTCTTTGAACATTGAGATTTTAAATTCATGCTTCATCTAATTTGCAAAATCCTTACATAAAGCATCTTGACCTCCAAATATTATATCATCCACAAAAATTTCAGATAATAGAATACCTTTACCATTTTTTTGTATTTATGTACAGATTATTGTTATCATTAGTTCTTTCAAATCCAATCTTCACAAGATACTTATGAAGTCTCTCATACCATGCTCTTGGTGCTTGTTTCAATCCATATAGAGCCTTATGTAGTCTACATACCATATTTTTATTGTTAACATCAACAAATCTTTCAGGTTGTTCTATGTAAACTTCTTCTAATATGTCATTCAAAAATGCAGATTTAACATCCATCTAATAGATTTTGGATCCTTTGTATACAACATAAAAAAGTAGAGTTCTTACTCCTTCCATTCTAGCAGCAGGGGCAAATGTCTCTCCATAGTCAATTCCTTCTTCTTGTGTATATCCTTTGCAAACTAGTCTTGCTTTGTTTCTTGTGACTTCACCATTTTCATCTAGCTTGTTTCCAAATACCCACTTTGTACCAATCACATTTTTGTCTTTTGGTCCAGGAACTAGACTCCATGTTTTGTTCTTCTCAATTTTTTCAATCTCTTCTTCCATGGCTTTGTACCAGTCGACATCTTCTAATGCATATTTTACTGATTTGGGTTCCTTTATGCTTAGCAAACATGATTCACTCCTCAATCTATTTCTTGTTATTGGTCTAACATATTTATCTCCAATGATTTGAGTTGTAGGATGATGTCTTTTAACATATTTGGACAATCTTGGCTTAGGTCTTGTTTCTTCATTTTGTCTTTTAGCTTTAGAATCACTATGTGCATCTCCGTCAAGTATCCAAACATTTCTTTCATGTACACTAACTTCAGAATCAAAATGTGCAACTACTTTATTCTATAACTCAGCATCTAAATGTAACTCTATTCCTGAATGCAACTTGGCATTCATAGGATGTGACTCGGCAGTTACTAAAACTTGATGTTGATTTGTAACATCTTCTTCAGTAGGCATTCCTTCATAAAAGTATACAAATGGTTTGTATTCTTCTGACATTTTCATGGATTCATCCTCATGTACTTTTTTATATTCATCAAAGTTCACATTTGCACTTTCCACAATTTTGTTAGTGTTAGTATTCAAACACTTATAAGCTTTACTTCTTGTGGAGTAGCCAAGGAATATACCTTCTTCACTTTTTGCATAAAGCTTACCATTCCTAACATTTTTAAGGATGTAACATTTGCTTCCAAATACCTTAAAGTATTTTACATTGGGTGAGTGTTCATATCATAGTTCAAAAGGTGTTAAATGAGTACCTTTCTTGACTTGTACATGGTTCAAGGTATAGACAATTGTGCTTACAACTTATCTCTAGTATTTCAAAGCAATATTCTTCTCCATCATGAGTGTTCTAGCATAGTTTATTATAGATCTATTTCTTCTTTCAGCAATCCCATTTTGTGGAGAGGTTCTAGGTGTAGATTTCTATCTTTTGATTCCTCTATCATTATAGAATATTTAGAACTCATTTGATGTGAATTCTCCTCTATCTAATCTCAAACATTTCAAACTTTTACCTATTTCCTTCTCAACTCTTGCTAAGTACCACTTAAACATCTGAAAAGCATCAAATTTCTATTTCAAAAACATGATTGTCATCATTTTAGAATAATCATCTACAAATAAAATTATGTACTTGTCTTCCTTGTAGCCTTGCACTTCAATCTGTCCACACAAATTGGTATAAACAATCTCTAGTATTTCTTTAGAGGTATAAATTTTGCTCTTAAGACTTGACTTTGTCATTTTGCCTAGCTAACATTGTTTGCATATCATATTATCAAGCTTTTTCAACTTAGGAAAACTTCTAACTCTCTTCATGTTACTAATACTAACCAACTTATCAAAACTAACATGACATAACCTTTTGTGTCATAGCCATACATCATCAAATTTTACAACAAGACAAGTAGCATCCTCTATATCAAGATAGAATAGATTAATTCTAGTTTGATCACCTTTTCTAATCAATTTCCTATTTGTGTCATATATCTTACAAATATTTTTTTCAAATTAAACCTTACATCCCAAATTGTTGAATTGTGACACACTCAACAGATTCTAGTTTTGTCCTTCAACATAGTAAGCATTCTCACATGAGATCTTATATGTGAGTTTGATAGAAAATTTTTCTTTTATCAAACATGGTGCATCATTACCAAATCTTACACTATTTCCATCATAACAATTTAAGGTAATGAACTTACTTTTGTCTCTAGTCATATGATGTGAACATCCACTATCAATGATCTATCTATTATTTTTGTTCACATAAGTCACAAGTGCAGTTACCTCATCTTCATCAGATTTTTCCTTCATTGCAACATACACCACTTCTTCATCATGTTCATTAGAATCATCCCCTTTAGCAATGTAGCATTTCTTGCCTTTGTCTTTGTAATCCTTGCTGTCTTCATTTCTACTACCTTTGTATTTATCACTATCTCTGTGATTTATCTTCTCTAGACATCTAGCAACAATATGACCAATCTCATTACAATTGAAACAAATGATAAGTAACTTACCTTTGAACTTTTCTTTACCTCTATGGAATCTTCTTGCCAGTAGTGCTTCTAGTTGTTCAACATATTCTTCATCTATATATCACTGTTGTGAGACCTCGCCCTGACCCATCATAGTATAGTGATACATTATTATTTTGATACTCATGACTTGATATGTCGAGACACTATCAGATACACTAAATATATTATATTATTCATGTTGTGTGATGTTTTACTTTTAGATATTTGATTATGTCATTTAATGTTTTATGAACATGTATACTAATGAAGTAAGTAAATGCAGAATTAACACTTTGATTATGCAACTTTAATGATTGAGAATATGAGAAGAACGAGATAAAAATTTGAATTATTTGAAAGATGGATGTCATAATTTATGTAATTTCCTTGATACGTTATATACATATATGCATGTGATTTTCTTGAGCTACTGATGTGTGCAATGAGTGTGCAGGATATTTTAGCCAAAAAAGCTAGTGGAGAAACGAAACTGAACCCTATGTACCATTTGTGGAAACCCCATTTTTTGTATTTTATTGCATCGTGAGATGTATGAATGTATAATTCTATAATTAGTAAATGTTAATGTTTCGCAACAATGTTTTTATGGTGTCGCTTGACACTCATGAATTGTATATGCATTCCAGCATGATAGTTAGGGTCAACTGCATAACCTAAAGGTCTAAGTCGGACTAAGTTAGAGACCTTTTTGCTAATCAACTTATAATCGAGATTAATTACCCCTAATCTAGATTAGTGTTTAATCTAATTTTGAACTTTGTTAGATAGTCCTAAATTTTTCTAACTTTTGATAGGTCCCTAATTAATCCTAAAGGCCTAAAATCATGAAATCTAAGTACCCAAGGGGTATGGGTATGGGTTGGGGGCATTTTTCACCCCCCTAGCCAATTTTGTTGATTTTTATGGTCACTCAAAAATCCAATTTTTGCTTTATTGCGAAAATTGATAGTTTTCATTATGAGTTGAATGACTTTCACTCCACCTTGAGGTTAGCCTTAGGTCTAGTTATATTAGAAGCCTCTAGAACTTTTAGGCAAGTGGGGGAGTTATTGCCTTTAGAGGTGGTTGAGTTGATGATCTTATTTAGAGGCATTTTTTGAAAGGGTTGTGGTTGTTCACCCAACCTCTAGTTTTAGAGGGATTTTTAGAATTGAAAGAAAAGGAGAGGAAAGCAAGCTCATCTCAAACTTGTTTATTTTCCACAACCTGATTTTTGAAGGTAGGAATACTTCACCTCATTTTGTTCATGTTGTGTTTCATGTTTCAGTTTTATTGCATATGTATGTGTGTGTGTGTGTGTTGAGTGTGTTGGCAGGGATGGGAAACTGGTTTTCTTAGATGTCTTTTCTTTGTGTTTTGTTTTGAATTTTTGAAGGGATTGTATGGGTGTATTATCATTACTCACCTTCGGATAGAGCAGAAGTGGCCATGTATGAGGGAAGGTCTTCAGTTGGACTCCAACAGTGTAGAGTCTCTTCTCAAGACGAGAAGAAGGAGAGAGGGTAGGGTGTTATGGGCCCCTACTCGTCAACACAATCCATGTATGAGTTTTAGAATGTAAGAATGGAAGAACAGAAGTTCTTGAGTTTATAGCCCTGATAGGGCACATATTTTGGTGTTGTCTCTGACATCTTCTATTGGAAAAATCCACCTTCTCCCTAATCTGGCTCAATGTCGAACCTGCTATGTAAACTCGAGATGGGAGTGAATGTTTGGTTTTATCTTCATGTTATGTTTGGTTGTCTCCTGGTCAGTTTTTGTTCTCTCCATGATCATCGTGATGTTTGCAGAACTCGAAATGGATTCCTTGTTAAGGACCAAGAAGGAAATTCAACTTGTTATTGAAATTCAATTATGTTGAGGAGATCTCTCCTCGGGATTGAAATCCCGTGTAAAATGTATTTAAACTTATTGTTGTTGTGGAAATGATGTCGGGTTTTGTTCTTGGTTCTTTTCTAGCGAAGCCTTTGAATCAGGTAGTCAATAAAATAATGTTTGAGTAATATCCTTGCTTATGAGATTTTCATATTTTCAGTTATATGTATGTGTATCGAAAATGAGATAAAATGATGATGTTCAATTATGCAAATTTCAAGTTCAAATATGTCAAGGCAAAAATTATGTTATGTTTGGAACGTTGATTCATTTTCGTGATTATTAGAAAATAAAATCAATCTTGAATTGTTGTTAAAATGAATTATCCAATTCCTTTGTTTAATTAGGTATTTAGCAAATTCTATTAGAAAGTATATATATATATATATATATATATATAACCTCCTTGTAATAAAATATATTGCTCTTGACAAAGTATATAAGCTAGAAAAAAAAATATAACAGTAAAAAAAAAAAAAAATTTGCATTCAAAAAATAATTGCTTAGAAATTTCACACTTAGAAAAATTATAGACTTCAAAAAATAAAATCCCTTAGAACAATATTGCTCTCTGGATTTTACATTACATATAAGAAAAATTAAATCCCTCGGAGTAATAAGGAATATTCTTATTTGATACTTTAAAAAAAATATATAATACCTTTGCTCAAAAATTAATTAATATAAAAAAAAATTCCTAAGCTCCCACCTATTAAACTTTAAAAAACTTATTACCCCCACTGTCCTAAGTCTTTACTATCCTAGGCAGCGGCTTTCAAACAAGGATGGACTTAAGGGCAATGGCTACCCAGGCAGGAGGATCGACTACTTGGGTAGGCACGCCTAGGTATGCCCATACCCATGGATACCCCATTGCCCATACCGTACTCTGCAGCAATTACATTCATGCAGTCAGATTGAAATGACAACCGTAGTCGAGTTGGTGACTGCTTAGGTGGTTGTGGGCCAATACTTCCCTGAAAACGTTCCTTCATGTCTGCGTCTATTAAGAAAGTCATCGCCGTTACCATTTTGAATTCAAAAATTATTCCCGCTTGTTCGATGGTATAGAAAGAAGCAAAACTGGACTGTATACATCGTAACTGTCATGGAACACTTCACCGCTGAGACACTGCTTTATGCAACAAAGAGAAGGAATGTCCTCACAATTCGGTCAATAGAACAAATAGATTTCTATCCTGTTTAGTTTTATTTGGCAACATATTGTTCGCCTGTGCCAAAATGGGAGGTTTAGAATAGGTCATTGCAGATAAAATTATCAAACAGATGCACATAAAGTGTGGAAAGAAGCAGCAAACATTAATAAAAACTCCTACAAGGCAACAGACGATTTTCGTTGCCAGGATTTGAACCTGGGTCGTCTGGGTGAAAGCTAGATATTTTATCATTTAAACATCTACGTTTCTGCCTTCCAATTAAATCATTTTTTCATGATTTAATAATAAATTTTATAATTATTTCACAACACATTTTTCTCTTATATTTAATACATGAAATTATGTTGCCTAGTTATCTACTAGCCTAAATGAGCTATAGTTGCATTTACTTCTTCAATAATATCTAGTTAACAAGCGCTTTGAATGAGACCACATTTAACGATTTCTTCGCAAGAGGTTAACAATGGGTTCTATATAGGCTCATGTAAGATTCAACAAAAATTAAGTATACTCAGATCAAAGTTAACGTTAGATGAGAAAGAAAAATTAAACATGACTAGAAACAAAAGTATCTTATCAAAAATCTTTAAGGGCATTAAATAAAAGGTAGTCAGTTCCATCATTTTCAAAGATTCAAGTATCTATAAATAGAAGCTTCATCAGTCTTTCTAAACATGTTGTCTAAAAGCCTTGAAAGCTTTGTACAATAGCCTCAATAACATCATGGTGGAAGTTATAACCAATAAGGTGAAGAAACCAGCATATTTAAATAATATGGAATTTATAACATGATAAAAGAAATATCACATGCAATAATGGTGTGAGCTATCACATCTAATTGGATTCTTATTTAGTTGAAGTCATGGATGTGTTAATAAGTGTATAAAAACTAGCAAGATAATTAGTATGTTATCTAGATATGCTTCATTGATATCTCTGACTAATCAACTAGAAATCATTATAGTACTTCAATTGGAGTGATTTCAAAATTCTTATACTTACAACCTAACCCTGACCAAGCTTTTAAACTTGGATTTTGTTTCCATGTCAAGAATAGTATTGGATCACACTACTTTTCAATGTTTCCCTTGATCTTACAATATTTCACTATTTTCAAATCACTTATATTACTAGTATGAGTTTTCCCCAAGGAACTATTAACTTGATTTAAGTTTACCACTCAAGTAATCATGTATGTGTTTTAGGAAATTGTAAATCTTACTAGTCCCATGTCATAATTTCCATTCCATCTGGATAGAGAATCCAAAGCTACACCTTGGTCCTTTTGAATGTTTCTCTAAATTCTCTAAGGTCAAGAATATCTTAGCTCAAGTGGGTCTTACATATTGAATCAACCTATTTATGGTTCACCTAGCATTCTCTATGATGTCTTGATTACTTCTAAGTCCCCACAAGAGGAACAAA
The DNA here is from genome assembly GCA_028749045.1 of Cupressus sempervirens. NCBI lineage: Eukaryota > Viridiplantae > Streptophyta > Pinopsida > Cupressales > Cupressaceae > Cupressus > Cupressus sempervirens. The sequence continues at coordinate 630,362,600 of CM053791.1, read as the reverse complement.
TGAATAAAGTAACAAATTTAACCTTTTGCGAGAACAAGACATCGACCTAAATTATCAGGTCTACTTCCCTTAGCTGTCCCTAAACTTGACAACTATAAAGCCAAACATTAATATTTATGAAATATAATACCTACAATAACTTTTCCTTCATGCAAACTACACATTATCAAAGGTAATAATGTGATTTACTTAGGTTCTTCCTGGTGAGCTAATCTAATACATTGTTAATGTTCAATGTCCATATAATCAGACTAACAAATTTTTTTATCTGTCAACTTCACTAAGAAAGTCCCATAGTCCATCCAATGTTGATTTTTTTGGCATCATCCTCTTCTATGGAGATCACCCTCCCATGTAAACTAGATATTTTAAGGCTTCAATACCAATTGAACTAGTTTTTTTACTTACAAGTTAACTCTTTCTTACATCATGTTAATGCCATCAACCCTTTAAAAAAATTCATTCCTCATTTGAACTAAACCTAGGTTTACCCCCTCATGCATCTAGCTCAATCATGTTGTCATGCATGCAACCATTTGTTGACATCATTTAGCCACCTATCCTATTAATTGAATCCATCTCAACCAATCCTAGTATTTGATGGTGTCATCTCCATGTAACCCTTTTCTAACATCATTTGAAAAAAATGGCACCCACACTAAGTACTAAAGGCTAAAAAGGTTGATGGATTCAATTTTGCAAGTATTTTTAATGGACTTGGTTTTGGTTGACTTTTCAACACATGTAGTTTTCGTGGTCTTCTTCGTAAAAGGTTTTAGTTGTATTTCCAATATTTACAAATGTACTAGAATAACTTCTTTTTTCAATTAATGAATTGCAATTCCCTTCAATAATTAAATTCAATATGAAGGTGACTAGAAATTTCTATCAATATGAGGGGGAAAAAAAGATGTGTTTAGTTTAAGCAAGTTTTGAAATCTTTGTCACAAGAATGAGGTGGACAAAACCACTCTAAAGGTTGCTAAGGAAGATAAATATAAGAAAATCAACTAGGTGTCAAGTTAGTAGAAAGCTTAAGTTTTGAAACTTGTCTCAATCGTGACGAGGCTCCACCTTAACATAAAGTTCAAACATTGAAAATATAATGAAGACTTAAACTGAAGAATAAGAGAAATAGAGAGAATAAAATTTAATACTGTTAGAAGTTATTAGACGTTCCAAAACCTTTATCAACTCTTAATGGTTATCACAACCCCACAAAATCTCAACATGGTTCTCATAACTAATTCATCCATCAAAAAGAAGAGGGACCATTGTTGAATTGGTTATCAACACAAACAACAATAGGTGAGTTGAAATGAATATTCTCTCTTGAAAAGTGAAATAATTCACTCCAAGGATCCAAGAGGTTGGTTCTTATTTGTGTGGGTAGGTCAGTTGGAACAATGTCTGCCTTTGTTGGTAAAAATCAATGACCTAACTAGATTCAATTGAACATAATTTCATTTCAAAGTGATAAATTTATTTATTTTAGATTGTTTAAGAAAAAAAAAACCACAATGAAACAAATCTAGAAAATAAACAAACTTTTCTAACTTAAAAACTAGTTATTTCATAAAAAATAAACTAAAAAGGTGATAAGCTATTTTCATCCATGCCTAATGTCTCTATCTCTTTCCTTCAATCTAAAGCTACCAAAAAAATGTATCATAACCTATAATTCTAATCTTAATTTGTGAATTTTATACAATCTTGAGGAAGGGTTTGAGTGATCCAATGGTCCTTTAAATGACCAACATGCTTTTTATCTTGTTTATTTGAGGCTAGAGTTCTTCCATTTTGGTTTCATCCTCTTGCAAACATTTGAAAAGGGCTGCTACACCCTCATACAATAGGTTTTTTTCTCCCTCCCTTATAGGAACCTCCAAGCCCACTTCCTTTTGCATATTTTTTTCTGTTCTTCTATAGTGGGGATTGAAATTCAAGCTTTCTAGTGCCCTTGTGTTTCAATTGTAACCTATGATATTTTTTGTGCCTTACTCTTTGGCCAAGTAACTCTAACCATTTCCTCTAAAAATGTAAATTCTTTGACTCTAAATTATGTACAACTCTTCCTCATTTTATGCATAATCTAATACGACCACATGATTGTGGTGCATTTTTTTTTTCTATACATAAATCCCCATATCAAAAATTCTCTCTTCTTCTCCTTATTTGAGAATGGATCCTAACTTTTTTTAAGGAATATCTTGGTGTAATTATTCACGTTCTTATTATTTTTCTCCCTCTAGTTGTTTCTATTCTATTTCTCCCTTCTCTTTAGGACATTTCCTTTTTTCCTCATGAGGCTCTTTTAGCACTTTTTCTTTTTGTTGAGGATTTAAAGTTTTCTTTTTTGGTGCCCCTATATTATAATATATTGATAGTAAACCCATTTTGGAAAGAATGGAGTGTAGAGCCCCTCACTCTCCATATATTGTGCATCTAAATCAATCAGTGCATATATTGCTTCCTTATCCTAGCTATTTTTTTCTTCTTCTTATGCATTTACTTGCAATAAGTCTTATTTTATGAAAGCTTCTTCTTATATTTCCTTTTCTTATTCTACATTATCCCCCTTAACATTTTCTTTAATATTATATTCAATGTTAATGGTATCTTGGGGTGGTTGTTGATTTATTTCTTCTTTAATAGATTTCATGGGTCATGGTGTGGTGGGCTCCTCTTGAGTAGAAGGAATAGTGGCAACATCCACATATTATGGATATGCATAGGTCCCAACTACTCTTTTTATTTTCCTCCTTTGGGGGAGATGCTCTTTTGATTCTAATTCTTATGTTCATACCATCCTCAAACTCTTTCTTAATTTTTTTACTCTCAGAGAAATCATAAAGCTTCTCCTTGATTGTCTCCTTCTTTATAGACCTTGGTGTACTAAATAAGGATTTATAATAATAGGTGCAATAGGAGTAGTTTAAATTTCATTTTCTTTTTTAAAGTTACTATTACATTCTTTTTCTAATGTTCAGTCACCACCTATGCATGCCCTATTGGATGAGTGGGTGGATAAGACTTAGCATTAGACTTATTGTTCTTGGATTTATTGGGTTGATTAGCATAGAGAAATCTTGTCAACTCCCTCCACCCTTTAGATGGATTTCATTTGATAGGGCTTGCTAATCCAATCTCATGTTCAATCTATTACATATATGACCCTATGTTTCATGTCTTCATTTTCTATAACATTCACATTTGAAATATGGAACCCCTATCGAATGCTCTTTGATATTTATAGCATGGGTTTAGTTTCTTTTCATTAACGTTAGCCTTGACTCTTTTTTATATCCATATTTTATAGGCCTCTCCAACTAAGTTTAGGTCCATCTGATATAAGTCCTAGACCCAGACATCATACTCATGTATACAGTTATCCCAGTTATCTTTTGTATCTTGGATCTTCTTAAATGCAAGCCAATGATATGGCTAAAAGTCCTAAAGTGATCAAATTTATCTCTTTTTACTTCCAATGGTTGTAGTGAGAACTCTAGTAGTTCGAGATATACACTTTTGGTGAGCTTCATGTCATAATAACTATGGTTTCCTACCTTAATTAGGAATTTAAAACAAGACTTATTCTTATTGACTAATAGCTTATAGGAATCACCCACTTTCTATAAAGCTCCAACACAATGATTCAATCTCATGGATACCTATGCAACTTATTATGTGGTAATGTACACCTAATGATCTTTATGTATGTAAAAGTTTGAAATGAAATAAAATAGGTATCAAGCCTTTTTATCTCTACCACTACATTTGAAGATATATTTTTGGTGAAGTCTCTATTTTTCATTAAATCTTCTCAATGGACCTAATGAAAAATATACATGGTATAATAAAGATAATACTATTTATGTGGGTCATTTCCAAGATTGGCAAAAATCCAAAGGTTAAAATTGAAATACATTTTTTGGAAGTCTAAATTTGGAAGAGTTGATTCATTAGATCAACGATATGGATGATTAATTTGACCATGAAGAAGTTGAAGACCCCGACAATCAAATTTACAAAGGCGATTGAAATTTTGTGTCAATATCTCATGTAAATAGTCTTAGTTGGAGAGAAATAGAATAAGCAAAGACAAGATAATTAAAAAAAACCAAATAATGGAATTGTGGAATTGGTAATTCATCCCCATTGATTATGAGCTTAATTTGTTATAATTATAAAATTTATTATTAAATCATCAAAAAATGATTTAATTGGAAGGCAGAAATGTAGATGTTTAAATGATAAAATATCTGGCTTTCACCCAGACGACCCGGGTTCAAATCCTGGCAACGGAAATTGTCTGTTGCCTTGTAGGAGTTTTTATTAATGTTTGCTGCTTCTTTCCACACTTTATGTGCATCTGTTTGATAATTTTATCTGCAATGACCTATTCTAAACCTCCCATTTTGGCACAGGCAGACAATATGTTGCCAAATAAAACTGAACGGGATAGAAATCTATTTGTTCTATTGACCACATTGTGAGGACGTTCCTTCTCTTTGTTGCATAAAGCAGTGTCTCAGCAGTGAAGTGTTCCATGACAGTTGCGATGTATACAGTCCAGTTTCGCTTCTTTCTATACCATCGAACAAGCGGGAATAATTTTTGAATTCAAAATGGTAACGGCGATGACTTTCTTAACAGACGCAGACATGAAGGAACGTTTTCAGGGAAGTATTGGCCCACAGCCACCTAAGCAGTCACCAACTCGACTACGGTTGTCATTTCAATCTGACTGCATGAATGTAATTGCTGCAGAGTACGGTATGGGCAATGGGGTATCCATGGTTATGGGCATACCCAGGCGTGCCTACCCAGGCAGTCGATCCTCTTGCCTGGGTAGCCGTTGCCCACTTGGGCAGCATCAAGTGTGCAGGCGCTTCGAAGCGCGTAGGGACTGGGGGTGGATGACGTGGGTTTGGGCTTTATGTCATGTGTGTTAGTGGTTAGTATGGGGTTTAGGTTAGTTAAGGAATAAGATTCTCAACTTAGATGTTTGTTAAGTAGTATCTAGAATTAATTTTAGATAATAAATTAGTTGTTAGAAAGTATGTCTTTGTTAGTTAGTTTGTTAGAAGTTATGTGTTAGTGAAGTTAGTTTAGGATAAAGTTAGGATTTGTTCTTTCTAAGTTTTAATGTTAGATGTTAATTTGTATTTTATGAAATTTTATATTTAAATTTAAATGTTAGGATTTAAGTTTGGATTTGGGTTTGTTTAGTTAAGTTTATGTTAATTTTATTTTTTATTAAGTTTTAAAATTTGATTAGTATTTTATTTTAAATGATACTATATGTTATTATTAATATAGTTAGTGCTAGGTGTAATTTTTAAAAAAGTTTTAATTAGTTTTAAAATTTGTATTTTTTAATTATTGTTTAATAAGTTAATTAGTTTTTTTTTTTTTTAAAATGTTAAACAATTATAATTGTTTTTAAACTGTAGTTAGTGTTTTTATTATTATTTAGTGGTATCTTAATTTAGTTATTGTTATTATTAGGAATTATAATTCTGTTAAATTATTATCAAAATAGTAAGATTTCTAAATCATTGTCTAAGCAATAAATAGATAGTTCGTTGATTTTTATATTTTGACATAATTACACTTATGATTATTCAAATGAACCGATTATATTGTTACTTAATAATTTGCTTAATTGATGTTTTATTGACTAATGTTATCCAGATGATTTAAATGTATTGTTCATTAATGTTTTTAAAAGTATATAAAGTAGTAGTGTGATAAATCTTTTAATATTGAATTTGGATCGTTTAAATTAATTATTCAATTTAATTATGAAAGTTTGATTTAATGAGCTACTCCTATACATGTGTTTAAAACCTTGATGCTTAAGGTGTTCGGAAAACATGTTTTGTCTTAATTGTGCCTATGCCTTAGCCTACGGAATAAAACTTATCATACTTAGTGAACTTAATCATTATTACTTTAAAAATAAATTGTACGTGTGTTTTTGCCCTGTGTTTTGGGCATGACAACTGTCACTAGACACATGTTTTATCTTTCTTTTCTTCTCCTGCTTCTTCTCATCAGAATCCTTCAATAAAAACTTAGCCTTGAAAGCAAATTCAAGACTCTCAAGTTTGTAATTGTCATAGTTAGATAGCTCAAAAGTAGTGAGTCTACCTACCAGACCTTCAAGAGTTAGATCACTACCTGGAATACATCTCAATTCTTGAATTGTAGAAACTCTAATAGCATAAATAGGCAATAGTGTTCTAAAGACTTTTCTCATAATAGTATCATCATCTATTTGACCAGTAGCTCCTTTTATTGTACTGACAACTTCTTTTATCCTAGCAACATATTGAGCAATATTTTCATCTTCTTTCATTCTCATATCATCAAAATTACCTATGAAGTTCTCAAATTTGGCTCTTTGAATATTTATGTCTCCTCCATAGATAGTGTGCAGGGCATCCCACATGTTTTTGTAGTGTCACAACCTTTGATATCATCAAATTCGGCAGAGCTTAGGGTAGAGGCAATCTCCAACATCGCCTGATTGTGTTCTTTCTTCTTCTTCATATCTTAGTAGTTAGAACTCTAGTAGAATCAACATGCATAGTGATAATGGTAGATTGTGCATGGTCTTCTAGTCCTCCAAGGTGTAGCCTTCATCAAACTTTGCTATGCAGGAAAGTTGTCTCTATTAAGCTTGGGTACATCTCTTTTTGACATCTTGATCTTTGTGCTTCTAGTACCTTCAAACTAGTCCTCTTTAGTAAATGACTCTGATACAAATTGTTGGAATTCTTTAGAATAACTAAGATGGGGGGTGAATCAATTATTCAAGGTCTAGATTTGCAAATAAAACTTTTCTCCTCAGCTTAGTGAACCCATAAAATATTCATGTCTATGCATGCATGCAATCACTAAAACTTGTAGGTTATTGTCAAATCAATTTGTAGAAATGTAAAACATGAAACATAATAGATTTATCAACACACTTGACACAATGATTTAACATGGAAACCCAATTTGGGAAAAACCACTTGTAACATGCTACTCTTTTCACTCTTCTAAAGTGATGCCCTATGAAAGGCCAACACTGTTAAAGGTTACAATACACACTGTTAGGTGTGACCTAGTTAAAGGATTTCAATCACCCTATTAAGAGTGAGCCTTGTTAGAGGACTTTAGGCTATTCACTTAGAATGCCACCCAGTTAAATGATTTACAAATGACTATTAGGTCAATCTTAATCCAAAGGATTTACCCTAGACTGATACAATTGTTAGAGAGTAACAATAGAGCTTTGATCTAATATAACTTACAACTTATCTTGCAGATTACAAATCACCATTTATTCCTCAATTCTACTTGGCCTTCATACTGTTTAGTTCTAATAGCTTCCTCACCCTTCAAGCATACATCTTCTTAAGCCTTCTTCCTTAGCACGCCAATGCAGTCACCTTTTAGGTCACTTAATGAAGCAGAGTCCTTGACTTCCTATCATCCTTGGATTTTCACATCCAATTCTCCTCTTTCTTCTTCCCTTGTCTTCTTTGACCCTCTCAACACTTTGCTTCATGACCAGACATTCCTATAAATAAGAAATTAAGATACGTTGTCATTCATTTTCCATTGTCCATTTTAGAGTTCACACAGATTAGGTAGGATATAATGTCTCTACCTCATATTCTATCTCTCTTCTAGAAACTTCTCCTAGAATCCATTAGAATTCACCTAGAAATAGTTTACCTTGAATTTAGTGCCACTAGCTCATCAATCTTATCTTCTACTTAGTTCACCAAGTTCAAGAAAACAAACCTGTCAACTTAGATTCAGCAAATCTTTAATCTTTCAAATAATGCATTAGCTCGACATTATCAATCTTTTGATGCTTGGCACATATTGTGTTGCTTGGCATCAACAATGTAATCACTTGGCATCTATTGTTCTTCTCGGCATACACTAGAATTTGTACTCAACTCCAATTGATTTTCTACTCAGCTTGTACTAACTTTGCTCGGCACCTACTAACCATTCAGTCAAGCTTGGCAGTCAATGTTTGCGTAACTTATTCTTCCAAAGTTTTTAAGTGTAACTAGCCTTTGTAACCTTAAGTAGATTAACAATACATTATGTCATCATAGTCTTAATTTATCCTTGTACTTCATTACATAATCATAACTCAACCTTTCCTCTAGGTGCTATTGTTACATCTTATTAATCAAATCCTCTTCATCAATCAACTAAGCGATAGTACTTGAATCATATAAGCAATTGTCTTACCAAAAAATAGCAGGTTTGACATCAATGACAAAATGATGATTGAAACACATATCCTACTTCAACAATCTCCCTCTTTCAATAATCTCTCTTTCAACAATGATCTTTTCAATCAGATCTCAACACAAAACTAGCATTTTTGGGGGAAAAGTCCACTGTTTTGACTAGTGTTGACACAATTTTGTCAGTCAGAGTCCTAGGGAGTCCTCTTTTGGGTTTTTCAACACAAGATAATTAATGTTTGCTTCTTTTTCTAGATGAAAATACATCCTCAACTTGTTGAGGTCATAACTTTTGATCAAGATCTCAAAATTCAAAATTGTTTACACCATTTGAAAGAAGAACTAAAAATCTAATCTTAGTCCCTAAAATAGTGAGCCTTTGGCTACCTAGTTTTATGGACCGATGAAAGTTTTAACTTGAAATTTTGAGCAAAAGACCTCTGAAAAAGCTTGTTAAAAATTCTTAGAAAATCTTATTTTTTAAAAAATTTAAAAGTTTCAAACATTTGATCTTTTTGGATAATCTCAATCACCTGGTCTCTAATGGAGAAGGATCAAGTAGTCAGAGAGAAGAAAAAGTCAAGAAATAGAAGAAGATGTGCATGACATGAAGGTGTGGCACATAACAAACAAGTGCATAGATCATCATAGCATCTTCATTATCAGCAACAATAAAGATCTCACCTAAGCTGGTAACCTTCACCTTTAAAGGAGTCACACATATAAAAAGCAGAAGGAGTTCAAATGTATGAAAGTATTTGGCTATAAAGAGGGTATAAATCATCAAAAGAGGAAAAATAAGTACATTGGAGTGCTCCAAACCTCATCTAAGAAAAACCCAAAAACCATCTTCAAAATTGAGAACTTTGATTTTTTTGTGAATTGAGCACCTTGCACAAAGTTCACTAAGGTGTGCTTCTTCTGAGGTGCATAAGCTTCTGAGGTGCACTAGGTGTGTTGCTTCTGAAGTGTGCTGAAAGTTTTTGAAGAAGTTAGAGGTGCATCAATAGTTAGCTACCAATTCCAAATTTAGAGCTTTCCATGCACCAAAAATAAATTCTAACAATAGTTTAACTCCTAAAAACATCTAGTGAATATTGAGTTTCTATTTTTGGCACCTCTAGAGACTCCTAGATCATCTAATGGCTTTCTTCTTCTTATTTTATCATGCTTTCTTTGTTTGAAGACATGTAAAGGCTCATGCATCCATTTAATGATATAAACAAGGATGAAGTCCTACTTAACAGCTATTAGAGAGTCAGTTTGTACATAAATAGATTTGTTTTATTAGTTTAGAAGCATATATTTGCATAAAGAGACCTCTCACTCTCAACATAAATTGAGGAGAAGATTTCTTATAAACTCAAGAATGTAACATGTATTTTAGGCTATTATTTTGATACAATAATATATGTTGTTGGTGCTCTCATTTAGAGTGTAGTTATTCTTGCCTAAGTGTGTTATATTTTATGAATGTATGTTCATGGAATGTAATGAAGCCAATAGTTTATTGCATTATTTTGATTGAGTAATCTTTTAATTTTTGTGTTTGTTATAGGTTAGAAGAGATCACCCCAATTGTTCCTGCATAGCTTTTTGTCTCACATGAGGGCACCTTCTGTGGCCTTGTGATCTGATGAAAAGTGAAAAAACTTTTATGTTTATTGAATTCCCATCAATGATTGCATCAATGGAATCAAGGAAGTGCTACTCCCATTTTCATTGGTTACCCACTGATATTTTCAAAGGCTTAACTCAAAGATGTGTTGTTTTTGTAGCTTATGTCTGTTAGGAATTTATTTTTAAAGTCATTTTCTTAAACTTCTTGTTACCCTATCTTCATTATTTTCTTTTGTAAACACTTGATTAAATTAATAATTCATATAGTTACATTCATTTAAAAAATAAAAAAATACAAAAAATATATTTCTTTTGTGTGGTTGTTCTTTTGAGATAGCAAGCAGATTCAAAGTCTTATCCAAAATTGGTTAGAACCAACAAAGGCCTCTCTGTGAAAAAATACATTTATCTTCCATTGAGAAAATTTTAGTAGGTTGCAAGATCACCCAAAACATTGGAGTTGATCTTAGATTAGCTTTTCAAGAGAGGAGTTCGAAAGGATTCCTATTGTTAAGCATCGTGCAAAATGACAGCTCAACAAAAGTAGCACTAGAAAGAGGGCCTAAAAACCATTCATCTCAAAAAACCAAAGTTGTTATTTAAAAATTCTACAATTTTTAGAAGTTCCAAAAAAATAGTTCCAAGTTTGTGAATTTGTAGAAGGTGTGCAGGTACACTAGGTGCACAAGGTGTGTAGGTGCACTGTTTTGAGAGAGTTTACTTCTTCAAAGGTGTGCTTTTCTAGAATAAACATAAGTTCCTAAAAGTCAATCACATTCACCAGCATCACAGTGATAAATGGATACTAAGAACTCCATGCATTTAAATTACAAATTCCATCATCATCATCCTCTCTACATTCTACTTCACACATTCCCATTATTATGCACCATGTCTTTCTTCAATTCCCAACGTTCACCTTTGAATCTAACTAGTCATTTACATGATTTTATTTATATATATACATGTTCTAAATAGTATATTTATAATCTCCATGAAAATCCTTCAATTTTTTTCCCACGGTTCATCTATGGAGTATCACAAACAACAGAAGATCATATTAAAATTTTTAAGGAGATCTGTAATCAAAATTAGATTCAATATATGGACATGGTATGCCACATTTTTCCTACCACTTTGGGGGAAACGAAATTCAATTGGTAGCTCAATCTAACACCAACATCAATAAGGGATTAGAACTCTTTTGAGAGTAAGTTTCTAGAAAAATTCAAGATCTATATCAATCAATCTATCCTACATCATTAGTTCATATCAATTAAGAGGGATCCCCACAAGACTATTTCATAGTTTAATCATTGCTTCTATAGGATGTATCAAAGAATGGAGTTTTCATGCACTGTACCACAAGAGGTTACCATCCAGATCTGTTTTGGAACAATGGATCCATTAACTTCTATTTTTCTAAGAAGGCTCCCACCTAGAGACATTGATACCATTGAAAAGGTCTTCAAAGAGGTTGTTACATTCCCAAAGTAGGAACTGCCTTTCCCCTTTGATTCCAATCTCACCCAACCCGACGGCTATCTATAGGCCGCTTCCCCTTACGTGGGGCACGAGCAAGGGCCCCAGGCATTTTGGCCGAGATTGAGATAGATAGCTATCTATAGGCTAGGCGGCCCAAAACTCCCTTACTATCTATAGGCTCACCTTCCCTTGGCGAATAGTAGGGGTTAGAATAGTTGGGCTAACCTAGGCGGCTGCTATAGGAAATGGAAGTTTTCATGTTCCTTCCCCTCTCGCCAACTATACCCCCCTGCCAGCCCATCCCCACACACAATGCCATTCCTAGGTTATAGCTGCTCCAATGCCAACAATTACATACTCAAGGTATGAGCCCCAAAAGACTGTATTCGTAGAGAAAAAGAATTCTCCATGTGCTAAACTCAAGAACAATATTGCTAGAAAAGTTAAGGCCATGAAGGAGATGATGTCTCTTTTACCCAATGAAATCATCAAATAAAGTTGAATTCCTCAAGAAATCAAGGTGATCATCCAAGACAAGTTTTTGCCCGAAACAATTATTCTCAAAATTAGAGCAGAAATTTTGGCCTTTATAGTAACATCAACAATGAGAATAGTGGTATTACAAGTATGAGTCCAAATGAAAATTGGTATCGGTACAATGATGTTTTGGATCAGCCTCCCCAAATCATGGAGGAACAACCTTTCCAATTTAGTACAATGGTGTTTGAATCATGTGATAAATCTATAGGAGGATGAAATGATGAAGATGATCAAGAAGAGTCTATGTTCCCATTAAATGAAGAAATTCTTCCAAGTGTTTATGTTTCAATAAGTGTACATATGCCAAGAAATTTTGAGAATGCAAAAAATTTTAAAGTTCCAAAATTCCATGGAGTTGCAAAAGTTCTCAAAGTTGCAAAAAATGATGAGAATGCAGAAGATCCCAATGTTGGTGAGATTTTTTAATCAAGAATTCATCAAGAAGAAGATACCAATTCTTCCTACTTTGATATTGATTCCCCATTGCATAATGATAAGACACCTCCCTCAAAACAATATTTGTCATTAGAAGAGATGGGTAGAGTGCTCAATTTGGTCTCAAGCTTGACTAAGAAAATGTCTATTTGTGGGTATTCTACACATATATAAAACCATGCAATAACTAAGTCATGTAGAATCCATCCATTTGGGGTCCATTCAAAAGAAAGTTTTCTTGATTTATTGTTAGCTTGGGAGATCGCAATTGAGGGAAAGTATGATTCTAAATAGGCTTCTTTGGGATATGAGGCAGAAAATAGCTTGATCAATGATATAGATGAATCCTGTAGTTTTAAAGGAGGGCTGATGAATTATTTTTCTAGTTCAAAGGAATATAAAGTGTCTCCATGTGCATGTGAAGTTGTGTACCATGAGATAAGACCACCAAAAGGAGAGATTACAATGTGTGAGTGTACCCTTATGGTGGGAGACTCACTAGACCAGGTGATATATTTCCATTATCCCTCTTAGTTTGATAATTTTCAATTTTAATATGATCCTAAAGGTAAGTGAACTTGTTTCTAGATTAATCATGCTCATGGAGAGTTACCACAACTTCTGATTTTTTGTGATTTGTGCTCAAGATTTGAACCAAGATTGCCCAAATTTTATTTTTTTGAGTACAAAGACAACTCAACGTTTTTCAGAACAATATGGGGTGGTTCATTACTATTGCACATAATGAGAAATCTATTGATAATCATCCCACATTCTTATTATTCAAGGTTTTTTTAATATAAGTTTTTGTTTTTGGTTTTCTTAGTTTTTTTAGTCTTTCTAGTTAGGTGTTAGTTTTTGTTGAGTTGAGTCTTTTGTTTGGGTTTCATTTTTTTCTTTTTCTTTCTTTTTTTAGTCATGTCACTCTTGGGGTTAGGTGCAATCAAGACTCATTCTTTCCATATTTCATAAATCACTCCTTGTGGTTTCAACTTTTAGGAAGATGTATTTCTTTGTCAAAGCATTTGAATTATTGTGTTCTTGTACCAATTGGAGAATGGACATTACTTGTAGTTGTAGAGGACTTATAGTCTTGAAATAAGACTTGCAGATCAATAGTTCTCAACACTTTACGAATCTAAAGATTGACTATCTTGGTGTTTTCAAATCAAGGTTGAGGACAACGAGGGATAGTCTAAAGCCTATCAATTCAAACAAAAGGTCTCTTCAAGGAATTGCTAAGGTCATTGTTTGGCATGAGAGTTTCCATGAAGTTCTTAAAAGAGGAATGCAAAGGTTATCAACTAAAGAAATAATCTAAGAAATGATACCAATGCCTTGGCCACATAGTCTAAGTGTGGTCAAGGTACATAATGAAAACAAAAAAGGGAATGATGGTGTTAAGAATGAAATATTCCAAAAGGTCTAAGAAAGATAATTTGACAATAGGGATATGCCCTCCAAAATGGCTATTTAGTACTTATACAAATTGCTTCATGGAAGAATCAAATGCAAACATGTGATCTTTTTGAAGTAGGATTCAAAAGATTACTCAGGACCCCAAAGGAGAAAAGTGATAACCTATTAAGAGCCCTCAAAATAGATTCTCGCATATGGTCAGATAAGTGATTGATATACATATTTTGTGAGGATTCCTAATGAATGGATTGACAGGGTGGAAGATTGTCTCGAAGCTACTAGATAATCATGATAGACTACACCTTGAGAAGCCAAAGGAAATGAACACACTATACACACATTGAGCTTGAAGATTCAAGATTATGAAGTTATGACTATCAAGGAACTTGAAAGCTACTTGAAGTGTTTAGAATTTAGTTGTTATTTGACACATGCCAGATGAGTGCTTGTTGATGGAGAAATGCATTTGTGATTTCTTCCTTTTTTTGGGGGCTATTTGTTGTGGTTTCACAATGCCCATTTTGAGTCACAAAATGGGGACCCCCTAGTTTGAAGTTTCCCTATGAGACATTAGTCTGAAGCTTCAATCATTTTGGACCTTCTCCTAGGGCTAAGTCAAACCCTAAACTCTAATTGAGAAGGGTCAGACAATTAGATAGGAGAACAAGTGTCAATTTTAAAGATGTTCATGTGCTTTTTAAGTGCACACATTTGCACTAGCACACATGTACACCTTGACAAGGTAGATAGGTGCGCTAAGTGTGCAAGTGCACACTTAACCCCATTCTGGGGGTGCACACACACCCTTAGAGGTGTGCACCTTCAAAACTACGCACCTATGGAGGTGCGCACTTAAGACCCCCACCCCCTCTCTCACTTTCACAATGCAAAGATGCGCATGTGCACAAATCAAAGTGTGATTGTGCACTAGTGTGCAAATGTGTAGTTTGCTAATTTTTTAAAGTAAATTTATGCACTAGTGCTTCTTCAAAGGTGTGCTACTGCACAAAACTAGATTTTTTGGGGGGAAAATCCACTATTTTGAATAGTATTGACACAATTTTGTCATTCTAAGTCCTTGGGATTTCCTTTTTGGGTTTTTCAACACAAGATAATTAATTTTTGATTCTTTGTGTAGATGAAAAAGCATCCTTAACTTGTCAGGATCATAACTTTTGACTTAGAGCTCAGAATTCAAAATTGTTTACACCTTTGAAAAGAAGAAATAAAAATATAATTTCAATCCCTAAAACAAGGAACCTTTGGCCACCCAGTTTTAGGGGATGAAAGTTTAAAATTGGAATTTTGAATAGAAGACCTCCAAAAAAGCGAGTTAAAAATCTTAGAAAATCTTGTTTTAAAAAATATGAAAATGTTTCAAACATTTGATCATTTTGGATAATTTGGATCACCTAGTCTCTAACCAAGAAGGATCAAGTAGTTAGAGAGAAGAAAAAGTCAAGGAATAGATGATGATATGCATAACATGAAGGTGTGGCACATAATGTGCAAGTGCATAAATCATGATAGCATTGTCATTATCAGCAGCAATAAAGATCTCACCTAAGCTAGTAACCTTCACCTTCAAAGGAGTAACACATATAAGAAGCAAAATGAGTTCAAATGTATGAAAGTGTTTGGCTATAAAGAGGGTATAAATCATCAAAAGAGGAAAAATAAGTACACTGGAGTGCTCCCAGATCTCATCTAAGAAAAACCTAGAAACTATTTTCAAAATTGAGAAGTTTAATTTTTTTGTGAATTGAGAACCTTGCACAAATTTTACTAAGGTGCACTTCTTCTAAGGTGCATAAGCTTCTAAGGTGTGCTAGATGTGTTGCTTCCAAGATGTGTCAATTTTTTTGAAGAAGTTAGAGGTACGCCAATAGTTAACTACCAATTCCAAATTTAGACCTTTGCATGCACTAGAAATGCATTTTGACAGTAGTTTAACTTCTACAAACATCTAGTGAACATTGAGCTTCTATTTTTGGCACCTGTAGGGACTCCTAGATCATCTAATGGCTTTCTCCTTATTTTCTCATGCTTTCATTGTTTGAAAACATGTAAAGGCTCTTGCATCCATTTAATGATATAAATAAGGATGGAGTCCTACTTAGTACCTGTTAGAGAGTCAATTTGTACATAAATATATTTGTTTTATTAGTTTAGAAGCATATATTCTCATAAGGAGATCTCTCACTCTCAACATAAATTGAGGAGAAGCTTTCTTATAAATTCAAGAATGTAACATGTATTCTGGGCAGTTATTTTGATGCAATAATATTAAAATTTTGTTGGTACTCTCATTCAAAGTGTAATTATTCTTTCTTGAGTGTGTTATATTTTATGAATGCATGTTCATGGAATTCAATGGAGCCAATAGTTTTATTGTATTATTTTGATTGAGCAATCTTTTAATTTTGGTGTTTGCTATGGGTTTACAATTTTTTTTGATGTACTTAGTTCTAGAAGAGACCACCCCTATTGTTCCTGCATAGCTTTTTGTCTCACATGAGTGTACTTTCTGTGGCCTTGAAATTTGATGAAAAGTGAAACATCTTATGGTTATTGCATTCCTATCGATGATTACATCAGTGGAATTAAGGAAACACTACTCATATTTTTATTGGTTACCCACCAATATTTTCAAAGGCTTAACTCACCGATTTGTTATTTCCTTAGCTTATGTCTGTTAGGAATTTATTTTTAAAGTCATTTGTTTAAACTCCTTTTTACCCTACCTTCATTATTTTCTTTGACAAATACTTTATTTAATTAGGAATTCATATAGTTGTATTGTTAGATTGCATTCATTTAAAAAATAAAAAATATAAAAATATATTTCTTTTGTGTGGTTATTCTTTTGAGATAGCAAGAAGATTCAAAATCTTATCTAAAATTGGTTAGAACTAGAAATAGCCTCCCTATGAACAAATGCATATATCTTCTACTGAGCAGATTCCAATAGGTCACAAGATCATCTGAAACCTTGGAGTTGATCTCAGATTAGCTTTTCAAGAGAGGAGTTCAAAAGGATTCCTGCTATTAAGCATCATGCAAAATGATAGATCAATAGTTTTCTACAATGATAGCATGCAAGGATAACTTTAGTGGCTAATATTCTCCAATTGGCTAATCTCACTTATTGGGACCCTAGATTTGTCTAATTATTTTGGAGCTTTGGGGTTTCCATGTTGCCTGCACTTTACCAAAATTGGGTCCCATGCTTAAGCTAATTGCCAATAATAATTGTAAGAATTTTCCTTAGGGAAAAATTCACCCAAGACCAAGGAACTCAAAAAAAAGCACAATAGTAGACCAAAGAGAGTATGATCAGAATGATGATATAATATTCATTCAATATGGATGTAAGTACACTAGGAGTGCCTATATATAAAAGCCTTTGAAATTCTTCTAGAATGCATAGAAGCTAGCAACATGATAAGTCATACAACCAGGCACATGTCCACTAGATATGGGTTATCCTCCATTAAGCACAAGAGTAAGTGTGATGATGAAAGGATAAGCCTGCAATGGTGTAGCATGCAAAATAATGTTGTAGACACCATGTGCTGAATTAGATTTTCTTACCCCAATGTTTTCAACATGACAACTCATAAGAGTACACAAACTCCTAAGTGTCTCACCTAAGAAATAATAAAATAATGCATTAACTTAAGTAAATGTAAGTGTAATAAGTAAATACTTATTTACACCAATGCCCCCCCTAAGTGAAACTTAGGGGAGTGCACTTAAGCTTACAAAAGCTAAAATGAAATTCATGATGGGTTATGAATACTAGTCCATGTTAGGTACCCATGTACATAATGAAATGAAATATCTCATAAAGCAGAGAAAGAGGGAAAATCTCATGGGAAAAACCCTCCCCCAAAAAGAGAAATGAAAAGACTTGATGCATGGATGGATGGAGTAATCAAGACCCCTCACCCCCGACCCCCCAACCCACCCACCACCCTCCCCCCCCCCCATTACGAAATAGATCAAGTATATACAATAGAGAAAGTGAGAAGAACACTATCCCAAAAGAGGAAAAGGTCCCCCCCACAAGAGAGAATAAGAAGAGAGAGACAAGGTAGTCCCTCCCCCCTAAATGAAGAGTGTCGATCAGTCATAGCTACTCTGATGTAGAAGTTGATCGAGGACTGTTGAATAATGTTCCTCCCCTTTGGAAGAAACAATATCATAGGTATCAATGAGATGATTCCCCTATGTGTAGAAAGAATCCTGATAATCAATGATGCCTCTGAAACTTGCTCAACTATCACTGTGTCGATACTAACTATCGCCCCTTCCAATGCTACTGAAAAGAAAAATGTCAGATCTAGCAAGGATGTATGTAGAACTTGTCCCAAAGAATTTTCTATCTCCTCCACTAATAAAGAGACCTCCTACAACTACTATACATAAGGATCCATAATCATATCAACCTATGAAGATTGATCATGTAGAGAATGGACATGTGGGTTAGAGTGAGCCCTCACAACAACTGAAGAAGGATCTTCTCCATCAAAGAGAAGATTTATATCATCAATGATGTCTTCCAAATCTGATATCTATGACTTCACAAACAAACCTAAAATATATACTATGTAGTCATTCTTTGATGTTGGAGCTGAAAGACTAGGTGTACCCTATTGTGTTGGACCTATCACTATGGTAATATATGCATGTGGAGTATGTTGATGTCATGACCTCTTACTACAACTATCAATAGAACCCCATGTATCTAAATCTGTTGAAGCATTATCTTTGGTGTTACTATTAGTTTCCACAGTGTATGATGTGTGGAGAGGAGTACAGGATAAGCATGGTGAACTTTCCTCAAAGTGCACAACCTTTTACACAAAGATCTCATGTGTCTTAGGATCCATAAGTCTATATGCCTTCACACTATCTTCATATCTGATGAAAGTACAAGGCCTAGGTGATGGTTCCTTGTATCTCCTAGAAGATATGTTTGCCCATGTTGGACAACCAAAGACTCTAAAGTGTGTCAAAATTGGTTTTCTACTGCCTCATGCCTTAAAAGGAGTCTTCCCATCTAAGGCAGGATGATGAGACCTATTAAGTATGTGATTGGCACTGCTGATTGCTTTGACTTCAAGTGATGGATCTAGACACTTGGCTTGTATCATGCAACTTTCCATTAACTTAAGATTTTGTATCCTCAGTGCTGTAGCATCTGTCTTGTGTGGACTAAATGTCGGTGGATTCTGAAGATCAATACCCTCATGTTTTCAAAAGTCTTTAAGTCTAATGTTCACATGTTTGCTTTCGTTGTCCATCCTTAGAACCTTGATGGCTTTCCTTGATTTTTGTCCAACATAAGTCTTGAAGGCTAGAAACTTATCCAACACTTCATTCTTGTGATGAAGAAAGTAAACCCAAGTGAAACATGAAAAGTCATCAATGAAAGTAAGTATGTAGTGACCCTAGCTAATTGATGTCACTACAAAAGGACCTACTAGTACCATGTGAACCAACTAAAGAACAACTAGTGCTCTTGAAGACTTCCCTTTCTGTAACTTCTCCTCTAGATGCATATCCACTAAACCTATTGAACATTCACCATGGTAAAAGTTGATTGTAGGCAGACCTTTGACCATATTGTTTGAGCAAATTTGTTGAAGATAGTATAAGGCTAGATGACCAAACTGCTCATGCCATAATTGGATTTATGAATTGGATTGGGTTAACAAGGCTTGTGAAGGTGACTTGGGCACAAAGTGGGAGAAAGAATACAACCTTTTTTCATGATTAATTTTTCCCACCACAACCAATGAATCATCTTTTAGACTGTACACCTTTACTGAGTTAGGAAGGAACTCAACTTTGTGACCATCTCCAAGGTGAGTGATTTGGTAAATTGAGAGGAGATTATAACTTAGTTTTGGAACATAGAGAACATCTTTGAGCTCTCCATTTTCCATCTCCACATTTCCTTTCCCTTCAACTTCCATTTTTTATCATCTCCCACAAAGATGTGTGGTACGTTAGACTACTTCAATGAAGAAAAATCTCCTTTTGAAGAACCCATATGATATGAGGCACCTGGGTCAAGAATCCATGCTATTGAAGAACTTGAATTTTCCATGAGTGCTTGCCATTTTATCTTTGAGTTTGAAGAAGATCCTTTCTCCTTATAAGCACTAGGTAGTGGAACATTATGTTTCTTCATGATGGTTTTCAATTCATCAGTCTTTTTATGATAACACACATGTTCTTCATGACCAACTTCTTGCAATAAGCACACTTTTTCTTGTCCTTATTATTGTCTCCCTTATTTTAATTTGAAGAAGACTTGCCTTGTTGATTTGATGATGGTGTTGTCTTTTCTACATCCTATAATTTATTATTCTTCCACTTCTTATTCTTGCCCTTTCCTTTATTTGAAGATTGACCAGTTGAATTTTGAGAACCCTCATTATTTGCCACCAATGCCTTAGACTATGGAAAATTGAGAATCCTCATTGATTTCAACTTCTTTTCTTCTTTATCCAATAGTTTAGCATAATGATCAAAAGAGACTTTCTTATAGGCAAGCCCTAATGTATTCTTTGAGGTGTTATAAGAAGAAACAAATGTGGAGTACTCAAATGACAACTTATTATGAATGAGATAGATTAACTTGTCATCTTTAATAGCACTCCCACAATCATCAAGATTCATTCTTAATTCATTCATCTTTATGATAAAATCCTATATGGAATCAAATATATTTAGATCGAAGGTGACAAGCTCATCTTCAATTTTGAAAACATCTTCCTCAGACACTTTACCATATAGGTTTTGGAGGGTATCCAAAGCTTCCTTGGATGTACAAGACTTCTGAATTTGATATATGATCATGTCTTCACCCCCCAAACAAATATCACCTAGGGCTTTCTTATCCATTGTTTGCCAATTAGTGATTTTATTGGTAGATACTTGATCACCTATTGTTTTAGGAAGGGTACCATCTACATATTGAAAAACTCCTTTATGCATTAAATGACACCACATTTTGATGGAACATGTAGCATAGTTATGTGGAGTTAATTTTGGAAACTTAAAATTTCCCATGATGCATAAAATGAAAGAAAACAAAAAAAAAGAGGAACAGAACACCAAGAACACCCCCACTTTTCACTCAATCAAGAAACGCCCCCAAAAAGATGCTTTTGGCACTTTATATGTAGTGTGTTTACAATGGCCACTTGCCAATTTTGGCCTTAGTGGACTTTTGATTTTGTCTTTTTAAAACTTCCTTATGGAGTTCAAAACTAGAAAATTACAATCTATCTCAGATATGCAACAATTCTGAAGATATATCAAAGCATTACAATGTAGAAAAGGACCTAATTCTAAAAGTGACACTTTTGTCCACACAACCTTATAATCTGATTGTAGATCTAGAAAGTATATGAAAAATAACACATTTTCAAAAAAATAGAACCTATTTTCATGTCTAGATGAGCCCGTACAAAGTATTTGAAGTTACAAAATGCAAGATTAGATAGGTACACTCACCAAAAGATGCAATTTTTGACAAATCTATGCATCAAAACCAAAAAGGAACTACACCAATCAAAAGCTTAAGAAATTCTACCAAAAATTAAAAAAATTTCACTTAATTCAAAGTCTAGATGACATAGATATGGCCTCCCAAAGTCGAACTGTCAAATCAAAAATCAATCTAGAGAGGGGTTTGATCAACAAAAGATGAGGTTAAATTTGATGGTCATATGGCTGTCACAATAGTTCTATTTTGCCTCTGGATGACAATTAGATGATTGTCAATTTTAGGATAGTGGATTGCTAGCATCAGCATACTCAGGCCCCTCTAATGATGTCACATTGACATCATCATCATATGAATTGTACAAAGAAACATGTGTCTGCTGAGTTGGCATATAGATGTCTGCATATACTGCTGACATGTTTCAAGGAGGATGTGGCAGTCATGATATAGGCAAGGAGGACGTGGCAGGCCATGTATCTAAGTGTTTTCGTGTTTAGTGGTTAGGATGTAGCTTTGGGGTATGATCCAAGGTGGCAGATCCATGTCATGATGTGTACAAAAATCATGACAAGCATAGAGTGAGCATCATGGAGGATGCATGGTAGCGTTAGTAGCGAGCACGTATCTTAATAGAGGGTAGGAAAATAGTTACTTTGGCAACATTTTGAAAAGGTGCCAGAATGATTTATCAGGGCCGAATCTCAAAGTTTTTGTTGCTAGAGGCTCTTATTAGAGTTGGGAAATAGAATACCACTAGAGGGATTCTATTTAGTCACACATGCATAGGTGAACTACATGTAATGTAGTTTAAAAAAGAAAGTCAACGAAGTGAAAATAAAAATGAGCACTGGTTCTTGTGTTGTAGTCAGCAAAAATTTGTGGAAGCCGCTAGTTAGTGGGTTCCCTTGCCAAATTTGGATACGTCGAATTGTGATGACTTGAAACTGGATTTGTCCAGTGTAAGCCAACAATTGTAAGTGTTGTTTGCCAAGTGATAACTAGAATATTTTGAATTCATAAGGAATATTCTCTACGGGAGTTGGGGTGTCCTTGCCCAGTTCTTGCAAAAAAAATTCTCTGCAGGGGCCTATAGGGCCGATTTTTTTTCAAAAAATACCCAATTCAAAAATAATGCAAAGAATAATTAAAATTTAGATCTGAAAATAAAATTTGCAAATTGAATAAATGACCATACCCAGTTTGCAAATTGGGCCTTCGAGTGTCGATTTGTAAAAAGAAATTGCCTCAAAATTGACTTTGGCCTAGCATAGGCAAATTTATAGCTGATTTTCTCTGAATTGACATTCTAGATGCAATGGTGAGATCTGTTCTGGCTCTAGATGCTCCAAATTTTTGCAAATTCTCTAGATTTGGGTCAAGGTGCTGAAGCAAGATCAGTCTCAAATGGCTATATGAAGAGAATCTCCTCAAGCTTTGATACCAGGTAAGAATTTTCCTTAGCAAAAAATTCACCCAAGACCAAGGAACTCAAACACAAGCATAATAGTAGACCAAAAAGAGTATGATCAGAATGATGATATAATATTCATTCAATATGGATGTAAGTACACTAGGAGTGTCTATATATAAATGTTAGAAATGCTTTAGAATAACTGAGAGGAGGGGGGGCGAATCAATTATTCAAGGTCCAAATGTCCTATTCAAACTTTTTCACTAAGTGCAGTGAACCTATTAAACCATTCATTCATCCAAGCTAAAAACATTCTTATTCAACAAGTTACCATAAATCAACATGCAAGCATAACACATGAAAGATCAACACATAACACAGTGATTTACGTGGAAACCCAATTTGAGAAAAATTTCCAATAACATGCTACTCAATTCTCACTCTTTTGAAGTGATGCCCTATGAAAGGCCTGCCCTGTTAAAGGCTTACAACACATTGTTAAATGTGACCTTGTTAGAGAATTTATCCACCCTGTTAGAAGTGGGCCTTGTTAGAGAACTTTAGAGCATTCACTTGGAATGCCATCCTATTAAAGGATTTACAAATGGCTATTAAACCAAACTATGTCCATAGGATTTCCATATCTAATACATTTGCTAGAGAGTATTAGAAAATCTTTGACTTGATTACAACATACAACTTAACTTGCAGATCTTAGATCACTTCTTAGCTTATACTATTGCCTAGCTTTCAGTCTCTGCAACCCTTGACAGCTTGCCCTCCTTTCAATGTCAGTCTTCTTGAGTCTCCATGCTCACTATACCAGTACAATCATCTCTTCTTGACCACTTATTGAAGTAGACCCTCTGTGCTCTTCCTTCTCCTAGATGTCTACTCCTTGACACCCTTCTACTCACTTTGCAATTTGGCACTCTAGCAACAACATTTGCTTCTTGGTCTATGACTCCTTAAATAGAAGTCTTAGAGTTCTTTTTCCTGCTCGATTCTTCCATCCTTTAATTTCAATTCATATGGATTAGGTAGGATTCATTGTATCTAACCCATATTTTGTTTCCTCTAGAAACTTCTTGAATAATCCTTTTAAATTCACCCAAAAATGGTTTACATAGAATTTTGTGCCACCAACTCATCATCCTTATCCTCCAACTTGTTCACAAAATTCAAGGTAACCACTATGTCAGCTTAGATTTGGTGAATCTTCATCATTTAAAATAATGTAGTAGCTTGACACTATTGAAATACTAGTGCTCGACACTTACTATGTTACTCGGCTCCAACTATGTTTTTATTGATGCTTGACACCTGAAGTTCACTCGACACCAACTAAGATTTTCTAATGCTTGGCACGTGATACTTTGCTTGGCACTTGAACTTCACTCGGCACCTAAAGATCACTCGACACACATTAGATTTTTCTTTTTCTCGGCTCCAACTAAAAATTTGCTTGGCTTCAACTAGCTTTCTTGGCACCCACTAAATGAACTTAGTTTAAGCTTTGCAATCAACCTTTTTACAACTTATTCCTCCAATGTTTCTAAGTGTGACCAACCTCTGTGTCTTTGAGTATGTTATCAATACATCATTTAACCATTATCTCAACTAATCCTTGTACTTCATTACAATATTATAACTCAAACTTTCCCGTAGGTGCTCTTGTTACATCTTGTTGATTAAATCATCTTCATCAATCAACTAATTGACAGTACTTGGATCATATAAGAAATTGTCATTCCTATACATAGTAGGTTTGACATCAATGACAAAAAAATGATTGAAAAAATTCTTTTTACAACAATCTCCCTCTTTCAATCATTCTTCTTCATCAATGATCTTTTTAATCAGATTTCCAACAATCTCCCTCTTTAACATTGATGGCAAACCAAATTGATCAACCATCAGACTAAACTATTTAACCAAATGCTAACTAGGTTAAAAACAGTAAGTCAAATACCAAAAAGTAATTGTATTACCATCACCATCAGTTTTCACATCTCCCTTTCTTGACCTACTATCTTGATTGCTTCATTTCAACTTCTCCCTCTTAGCTATTATATCCTCTTTCTTTGTTTTCTCCCTCTATATGCATTGTCTCCCTCTTAGCTATTGTATCCTCTTTCTTTGTTTTCTCCCTTTGTATGCATTGCTCATCTTTTGCTATTTTCTATTTTGGTTAGCTTCTTCATCTTCTCCCTTAATTTTTTGATCAAAGCATTTATCCATTGAATTTTCTCTTGTTGTTGATCAGTTTCTCTGCTCTTTCTCCCTCTTTGACAACAATTCCAAAGACATACTATTTTAGCATCTTAATATGCAAGTGTATCTTTTGTAGTTTCTTCACTTTCTCCCTTTCTCACCTTGCTTGTGATTGATTTGGAACTTCAACACTTCAATTACTTCAAGCATGATCCTAAAGTAATCATCCTCTGTATCAATGTGTAAAATCTTCAATCAATTAGCTCATTTGATGCAAGGTAGTCTTGTTTATTCTTAAGTAGCCTTAGTTAGGGGTATCACCCCTAAATTACCTCTAAGATACTCAAATGCATCTTTAGGTAGTGCTTTTGTGAAGATGTCAACAATTTGTTCCTTTGAGCTTACATATTCCATCTTCACTTCTTTTTCTTCCACCAATTCTCTTACATAGTGATACTTAATTGTAATGTGCTTGGTTTTGACATGTATTACAGTGTTCTTTGATATGTTGATAGAACTTGTATTATCACAATAAAGTATCATAGGCTCATTCACCTCTTCGTTCATACCTTGCAAAAAATGTTTGATCCATACAATATTGGTGCAATTAATAGCAGCTACAACATATTTAGCTTCTGTAGTAGACTATGAGGTACAACTTTTCTTTTTGTAGGTCCATGTAATCAATCTTTTTCCCAAGAAAAGTGCTCCTCCACTAGTGTTTTTTCTGTCATCAATATCACCTCCCCAATCTGCATCAGTGTAGGCCCTTAATTCAAACTTTTCACTTCTCTTGTAATACAAATCAAAGTCATCAGTTCCTTTTAGGTACCTCAGTATTCTCTTTACTGCCATCAGGTGATTTTCTCTTGGATTTGTAGAAAATATTGCCACTATTCCAACAACTAATGCAATTTTTGGTCTACTATGTACAAAATTTTGCAACTTTTCAATCATTGATCTATACATTATCTAATTCACTTCAGCTAACTCATCATGCTTTGATAACTTATGTCTTGTTGCGATTGGTGTGCTAACTAGTTTTGAGTCCTCCAATCCAAATGTCTTGAGTATCTCCTTGATGTATTTTGATTGGGTCACAAATATGCCATGCTTCAATTGATGTACTTGCAATCCAACAAAGAATTTGATTTCTCCAAACATTGATATTTCAAACTCTTGTTTCATTTGATCAGCAAAATATTTGCATAGAACATCTTTTCCTCCAGATATTATATCATCAACAAAAATTTTTGATATCAAAATATCTTTATCTTTTTCAGCTTTGATATACAAGTTGTTGTTATCATCTATTCTCTCAAATTCTATCTTCACAAGATATTTGTATAGTCTCTCACACCATGCTCTAGGTGCTTGCTTCAAACCATAAAGTGCTTTGTGTAGTTTGTAGACCATGTCTTTATTCTTGTCATCAATAAATCCCTCTAGTTGTTCTATGTAGACTTCCTCTTCTAGTATACCATTCATAATAGAAGACATCAAATCCATTTGGTAGACTTTGAAACCTTTGTATGCAACATATGCAAGTAGAGTTCTTACTCCTTCCATTCTTGTGACAGGGGCAAATGTTTTCCCAAAATTCAATCCTTCTTCTTGTGCATAGCTTTTGCAAACTAATCTGGCTTTGTTTCTTGTTATTTCACTATTTTCATCAAGTTTGTTCCTAAACACCCATTTGGTACCAATTATATTCTTATCAGTTGGTCTAGGAACTAGGGTCCAAGTTTTTTTCTTCTCAATCTAATCTATCTCCTCTTTCATAGCTTTATACAAGTCATCATCTTGTAGTGCATATTTCACTATTTTGGGCTCAACCTGTTGGCATTATATTGTATTTTTCATTAGTGACAACACTTATTCTATTTTGAATGATTACCAAGTTCATCACTTAGTCTATAGTGTATACCGAACATTCAGTGGTTACCTCATAGGTTCATCACTTAAGCAGTTCACATCGAACATTTCTATAGCTACCGAGTGAATGTATAATCCAATAGTATCTACTGAGTCTATAGTGTTCACTGAGCTTCATAGTGTTTATTGAGTCATTAGTTTGTATGATGGAAGCCAGTGTTTACTGAGTGATGGAAGTATAGTGTTTACCGAGTGAAATTAAGGTATATGAAGGATTCAGTTTTTACTGAGTGACACTATATCTACCAAGTCTCCAATGGTTACCGAGTTCCAAGCTATGTTGTGTTGTTATTATGGAATGAGCTTCTACTTCTACCGAGTGCATGACGATGCTGAGTAATGCAGTGGATGTAGTGTATCAGAAGGTCACCAAGTCAGCTTGAAGAACCTGAGTTTTTTACTGTTTGGCTGACTCAATAATATTTTGTTCACTTGTGTTTTGGCTAACCTTGCAATTTTAATTATTGGAATGGTATATATGTAATGTATCATATCATTTGCAAAAAAAGGAATATGTTTTCTATGGACATGAATATGTAATAAAGGTCTACAAGGAGCAGTAAAGATTCATCAGTCACAAGTGGTGATCTGTACTTCAAGGATCTAATCAGCAATCAAGTTGTAAGTAGATCCACTATTTCATCCTAACAAATGAATCAATTTTTTAAATCCTTTAACAAGGTAGACTTAACAACCTTTGTATAAATCTCCTAGTAGAGTGCATACTTCATTGTATGTTTGTAAATCCTCTAACAAGGTGGATCTAGCAATCCAAATTGCTCTTAATAGGGAAGATCATTAGAAGTGATCAATGTAAGCTCTAACAAGCTAACTTCATACTACAATAACAAAGTTTTGTGGGTATCATCCCCACCCTAGTTTTACTTTCTATTTGGAAGGTTTCTGGGTCACCAAATCACTGTGTACATGTGTTATGAATGTTTGATCTCTCATACATGTAGTAGATTAGATGAATGAATGGTGAATAATATATATGGTTAAAGTGCTGAACTCTATTAAAGTTTTGAAGTTACTGATTCACCCCTCCCCTCTCACTAACTTGTCATATCTTAAATATTTTCAACAATTGGTATCAGAGCTTTGTGGTTCTCAGGACAAAGTTTGACAGCTTGAGAAAAGATCTAAAGGACAAATGGAGATATTCAGACTTGATAAAGCAATTGAAAATGAAAAGCTAGATCTGAAAATGGCCATGGCTCAACTCAAAGAAGAAAAGGAGCATCTTTCTCAATCCCTAAAGAGAAGGAAGGAACTTGCAAGACAAACGAATGACCATCAGTATGTTGAAGAAAAGATTGAAGACATTTTATCATCAACCAGTTCAGATGAAGCTAATGAAGTAATCAAGGAACTCCTAGCAAAGAATGGCTCTTTGTAGGAAGAAGTAAGAAAGCTTAAAAGAGAACAAGAAATCCAATCAATTAGGCTATGTGAAGTTTTGGAATAGAGAAACAAGGAAAATGAAGACTTGGAGGCAAGAAATAATCAATCCCTTCAGCATGAAGACCTTATGGATCAACTATCTAATGCAAATGAATAAATTATGAATCTGATATCTGAAAATGAAAGCCTAAGGAATGATTTAATCACTGAAAGAAAAATCAATGAAAGCTTACAAAGTGACTTGAGATCTAAAAGACAAATCAATGAAAGTTTGGAAAATGACTTAGTCGCTGAAAAGTAAGTCAATGAAAGGATAATGAAATCTCAAGCAGACATGACTCAATTAAATCAACAAAGTGAGCAGAATCTTCATAGACAAAAGGGTAAAGTAGGACTAGGTTATAAGGAAGAAGGTGAAACCTCCAAACAAGGTGCCCAAAGGAATCAAAGACCTACTTGCAATCACTGTAGTAAGTTAGGTCACACATCAAACAAATGTTGGAGCAATAGAAAAGGTAAATTCAATGGTAAATGCTACAATTTCAACCAACATGGTCATAAAGCTAATGAATGCAAGGAGAAACCAAAATTTGAAGGAAATTGTCACAAATGCAAGAAGCATGGTCACAAGGCATTCCAATGCATATCTAAATAATTCAATCCAACTAAACAACTTGTTAAAGCATTATTTGGATGGAACTACAATACCTGGTGCAGATGTCATTATTGTGGAGAATATGGACATATTGGTATAAACTATGCAAGATATCACCTAAGGAAGAAGGACACTACTGTAAGGTGCTATACATGCATAGAACTCAGTCATATAGCTAAAAACTACATGAACATAGGAAGAGTTGAAGATGAAAAGAAAGCTAAAGCAGATACTATTCGAAAGTAGATGAGGCAATAGTGGATTCCTAAATCTACTAAGCAAGATAGTTCAAATGATGGCAATATCACTCAAGAAGTGGGCAAATCCACCATTTCCAATTAGATTAATCATAAAGGAGGATCTGGAACTGTATCATCAAGCTATATCTAGAGTAGTTCTAAATGCAAGAAAGCAAAAGATACAATCAATATTTCAGATACAAAGGGTCACAAGAAATCAAGTCATACCGAGAAAAGTCAGTCTTAGACTCAACCGAGCTAGGTCGGGAGTAACTAAAGTTTTGTTTGATCACTGAGTTGTAAGCTTCTACCAAGTAAGTGAATGAATGATAGCCTATCAAGAACTATTTCATCTCATCTACCTTCATACCAAGCATTTATGGAAAAAAAATTTGTCAAAAGGGCAGAATTTGATTTCATTCTTCACCGCGATTACAGAGCTAAGAAATTTCCAGCAATTCCAAAGTAATTCCAAGTGATTTCAAGCGATTTCCTAGTGAAGGACTTGTTCAAAAATTTCTATCTTTTACCGAGCATCAATGGCATCCGGGAGTAGCAGCAGCACCAAGGCAAAAAGAGGTTTAGAAATTCTAGTCAAAGGTGTGGAGTGGAAGGCACCAAATTTTAAGCTAGTTCCAGTAATCATAGAATCACTCAACCCTAATGGACCTTAATCGCAAACTCCACCAAGGGTACATCTTATCAATGATATTCATACTCACTTTAGATATTCTATTCAAGAGATTGAAAACCTAGAAATGGACAATGCCCTAGGAGAAATGAGTGTTGATGGCTCTTTAAAACCCGAGCATAAGCATCTAGAGACCAAAGGGTTAACCCATGTCTCGCATATGCCAATAAGTTTCCAAAATAAGTGGATCAAGTACATACTCAGTTGTGTTCACATTGGGCAATTATGGTTAGAGTAGCCAGTGTTAATCACCAAGAAGATGATTCATAAGATTACTGGTCTCCCATACTTAGCAAAGCCAAAACCACCAAAACCCTAGGTTAGGAGGAGTTACAGAAGAAAACCCTAGTTGAGTGAGATGGTAGAGGTTTGAGGGTTAGCACTGTATCTGATGTTGAATTAAGATTTGACATTCACATCATTGCCCATAAAATTTATAGCTCCAGTCACCTAAATAGTGTGCCCTATGAGGCTATGGATTTGGCTTTCAAAATTGTAAAGAAGAACCTTGAATTTGACCTGTCAGAATTATTGTTGAGACAATTGAACAAAAACATGGACAACATAAGGACTTCAAAGAACAATCCCTACAAATTCAGTTCTCTATTGACTTGTTTATTTTTCTATGTTCAAAAATTCTTTCCATCAAAGAGATCAGTTGTATGGAGAAAGGACATCCCAATTCTATATCAGATTAATGATTTTATTGCTAAAATGGGTGAAAATTTTGAAAAGGTTATGGATAATTATTTTGAAGATTTCAAGGAAAGAATGAATAATAGGTTCTGAATTCCACCAAAACTGGTTGAAGATTACAAAGATGATGTATGCTTTATGGTTGATTGTGATAAAGTATACATTTAGGCAGTCAAGCCTCGAGTTGCATGGGTGAAACCTCTTCCTTATGAGGTTAATATTGATGAAGCCAGGGACATTATTGAAGCATTGGTGAATGAGCTAGTAGATCCAAAGCAACCAATTTTTGGAACATATGATGAGGTAAAGGACAAAATTGAGCTTGAAATCAAGCTACCCTAGGCCATAAGCAAAGGAAAGAGGAAGACAACCAAATTGAAAACTAAACCCAGCCCTCTTATGCTTACTGAAGGAAAAGATGAGGATGAAGAAGAGGAACATGAACTAGAAGATAAAGAGGAAGAATCAGAAAAGGAGGTAGAGCCAATCAAGAAGAAGGGCAAGGTAATCATTACCAAGCCACCCAAAGCCTCCACAGTTGTATTCACAAGCAGAGAAAAAGGTAAGAACAAAGGTGAAGTAGTGTTCAACAAGCTCCAATTGACCTTCCAAGAAAGATGGAAACAATTGGAAGAGGGAGCTAGCATGACAAATTTCAAGGCATTGAAATTTGAAACAAGGACTGATGTAGAGAAAATGTAGATTGAGGAACTGGTACTTAACAAGATGGGAAAATGGAAATACTCCCCAGACCAACTTGCCTCTCAAATCTCCAAAGAGATATTGGAGAGATTGCAACCAAGGTAGGAGTGAGCCACCCAAATAGCCAAATAAATATATGAGCAATCCTTGAAGAATCTTCTACCAAGTCTTACTGAAGAAGAAATAAGGGCAGCAATGAAGAACAATGAAGGTAAAATGGTGATTAGATTTCACACATGTTTGATTTTAATTAAGGACATTGAGCATGTTGTAAGAGATGCAACAAACATGTGGAAGAACATCTATCATCTGCATAAGCCCACTAATGATCTTGTTGAAATCAAGGATGATGATAGCAGTGATAGTGATGATTTTGATAACACTCCATCTATTATAGTTTCACCAGGAGAGCTGCATGCACTAATGAAATTAAAAGAGGAAGAAGACAAGGAGGAAGAAGCACTTGAGGAAGAAAAAGATGAAGAAGATCTAGTAAAAAATGTAGTAGAAGTTATTACATCCCTTCCTCACTCTCCACCAAAGACTGTCACATCTACTATGGAGATAGCTTCTGCAAGTGAGACTGTGAGCACAATTGCCACATCAATAGCTCAATCTTCACCAACCTCCTCCAAGCTCTAGGTACCTCAAACAGATGTGCCAAGCACTTCATCTACTAAGCTGTCTGTCACCTCTTCAGCTATCGAGTCAGCCTCCTTAGCTCCTTCATCATCAATGAGTGTACCAGTAAGTTACACAATTTTGTTTTCATCAATTCTAGAAAGTTCTACAATTTTTTTCTCATCAGCATTATTTGTATCCACTTCAACTCCAGTCAGTTCAGATACTGCTATGAGTGTATCATCATTTTTGGGAAGTGTTTCAATTTTTTATCCAATTAGTACTTCTGTTGATATTAAATCTTTGAGTCCTATCCCATTTTTCACTACTAGCCCTTCTATCTCTACTATTGTGTCTATTCCTAAGGTCAAACTAGTCATCACCAAAGTCAAAAAAAAGCATCCATTAAAACTTCTGATCACTAGAAAGGAAATTGGAGAAGACATTGACTTAGACACAGAAATAGTAATTCCAAAGATTGATTGTGACACTGCTACCATTGAAGAGATGAGGTTAGCTAGTCAACTCATAGAGATGAAAGCTACATAGAAATAGTTAAGATCACAAAGGCATAAGGAATACAAAATAACTGAGAATCCCAAAGATATAATTATAGGTGCTATAGGTATTGAAGTAGATTCTACTCAACATATTTTGATTTAGTTAGAAGAGGCTATATAGAAATTTAATGAAGATTCTTTCAGACAAGAGAAACTTATCAACAAAGCTGAAAGGAAATTTGATAATAAGGTGCTAGAGCATGTTGCTCAAAAGATAGCAATCAAGCAAGTTAATTTGTCAACATTTTTGGGTAATTTTGAAAATTCTTTTAATAATGTAGCATCACTTTTTGCCAAACGTTGTGATGGTTCTGCTTTCACTAAAGAAATAAAGGATAAGCTAAATAAGATTGACATTGATATGCAATCAAGTGCATCCAAGTTAAAGGTGGACTCCTCCTCCACAATCTCCCATCACACCAAGATTAGATATCTAGTAGATGTTTAGGAAGAACTATTGAGAGAGGAAGCAAGGATCTAGTCTACACTCATAGACATCTAGAATATGATCCTTCCTATCATGGACACAATGTAGAAACATACTGCTCGTTGCAAAAGATTTGTCCAAGATCAAAACTTCTCAGTGGCTAATTACATGATCCATCTATCAATAGAAGTTCAAATTTCTCTCTCCACCTGTCAAATTTTGCAACAGACTTGGGATAATACTTTTTCCATCATACTTAAGGTACATCAAGATTTTCCATCTCACTTTGGTGTAACCATATAAACTATATATATGTAGTCTTTTGGCATTATTGTCAAAAAGGGGGAGAGATTCAACATAATAAATGGGAAAGTTATCAGTATAAGTGATAGGGAGAGTTAGCACTCATTAGAATTAGCATGTGTACATAAGTGTCTTTGTATATACATCATCAAGAAGATATATGTAGAAAGGTATACATAGCAATTCTACAAAGATGTACATATGTTTTGGCTTATAAGTGTTTTGTCACTAATGCCAAATGGGGAGATTGTTGGCATTATATTGTATTTTTCATTAGTGACAACACTTATTCGATTCTAAATGATTACCGATTTCATCACTCAGTCTACAGTGTATACCAAGCATTTAGTTGTTACCTCATAGGTTCATCACTTAAGCAGTTCACACCGAACATTTCTACAGCTACCGAGTGAATGTGCAATCCAGTAGTATCTACTGAGTCTACAGTGTTCACCGAGCTTCGTAGTATCTATCGAGTCTACAGTGTTCACCGAGCTTCACAGTGTTTACTGAGGCATCAATTTGTATGATGGAAGCCAATGTTTACCGAGTGATGGATGTATAATTTTTATTGAGTGAAATCAAGGTAAACGAAGGATTCAATTTTTACCGAGTGATACTATATCTACCGAGTCTCCAATGGTTACTAAGTTCCAAGCTATGTTGTGTGGTTAGTATGGATTGAGCTTCTACTTCTAACGAGTGCATGACGATGTTGAGTAATGCAGTGGATGCTGAGTATCAAAAGGTCATCAAGTCAGCTTGAAGAACCCAAGTTTTCTATTGTTTGGCCAACTCAGTAATATTGTGTTCACTTGTGTTTTAGCCGACCTTGCAATTGTAATTATTGGAATGGTATATCTGTAATGTAGCATATCATTTGCAAAAAAAGGAATATGTTTTATATGTACATGAATATGCAATAAAAGTGAATTAACAGCAGAGCAGAGTATTCAGCAAGGTCTACAAGGAGCAGTAAAGATTCATCAGTCACAAGTGGTGATCTGTACTTCAAGGATCTAATCAATAATCAAGTTGTAGGGTATGTGCAAGATCATGGTGTACGAAACTATGGCCTTAAGTGGCAGTGAAAAATCAACAAATCAAGTTTATGTCAACTTGACACATAATTTTAAAGTGGTTATGGACTTTATATCAAAAAGTTGTAAGAAAATGATATGTAATAAATTGAATGTAATTTCTAAACTACCAAGCCTTATTAGGAGAAAAAAATAATTAATTGGTCAAAAGTTTGAATTTTAATGCAGTACTAAGAAAATTTCAGGGCGAAAATAAAAAGTAGGTGTATGTCTGACCACCTTAATCAAAATCAAATCATAATATTTTTTTAATATAATTATAGATATGAAAAGTAGACTCATGCCTGGATGTGACGCATATTTTTTGATATTTTTATTCCAAATAAATAATTAACTATGAATTTTCTACCAAAATTTTTTCGGAAAAAAAAGTCCCGTGTCTGACCACCCTAACTAATAGAAAATTTTACCAAATTAATTTTTTTTTCTTATACTAGCCGAAGTATAGAATGTGACGCAACTTTTAGATTTAAAAAATGTTATACCGTTTGAAAGTTATAGCTATTTTTCAATCAGTATGTCAATCAGCACTTTACAATTATCTTCATTGATAAT
Organism: Cupressus sempervirens; assembly: GCA_028749045.1. Taxonomy (NCBI): domain Eukaryota; kingdom Viridiplantae; phylum Streptophyta; class Pinopsida; order Cupressales; family Cupressaceae; genus Cupressus; species Cupressus sempervirens. The sequence goes on along the minus strand of CM053791.1, from coordinate 630,327,796 downwards.
TAACTAATAAATACTTATTGAACTCAAAATTTGATAGAAATTATATTTATGGAATCTAAAGATCGATATTAAAAAACCCTTTTCTTTTTATTAAATTTCGATCAAAATAACATTGTCAGACGGCTACCCGAAGTCTGAGTATCACTAAAACCCTCTTCAAACACGTCTTTTGGGTTGACGGGGTAGACTTGGTATTTACCAAGCCTAATCGGATATCTGATCATAAATCAAATATCTGATTCAAAATTAGATATCCGATATGTTGGGTGGGAATATTTAAAATCTCAACCCATTTTGGAGAGAAAATTGGGTTTAAACGTCACAACTTATTATTTCTAAATTATTTCACTTATATTACTTTGTAAAGATGAATTTTAATACATTATATATATATAGTAATGTAATGTAAAGATATAAGATATAATCTAACAATATATACTAATATATTATGTTAATCTTATTACAATCTATAAATATAATTTATATTATTATTATTTTTACTAAATATAATAACGTAATATTTTCATTAAATATAATATGTATTATATATATTATTATATTAATATGTATGTTATTAATATATATATAAAATACTATAATATTTTCATTAAATATAATAAAGTAATACATATATATGTTATTAATCTATATATAATAATGTAATATTTTTATTAAATATAATAATGTAATATATATATATATATATATATAATTATATTAATATGTATGTTATTAATAGATATGTATATTATTAATATATATGAGTCAAAGGGGGTCATAGGTCAACCATTGACCCCCTTTGACGCAATAAACGATGACATATGTCCTTAGGGGTCCTAAGAGCCCTAGGGAAATATTACAATAGTTAATATGGGTCAAAGGGGGTCATAAGGTGACCTATGACCACTTTTGATCGATTAAATGACGATATATGTCCATACGAGTCCTAGGACCTCGAGGGACATATTTGAATCGTTCATACGGGTCAAAGGGGGTCATAGGGTGACCTATGACCCCGTTTGACCCATTAAATGATGACATATATCTCTAGGGGTCCTAGGACCCCTAGGGATATATTCGAATGGGTAATATGGGTCAAAGGGGGTCATAGGTCCCTTTGACCCATTAAATGACGACATATGTCCCTAGGGGTTCTAAGACCCCTAGGGACATATTCGAATGGGTAATATGGGTCAAAGGGGGTCATAGGGTGACCTATGACTTGCTTTGACCAATTAAATGAAAACATATGTCTCTAGGGGTCCTAGAACCCCTAGGGACATATTCAAATGGGTAATATGGGTCAAAAGGGGTCATAGGGTGACCTATGACCCCCTTTGACCCATTAAATGACAACATATGTCGGTAGGGGTCCTCGGACCCCTAGGAACATATTCGAATGGGTCATATAGGTTAAAGAGGGTTTTGACCCATATGAACGATTCAAAAATGTTGCTAGGGGTCCTAAGACCCCTATGGACATATTCGGAACGTTCATATGGGTCAAGGGGGTCATAGGTGACCTATGACCCCCTTTGATCCATTAAATGATGACATATGTCTCTAGGGGTCTTAGCACCCCTAGGGACATATTCAAATTGTTCATATGGGTCAAACGGGGTCATAGGGTGACCTATGATCCCCTTTGACCCATTAAACGATGACATATGTCTCTAGGGGTCCTATAACCCCTAAGGACATATTCGAATCGTTCATATGGGTCAAAGGGGGTCATAGGGTGACCTATGACACCCTTTGACCCATTAAATGATGACATATGTCACTAGGGGTCCTAGGACCCCTAGGGACATATTGGAATCCTTCATATGGGTCAAAGGGGGTCATAGGGTGAACTATGACCCCCTTTGACCCATTAAATGACGACATATGTCCTTAGAGGTCCTATAACCACTAGGGACATATTTGAATCGTTCATATGGGTCAAAGGGGGTCATAGGTCCAGTATTGACCCCCTTTGATGCATTAAATGACAACATATATCTTTAGGGGTCCTAAGAGCCCTAGGGACATATTACAATGGTTAATATGGGGCAAAAGGGGTCATAAGGTGACCTATGACCCCTTTTGATTGATTAAATGATGATATATGTCCCTACAGGTCTTAAGACCCCGAGGGACATATTTGAATTGTTCATATGGGTCAAAGGGTGTCATAGGGTGACCTATGACCCCCTTTGACCCATTAAATGATGACATATGTGACATATTCAAATGGGTAATATGGGTAATATAGGACCCCTAAGGACATATGTCATCGTTTAATGGGTTAAAGGGTGTCATAGGTCACCTTATGACCCCCTTTGACCCATATGAACGATTCGAATATTTCTCTAAGGGTCTTAGGACCCCTAAGAAAATATTTGAATTGTTCATATGGGTCAAAGGGGGTCATAGGGTGACCTATGACCCCCTTTGACCCATTAAACGATGACATACCCCTTTGACCCATCTGAATGATTCGAATATGTCCCTAGGGGTCCTAAGACCCCTAAGAAAATATTTGAATCGTTCATATGGGTCAAAGGGGGTCATAGGGTGACCTATGACACCCTTTGACCCATTAAACGATGATATATGTCCTTAGGGGTCCTAGGACCCCTAGGGACATATTCGAATCATTCATATGGGGTCAAAGGGGTTCATTGGATGCCCTATGACCCCCATTGACCTATTAAATGATGACATATGTCCCTAAGGGTCCTAGGCACATATTCAAATATGCCATATGGATCAAAGGGGATCATAGGGTGCGTTATGATACCTTTTGACCCATTAAACGATGACATATGTCGCTAGGGGTCCTCGGACCCCTAGGAACATATTCGAACGGGTCATATGGGTCAAAGGGGGTCATAGGGTGAGCTATGACCCCCTTTGACCCATTAAACAATGACATATGTCGCCAGCGGTCTTCGGACCCCTAGAAAAATATTCGAATGGGTCATATGGATCAAAGGGGGTCATAGGGTGACTTATGACCCCCTTTGACTCATTAAATGATGACATATGTCGCTAGAGGTCCTCGAACCTCTAGGAACATATTCGAATGGGTCATATGGGTGAACCCTATGACCCCCTTTGACACATTAAATGATGACATATGTTGCTATGGGTCTTAGAATCTCTAGGGACATATTCAAATTGTTCATATGGGTCAAAAGGGGTTATAGGGTGACCTATGAGACCCTTTGACCCATTAAATGATGACATATGTCTCTAAGACCCTTAGGGACATATTCGAATTGTTCATATGGGTCACCCTATGACCCCCTTTGACCCATTAAACATCGACATATGTCTCTAGGGTTCTTAGAACCCTTAGGGACATATTTGAATTGTTCATATGGGTCAAAGGGGGTCATAGGGTGACCTATGACCCCCTTTGACCCATTAAATGATGACATATGTCTCTAGGGGTCTTAGAACCCTTAAGGACATATTCAAATCATTCATATGGGTCAAAAGGGGTCATAGGGTGACCTATGACACCCTTTGACCCATTAAACGATGACATATGTCCCTAAGACCCCTAGAGACATATTCAAATCATTCATATGGGTCAAAAGGCATCACAGGGTGACCTATGACCCCCTTTGACCTATTAAACACCGACATATGTCTCTAGGGGTCCTAGAACCCCTAAGGACATATTTGAATCATTCATATGGGGCAAAGGGGGTCATAGGGTGACCTATGACCTCCTTTGACCCATTAAACGATGACATATGTCTCTAGGGGTCATAAAACCCCTAGAGACATATTCAAATTTTTCATATGTGTCAAAGGGGGTCATAAGGTGACCTATGACCCTCTTTGATCCATTAAACAAAAACATATGTCACTAGGGGTTCTTGGACCCTTAAAAATATATTCGAATGGGTTATATGGGTCAAAGGGGGTCATAAGGTGACTTATGACCCCCTTTGACCCATTAAACGATGACATATGTCGCTAGGGGTCCTAAAACCCCTAGGGACATATTCAAATTGTTCATATGGGTCAAAGGGGGTCATAGGGTGACCTATGACCCCCTTTGACCCATTAAACGATGACATATGTCTCTAGGGGTCTTATAACCCCTAGGGACATATTCAAATCATTCGTATGGGTCAAAGGGAGTCATATGGTGCCTTATGACTCTCTTTAACCCATTAAACGATGACATATGTCGCTAGGGGTCCTCGAACCCCTAAGAACATATTCGAATGGGTCATATGGGTCAAAGGGGGTCATAGGTCACCCCTTGACCCATTAAATGATGACATATGTCGCTAGAGGTCCTCAAGCTCTTAAGAACATATTCGAATGGATCATATGGGTCAAAGGGGGTCATAGGGTGACCTATGACCCCCTTTGACCTATTAAATGATGACATATGTCTCTAGGGGTCTTAGAACCCCTAGGGACATATTCAAATCGTTCATATGGGTCAAAGGGGGTCATAGGGTGACCTATGGCACCCTTTGACCCATTAAACGATGACATATGTCCCTAGGGGTCCTAGGACCCCTAAGGACATATCCGAATCATTCATATTGGTCAAAGGGGGTCATAGGGTGACCTATGACCCCCTTTGACCCATTAAGCGATGACATATGTCACTAGAGGTCCTCGGACCCCTAAGAACATATTCGAATGGATTATATGGGTCAAAGGGAGTCATAGGGTGACCTATGACCCCCTTTGACCCATTAAACGATGACATATGTCTCTAGGGGTCCTAGCACCCCTAGGGACATATTCGAATGGGTCATATGGGTCAAAGGATGTCATAGGGTGACCTATGACCCCTTTTGACCCATTAAATGATGACATATGTCTCTAGGGGTTCTAGAATTCCTAGGGACATATTTGAATTGTTCATATGGGTCAAAGGGGGTCACAAGGTGACCTGTGACCCTTTTTGACCTGTTAAACGACAACATATGTCGCAAACATATTCGAATGGGTCATATGAGTCAAAGGGGGTCATAGGGTGACCTATGACCCCCTTTGACCCATTAGACAATGACATATATCTTTAGGGGTCTTATAACCCCTAGAGACATATTCGAATCATTCATATGGGTCAAAGGGGGTCATAGGGTGACCTATGACCCCCTTTGACCCATTAAATGATGACATATGTCTCTAGGGGTCTTAGAACCCCTAGGGACATATTCAAATCATTCATATGGGTCAAAGGGGGTCATAGGGTGACCTATGGCACCCTTTGACCCATTAAACGATGACATATGTCCCTAGGGGTCCTAGGACCCCTAAGGACATATTCGAATCGTTCATATGGGTCAAAGGGGGTCATAGGGTGACCTATGACCCCCTTTGACCCATTAAACGATGACATATGTCGCTAGAGGTCCTTAGACCCCTAAGAACATATTCGAATGGATTATATGGGTCAAAGGGAGTCATAGGGTGACTTATGACCCCCTTTGACCCATTAAACGATGACATATGTCTCTAGGGGTCCTAGAACCCCTAAGGACATATTCGAATGGGTCATATGGGTCAAAGGATGTCATAGGGTGACCTATGACCCCTTTTGACCCATTAAATGATGACATATGTCTCTAGGGGTTCTAGAATCCCTAGGGACATATTTGAATTGTTCATATGGGTCAAAGGGGGTCACAGGTCACCTGTTAAACGACAACATATGTCGCAAACATATTCGAATGGGTCATATGGGTCAAAGGGGGCCATAGGTGACCTATGACCCCCTTTGACCTATTAGATAATGACATATGTCTTTAGGGGTCTTATAACCCCTAGAGACATATTCGAATCGTTCATATGGGTCAAAGGGAGTCATAGGGTGACCTATGACACCCTTTGACCCATTAAATGATGACATATGTCACTAGAGGTTCTCAGAATCCTATGAACATATTCGAATGGGTCATATGGGTCAAAGGGGGTCATAGGGCGACCTATGACCCCCTTTGACCCATTAAACGATGACATATGTCTCTAGGGGTCCTAGAACCCCTAGGGACATATTTGAATTGTTCATATGGGTCAAAGGGGGTCATAAGATGACCTATAACCCCCTTTGACCCATTAAATGATGACATATGTCTTTAGGGGTCCTATAACCCCTAGGGAAATATTCAAATCATTCATATGGGTGAACCCATTAAATGACGACATATGTCTCTAGGGGTCCTATAACCCCTAGGGACAATTGAATTGTTCATTTGGGTCAAAGGGGGTCATAGGATGGCCTATGACCCCTTTTGACAAATTAAATGACGACATATGTCTCTAGGGGTCCAATAAGCCCTAGGGACATATTCGAATCATTCATATAGGTCAAAGGGGGTCATAGGGTGACCTAGGACTCCCTTTGACCCATTAAATGACGACATATGTCGACATATTTGAATCATTCATATCGGTCAAAGGGGGTCATAGGGTGCCCTATGACCCCCTTTGACTTATTAAATGACGACATATATCCCTAAGGGTCCTAGGAACATATTCAAATGGGCCATATGGGTCAAAGGGGGTCATAGGGTGACCTACGACCCTCTTTGACCCATTAAACGATGACATATGTCTTTAGGGTTCCTAGGACCTCTATGGACATATTCAAATCGTTCATATGTATATGGGTTAAAAAATGAAAGGATATATATATATATATATATAGTATTTATACTATTTTATGATAATATAAATAAACATTAAATATTAATATTATCATATCTATAGTAATAATAATAATACTATTATAGCGATAATAATAATATATATATTAATACTATATTATAGCATAATAATAATAATTTAATATAAATAAACACTAAATATTTACACTATTATATCTATAGTAATAATATTAATACTATTATGGGTATAATAATATTGATACTTTAGCTATATTAATACTATTATACTATTAATACTATTATATATTAATACTACTATACTATTAGCTTAGTAGTAAACCAAAGTCGAAAAATTATAGCTAGTTTTGATTTTGATAATATTAATATAATTATGGCAAAAGAGGGAAATTATAGCAAGTTTTCCCTCCAAAAATTCACTTTACAATATCGAATATCCGATTTAGGATCGGATATCTGATATCCGATTTACTGGCACCAATTTTCAATAATTCTCTGTCCCTGCAAACTCGACATCACTTTTTCACCTTTTTTTTTCACGGGTTTTGAAAAAAATCGCATTTTGGGGCCCAACTAATCAAAAAAATTTCAAAAATATAACCTTAGGTGTTCAAATTTGTCATCTGAATGGGGAGCAATAGTCGTCGAAAGGATAAACGCAAAAGGAAGATATCCAATGAAGACATTGCGACATATAGAGAAAGGGACAAAATGGAACACCGAAGAAAAAGATAAGGTATGCTAAATATCAGTGAAGTTGACGATGAATTAATCAAAGGTGAAATCATAGAATCAGATAATGAATATGTACAGTTGGGGAATGAAAATGTACCTATTGAAAATGATAATGCCGAAATTGAAAATTTGGAGAATGACAATTTTGAAAAAAAAAATGCCACCAAGTCATAATCCAAATTGCATAATTGACCATGTCGAAGATGACAATGCACAGGAACCTAATGCACAAGAACCTTACATATCTCCTAATTATAATCGGCATGAAGGTTCTAAAACACCAAAATGGATAATTGAAATTGATGAAACGATTATTGCTAGTTTGGAAGGAAAAAAATTAGAAAGAACCATTCGGTTATGGGCTTCAAGACTATATTAGATGTTTTTTGGCAACAAGACAGTGGTAGAGCAATGTTAGCTTTTCATGCACTTATTAAAGATGCAAAAGATGAGACCTATGCTTTCCAAATTGAAGATTCATGTCAATAAAAAATTGGAAAGAAATGCCATTATAGTGAAGAATCTTTTCAGTGCTCTCAATAGCATTGGAAAAAATAGCAGAGAGAAGGATAATAGAGCTTCTTGAAGGGTCATTACAATGTCTTTGGTAAGTCATCATTTGAGAAAGGGTAGATATATGAGACAGACTTGTATTGATTTGAATCTAAATCGTACTACTTTGAGAAGAGCACTTAGTCGACGAGAGAAAATTGATGATCCTCTTCAAAATGAAACATGGGCATTTGGTTGGAGACTTTCACGTTTTGATAAGAAGCTATCCGACGATGTGATGGAAGAAATTACACAATTTTGGCACTCTAACTCACGAGTATCATCCAATGCTAAAGACATCTTAAAGTTGAGAATTGGCATCAGAGATCGCACGACACATCCTAAACACCATTTAGAAGTAAGTCAAACTATGTTGTTCAAACAATTTAGAGAGAGTCATCCAAGTCTTCATATATCACAAAGGGCTTTTGAATATTTGAAGCTATTTTACTGTGTGCCACTCAAAATTTGAAATAAATGTTGTTGCAAATACCATGTTGAGTTTTCTATGCACCATGAACTATTACACTCCATCTGTTCTACTTTGCATAGTAAAGAAATGTTGGAGGATTGTGGGGCTAGTGGGCTTCCAAAATCATCAAGAGACTTGCTAGATCAATTCTTATGTCATAGAGTTGATGGTTATTCCTTTTATAGAAATGCTTGCTTAAATGAGAAGTGTTCAGAATGTGGTGGCTTATCCAAGTTTGACACATGTTTCCATGAGGGGTGCGAACAAGATCTTGGAAAGACAATACTAAAAAAAAAGGTATATGAAACAGTAAAATACACATTGAAGAGTGGGAGTGAGAGCTCTAGATGTGAATTGGTTGGAAAAGATATCAGTGTGGCTAATTTTATTTCAGATTTCAAGGCAAATATTTTTTACAAGTATGCAAGACATAGTCACAGGTCACAGTGGTTGGATCAACAATTTAGAATGTGTAAGGAGACTTTTCCCATTGGCACTATTATATCAGTTGTTGATTTTGCTGAGAACTACACATTGCAACCTCAAAATGAGACACAATCTCAGTATTACAACTCCATTCAGATTGCAATTTTTGTTCACATAACATATAGACATGCCCCTGATAGTGTGGAAGATAATCGAAAGATTATTAGAGAGTATCATTTTTATATGAGTGATGATAGATCTCACTCTCACGAGTTTGTGCAACATTTTTTTGAGAATTTTTTTGATTTCTTACATGAGCATGCAATTACTATGGATAGACATATCATTTGGTCAGATAACTATACAAGTCAATTCAAGAATGCTCACATGTTTTATTGGTTGTGTAAGATGCACGTAGAGAGAGGGGTGCCTCATATTTGGAGTTTTTTTGAGTCTGACCATGGAAAAGGGGAACATGATGGAGTAGGGGCATGTGTGAAGAGAGCTCTAGTTAAGGAGCAACTGAAGATTTCAACAACAGAGCTTCTTGATGCTCATAGCATTATTGATTGGTGTGGTTTAGCATTATCACAGAGGGGGACTCTTAATTCAGTGGTACGCAGGTTCTTTTGGTTGGTTGAAGAAGGGTCCATAGGTGATAGATCAGATTGTGCTACAGTGAGAGACACATCAAAAATGCATTCATTTCAGAGCTCTAATTCTAGTACATGGACCATTTGGACATGATAACTAGCTTGTTTTTGTCGTACTTGTTTTCAGTGTGATTGGGATCACTGTGATTCAAGTGAGTGGGTGGACACATGGGCTCCACATTATCTTACTCAATTGTCTATCATACCCTCTATCAAAAATGATGACATTGAAAGTTCACTTGAGCATAACCATCTATCAAATCTACTTCAGCCAGGACATGTCTTTGCATTGGTTGCACCACAGGGGAATGATGAGAAATCTGATTATTGGTTAGCACATTGTATAAGAGGCAAACAAAAACTTGCACAATCAATCACATATGATGATGGATTCACGTATCCTACTAGTTTAGTGGTTGTTGCTGGAACATGGCTGCGAACATACATGCTTAGAAGGAATGAAATTCCTACATTCGAAGACTATCAGAAGCACAAAGTAATTTTCATATATTCGCATCTTATTATAGCAACAAATGTAAAGTTATTGAAGCATCAAGGAAGACCAAAAGTAAAAGAACTTTTTACTATTGCTAATGCTGATCATGAAGCCTTGTTGGAGACCCTAAAATAGAGAGAGGACCCTATTGGAATACTCGACTAGGTATATATAATTCTTATGTTATTTTCTTCATAATGATTTAATGATTTAATGATTATCTTGTTTAATACAATAAGTTACTAATTTTTGTATGATATTGGAATGTAGGTACATCATGAAGAGTTGGAGGGGGGTGGTATTGGGGAGAATTTCTAAAATTTATGATGTATTATGATGTAAAATGTGTAGTTTTTTGTATATGGTTTTTGTATTTTGGTAGGTTCTTTGTAAGGAATTATAAGAGGAAGATATTGAACAAGTTCTTTCAAATCATATTTGCATGTGATACAAGGCTATAACGACAATTTTAAGAGAATTTATAACTATATGAAAGATAATTGCATGTAGATATCTTATTACAAATTTGGTTTTTTCCTTATTTGACATAAAGCTGACATCATGATTATTAAAACTAATTTTATCAAACTAATCAAATAAGAAAAATCTAGAAAGTTCGGATGAACAATTAGAATACTTGATTTCTTCCATTTTGCAACCAATCATAGCATTTGAAAGCATAAAGAGTCATAATATTGTATAATGTTTTGAAAGACTTTCATATTGAAAAGTTGTATGAAGCACATTTGGGATAAGCCATGAAATCCATGAAAGAAGATAACATGTAGGATAAGCAATTAAAGCCAATAAGCAAGATAGGACATGCATAATGACATGATATGAAGTTGGATATGAAGGCTATGAGTGGATGAGAAAGTAAAATAGGGTATGCATGGTTAGCTTGATTTTCTTTTAGTTGTAGCCCTTGAGGGTACGCATGGTCTATATGGAAAGAATTAGGTTCTTTGTTTAGTGGAGGCATTTTCAAAAGCTTTGACACTTTAGGAGGTTCATTAGTGTTATAAGAAGTGAAGGTGTCAAGGAAATCATCACTTGACATAGGTTCATCAGCATGATCTTGTGACACATGAGTCATTAGAGGTATCAATAATCCCATCATAAATGAGATCTTGGATTTTATGTTTCAACACTATGGAATCTTTAGTTTTATGAATTTTTCTTCCATGGAGATTAATTTAAGAATGCCCCGTGTGTATGTAAAGGTCTTAAGGGAGATTAATTTAAGAATGCAATATTCTCCTCTAACCTTTTCTCAAGTTTAGAATTGATTTCTATCATGTGCTTAGAGAGATGAAGGTAAGAAAGATTATTTGTCTCTTCTAGCTCTTTGTATTGAACATAAAGAAAGATAGATGACAAGTGAACAAATTTAAGTGTAGTCAATAGATCAAGGAAACCATTTAGTGAAAGAAATTCTTAGAATGCATATCATAGACCATGAAGTTAGAAAATACCAATAGCTCTAAGACCAAAGAGCCATTTTAAGCATGTTCAAGCACTAGAGACATAGAAAATCAAAGTCAATTTATGAAACTCCCCTTAGCAAAAAATGCAAACAAATATTTGCATTTGACGTTTTGACTTGGTTGAAAAAGTTTGACAATAATTGATAATATTGCAAGCTTGATGTTCAAAAGAAATTTTTTTTCCAAGAAAGATAGTGACACATGGAGTAGTCTTCAAACAATCAAGCAAGGCACAAAGCAACCTTTCATGATACAAGTCAAAGGGGTCAACCTTTCTTGACAAATTTTCAAAATCTAACTCCTAATAGCTACAAGTCAGTGCCATTAGGTCTGAGTGGGTGGGTGAACCATAGTGACACCCTTGTTCCAACCACGTAGACCCTCAATCGTCCGTGGCCACCTCGTACCGAGGAGTCTCCAAGGTGCTCTAAGTGCATTTGAAGGTTGATCTTTCGAGGGTCATAACTCAGAGCTTGTGAGAGCTATCGATGAACTATCAAATGCTATAGGATGGTGATACTAAGGCCTAAAATAACCTATCTCATTTTCGAGAGATCACATGCCGTTTGGATTCAGCACAGCGATCTCGCTCGATGCCAAAACTCGCAGTGTGCCTTAGTTCATAGGTGCACCACAACATAACTTTGAAAACACTGATCTTGGCATCAAATCATTAGTGCCATTAGCTCTGGATGGGCAGGTGAACCCTAGTCACACCCTTGTTCTGGCCACGAAGACCATCCATCATTTGCAGCCACCCTGTACTGAGGAGTCTCCAAGGTGCTCTAAGTGCATTTGGAGGTTGATCTTTCAAGGGTCATAACTTAGAGCTTGTGAGGGCTATTGATGAACTATCAAGTGCTACAGGACGGTGATACTGAGGCGTAAAATAACCTATCTCATTTTCAAGAGATCACATTCTATTTGGATTCAACAGAGCGATCTTGCTCGATGCCAAAACTCGCAGTGTGCCTCAGTTCATAGGTGCACCACAACGTAACTTTGAAATCACTAATCTTGGCATGGAATCATTAGTGCCATTAGCTCCAGATGGGTGGGTGATCCCTAGTCACACCCTTGTTTTGGCCATGAAGACCATCCATCATTTGTGGCCACCCTGTACTGAGGAGTCTCCAAGGTGCTCTAAGTGCATTTGGAGGTCAATCTTTCGAGGGTCATAACTCAGAGCTCGTGAGGGCTATCGATGAATTTTCAAATTCTACAAGACGATGATGCTGAGGCCTAAAATAACCTATCTCATTATTGAGAGATCACATTTCGTTTGGATTCAGCACATCGATCTAGGTGCACTACAGCGTAAGTTTGAAACCGCTGATCTTGGCATCGAATCATTAGTGCCATTAGCTCTGGATGGGTAGGTGAAACCTAGTCACACCCTTGTTCTGGCCACGAAGACCATCCATCATTTGCGACCACCTCATACCGAGGAGTCTCCAAGGTGCTCTAAGTGCATTTGGAGGTTGATCTTTCGAGGGTCATAACTCAGAGCTCGTGAGGGCTATCAATGAACTGCCAAATGCTACATGATAGTGATATAGAGGCCTAAAATAACCTATCTCATTTTTGAGAGATCACATTCCATTTGGATTCAGCACAACGATCTCACTCAATGCCAAAACTCACAGTGTGCCTCAGTTCATAGGTGCACCACAGCGTAACTTTGAAACTGTTGATCTTGGCATCGAATCGTCAATCCCATTAGCTATGGATGGGAGGGTGAACCCTAGTCACACCCTTGTTCTTTCCACGAAGACCATCCATCATTTGCGGCCACCCCGTACCGAGGAGTCTCCAAGGTGCTCTAAGTGCATTTGGAGGTTGATCTTTCGAGGGTCATAACTTAGAGCTCGTGAGGGCTATCAATGAACTTTCAAATGCTATAGGATAGTGATACTGAGGCCTAAAATAACCTATCTCATTTTTAAGAGATCACATTCCCTTTGGATTCAGCATAGCGATCTCGCTTGATGCCAAAACTTGCAGTGTGCCTCAGTTCATAGGTGCACCACAACGTAACTTTGAAACTGCCGATCTTGGCATGGAATTGCCAATGCCATTAGCTCTAAATGGGTGGGTGAACCCTAATCACACCCTTGTTCTAGCCATGAAGGCCATCCATCATTTGCGGCCACCCTATATCGAGGAGTCTCCAAGGTGCTCTAAGTACATTTGGAGGTTGATCTTTTGAGGGTCATAACTCAGAGCTCGTGAGGGCTATCAATGAACTATCAAATGCTACAAGATGGTGATGCTGAGACCTAAAATAACCTATCTCATTTTCAAGAGATCACATTCTTTTTGGATTCAGCACAACGATCTCGCTCGATGCCAAAACTCACAGTGTGCCTCAGTTCATAGGTGCACCACAGCGTAACTTTGAAACCACTAATCTTGGCATCGAATCGTCAGTGCCATTAGCTCTAGATGGGCAGGTGAACACTAGTCACACCCTTGTTCTAGCCACGAAGACCATCCATCATTTGCGACCACCTCGTACTGAGGAGTCTCCAAGGTGCTCTAAGTGCATTTGGAGGTCAATTTTTCCAGGGTCATAACTCAGAGCTCATGAGAGCTATTGATGAACTATTAAATGTTATAGGATCATGATATTGAGGCCTAAAATAACCTATCTCATTTTTGAGAGATCATATTCCGTTTGGATTCAGCAGAGCGATCTCGCTCGATGCCAAAACTTGCAGTGTGCCTCAGTTCATAGGTGCGCCACAACATAAATTTGAAACCACTGATCTTGGCATCGAATCATCAGTGCCATTAGCTCTGGATGGGCAGGTGAACCCTATTCACACCCTTGTTTTTTCCATGAAGACCATCCATCATTTGCGGCCACCCCGTACCAAGGAGTCTCCAAGGTGCTCTAAGTGCATTTTGAGGTCGATCTTTCGAGGGTCATACTCAAACCTCATGAGGGCTATCAATGAATTGTCAAATGCTACAAGACGGTGATTCTGAGGCCTAAAATAACCTATCTCATTTTCAAGAGATCACATTTCGTTTGGATTCAGCACAACGATCTTGCTCGATGCCAAAACTCGCAGTGTGCCTCAGTTCATAGGTGCACCACAACGTAACTTTGAAACCACTGATCTTGGCATTGAATCGTCAGTGCCATTAGCTCCAAATGGGCAGGTGAACCCTAGTCACACCCTTGTTCTTGCCATGAAGACCATCCATTATTTTCAGCCACCCCGTACCGAGGAGTCTCCAAGGTGCTCTAAGTGCATTTTGAGGTCGATCTTTCGAGGGTCATAACTCAAAGCTCGTGAGGGATATCGATGAACTGTCAAATGCTATAGGACGGTGATTCTAAGTCCTAAAATAATCTATCTCATTTTTGAGAGATCACATTCCGTTTGGATTCAGCACAACGATCTCGCTTGATGCCAAAACTTGCAGTGTGCCTCAGTTCATAGGTGCACCACAACATAACTTTGAAACTGCTGATCTTGGCATCGAATCATTAGTACCACTAGCTTCAGATGGGCGAGTGAACCATAGTCACACCCTTGTTCTAGCCACGAAGACCATCCATCATTTGCGGCCACCCCGTACCGAGGAGTCTCCAAGGTGCTCTAAATGCATTTTGAGGTTGATCTTTCGAGGGTCATAACTCAGAGCTCATGAGGGCTATTGATGAACTATCAAATGCTATAGGACGGTGATACTGAGGCCTAAAATAACCTATCTCATTTTTGAGAGATCACATTCTGTTTGGATTCAGCATAGCGATCTCGCTCGATGCCAAAACTCACAGTGTGCCTTAGTTCATAGGTGAACCACAATGTAACTTTGAAACTGCTGATCTTGGCATCGAATTGTCAGTGCCATTAGCTCCGGATGGGTGGGTGAACCCTAGTTACACCCTTGTTCTGTCCATGAAGATCATCCATCATTTGCGGCCACCCCGTACCGAGGAGTCTTCAAGGTGCTCTAAGTGCATTTTGAGGTCGATCCTTCGAGGGTCATAACTCAGAGCTCATGAGGGCTATCAATGAACCGTTAGAGGAGACAAGTTTGTAAGGATGAAGTGGCTTAGTGTTTTTGCTAAAATAAGTTAGTGGGAAGGCTTTATTAGAGGGTCTTGGCCAAACTAGTGGGGTGTTTGCCCACTCTCTAATTTTAGAGACACGTAGGTTTTGGAGGGAGATTAGGGGAGCTCTACTACAACTATCCTTACCCTAGCTTGGACCAAGGTTGGTATCTCAAACTTGCTTCTTTTCCATTTCTTTCTTTTAGCATGGTTAAGAAAATATGCCAGTGTGGAGTTTATTAATGGAGTATGCATTGCATTGCATTGTGGAGTAGCATTCATGTGAGTGCTTGAATGGTGTTCATTCCATGTAGATTAGTGTGACACCATTGTGCATCTTGTTGTATTGTGTGGAGTATTGTGACTATGAGGTTTGGATTTTGTCTATTTCCTTGTTGTATTATGGGTGTCGATATTGTGTTGTGAAAATGTGATGTGCTCTTGAAAATTTCTTGTTTTATTTCTACTTGGTTTTGTTTTCTTGTTTTGTGCTTGAGTATTGTTATGGGTGTGGGACTTACACTCACCCTTGTGGGAAGGGAAGAGAAGTCCAGGGTGAAGGGCTTAAGTTGGGTTCAAAAAATGTATTGAGAACCTTGGAGTACGGGCTCCATTGTATGGCATCACATTTCATATCTTGCTGGGGGTGATAAGGAAAGTATGGTGTAGAAAGGAAGTTTGAGGAGTTACAGCTGATGCTAGTGGATTTGGAGGAGGAAATGTGGAGGCCTTGAGAGGGCATTAAATGGTTCATTTATGATAGCCCCGAGAGGGCATGAAATTTGGTGAATTATGATAGCCCCAAGAGGGCATGAAAATTGTTTATTGCAAATATGGTTTGGTATGGCAAGTCTCCATTTTAGAACACACCTTCACCCTATGTTTATGGTTCCATCTGTGAAGCCATTGTGAAATAGTCTTGGGGAGAAATTGTTCAAGTTTGAAATGTAATGTTTATGCATTGAAAGATTGTATGTGTATCCTAGTTTGAGCCTTGTTCCCTAGCGCGGGGGTGGTCTCTTTGAGGCCTATGGTTGGGTGGAAAGCACCCATGGTCCTTGTTATTTTGTTGTGTTGCATATGCAGATTTGTGTCCAAGGGAGCAATGGAAATGGCTTGGAATGATCATCTTGCAGATTGATGTTGGATGAGAAAACTTGGCATTGTGCCCTCATTTGTGAAGGATTATTCACCAGCTTGTTCATATTCTCAACGATCATGTTGGAGAATGTTCATGCTACTCATTATCCATATATTTCAATGTCCATGTTCCTTATGATTTTGAAAAGTCCCTTATGTTGCCCCATTGTGATGATAGGAGATTGTATCATTGTTACCTAATGTACGTGTAGAAGAAATAATTGATAAGGTTGTATATGCATGTTTCATTTGGAGTTTATATTGTTATGAAAGCATTGGTACGAGTCATAGATTTTCTTTGACATCATTGTTATCATTTGAAAATGTGAAAGAAAGTTTTCTCCTTGTGGTATTGTAAATGACTAGTTGATAATAACAATCCATAGATGTTATGTGATACCATTGATTGTATAAATTTAAAACTTAATAGATTGCTTACAATCTTGTTGTGCACTCAATAATTTGGAAGGAAAATTTTATGTTCATATCACATGCATGGATAACATTGATTTTAATTACCAAGCTTAATGCAATTCTAAGCAAGGAAATCATCAAATTAATTTAATGATATAACAAAATGAAGTTTGTTGTAAGAGAAGACATAATAAAATCTATGAGATACATTGTTGTAGGCATGCATTTTCCTCTCTATAAAATGTATGGTAAAGGCAAATAAATCCCTTCCTTAATACAGAGCAATAAAATATTAAAGAATATTCCTAGATTCTAGACCGCTATCCAATAAAAATAAAAATAATAATAGCATATAGGGACTAATGAGTGTCCTAGACTAATATATTTTCTAAGTGACAGAATGGTACACATTACAATCTTGTGACCTCTAAGTCACATCCAACACTCAAATAATAAATTAGTAATTAAATAAATAAAGGCATATTAGTGTTCATGTTATAGAATATGACAAATTTAAATATTTAACTCAAAAATAAAATAAAAGCCAAGATTGATTGGATGTACATATAATAGGGTTTTAATATGAAGTAAGTTGTCGGGATGATGGGATTGGAGAATCAAGGATAAGGATGGATGGTGGATTAAAATAATAACTCAAATCTAGTTTTATCTAGTCAATAAAGCACATTGATACATTGATACATATATATCAGAATGACAAGGTATGTTATATACAAACCTTATTTATACGCTTGCACCTAATCCTTGCATAAACAATTCATCTAACAAATTTAAATTGACACACTCAATACAATGGTGTAGTAGGATGTGTTTAAATACAGATCATGAATTATTATTGAGTTAAGTACTTTGAATTGGCCCTTAGACTTACTAAGAGTTCCTCATTTTATGTGCTTACTAATTCGTACTATGAAACTACTTTGAATCTTAACATGCTTTCATAATAATAATATTGATAGTGAGAAAGTGAGCTTATGGTGAATAGTTAGATGTAATTTAATGTAATAGTATAGTAATTCTAGTAATTAAAATAGTAAATTTAAAAGCATGGCAATGTAGCTAGATTAGTTAGTAGTTGATGAGTTGGATAGTTAGTAATTGTCTTTTGTTAGAGTGAGTTTAATTTATGTATTGAAATAGTAATTTTTGTGTTTAGAAAACTGTAGTGAGTGCTAGTTTGGTGAGGAAGCAATGTTGATAGATAATGAGGATATAGTAATATAGTAATTGTCACATTAATATATATTGTAATGATTAATTAATGTGTGTACATTGGTAATGAGGATAATAAGTAATTCTGATCCCCTTCTCTTACATGCTAGAATCATGACCTAGTCCATATGATACAACCGACAGACCCTAATAGAATATTAGTATTAGAGGCTTGTTAGGATATGAATTACCTCACTAATTTATGAGTGTTGTATCTTGAACTTGCTCATTTGACTCATGACGTTAACTTGAACTAGACTATCATCCAATCTATTTGAAAACCACCTATGACTAAAATGTTAACACCTTCACACTATTCACATGAGTCTTGAACTCCTATTCAATGATAACCTTGTTTTACAATATGTAATTTCTTATGTGACTTCATAAGCTACAAAAAAAATAAAAAATTGTTGTGTTTTTACTAGTAAAATTTAGGGCATGACACATGATCCATGATAAATTGAACAATACTAGATACTAAATTAATATGTATATCATTGTGCACGTAAATGACAAAAATATATATCAAAATACATGTATCCATAGACAAAATTTTATGCAAATATATATCAAAGATCATGTATCCATAGACAAAGTACTCAAATATATATATATCAAAATACATAGATCCATATACAAAATGTGGCTGATCCTGCCATCAGAATGTGTATAATATCAATGTTTTTGTATACAATGTGGCATATGCCATCTCAAAATGTCTCATGATGCATCCTATGAAAACTATACTATCCTAGGGTGCTGGTGGATGATCAAAATGCAGCCTCTTCGCTACACTAGGTGGATCAGATGCCTCCTACATAAACAAAAAAGGAAAACCCAAAGTTAGACTACTAAATTTATATGATTCTATGTATCTAACATTGAATTACTCAAATGCATAATGATCTTTTCCATAATGGAGATTAATACTATCAAAATTTCATAATAAATACCTCTCTTGTCAACCTCCTACGCTGGTCAGGAGTCCTCTCGTATGCCCTCGACAATGCTGATACCTCTCTGATTGTGGGCTGTATATGTTCAAATACCTTTATCAGATGAATCTACAATTTAAACTATAACATTATAATTCATAGCATGCTAAATTTATAACATATTTAATCATGAATTCAAACTACAACTTACTATTGTAGGCTCCTCCTCAGGAGTGAGTGGCCGTGTCATCAAATCTACATAACTGTCCCGTCGAACCTCATGTGCACTAGGAGTCTCCTATGAGATACAAAATAGTAGTTGTTAATATCATGGAAATTAGTTTTGAATTTATTTATGAAGATAAGTGGTGCAGGAGAATCCCATGCTCATCAGGGGAACATTGAAGATCCAAGGCATTACAGAGGTCATGGAACATCTCTTGAAGTCAATTGGGCAATGCCTTCACCAATTATGGCTCATGGAAGCATACAAAGTTATAATGTTGGACTCATTTGTGGAAGAAAGTTTTAATTGGTCATGAGATAGGATTTTAGGATTTCATATGGTAGATGAGTCATTTGATAGGTTCATGTAGGTTGTCATGATCATATCTTGTCATTAGACAAGTCAAAACGTTCTAGAATTGAGTTTTGGGGTTTGAACAAGCAGGTCCTAGTTTTTAAGCCATTTTAAGGAGGGTTTTGAAGTTTGGGTGTTTAGGAGTGTGACCAAGACCTATAATCTTGAAAATCCTTAGTGTGCTGGTCCCTTTGTTGAAGCCTTGGTGTGTCTAATTCCTCCTTGTGTGTCCCAGAGTTGAAAGGTACATAAGTGGTGTCCAGAGATTTCTTGGTGAGGAAAAAAAGAGAATCAGTGAGTTGGCCCTTGGGAAGGAAGAAAACTTGTTGTGAAAATGCCTCCTAAAAATCAAATGGCTAGAGAACTTGAAGAATTGAGAGAAGAGTTGGAAAAAGACAAAAGAGAGAGGAGAGAACTTGAAGCATCTAGAGTGAGGGAAGAAAGACAAATGAGAAGAGAGAGACTGAAGCTTATTGCAAGGATAGAATCCTTAGAAAAGGAAAGGCAAGAACCTAGAGGAGAAGAGGTTAGAGGAAGAAATCATGGAGAGAACCATGAAGAAGAAGAGGTTGGTAATGCAAGTCAAGAGCATGACACAACAGATGATCCTGAAGAAAGGAGATTTATGAGAATCATTAAGGCAGTACAAGGTAATGGTGGGAAATACCATATTGATTTTCCAATATACCAGGGTAAAATGGATAGTGAAGAAGTGCTAGGGTGGATAGAGGCCCTTGAGAACTACTTTGATCTTGAAGAAATAGAGGCAGATAAGAAGGTAAAAGTAGCAATAGAAAGATTGAGAGGAACATCACTCACTTGGTGGACTAGTGTTCAGAATGAGAGAGAGGAAAGGTGGTGCAGGGAACCTAACCTATGTGGCAGGGGGGAACAAGTATCTATGTTGCCAGACACCTTGCCACTCCATTAAAGCGAGGATTCAAGTAGATTAGGAAGTTGGAATAAAGGTTTGGTCCATATTTTACAAGTTGGTCTATTTTACAAGTTGGTCTATATTTTACATGTAAGGCCCACAAGCATTTTGGTGTGGTTATAAACCAAGTGACTCCATGGGACCAAAAGGCCTTAGAATAGGGTCTTTAGAGTCTAAATAGTATTAGCAAAAAGTGGTTGTTTGTTTGTTTTATGGTTGGGAATGCCTATATGGTTGTTCCAACGGTCATGTAGACCTTTATATATGTCATATGTGATCTCAGTTGAAAGGGGGAGATCAGGATGTATGGTGGTTTGAAGAAAAAACAATAAAAACTTCAATTTTTTGGAAATTTACTTAGTTGCATTTAATAAATCCATATGACCAATTTTGAGTCAATGGAATAGTTTAGAAAGTTAGGGAATGCATAAAAACTGTAGTTTGAAATTTGAATTTCAAATTCAAATGGTCATATTAGTTTTGGAGGGAAAGTAGTAATTTGGTATTTGTTTGATTAAATAAACCTTTGTAACCAACTTGATCGGTTGGATAGGTGCATATAAGCCTATTTAAGTTGTAATGAACATATGCAAGACATGAATCATTATTGGTATGGAAAAAATCATAGAAATTGTATAGAACAAAAATCATACTTTCCTCTGCATCAATTAAAAAAATAAAAAATAAATGATACTTATACATACAATGGGGCTCTCTGTGCGAATGAAAATCCTTGATGATCTAGGACGTTGAATCTGTACAGGCTCATCGCCAGTAGCCACACCCTATATACAATAAATAATGTAATTAAATGAGATTACCACAAAATTTTACAAGAATGCATCAATATTTAATCAATTAGAAGAATGCTGGCTCACCCCCCGCACTTTGTCCCCCCGGGGCAGGTAGTATCTGTAAGATAAAAGAAAAATTAGCAACCATATATGCTACAATATCAAACAGAAAAAAGAAATGTGAACACAACATAATGTACCATAGATGTCTCAAGGTCAAATGAAATGGTTGAGAGTGTAGCATCATCTATTTGTCTGAGCTCCTCCTCGGTCATCAACTAAACATGAATGAAGATCACATACATGTAAAAGTCAGTATGGCTTAAAAATTAAAATTACTCTATTATAAAAATTAACTTGAAATCACATATGTCATAATAAAAAAATGTATACACGTACCAACACCTAAGGATTCCATGCCTCTGCATTCCCCTCCTCTCTCGCATCAGGGTCTGTAGCCTCTGTACGTGCATCTAGTGTATCCTCGTCTAATACAAAATGATACTTAGGAAGATCACCTATAGGACCCAGGAAAATATTCTTGCATGTAATGCAAGTGTGAGGCACACAAACATGTGATGAGCTAGCTGATGATAAGCTGGCACCAACATAATCAACACGAGGAGGCAGGACTGACCTAGCCTGAGATATCATTAGGCTACTCAGCCTATGAACAACTCTGATGGTCTGAGAGCTAGCCTCTGCCATAATATCTAGATGCTGCACTCGAGGAGGGGGGGAGATATCAGGGGGGGGGGTGGGGGGAAAGTGCCAAGTTTCTTCCGCTGGGAAGAGGGTCTATCTTGAGGAGCTCCTAGTCCTAAGCCCATGTTGGGCTTCATGCTCCAATAGTTCACTTTAAGTTTCAACACAAATTCTGCATATAATTTTCTAAGGAAATAAAATGGTATGTCTAAATTTCCATGTGGAGGGATATCAAAGACCATCCACCAACGGTCCCAAAAATTTGCACGTATGGCATCATTTGTGCACCATTTAATCGATAGTTTGGTTTTTTTTGGGTCAACTGGTATACCCGTTTTTGGGTTAGCAAAAAGGCTTGCCAAATCATCTTTGGTTATGTTGAGGGCCGCGACCTCATCATAATCCAAACCATCATCAAACATCTGGTGCATTTCATCACGCCAACGAAGAGCGACATTTTGTTGGTTTGTAAGGGTTTCAATGTTATCCACTATGGTGTTTAACGTGGATAACATAGGAGCCAGTGTAGGTACATTATTGTATGTTCTATGCAAACCTCTCAACTCAGTGAGATTTTCATTTATCAAATCCTCGATTTGAGGAGGGTTTTGAGGAGGTAGAGGATCATTTGGTGGACAATTTTGTGGGGATACTGGATTTTTTGGTGGTGGGTTGCGAGGAATATTATTCCCTGCCTCAATGTCATCATTTTGATCAGCCATTCCTATTGGATTGCAAAACATAATTAATATTAAAAAAATCTAAATTTTAACCATTTTTGTCGAAAAAACCCTAGATTTAACTAAAAAAAACAAAATCATGTTAAAATCTATTAAATTTAGGTTAAAAATGAGTCGGGGGGGGGGAACATACGTGATATCTAATATCCAATATTATATCGAATATCTGATATGACACGAATGAGTACAATATATATAATATAACATATAATATATAATAAATAATATATATTACATTTTATATATTTTTATATTATATTTTATATTTATTATATTAATTTACTATATATTATAATATAAAATATTATATTATATAATAATATTATTATTATATTATATTATTATAATTTATAATATATTATACTTTTTTTATTATATATTATATTATTATAATATAATATGTTATTATAATATAATACATTAAAA
Organism: Cupressus sempervirens; assembly: GCA_028749045.1. NCBI lineage: Eukaryota > Viridiplantae > Streptophyta > Pinopsida > Cupressales > Cupressaceae > Cupressus > Cupressus sempervirens. Next base: position 630,304,352 of record CM053791.1, on the reverse strand, counting down.
TATTATTATTATAGTATAATATTATACGATTATAATATAATAATAGTAATAATTATAATAATATTATTATATTATAGTATAATAATAATAATAATAATAATATTAAATAATAATAATATTATAATAATATAATAGTATGATATATTATTTAGTATACTAATAATATTATTATTATTTAATATAATAATAATAATATTATTATATTAAATAATAATAATATCATTAAGTAAATATTAATATTAAATAATAATAATAATATTAAATAATATACCATACTATTATATGATTTTAATTACTAGTCGAATATTTGTTTTAAAATCGGATATCCGATATGATATCGGATATCCGATAAGGCTTGGTTTAACCTTCCAGGTTTGGTTCTTGGATAGGTAAAAAAAAGTTAGAGCGGATTTTGAAGCGCTTTTAGGTATCTTCAAACTCTCTTTTTTTCACATCGCCACTTTTTGGCACACCATGATCCTGCACATACCCTGTAAGTAGATCCACTATTTCATCTTAACATGTGAATCAGTTTTGTAAATCCTCTAACAAGGTGGATCTAGCAATCCAAATTGCTCTTAACAGGGTAGATCATCAGAAGTGATCAATGTAAGCTCTAACAAGCTAACTTCACACTACAGTAATGAAGTTTTGTGGGTATCATCCCCAACCCAATTTTACTTTCTATTTGGAAGGTTTCTGGATCACCAAATCACTGTGTACATGTGTTATGAATGTTTGATCTCTCCTACATGCAGTAGATTAGATGAATGAATGGTGAATAATATATATGGTTAAAGTGCTAAACTGTATTAAAGTTTTGAAGTTACTGATTCACCCCTCCCCTCTCAGTAACTTGTCATATCTTGACTATTTCCAACACAACCTTGCTCAACAGACATGATTCATTCCTTAGTCTATTCCTTGTTATTGGTCTTGCATCTTTGTCACCAATGATTTGATCTGCAAGGTGATGTCTTCTTACATACTTGGCTAATATTGGTTCTATCCTTCTTTCCATGTTTGATCCTTTAGCTTCAGAGTGATTTTTCTCTTCTCCATCTAGTATTTCATCATTTCTTTCATGTGTATTGTTCTCAGAATCAAAATGTGTATTTTCTACATTCAGCAACTCAGCTTTTGAATGCAGCTTGACATTCACTAGCTATGACTTGGCTAATACTAAAATTTGTTGCTAATTCCAAACTTGATTTACATCATTGTATTCAATAGCCATTCCTTCATAGAAGTATACAAAGGATCTATAATCCTCTGATTGCTTGACTCATCAACTTAGACTTTTGCATGTTCATCAAAATTTACATTTGCACTCTCGACAATCTTGTTAGTGTTAGTATTCAAACACTTATATGCCTTAATTCTAGTGGAGTATCCAAGGAATATGCCTTCATCACTCTTTGCATCAAACTTGCCATTTTGTTTATCTTTAAGAATATAGCATTTACAACCAAATACTTTGAAATGTTTTACATTACGTGAGTGACCATACCATAGTTTAAAAGGTGTTGCATTTGTACCTTTCTTGACTTGGACTCTATTCAGGGTGTAAACAACAGTGCTTACAGTTTCTCTCCAGTACTTTAGAGCAACATTTTTCTCCATTATTAAGGTTCTAGCACATTCTATCACTGATCTATTCCTTCTTTTAGGAATACCATTATGAGGTGGAGTTTTTGGTGCTGATGTTTACCTTTTGATGCCTTTGTCATTATAGAATATCTCAAATTCCTTTGATGTAAACTCACCTCCTCTGTCTAACCTTAGACACTTTAGATTCTTTCCTATTTCCTTCTCAACTCTAGCCATATACCACTTAAAAATTTGAAATGCATCAAATTTTTTCTTCAAGAAAATAAAAATCATCATCCTAGAATAGTCATCTATAAATAACATTATGTATTTGTCTCCTAGGTAGCTTTGCACTTCTATTGGACCACATAAGTCTATATGCACTAACTCTAGTACTTCTTAAAAAGTGTATATTTTTCTTTTGAAGCTAGACTTGGTCATCTTCCCTAGTTGACATTATTTTTAGGTTTCTTCAATTTAGGCAACCCTCTAACCTTCTTCTTTTTGCTAATGCTGATCAGATTGTCAAAGTTAACATGACACAATCTTTTATGCCATAACTACACATCATCAAGTCTAACAACAAGACAAGTTGCATCTTTTATATCTAGGTAAAACAAGTTACTCCTACTTTTTCCACCTTTTCCTATCAAATTTCCATCAGTGTCATAAATCTTGGCAGTTTTGTTTTTGAATTTTGCTTTGCAACCTACATTGCCTAACTGTTATACACTCAACAAGTTGTAGTTCAATCCTTCAACATAGTATGCATTATCACATGAAATTTTCTCTGTGAGTTTAATTGAGCCTATTCCTTTGATTTGACATGGAGCATCATTTCCAAATCTAACACTATTTCGATCATATTGAGTAAAGGTAATGAAATTACTTTTATCTCATATTATGTGATGTGAGCATCCACTATCTATGATCCATTTGTCATTCTTATTCACACAGGTTACCAATGATGTTGCTTCATCTTCATCTTTATCTAATTCATCCTTCATGGCCACATAGACTACTTTATCATCATTCTCATCGGAATCTTGTTTAACAATGTAGCATCTTTTGCCTTTGTCTCTGCTATCATCTTCTCTTTTGTTCGTGTACTTGTTTCCTTCTGTGTAGTTCATCTTCTATGTACATCTTGTAGCAATATGGCCTACTTCATTGTAATTGAAAAATATGATAGGGAGCTTACCTTTGAACTTACCTTTGCCTCTATGGAATCTTCTAGCCAATAGTGTTTCCAACTATTCCACATCTTCCTCATCTATGCTGCTATCACTGGATGCATGTTTTCCTTTTCTTCTCTTCTTGCTTGATGTCTCCTCCTTAGTGTCCTTTAATGTCAGCTTAGTATTGCAAGAAGATTCAAGGTTCTTAGGTGTGTAGTTGTCAAAGTTTGACAATTCAAATGCAATAAGTCTTCCTACAATTCCTTCAAAGGTTAGTGTGTTTCCTTGTACAAACCTTAGCTCTTGGACGGCTAAAATTATAATACCATAGATAGGGAGCAAAGTTCTCAAGTATTTGATGTTGACATTTTTTTCTTCCAATTGACCACCTAGACTCCTTATTGCACTTACCATTTCTTTCATTCTAGAAACATATTGAGCAACATTTTCTCCTTCCTCCATTTTCATGTCATCAAACTTTTCTCTAAGGCTTTCTCTCTTTTCTCTTTGAACATTCTGATCTCCTCTATAGATATTTGTTAGCACTTTCAAAATCTTGAATGCAGTGTCACAATCTGTGATGTCATCATATTCTACATAGCTGAGTGTAGAGGCAATCTCTAGCATTGCTTGATTGTGCTCTTTCCTTTTGCTCAAATCATCTGCAATAAGAGGTCCAGCTAGATTTACATGTTCTATTCCAATTAAGGTTTGTGCATAGTCACCTATTGATCCAAGGTGCAATTTCATTAGACTCTACCATGCAATGAAGTTATTCTTGTTGAGCTTGGGAACTTCTTTCTTGGACATCTTGATCTTCATGCTTCTAGTACCTTGAAACTAAATCAGCAGATGGCTCTAATACCAATTGTTAGAAATGCTTTATAATAATTAAGAGTGGGGGTAAATTAGTTATTCAAGGTCCAAATGTCCTATTCAAACTTTTTCACTAAGTGTAGTGAACCCATTCAACCATTCATTCATCCAAGCTTAAAACATTCTTATTCAACAAGTTACTGTAAATCAATATGCAAGCATAACACGTGAAAAGATCAACACATAACATAGTGATTAATGTGGAAACTCAAATTGGAAAAAACCATGAGTAACATGCTACTCAATTCTCACTCTTCTAATGTGATGCCCTATGAAAGGCCTACCCTATTAAAGGCTTACGACACACTGCTAAATGTGACCTTGTTAAAGGATTTATCCACCCTATTAGAAGTGGGCCTTGTTAGAGGACTTTAGAACATTCACTTGGAATGCCACCTTGTTAAAAGATTTACAAATGGCTATTAAACCAACATAAGTCCATAGGATTTCCATATCTAATATAATTGTTAGAGAGTATTAGAAATTTTTTGACCTGATTACAACATAAAACTTAACTTGCAAATCTCAGATCACTTCTCAGCTCATACCATTGCTTAGCTTTGAGTCTCTGCAACCCTTGATAGCTTTCCCTCCTTTCAAACTAATTCTTCTTGAGTCTCCATGCTCACTATACTAGTGCAATCATCTCTTCTTAACCACTTATCAAAGCAGACCCTCTGTGCTCTTCCTTCTCCTAGATGTCTACTCCTTGAAACCCTTCTAATCACTTTGCAATTTGGCACTCTAGTAGCAGCATTTGCTTCTTGGTCTATGAATTCTTAAATAGAAGTCTTAGAGTTCCTTTTCCCACTTGATTCTTCCATCCTTTAATTTTAGTTTGTATGGATTAGGTAGGATTCATTGTATCTAACCCATATTTTTTTTCCTCTAGAAACTTCTTGAATAATCCTTTTGAATTCACCCAAAAATGGTTTACATAGAATTTTGTGCCACCAGCTCATCATCCTTATCCTCCAACTAGTTCACAAAATTCAAGGTAACCAATATGTTGGCTTAGATTTGGCAAATCTTTGTCATTTAAAATAATGCAATAGCTCGGCACTATTGAAATACTAGTGCTCGACACTTACTGTGTTACTTGGCTCCAACTATATTTTTTCTGATGCTCAACACCTGAAGTTCACTTGACACCAACTAAGATTTTTTGATGCTTAGCACCTGATACTTTTTCAGCACTTTAACTTCACTCGGCTCCTGAAGATCACTTGGCACACACTAGATTTTTCTTTTGCTTGGCTCCAACTAAAAATTTGCTCGACTTCAACTAGCTTGCTTGGCACCCACTATATGAACTTAGTTTAAGCTTTGTAGTCAACCATGTTACAACTTATTCCTCCAATGTTTCTAAGTGTGACCAACCTCTGTGTCTTTGAGTATGTTATCAATACATCATTTAACCATTGTCTTAATTGATCCTTGTACTTCATTACAATATCATAACTCAACCTTTCCCTTAGGTGCTCTTGTTACATCTTGTTGATTAAATCCTCTTCATCAATCAACTAACTGATAGTACTTGGATCTTATAAACAATTTTTATTCCTGCACATAGTAGGTTTGACATCAATGAAAAAACAATGATTGAAAACATTCTTTTAACAAGAATCTCCCTCTTTCAATTAATCTTCTTCATCAATGATCTTTTAAATCAGATTTCCAACAATAAAGACCTCTGGAATGCTTCTAGAATGCATAGAAGTTAGCAACATGATAAGTCATACAACCAAACACATGTCCACCAGATATGAGTTATCCTCTCTTAAGCACAGGAGTAAGTGTGATGATGAGAGGATAAGCCTACAATGGTGTAGCATGTAAAATAATGTTGTAGACACCATGTGCTAAAGTAAAGTTTCTTACTCTAGTGTTGTCAACATGACAACTTATAAGAGTATGCAAACTCCTAAGAGTCTCACCTAAGAAATAATAAAATAATGCAAAATAATAAAATAATGCATTAACCTAAGTAAACTTAAGTAAAGTGTAATAAGTAAATACTTATTTACACCAACAATAATACAAAAGTATTTATATTCTAGTAATAACTTCTCCAATGCAATATATTTTTTCTACATATTAAATTAAATATTTTTTCCTATAATTTTTAAGGCTTGTCTTTATAAATGGTCATATTTGCCAATATTTGGTAAAAGTTTAAGTTACACTATAGATTAAGTATGTAGATTTGACATGTGTCTCTATTAGGAATACTTTTTATGAATTTTTTTATCCTTTCTCACTTTTCGATGAAATAGATTTATTTGGAGACACATGTCTTTACTTTGGGAACCTTCTTTAAAACTTAGTATCCTTTTAAAAGTTTGGCTTGAAATAAGATTTAGGCCATTGATTTAGGATCATCCAATGATTAATAATACTAGGGGTACTTCCCCAAAATCACCATTCAATTATTTGGAGGGAAATTTTAATGATAAAAGTGGGTTAATTTTTAACCTTAAAGTTTAAGAATTAATTAGGCTACATATAATAATACTAATAAAATCATTATTTCTAGCTATGTGTACTTTTTTCATCATTTTTATCAATAATGAAAGATTCACCAAGATTTTATAAAATTTTCATATGATTGAAAAATAATCACCAATAAAATTTTAAAAAATCCTACTTAAAAATAAAATTTTACCAATAGAAACTAATTTATTTCCCCTGAACTAATGTTCAATTCATCAAAATTGTATAGTTTTTTGTAAAGGAGGGTTTCTTAAATTTATCACTAATAGCATGTAGGTTTGCATTTTGGTTTTGCATTTCTTTTTTATCCACTCTTGGATGATTCTCCTTCTTCAATAAATGATTAATGCTTGATATGGCATAGTCTAGAGGTGTCACTAGGTGTTCTTGGTGATCTCATCAGTTATTCAAAGTATCTTATGGCCTCACTAGGTTTTTTCATCCTTTACAAGAGTTCTTTCTTGGATCTTAACTCATTCCTTAGTTGGTTACTTTGTGATCTCATATTTGAAATCTCTATATCATTTATGTTCAACTTCTCATTTGCAAGTAATAATAGATTCAACTTGTCTAACTAATTGTTTGTAATCTTTTGCACATCTGATGACCTTTCTTCAAGTATGATGGTCATTTTAATTTTGTCTTCTTTTTCCATAACTTTTTCTTCTTCAACTTTCATTTTTTGTTTAGACATCTTGCATAGCCTTTTTTTATTGAATTTCATATTCTCTCTTTAATCCTCTAACTTCTTCATTCAGAATAATGTTCTTTTGCGAAAGATCTACTATAGTTGCATCACTTTCACTAGAATTTCTATTGTGAAACATTACTATGGTACCCACTTCTTGATAAAGTGTGTCATTTTGTTGGATAGCCATCTCTTTTCATTTCATTAAGGACTTCTTCAATTCCTCTCTTACCACATCAAGTTGATCTAGTATGATCTAGATGTTAATCACCTGATTCTTAATAGTCTTTGCCAATTTGTAAGCCTCCATCTCCAAGATCTCAACTCTCAAGTGGTTAAACTTCTTCTAAGAGAACAAAGATCTTATATGAATTGTTGGAAGTTTATTGGGAAGGTGAGATAATCCAAGAGTTGGGTGAATTAGGATCACTAAAATTTTTTATCCTTCAAAGCCAAGAACAACTTAATTGTATTCACCACTTAATACATCTCATATCTAGATCATGAATAACATAACCTTACACTTAAAATGTTGAAATCAACCAAACTATTAATCACATCCATAAGATAAAATTAAACACATAATACAAATATTTTGGTTACCTAGAATCCCTCCAAGGTGAACGTAAAACTTGGGTGGGGATGACACCCACACATCTTCACTACTGTAGTAACAAATTTTGTATGTTAGGGCTATGAATGTGATCACTTCTGATGGTCTACCATGTGAGGGGTCTTCCCCATTAATAGCTGTATTAGATTATTAGGTCTACCTTGATTAAATGATTTAAAACTTACAATGAATTAAGCACTTTTTTAGGAGATTTACTCAGGCCTATTAGGACCACTTTGTTAAGAGATTTACCCTAATTCATTTGTCAAAATGTATCAATACCTGATCCTTTGGTATGCACTCACAAATTTCATTACGAACCTTCTCTTTCCACTCTCTAATTTGATCTCCTATCTGATATAGATTTACTCTATTGTTCACTACTTCACTTGGTCACTATACTTTGTTACTTCACAACTTTGCTTGTAGCCTCCAAAACATAGTTCCTTTGCATAGCGATTAATAGAACTTGACACCCATATAAAATAGGGTTTAATACTACCCTAGAATAGCTATATCTAGAGTTGTATATAATAAAATCAATGATCTAGATGCTTCCCTTTTATCCTCTTAATCATATTGGTTAAATTTCCTTTATAGGGATTGGTGATCTATGTCAAAATGTGTAAAAAATTTTGTAACAAAATCTACAATCATTAAATGTTGTTTACATGTAGGCTGAAAATGGTTTACTTGAAAGTTTATGTCATTCCATACATTCTTTTCCAAATAGTGTTACTCAGAACATACTATTTTTGATGCTCAATCATAATTATTCAACTTCCTACCAACACTCAGCCTCAACTAGCGCAACTCCTTCTATATGAAATGCCATCAACTTACTCTACTTTACTCAATATTCATTGAACCTCGCTTACATAGGGATACTTGACAACCATAGAATTTCTTGACTCCTATAGAGTTCAGAATATATAAGATTATTTACAAGTCTAAAAAATGCACAACTTAGCCTATATAGAGTGACTCAGTCATGGTAATGACCAACCAAAACTATCTTCTATATGACTAAGTATTTAACACTAATAGAAAAAAAAACTAGAGAGATGAATAGACTTTAATTATTAGTAAATTGTGGGTGCATTATTGTTGGAATTCTTTAGAATAACTAAGAGAGTAGGGGGTGAAATAGTTATCAAAGGTCTAGATGTAAAAATAAAGTGTTTCAATGCTTAATAGACCCATATCCATAAAACCTTATTATGCATGCATCTATTAGATCATACAACACTTAAACTTTGTAGGTTAGTGTCCTAGGTTAAGACAACTTTGTAGAAATGTAAACATGAAATGTAATAGATTTAATAATATATTTGACACAAGGATTTTACATGGAAACCCAATTTGGGAAAAACCACCTATAACATGCTATTAATTCTCACTCTTATGAAGCAATGCCTTGTGAAAGGCCAATCCTGTTAAAGGTTACAATACACACTGTTAAATGTGACCTACTTAGAGGATTTAAATCACCTTATTAGGAGTGAGCCTTATTATAGGACTTTAGACCATTCATTTGGAATGTCACCTAGTTAAAGGATTTACAAATGACTTTTAGCTCAACCTAAATCCAAAGGATTTACCATAGACTGATGCAATAATTAGAAAGTAACAATAAGGCTTGATCTAATAAAAAATTACAACTCACTTGCAGATTACAGATCCCTATTTTAGTCCTTCATTATGCTTGTCTTTCACACACTTCAACTCTTATAGCTTGTTCATCCTTCAAGAATTCATACTATTAAGCCTTCTTATTTTGTATGCCAATGCAATCTCTTTTTTTCGGCCACTAAATTGAAGCAATACCCTAACTCCTTGTCTTCCTTACATTATGCCACATGATAACCTTTTCTTTTGACCAACTCTCTCTATAAATAAAGATTTGAGATCGTTTGCTACTTAACCACAATTGTCCATTTTAGGGTTAGGTAGGAGTAGGTATGATGCAATGAATCTACACACTTTTCCATTTGGTTCCTCTAGAAACTTCTTCCTCAATCTTCTTTAAATTCACCTCAAAATAGTTTACCTTGAATTTTGTGCCACCAGCTCATCATAATTATCTTACACATGCATCACACAATTCAAGAAAACAAAATAGTTAAATCAAATCAGTCAAATCTATGATTTAATATGAATATTAACACACAACATCAATATGTTGTTACTTGACTTCTATATTGTTCTTGTTGGTGTTTTAATTTGATGTTAACAGTGCTAAAACTACTAGGCGAAAAAAGGCTTAGTACCTAGATATCAGTACATACACAACCTAGAGAATAGCCAATTCTCATTATCACTTGCATATTCAAAGTACTAGGGTCCAACTTCAACAAAACCTTAGACGGTTTTCTACTCTTTTGGCTATGTAAAAACCAGGGCGGGTGCACCCGGGGATGGTTCAAAGATGGAATAATTGTATGAGAATTATCCTTAGTTTCATTTTGATTCTCATCTCTAAATCCTCAAACATATATGTAAATAACTGATAAACACATCCCTTGAACAGATATGGCCAAGAAATCTTCTATAACTCTGCAGATGTTTCCAACAACAATGGCTAAATGAAGCTAAAACAATCCATGCAGGCAAGTGCTGGCCAACATTGAAAATCTTACAGGAAAGATAAGTGAAAATTGATTTTATAATGTATTTTGAAAAAGGCTAGTTATAATATACTTCTCTTTTGTGCTGAAATACTTTCGATCAGTGCCTAATCCATTGGGAATTCAGAGTCAAGTAAATTCTTAGATCTAATTTGTTGCCTTGCAACGAATTTTCATCAGCAATTCTTACCAGAATTTATCATTCAAAAATCCTTATTAACACCCAAGCAGCCTCATCACATTCATCAAAGCCTTTATTTAATCCATTGAATTAACAGCAATAACAAATGGATGTATAGTCTTACTAAATTGCAATCAATTGCATAAGCTTTTACTCACACAACATCAAGGTAGCTCAATATTAAAAAGGAGACAAAATTCAGAGAAGAACAGATATGGGGACAGTTCATAATTCATATTCATTTCCTTTGAAAATGGTATATCCTTTACACAAGACTCAGAAAGACCTTCAGAGAAGAAGCACAGTTCTTTCTACATTCATCCATATCTCAGAAATTTTGACAGAAAAAGTATACTATAAATTTCTTTCCCAAAAATGTTTGGACCAAAAATAGAACTAAGCATAATACTTAGTGAAAACCAAATTCGGACCCCCCTTTAGCCTTGGGATCTCACTTAAATAATGTGAGATGCAACAAGCTTCAGGCTACAGTAGGTGACAGGTGTCCTTCTTTTGAAAAACAAAAACAAGAATAACAGAAAGGTTGATTACAATAACACTTCTTGGCAGGTCCCTTTCTGTTATGCTTCTTGGTTGTTATGATCTGCTCTCGCAATCATTCCTCATCTTCAGAGTACATACCCATAAGGTCTGCAAGTGATGTATCATCTTATGTTACATGCAAACTCACTTTAACCTGGGGATTTTCGATGTCATCACTGCTGACTACAAAAGTAACTATTACTCTTACATCTTCCTCGTCATCTTCTCCTGACATCTGTTCACTAAACTGATCTTTCCATCTGTTGAAAGTACCATCATCTGGCCAATCAAAACTTAGGGTTTCTCTTTGTATCTTTATTAAAGAATTGGCATTTTCTTCTAAATCATCGAATTCTTTTCTTATATCAGCATAATATAATTGTATTTTTACCAGCTCTTCATTTGTCTTTGCCCAAAACCAATAGCCAGTCTCACTGATGATGTTTGTTATTCTGTTATCGAATAATTCATCCATTTCCTTTTTCCATTTGTCCTTTTCCTTTACTGTATCAACAGATTCTAAGGCACAAGGAAATAGGGTGAATTTTTTAGCAAGATATCTTGAAAAATAGAGTATCAATTTCCTCTGTAAAGAATCTCTTTTATTTTCAAAATTATCTAATTGATTCAATAAATCAAAAATCCTCTCAACCTAATGATAAGGCATTTGAACTGTAGATATACAAATAATGGTAACATCATTATTTCTTTGTCTCCACTTCTGTGCAAGAGAATCTAGTCCATTCTTTTCTTTATTTAACTCATCCATGAGGGTTACAATCCTTGTCAACTGATCATAAAAATTTGACCATTGTATTTTATCCCTCAAGTATGTCACACCCTGCCTCCATTTTTCTTCCTGCTGATTTCTAAATTCTATCTGCCACTCATGTAATTTGGTTTTTTCTGCTTCAAATTCCTCTGAAGTATAGAATTGGAGTCTTTCAGGGGTGTCAGGTATCTCAATAATAGGAGTTAATCCCACAGATGACTGTGGGGGATATGCAATTCTTAATGTACTGGATTCTCCCACTTTTCTCTTTCCAAGTACCTTTTCTAATTGAGATACCCTATTTTCTAACTCAATTCTCCTTTTTACCTCTTGATTATAGGCTTCCACCACTACTTCATATTTATTATGCATATCAATCATTTCCTTCTCTTCTCTTTCCGCAGTAGCCAGGGCAAATTTAGAATAATCCACATTCATGTGGGTTGCCTGTACATTTGAAGTGTCAGCAACTCTTCTTACAATGATATTCCCTGTTAATCCTGAATCATCAGGCTGTGATGAAGTAATTATGGATCCTCTTCTCAGGGACCACATAACAAGGGCAGCTTGATCATTGCTGAATGTTGTACCCAAGAATTCCTCTTTATTTGGATCCTGGAGTCCTAAATTATTTGAAACAGAATTAAAAATTAATGCGTCAGCAATGTCCCAATTGGGCAACAATAAAACATTAGCATTTTTTACCATCTGTCTTCCCTCATCAGGGGTTATATTTTGGAACTCTTGCACCATTTGTTCCTTTATTAGATTTTGAATGGAGGCCTCATCCATTTCTGGATGTTCTGTTCTCATATTATTGCACCTTTGCTCAAAAATGTGCATGTTTACTCTCCACGCAAACTGATGGAAAGCCCTAGATCTTACAAAATTGTTATCAGACAAAAAATGCTGACTAGCTTGTTCCAAAACAGGGTCCAATTCCCTTCCTCTGAAATCTGTTGTAGTTAATTCAAAACTTGGTACAGGGGGTTCCTGAGGGTTCCCTTCATCAATCTCTGCTTGTGTAACAAAAATTTCTCCTTGTGACCCCATTTGTTCGAATTGCTCATTGGTGAGCTATTCTTCCTCAATTCTTATTGGGGTTTGAGAAGGTGAGCCACTTTCATTAGGGGATTCTTCCTCCCTTATTATTCTCCTTCTTTTGGGGGAAGGTTCTGGGGGTCTTTCTTCTAGGACAGTGCTGGTGGATCCAACTATCTATTTTTCTTTATGCACAACGAGCACCTGCTGTCGGACAATAGTATATCCTGTTTTCTTCCATACCACCAGTGGACCTATTCCAATGTTGGGGGTGAAACCCAATTTTCTCATAATTTCTCTGGCTTTATCTAGAAAAGAATTAATAAAATGTTGTTTCTTCTCATTCATTACTTCCATTATCTCAGAGAAAGTACTCATGAGCTTATGTATTTTATCTGCATTGTTTGCAGCATTACTAAGAGGACTGAAATCTTTATCAAAACAATTAATGAATTCCAAAAATTTTGAATAGACTCTCCATTTTTCTTTCTTTATTTCTTGCTCATGGAGAGAGTATTCATTTCTTATTATATCTTCAGGAAAATAGAATTCATGCTGAACTGGACGAAGCTTGATTCTCAATCTAAGGGCAGAGTTAAAGAAACCTTCTGTATCACAAAAATGAGAGTGAGACACTGCCATTTTATATTGATCCAAAAATTTATGGAGAAAGACCCACCCTTCTTTAGTTATCACAAACTGGTGGGCTATAGTACAAGTAGGAAAAATTGATCCTGTCCCCCTTTTGTGCAAAAAGGCCTCCTCCACTCCTCCCAACTGCCACAAAAATTTAGCTATCCCTACCTTTAAAGGTACCTGATAGGGTAACACATGGGGTGTTCCTTTGAATCCATAGACCCTGATGACCGTTGAGACTGAATATGGGATAATATCTCCCCAATTATGTGAAACTTTTAGATTATGGGTTTTGTCCATAGGCCTGACAAGGTGCATTAATGCCTTAGGGATTCTGGGATTATCACTCAATATGAGGCACCTTAGTTTGGAGGCAAAGTGCCTATCAAATCTAATGAAGCTAGCATTTTCTGCTTCCCAGGTCATATCTACACTCCATAATTGGACTGGCAGTGCTTCCCCTTCTTGTTCTCTATTTAAAACCATTTCTTTACCAAAATAAGTGGCCCCTTTAAAAAGAAACATATGCATCAGTAAGGAATACTAACCCCAAACCTTTTCCACCTTGCCCTGTGCAATCCCCACCAATCCATGATGAATCTCATTTGCCAAGTAAGATGCAAAATCAAAAATTATTTCCACACCAAAAGAAGAGATTTGGGTGATCATATACATGAAGCTCACCAGAATAAAATCTTCTTCGCCCTCTCCGAAGACTCTGCACAGGGTCCTATATATCTCCACTGCCCTGGCATTAAAACATGATTTCTTGAAGGGTTCTTTGGAAGATGATGTTATGGTTGGGAGGCCTCCAATCTGGCCTATGTGGGCTTTCAGTGCACCCTGTCTAACTACATCCCTCTTGGATATATATTCTTTTTCTAAATCTAGCAGATTAATGGGCACATGATACATGGTGAGGGGTCCCAGATTGAAAACCTTCCTAATCTCCTCGGGACTGATGGTAACTAAAGCCTCACCATCTATTCTTCTCACTACCTTAGTGGCTTGGTCATAGTTTTTTGCTATAGCTTCAAGCAGGTCAAAATCCATAAACACGCTAGGGACAACAAGCTTCCCAAGATCAAAATTCCATATATTGGCATGAGGGGCATATAACTTCCTCTCTGCAAACCATTTTTTAAATAAACTCAAACCAGTTTGAGAAGTTTGAGCATCCCGGACCCAATTACCCTTATCATACAATCCATTAGCTACCCTAAGCCTAGGGTTGAGTGAGGTTAACCTCTTAACTTGCATCGTTTCTACAGTAGATTCAGGAAGTAACTCATGCAAATCATCATGCACATTTCTATCCAGGTAGTTTACTGCTCCTGTAAATCCCTTCTTAGGAGGCATCTTGGGCTATCCTTTTTAAAACTTAAAAGCTCATGAAGATGATGGCAGTTTTACTTACTTGAAATCTGTCTCAATTCTCCTTTGTATTCCTGCAAAATTTCAGCGAACAGATAACTTGACAATTTTTATCAACCTTGGCATGCTTTTCTTTCAGTAATAGCTTCTGCACAAGAATGGCTTCAAATCTTTTCTCGCGTGAAATGAAACCGATGCAATCTCTCTGTATTATACTCTGTTTTTCCTCACGGATGAAGCTTTCTTGTCTAATTAATACAGAGAGTGGCACTGCATTTTTTATTTAAAACTGCGCCGTTGATCTTCAAAGATCCTACGATCATGCGGTACAAAGAGAACAACTAGGAGTTACATTTGCCATGTCAGTTATATTACCCAATGAGAGTGTGCCACGTACATAATTCTTTCTTTTGATGGCGCTTACATTTAGACCCACTGACATCGGAGAACACGTGTCAGCATGTCGCTACTTCATTATGCATAAAGAACAAGCACCTTGCCATGACGAGGCGGCGACAACTGTTGATTGGATCGAGAAATGATCGAAAGATACGCTACAGGACTTCTTAAGAAAGAAGGCGGCGGGCCCAACTCGCTATGTCACTGTAATTATCTTCCTTGCAACTCTTCATAGCGAGGTAGTGAGCTCCGTTGATCCACTTCAAGCTGACATTCCAGATTTCTTGTACATTTAGTCAGATAGGTATTAATGAGAATTGGATCTCTACATAGCTGACACCTGTCAAAATTTATCACAGTCATCTGTCATTACACGTCATCAAAGATCTTGCCGATCTTTTGTCATTTTATGAGGCCTCGCTAACTCGCTAACGGTGAAGCACCTCAATTTTCCGATAGCGAGGTAGCGAGCTTCGACACTTTAAAGGATTTCGTGCCGAAAAATGCAAGGGGTACCCAGTAATTACTTCTGTTAATTAAAACTGATTCTGACAATGGTATTTATGACTGGTCATGCCACCTAGTGTAATTATGATACAAGCAAGATGCAATGTCATCATTTTTAGATTTTCACGTGGCCTCGCTACTTCGCTAACGGTGAAATGCCTGAATTTTCTGATAGTGAGGTGGCGGAACTTCCGGAAAGATCAACATTCCGGCTCCGATGTCAAATATTCTTGTGGGTCCCTCTCCCCCTTTTTATGGCGAATTGCAAAGTGTACCTGCACAATAAAACATTTAATAAGCAAATCTCTGATCGCCGCACCTTCACTTCATGGTCCCACCGCTTAAAAACTCAACACTCGCTATCTCGCTATACTTAATGAGCATGCAACTCTTAATAGCGAGGCAACGCCAGTGGTAGATCTAATCGGATCTGATGGTTGGGACAATTAGGAAGAAAGGTAACCCGGGAGAAAGGAAAAGGAATACGAAAGCATATTCGCTTCTTTTGAAATTTGAAAATTTCGCGCCCGACCATTTATGAATAGGGATGAATATAGGGCTTATATGGCAAATATTTCTTATAGATGGTTTATCCAAAACCTTATACTTCACTTAGACATAGAACATCTGACTTTTCTATGGTTTAACTGAAAAAAATTTTACTGCAGAAAAAGTCAGACCAACAGTTCTTTCACTTGACCAACACTATTTCACTCAACAACCATTAAAGTTTACTAGTGCTCGGCATCAACTAAACTTTACTCAACATATACTATGTTCACTTTGCTTGGCTCCAATTGATTCTCTTCTTGACTTGCACTAACTTTTCCTAGTAGCTACTGTGCACTTGGTCAAGCTTGGTAGACACAATTATTCTTACTTGTTCTTCTAGACTTAATTAGTTTATACAACCTTTCCAATATTAAGAAGATAAAAAATACACTATATCATCATTGTATTTAATGATATTTGTACTCCCTTTTCATACCAATACTCAACCTTTCCTCTAGGTTTTCTTGTTATCTTATTTGATCAAATCCTCTTCATCAATTAAACAAATAATAGTTCTCAAATCAACTAAGTAGTTGTCTTACTAGCAAGTATCAAGTTTGACATCAATGATAAATCAATGATTGAAACACATCCTCTTACTTGTATCAATATTTTCTCAACAATCTCCCTCTTTGGCATTGATGGAAAACCAATACCAATAACAATACCAAAAAGAAAATAATTCGTTCTACTAAAATTTCTCCCTCTATCAGTAGCTTTCATCTTCTTTATAGGCTACAAAATTCTATTATGATCAATAGACAATCAACTCTTCCTTGTGACTCCCTTCATCTGTCATCTTGTAGCATATCTATCTCTATATCTACTCTTTCTTATCACCCCCTCAGTATTTTCTCTCATTGACTAGGTAGATGTATTTCTTTTAGTCATTTCTCCTTAGTAGGGCATATATCTCCCTCACTAGTAAACATTAGGTACATTATCTCCCTCTTTCTCACCTTTTTTGGTATTCTTTATTTCTCCCTCTAACAACAATGCCAAAGACTTTTCATCTCAACATGTAGATGTTAAAAATTTCAATTTCCCCCTCTATCATTTGGCATGTGACTGTAAATACTCTGATTTAGTTCCTTGATTACATTAGGAAATGCATAAAGTAAGATCCTCTACATCAATGTGTAACATATGTCATTCATCTCATTTGATATATGGCACTTCTCATGCTTCTCAATCAGGTTTGGATAGGGATTTCACCCCTAGTTTACCTCTTAGATACTCATAAGCATCCTTAAGTAATGTTTTGGTGAAGATATTAGCTATTTACTCTTTTGTATTCATATATTCCATCCTCACTTCTTTGTCTTAAACTAACTCTCTCAAGTAATAATACTTGGTTGCAATGTGCTTAATCTTTGTGTGCATCACAAGGTTCTTTGATATATTTATAGCACTTTTATTATTACAATAAAGTACCACAAGTTCAGTGATTTCCTCCTTTATACCTTTGAGTAGTTATTTTATCCATACAATGTTTGTACAATTTACTATAGCATCCACATATTTAGCTTCAACAGTAGATTGAGATATACAATTTTGTTTCTTGCTAGTCTAGCTGACCATACTCTTTCCTAAGAAAAATGCTCCTCCACTTATGTTCTTTCTATCATCAATGTTTCTAGCCTAATCAACATTAGTATAGGCTCTCAACTCAAATTTCTCAAATTTTTTGTAGTATAGACCATAGTCTTATATTCCTTTCAGATATCTCATAATTCTCTTAACACACATCAAATGATTATCCTTAGGATTAGCAGAGAATATTGCAATAATCCCAATAGATAATGCAATGTCAGGTCTATTATGCACTACATATTGCAATTTTCCAATCATAGGCATGTATAATGTTTGATTCACATTAGCTAAATCATCATTCTTTGACAACTTGTGTCATATCACCATAGGTGTGCTAACTACCTTGAAATCTTCTAATCCAAAAGTTTTCAATATTTCCTTTACATACTTGCAAACCAACAAAGACCTTGATCTTTCTAAACATAGAAATCTCAAATTATTTCTTCATTTCATTTGTACATGCCTTACATAATCCATCTTGACCTCTAAATATGATATCATCAAAAAAAAATTCAGCTAGTAAAATACATTTACCTCATTCTATCTTCAAGTAAAGATTGTTGTTATCATCAATCCTCTCAAATCCAATCTTCACAAGATAATTGTGAATCCTTTCATACCATGCTATTGGGGATTGCTTTAAACCATATAAAGCTTGTGTAGTCTACATACCATGTTCTTATTGTTAGCATCAATAGATCCTTCTAGCTTTTCTATCTAAACCTCTTCTTCTAATATGTCATTCGTAAATGCTGACTTCACATCCATTTGATAAAATTTGAAACCTTTGTTTGAAGACTAAGAAAGAAGAGTTGTTACTCCTTCCAATCTTGCAATAGGGGAATTTTTTTTTGTATTGTCTATTCCTTCTTCTTGTGCATACCTCTTGCAAAGGAATCTTTCCTTATTTCTTGTGACTTCACCAATTTCATCTAACTTTTTTGTACACCCACTTGGTTCCAATCACATTCTTGTCCTCTAGTCTGGGAACTAGAGTCCATGTGTTGTTCTTCTCAATATGTTAAATCTCTTATTTCATGATTTTACTCTAGTCCTTATTTTGTAAAGCATCTTTCAGTGTCTTAGGTTCATGCATGCTCAACAAACATGTATCACTTCTCAGCCTATTTCTTGTCATTGGTCTAGCATCTTTGTCTCCAATAATTTTTTCAATAGTGTGATGTCATTTGACATACTTTGACAATCTTGGTTCTTCTCTACCTTCCTCATTAAGTTTGTCAACTTTTGAATCGCTATATACTTCTCTATTAGGTAATTCAACATCTCTTCCATGTACCTTAGCTTCTTTCTTCAACTTGATTCCTGATTATAGCTCAGTTCCTGAATACAACTCAACATTCATTTTATGTGACTTAGAAGTCACTAAAAATTATTGTTGATTTTCAAATTTATTTACATCATCTTCATTAGTGTGCATACCTTCATAAAATTATACAAAATATGTGTATTCCTCTAGTTCCTTCATAGGTTCAGCCTCATGTACCTTTGTATATTAATCAAATTTCATATTTTCACTTTTCAAAACTTTGTTAGTGTTAGTATTTAAACAATTATAAGCTTTACTTCTTGTGAAATAGCCAATGTATAGATAGTTGTATGTTTCTTGACTTTTACATGGTTCAAGGTATAAACAACTATACTTACAACCTCTCTCTAGTATTTCAAAGCAACATTCTTCTCCATCATGAGTGTCCTAGTACAATCCATTATAGATCTATTCCTCCTTTCAACAATCCCTTTTTGTGGAGGGCTCCTAGGTGTAGATGTCTATATTTTGATTCCTTTGTCATTACAAAACATCTTAAACTCATTTGATGTAAATTATCTTCCTCTATCAGATCTCAAACATTTCAGAATTTTTCCTATTTCTTCTAAACTCTATCTAAGTACCACTTAAAAATTTGAAAAGAAACAAATTTATGTTTAAGAAACATAAATTTTATCATCCTATAATAGCCATAAAAAAATAGGATAATTGTCACCTTTTTAGCTTTACACATCAAATGGTCCACACAATTCAATATGAACAATCTTAATAATTTTTTAGAGATGTGAGTCTTACTCTCAAAACTAGACTTTGGCATCTTGCCTAACATACATTGTTTTCAAATTATATTGTTAGGTTTCTTCAATTTAGGAAAACCTCTTACTCTTTCGTGTTATTGATACTAACCAAGTTATCAAAATTAACATGGCATAACCTCTTGTGCCATAACCATGCATAGTCAAATTCTACAACAAGACAAGTAGCATCATTCATATCAAGATAAAATATATTACGTCTAGTATGATCACCTTTTCTAATTAGTTTCCCATCAGTGTCATATATCTTAGTTATCTTGTTCTCAAACTCAACTTTGCAACCTAAACTATTTAGTTTTGACACACTCAACAAATTATAATTAAGTTCTCTAGCATAATAAGCATTGTCACACAAGATCTTTTCTATAATTTTGATAAATCCTTTTCATTTTTTTTACACTATTTACATCATAATAATTTAGGGTAATGAACATACTTTTTATCTCTACTCATATGATGTAAACACTCACTATCAATGATCCATCTATCATTCTTGTTCACACAAGACACTAGTGCAGTTGCCTCATCCTAATCAGAATCATTCTTCATTGCAATATACACCACTTCATCATCATGGTCATCAGATTCATCTTTGGTTTTCTCTTCTACAATGTAGAAAGACCTCTTTCCTTTGTCTTTGTAATATTTGTTGTCCTCATCTCTTTTACTTCTATGTTTGTCTCTACTTCTATTGTTCTTCTTCTTTGGACATCTAGCAACAATATGAAAAATATCATTACAATTAATACACATGATAGGAAACTTACCTTTGAATTTTCCTCTACCTCTATAAAATCTCCTTGCTAACAGTGATTCAAGTTTTTTTGACATCTTCCTCATATGTGTCACTATCACTAGAAACACATTTAACCTTTTTCTTTTTCTCTTTAGGTTCCTGTAAAGGTAATTTAGCTTTAAAAGAAAATTCAATATTGTCAGATTTGAAGTTATCAAAATTAGAGAGCTCAAAGGCAGTGAGACTACCTACCAAAACTTCAAGAATTAGATTAGAACTTGGTATTGTAGACACCTAAATTTGATTACATCGCTTCGGTAATCCTATTTAGTTATCTCTAAAGGCATCATTAATTAAATGCTTATTTAATTAATCCTTTGCCATCCCCTAGCTGATTAATTTAATTAATCATCTATAGTCCTAATTGATAAATCAAATAACCTATTATTTATCAATTAAATCCCATTCTTCTATCTAAATCCAAAATCCCCATTTATTAAATAAACCTATTTGATAAATAAAACCCTCAAATCTAAAAGCCCCTAACGTATTCCTAAACCCTCTTTTTAGCCTAATCCACCCCATCCACCCATGCTAACCAAGCTTAGCCACTAACTCACCCACCCTCATGAATGCCATCCACTTGCAAATCTCTAACATCCCTAATCCAGTCCTAAACCCAAGCCTAATCCACCCCTTAATGTTGTCACATTCCCTAAACAAGCTTAAGACTTTCTTAAGCCAAAGAAAGTCAACAATCTCAACTCCCCTCAAAATATCCCAACCACCCAACAATGAATGCTCTTACAAAAGCCATAATGAAGGGTCTTTATGAAAATATTATCCTTTGAGCCTCCTTTGTTGAATCATCCTTCCCCTTTCCTCCATCCACTCACCTTGTGACATGTGTCACTCCCTGTTTGGTGCTAAACAAGCACAATCCATGTGCTCCCTTTTGAGTGCATCCTAGCCCTCCTTAAGCTTTCATCTTTCCTTCCATCTTAGCCCTCCATCTCTCAAGCCCTTATCCTATAAATTGAATCCCCTCCCAAGCCATTTCATCACAATCTTGGAGCTAAAGTTATAATGCCCTTTTGAGAGCCAAAAAGCCATCAACCATACCTTTATGATGCCAAATTGAGAGCTCACAAAGTGACCAATTTTCCATTTTTCATCTCCATTGAAGCTAGTTTTTGGGAACCTTGAGCATACATCCCAATCTTTAGACCCATCTACCAAGCAAGGAGTTAAATCCCATTGGGAGAGTCCATTCATTTGGCTCACATTTCCAATTGGGGTTTCCTCTTTAGTCTCTCATTTATGTTATGGTTTATATGCTATTTAATGCTTTTGTTTTTGAATAGATTAGTATTACTTGCTAACATATCTCTCATATACATTTTGGCACGCCCGGTGGGACCCCACTATGGGTCATTTAATCATCCATTTTCATCTATATGTTGTTTTTTCTAACCATCTAATGTTTGTTGTTGTTTGAGTGTGTTGTAAGGTGTTTTTCTTGTTTTTGCAGGTTAAAGAACACACTTAGGAAGAAGAAATACCATCTAAAAATCCGAAAATAGCAAAAAAAAAAAAAAATTCTAGAAAAAATTTGCATTTTTCAGCTTTTTTCGCGTAGTGTCATCTTCGCAGTTTGGCGTCTATGCCTGCAAACTGTCATTTTCGTCGGCTACTTTTTCGTCTGCGCAACCAAATCAACGTCTCCGCAATTTGGCGTCTCCGCCTGGTTTTCTATTTTTGGTGCCGCTACTAGACTGTCGTCTGCGCATCCTCAACTATCATCTCTGCAGATCCATGTCTCCACCAGCTACTCTGTCGTCTCTGAAACTTATTCTATCGTCTCCGCCGCTGCCAACCCAAATTGTCGTATGCACAAATTGGCATCTCCGCTTGTCACCTATTTTTTGCACCGCAAATCTAATCTGTTGTCTCTGCTCTGTCATCTCTGAATACTAGCGTCTTCGCATTTCAGCGTCTCTGTAGTTTGGCGTCTCCGCTTGATAGACTATCGTCTCCACCTGTTTATGTTGCATTTCTGTTTTAAAATCTTTATTTCTGCACTTTGTAGTTAAATTTTTTTTTTTTTTAAAAAAAAGGTATAAATCAAAATTTAACTTTTAGTGGTTCCATAGGATTTAGACCATTTAAAGTATTTTTACACCTAGAAAAATAGCAAAAAAAGTTAAATTTTTTTTCCCATAGTTAAACTTTCCTTTTGGAAGATTTTGGGTGACTAATCAATTTTCTTTTTTTGTCTTATTGCAGGTTGGAGCGTCCGACTAACCTAATCATGTTTTTTGCAAGTTTTTTTAAGAATGAACTTGCATGTTTAAACACATCTTTCATTGAATGAATGTTGCTCAAACACAATCTTGAATGCATTGGTTTAAAATCAATCTTTCTTGGAATGCATGCTTAAAACAACAAATCCAATCTTGAATGCCAAGGATCAATTAACCATTGCAATATCTCACACTTCCAATTTGGGCTTAAAACACTCTAACACAATCTTGAATGCCTAACAATCAATGAACATTGCATGGTTTTGACACATCTCAACGATGCTCAAATTTTTTACGTTGACGAATTCTCGATTTCCATTATGTTGACGATGCTATCAAGTTGGAATGAACATTGCATGCCATAATCACGAGTGTTTTCAATCATAGCTTACAAAATTTAAATCATCAATTGGAAAAGAACTTGGCTTTTTTAGCCCAAGGTCATCTGAATCTTCTCTCCCCTTGTCGCCTTTGCAGGCCATCTTGGGTGCATAAGACTAGGATCCAAAACCTTGTTTCTCTTTTTAGGAGGCCTGCTTGGGGATTTCATCACCCCTTGGGACGACCTCAACTCCAACATTCTGGCAGAGTATAAAGATCGGGAGGTGAATCCAAAGACACCTCTCTTGGAATCAAGATTTTGTCACTCGGGCTAAGCCTCAAGGAACTTTATACCCTTGAGAAGTGAAAGAGGAGAAGTGGGTTACCACTCCTCTCGGCTGTGTGACATCTTTTTGGTTTCATCTACGGATATGGGCCTCACATACCTTGCGTATATCGAGGACTCCCTAGCTAAACCAAATTTCATCCTTGTAGAAAGCTTCCTAGGATGTTGGTGTGTTTGACGTGCTTTCTCCAAAATTTTGTCTACTTGTTTGTTCATAGCTTTTGAATGAATGTTTGCCAACTTTGGTTAAAATCCCAGAAAAGAAGAAATCTCCCAACTCAAGGCATACTTAGCGTAGTCACTGCCTCATCAGAAGATCATCCAAGATCCCTTAGTTCTTTGCCTTAGAACAATCCCAAATCCAAAGTTTCTCCAAATCATCCCCCCCCAGCCAGCTAGCAACCCAATCCATAATCACACCCAAACCTTTAAAGAGTTGTTCTCACTCTGCTAGAATTTGCTATCCAATCAATCCTACCAATCAACCAATCTCACCAAGGTTATCCCTCTGATAGAGCATTGTCTAGGGTAACCCAGCTTTGTCACTTGTATCCCTCATCACCTTGAGCTAAAGGTTGGGATCCACAAGTGGTCAATCTTGTGTCATGCCCATAGGATCATTAGTCTATCCTCAAGTTGACACAATCTCCACCAATCTTGCAATCAGGTCATCTCATTATTACTCTCTAACCATTGTAGCAATGATCTAAATCTCTTAATAGAGGTAGCTTAATAGCTATTTTTAAATCCTCTAACAAGCTAACACTTCTAGATTAAAGTGTTTAAATGCCACTAACAAGGCCACCCCTAATAGGGTGATTAAATCCTCTAACAAGGTCATGTTGGATACAATTCTTTAATTATGTGTTGTCTTTGATGTTACACAAATGTCATATTAGTTGACAGACAGTATCTACTGAGCTCAGTTGGTTAGCAAAGAAAATTTTAGAGTCTACTGAGCATTCTTGAATATTACTCTATGAAAATAGTTTCTACCAAGCTCACTTAGGTGTCAAAGGATTTTGTGGCAGAAGTCGGTGTTAACCAAGCTCACAAGGTTAACAAAGGAAAGTCAGTGTTTATCGAGTTCACTCAGTCTCCAAAGGATTTTGCAGGGTTCGCAGTGTTAACCAAGCTTCAGTTGGTTAACATTGGAAATTATGTCTAGAATAGTGTTTACCGAGCAGGGTCAACCAATGAAGAATTTTTTTGTTTTGAGAAATAAAGTTTAATTGTTTTATGTAACAATTGTAGCTGACTAAGGTAATGATTATTGGTAATTGTAACTTGTAATTGAGCCAACTTGACAATTTTTAAGGTATAAATAAAAGGTCAAGTTGAGGATTCAAAAGTGTAATGAGTGAACATGCAAGTGTGTTGAAGAGGAAAGTGTGTGTGAACTTTGAAGGAGAATCAGATATCCTGGAGGAGAAGCAAAGTTGTATTCAATCAAAGAGGATCTAGTAAATTAGAATAGAGATATGTATTAGCAATTTAGTTTCATCTCATTTAAGTCAATTCATTGTTACTTTCTCACCATTGTAGCAGTGATTCCTAAATCTCTTAACAGAATTGGTTTAACAACCATTTGTAAATCCTCTAACAAGGTGATAGTTCTATTGAATTGTTCTAAAGACCTTTTGTAAATCCACTCCTAGGAGGGTGATTAAATCCTCTAACAAGGTCAGACCTAACAGTGCGTTTTGTAACCTTTAATAGGGTTGGCTCCTAATAGGGCTTACTTTAGAAGAGTGAAATTCAGTAGCTAGTTACTTGGTGGTTTTTCTCATATTAGGTTTCCACGTTAAATTTGGTGTCTCATGTGTTCATGTTATTTCTTTTATGGATGCATATTAATCACTATGAATTCTTAAACATCAATAATAAGTTATCATACATTGCATCTACCGAGTTATAGCATTTTTCTATATGTTTACTGAGTGACAACAATAACTAGTTTTATAAGGCATCTAAAGGATCTGTGGATTTGTTTTTGTAGTAACTGATTCACCCCCCCTCTTAGTTACTCCATCTATATTTCTAAAAATTGGAATCAAAGCTTTTAGTGCTTGTAGGAAGGATTTCAAGGATCTAAGCTAAAGATTAGGATGTCTTATAAGAGGGAAATTCCAAGGCTTAACATGGATAACTTTTCAGCATGGCAAGGTCTCATGAGACTACATCTGGCTTCCATTAGAGATACATGATTGAAATATCTTGATGAAGAATACACAACTCCTATTGGTACATTATCTATCAATGAAAGCGCTGAGAAGAAGACTCATAACACTATGATGATAGACATTGCATCTGCTCTAAGCTATGAAGAATTTGATGATATCAAGGATTGCAAAATTGCCTCTACTATGTGGAACAAGCTAAAATATATCTATGGAGGTGATAAAAATGTGAGGAGATCTAAAGCAGAAAGTCTAAGTGGACAATTTGATCAGATGAAGATGAGAGAGGATGAAACATTGCCAAATATGTTGAAAGAGTCAAAGCAAGCATCAGTGCAATCAAAGCTTCTAGAGGAGATATCAAGAAGGAAACAGTTGTAAGTAAATTTCTTATAACATTTCTTCCCATTTATGCAATTAGAGTATTTGCAATTCAAGAAGGAAGATGTGAAGCAAATCATAAGATAAATTTAGAGGCTATAGTAGGAAGGTTAACTACATTTGAGCTAGATAACTATGACAATTATGTTCTAGCTTTCAAGAACATTGAATCAGCATTGAAGCCAAGCTTTCACTCAAAGAAAAGGGCAAGAAGATAAAAGAAAGTCAGTCAAAAAGTGAAGAAGAATCAGAAGAGAGTTCTGACAGTGATCTTGAGGTGGTTGAAGCTCTACTTGCAAGGAAGTATTCTAGAGGCAAAGGAAAATATAAAGGTAAGGTTCCTCTAATCTATTTTTCATGTGAGGAAATTGGTCATATTTCAGCCAAGTGCCCAAATAAGAAAAGAAAGAATGAGAAGAAAGGTCATAAGTGCAATGGCAAGAAAGACATCAAATCATTCAAGGACAAAGGTAAGAAAACATGTTTCATGGCTAAGGACTCTAAGGATTCTGATAATAGTGAAGATGAAATTGTTTACATTGTTGTGAAAGATGAATCTGATAATGATGAGGAAGATAAGATGACACTTATCTCTCATGTAAGCAAAAATTATATATGGATCATAGAAAATGGTTGTTCTCATCATATGACTAGTGAAAAAATAAAGTTTGAACATTTTGAAGACTATGATGGTGGTAGTGTAAGGTTTGGTAATAATGAACCTTGTTGCATAAAAGGAAGAGGAAGAATCTCACTAACCAAAGGGCTTGTATGTCATAATGCCTATTGGGTTGAAGGACTAAAACATAATCTGTTGAGTGTGACACAACTAATCAATATTGGATTCAAGGTGGAATTCATGCATGGAAAAGCAAGATTGTTGGATGATAAAGGAAAGCTGATTAGAACAGGCATACAGACAAAAGGTAACTTGTTTTACCTTGAACTTGGTGAATGCTCATGTTTTATTGCTCAAGTTGAAGAAAGTTGGTTATGGCACAAAAGGTTGTGTCATATGAATTTTGATAACCTGGTGAAAAAAAGTAAATTCAAAAAAGTAAGAAGCATTCCTAGTATAAAGAAACCTAATGTTGGTCTATGCAAGAATTATCAGATTGGTGAGATGGGAAAGAATAGCTTTAAAACTAAAAACTATTAGTCAGAAGAAATTTTGGAAATTGTGCATACTGATTTGTGTGGGCCTACTGGAATTGAGAGCTATGCTAGAGAAAAGTTTTTCATTCTTTTTGTTGATGACTACTCTAGAATGATGACTGTCATGTATCTAAGAGAGAAGTTAGAAGCATTTGAGAAGTTCAAATGGTATTTGGCTAGAGTAGAGAAGGAAAAAAGGAAAATATTGAAATGTTTGAGATTAGATAGAGGTGGCGAATTCACCTCCCATGAATTCAATAACTTTTGCATTGAAAGAGGAATCAAAAGATAGGTATCAGCTCTTGGAACTCTCGAGCAGAATGGAATAGCTGAAAGGAGGATCAGATCTATCATGGATTGTGCAAGAACTCTAATGATTGAAAAGAACATTACTATCAAATACTAGAAGGAAGCTATCAACATTGCAGTTCATACCTTGAACTGAGTACAGGTGAAGAAGGACTAATTCAAAACCTCCTATGAGTTATGGTATGGCTATAAACCCAATGTAAGTTACGTAAAAGTATTTGGAAGTAAATTTTACATTTTGAAAGAATCTAGAAAAAAAAAATTGATGTGAAGGGTGATGAAGGAATATTTTTGGGATATTCTTGCAAGAGTAAGGCATATAGATGTTTGAGTTTGTCTACTCACAAAATCATAGAAAGTGCACATGTGAAAGTTCATGAGTTTGCAGAAAGGACTAAAGAAGAAAGCAAAAAGGAACCAAAAGATTACAATAGATTTGTTTTCATTGAACCTGATAAAGTGCTAGATACATCTATCAATCAAGAGACTTCTACTCTCGAGTCTTCATTATTCACTGAGTTGCAAGAAGTCCAAACCGAGTTGCAGGAACCTGAGTAACATTTAGATGCTACCAAGCCAATGCCAACTGAACCAAAGTAGCCAAAACCTAAAGTTGAAGTGCAAGAGGATGACAATGCAATTCATTCAAAAGGCAAGGAACCTGTATTGGCCAAGTATATCAGGAGACATCATGCACTAGATTAGATTATTGGAGACAAATCTGAAGGTACTATGACAAGAAGTAAGCTAAAAGGTACTTGTTTACTTGCTGATTTTGAACCTAGAAATGTCAAAGTTGCATTGGAAAATGAAAGTTGGATTGAGGATATGAATGAAGAGATAGAGAAAATAGAGAAGAACAAAACATGGACACTTGTACCTAGGCCTAAAGATAAAAATGTGATTGGAACTAATTGGGTATTCAGGAATAAGTTGAATGTAGATGGTAAGGTATCAAGAAACAAAAATAGACTGGTATGTAAAGGCTACTCTCAAGAAGAAGGAATAGACTATGGAGAGACTTTTGCTCTTGTTGCAAGACTGGAAGGTGTCAGGACCTTACTTGCATATGCTACACATAGAGGATTTAAGGTATATTAGATGGATGTCAAATCTACATTTTTCAATGGTATTCTAGATGAAGAAGTCTACATTGAGCAACTTGAAGGTTTTGTTGATACAAACAAAAAAGATGTGGTCTAAAAATTACACAAAGCATTGTATGGTGTGAAACAAGCCCCTAGAGCATGGTATGAGAGATTGCATAACTATCTTATTCAGATTGGTTTTTAGAGAACTAATAATAATAGTAGCTTGTACATCAAGGAAGGACTAGATAACAAGATTGTTTTGGCAGAAATATTTGTGGATGATACATTGTTTATGGGGACTGATGATCTATGCAAAGATTTTTCAAAGAAAAAGAACAAGGAATTTGAAATGTCTATGTTTGATGAGATTAAATTCTTTTTTGGTCTTTAGATTTAGTAGAGCAAGAATGGTATCTACATCACTCAGTCTAAATACATCAAGAATATACTCAAGAAGTTTGGTATGGAAGATTCAAAACTAGTTGGAACTCCCATGTGTATTAGACTAAAGCTTACCAAAGAAGTAGATCAAACCTTATATAGATCAATGATTGGGAAGTTGTAGTATGTAGTTCATACAAGGCCTGATATTGCTCTTGTAGTTGGTATAGTGGCAAGATTTTAAGTAAAACCCAGAGAAAATCACATGATGGCAATGAAGAGGATCTTGAGATACTTGAAAGGCACTGAAGATTATGGATTGTGGTATAAATTTGGAGGAAATTTGGACTTGAAAGTGTTTACTAATGCTGATTGGGAAGGAAACATTGATGACAAAAAAAGTACAAGTGGTGGAGCATTCTTTCTTGGAAAGAGGTTGGTATTGTGGACACGTAAAATTCAAAATTGCACATCCCAATCTATAGCTGAAGCAGACTATGTTGTAGCAGTAGTAAAATTTTCTAATATTATTTGGTTTAAATAGTTTTTGGAAGGCATGAAGGTGGAGATCAAAGAACTAGTTGTTATGTTTTGTGATAATACAAGTGCAATCAACATATCAAAGAATCCAGTGATGCATTCCAAAACCAAACACATTGCTATAAATTATCACTTTGTTAGAGAATTGGTGTAGGATAAGGAGATTAGATTGGAATATGTCCATACCAAAGAACAAATTACTAACATATTCACCAAGACATTACCTAAGGATGCATTCTTGTATCTAAGAGGTAAGTTAGGGGTCATTCCCCTATCTGAAGCTCATTAAAATAAAATTTTAGTGATGCATCAATAGGCACCAAGTTGAAGATCTATTAGTTGATGCAACATAGTTATGGAAACATTGCATATGAATCAATACTCAAGGTACATTGTTACTCATTTGGTATGTGTTGTCAAAGAGAGAGAGTTTACTTTCACATCTTTCTAAAATTTGAATTTTCTTAAGAGAGAGTTTGTGGTTTGGAAAAGAAGCTATGCAATTCCTTCACAGAGAGAGATCATTGCATTAGAGAAGTTTGTGGCATAAAATCTAAGAGGGAGAAAAGTTCTGTTAGAAAAAGACTTGTTTTCAAATTTCATTGTAATATGACATGTTGTGTTACCATCAATGCCAAAGAGGGATATTTTTGGATACAATTGTTTAATTGTGTGTTGTCTTCAATGTTACACAATTTTCATATTAGTTGGTATACAATATCTACCAAGCTTAGTTATTAGCAAAGAAAATTTTAGAGTCTATCGAGCATTCCTGAATATTTCTCTATGAAAACAATTTCTACCAAGCTCACTCGGACGTTGAAGGATTTTTTGGAAGAAGTCAATGTTAACCGAGCTCATAAGGTTAACAAAGGAAAGTTAGTGTTTATCGAGTTCACTTGGTCTCCAAAGGATTTTATAGGGTTTGCAATGCTAACCAAGCTTCACTTGGTTAACATTGGAAATCATTTCTGGAATAGTGTTTACCGAGTAGGATCAACCAATGAAGGATTTTGTTGTTTTGAGAAATAAAGTTTAATTGTTTTATGTAAGGATTGTAGTCGATCGAGGTAATGATTATTGGTAATTGTAACTTGTAATTGAGCCGGCTTGACAATTTTTAAGGTATAAATAAAAGGTCAAGTTGAGAATTCAAAAGTATAATGAGCAAGCATGCAAGTGTGTTGAAGAGGAAAGTGTGTGTGAACTTTGAAGGAGGATCAGATATCCTTGAGGAGTGGCAAAGTTGTATTTGATCAGAGAAGATCTAGTAAAGTAGAATAGAGATCTATATTAGCAATTTAGTTGCATCTCATTCAGGTCAATTCATTGTTACTTTCTCACCATTGTAGCAGTGATTCCTAAATCTCTTAATAGAGTTGGTTTAATAGCCATTTGTAAATCCTCTAACAAGGTGATAGTTCTATTGAATTTTTCTAAAGACCTTTTGCAAGGCCACTCCTAGGAGGGTGATTAAATCCTCTAACAAGGTCACACCTAATAGTGTGTTTTGTAACCTTTAACAGGGTTGGATCCTAATAGGGCTCACTTCAAAAGAGTGAAAATCAGTAGCTAGTTACTTGGTGGTCTTTCCCATATTCGGTTTCCACATTAAATCTGGTGTCCCATGTGTTCATGTTATTTATTTTATGGTTGCATGTTAATCACTGTGAATTTTTAAAGATTAGTAATAAGTTAACATACATTGCATCTACCGAGTTATAGCATTTTTCTGTATGTTTACCAAGTGACAATAGTAACTAGTTTTATAAGGCATCTAAGGGATCTGTGGATTTGTTTTTGTGGTAACTGATTCACCCCCCCTCTAAGTTACTCTATCTATATTTCCAAGAGGTCATACCTAAAAATATGTTTTGTAACCTTTAATAGGGTTGGCTCCTCACAAGGCTCACTTCAAAAGAGTGAAAAACAATAACTAGTTGCAATTGGTGGTTTTCCGAAATTGGGTTTCCATATTAAATCTTGGTTGTGTTCATGTTATTTATCTTATGTGTATGAAATTCATTTAAATAAGGTTAATCATAGATAATATCCTAAGATTTTATTGTTAAGCATTTTTTGAGCTATAGTTGTTATTTGAATGATTACCAAGTTACAACATATTATTAGTATTAACTACATACCTGTGCATGTGTTTTCCGAGCAACAATATCTTTTAGTAACTTTTATGTTTTGTACTGACATCTAAGGGATTTGGAATTTATTTTAGTAGTAATTGATTCACCCCTCCCCTCTTAGTTACTCCTCTTATATTTCCAACAAAAATACCTTTGCAGAAATGTAAACATGAAACATAACAAATTCAATAACACATTTGACGCAAGGATTTTACATGGAAACCCAATTTGGGAAAACTAGTAACATGCTACTAATTCTCACTTTTCTAAAGTGATTCCCTATGAAAGGCTAACCCTATTAAAGGTTACAATACACACTATTAAATGTGACATGGTTAGAGGATTTCAATCATCCTGTTAGGAGTAAGTCTTGTTAGAGGAATTTAGACCATTCGCTTAGAATTTCACCTAGTTAAAGGATTTACAAATAATTTTTAGGTCAACCTTAATCCAAAGGATTTACCTTAGACTGATACAATGATTAGAAAGTAATAGAAAGGCTTGATCTAATAAAAAATTACAACTTACTTGCAGATTACATATCTCTATTTCAGTCCTCCATTCTACTTAGCTTTCACACACTTCAGCTCTGATAGCTTGTCCACCCTTCAAGAATTCATACTTTTAAGCCTTCTTTCTTTGTATGCCAATTATAGTCTCTTTTGATTGGTCATTGAATTAAAGTAATACCCTAGACTCCTTGTCTTCCTTAGATCATCACACATGACAACATTTTCTTCTAACCAACTCTCTCTATAAATAGAGATTTAAGATCTTTTTCCACTAGCCACAATCATCCATTTTAGGGTTAGATAAGATTAGGTAGGATACAATGAATCTACCTAATTTTGCATTTGGTTCCTCTAGAAACTTCTTCCTCAATCTTCCTTGACTTTTCCTCAAAATGGTTTACCTTGAATATTGTGTCACCAGCTCATCATAGTTATCTTCCACATGCTTCACATAATTTAAGAAAACAAAATATTTAGCTCAGATTTGTCAAATCTACTATTTAACATGAATACTGACATTCAGAATCAATATGTTGTCACTTGGCTTCCATACTATTCTTTCACTTATCTAACACTAGTTCACTCGACAACCATTAAAGTTTAATGATGCCCGACATCAACTAGAATTTACTCGACATATACTATGTTCACTTTTGTCAGCTCCAACTGATTTTCTGCTTGTCTTGCACTAACTTGGCTTGGAACCTACTATGGACTCGATCAAGCCTGGAAGACACAATTATTCTTACTTTTTCTTCTAGACTTAATTAGTGTATCCAACCTTTGTAGCCTTAAGTAGATAAACAATACACTATATCATCACTATCTTAACTGATCTTTGTAATCCTTTTTCATACCATAACTCAACCTTTCCTCTAGGTTCTTTTGTTATCTCATTTGATCAAATCCTCTTCATTAATCAAATAAATGATAGTACTAAAATCAACTAAGCAGTTGTCTTACTAGCAAGTAGTAGGTTTCATATCAGTGAAAAAACAATGATTGAAACACATCCTCATATTTGTATCATTCTTTTCTCAACAATTATTGTATAAAGAAAATGTGTTTTTATACTTAAACCCCTTCAATATAGTACACATGTTCACCCTCATTGGAATTTTTACCTAATATCCATATATTTATGTTGCTCATCACTCTTGTAATTTTTCTCTATATATTCATCAAATTATTTGGGTTCATGAGTTATCATGCACAATTTCCTTTACTTCTACTATGCTCTATTGATTTGCACATAGTTATAATTTTATATTTTTATAGCATCTTTTTATGCTCATGTGGGCACTTTATGGTTTTATACCATTAATTTATATGAATATTACTCAATTTTATGTAAGTTTCACAAGGAGAAATTTTTTCAAGGTTAACTATAGAAGACCCCTCAATTATACCTAACTCATATCATGAAGGAAACCTATAGATAAATGATACATAATTTCCTTATCCAACTCATGGAATATCCCTCCATCCTATAATGGTGTACACTTGCTTTATTTCGAGTTTCCCTCCATTTTGATCTATTATCCTACTTTAAAAGATGATATTTATATGCACTTTTCTTCCAATTGGTTATATTTGTCCTACTTTGAAAGATGATATATATGGGGTTCCCCTCCATTTGGTTCTATTTGTCCTACTTTGAAATATGATATTTATATGGAGTTTCCCTTCATTTGTTTCTATTTGTCCTACTTTGAAATATGGTATTTATATGGAGTTTCCCTCCATTTTGTTCTTTTTTTCCTACTTTTAAAGATGATATTTATATGGAGATTCCTTCCATTTGGTTCTATCTTTCCTACTTAGAAAGATGATATTATTTCCCTCTATTTTCAGTTGGTATGACCTATTTTGAAGGTAATATATTGTTCTACTTCTAGTAAATATGTTTGGAAAATTAGGATCTTGAGTTGATCTAGTGCTTGAGTCACATGTTTACTAGTTATCTTTGTATCTCATCATATTTATTTAATAAATATACTAACGTGGTATAGTGTTTTGCATACTTCAATGCTTAGATCATGAGTCATACAATTTGTGGATTGGCCACCCATTAACTTATGGTGAGTTGACTCTTTAGTGGACTATCCATATCCACATGAGTGATACAATATTGATTCTAGTAGACCTAGTTGGCCTTGTCTAAGGTCATTTATGTATAATTATATTACCTTCATAAGGGAATTGATAAATACTTTAACATCTAACTATTTTTTGATATTTTGAGCATATGATTTATCTTGATATTAGGTTAGCTTAATTGCTTTATGGTGATAGGTTACATTTACATTTATCATTCTATCCTAATTTACTCTATAAGATTTCTCTTATACTTATAACATTTCAATAGGATTGATAACTTGAATATAAGCTGAAACTCTCCTTGTGGATAGTTTCTTTGTTTCTTGCTTCTATTTATTAGGTGATTCATCAAGATGTATACAAAAAATTATTATTTGTTTTACATATCCTATGCACCACAAATCCACTTTAAGATGTAACATATTCAAAGAACTTATCCACTTTTCTTGGCTCTACAAATATGTACTCATGTTGACAAGAGACCCCTTGTACAATTGAAGACATGTCAAAGATCAAGTTTTATTTTTTGTAAATTAGGTTTGATACCCCTTGTTGTAATATCTCCAAGTAAATATTAAAGGAGAGAGTTATAATTAGTAATGTTTCCTTGATCATGTTTATTTATTTAATTGGGATAAACCAAGGTATCCCTATGTAATTTTTTTCCTTTTGTACAAGTGTGAGGACATGTCATTTTTGTAAGTCCTTTATTAAGGGAAATAGTTTATTCCTCCTTAAGATGATCATGCCACTTGGTACACACACACTTATGAATGTGGTCTTCACAAAGAAGTTACTAAATAACTCATATTCTCATCTCTATATAAGATATTCTTATCTCATTCTTTATTATACACACATCACATTGATGCTATTCTAATGAACTAGTTTGTTCCATCTCTCTCTCTCTCTCTCTCTCTCTCTCTCTCTCTCTCTCTCTCTCTTTCTCTCTCTCTCTCTCTCTCTCTCTCTCTCTCTCTCTCTCTCTCTCTCTCCCTCCCTCTCCCCCCTATAGGATTTTTCTTCATTCATAATATTACATAAGTGGTTTTCTCTTCTTTCCCCTTTCACAATATATCTCTCCTTTGTTGTTTCCTATTGGTGTATGCTCTTGGAACTTGGTGATTACATGGTAACATCTCTACTCACTTAACTCACATGGACTGATTTACTTTCCTTGATCTTTATTACTTTTCTTACAATATCTAAACACATTCATAAACATGATTCTAGTCTCACATAGCTTGCCCTATTGAATCCCAACTTTAGTGACCAATCCAACCAATGTGGTGCACAAAATCCCTTATTTGTCATGAACTTAAATAATATATATGTTGAAATCAATGAAAAACTTGTCATTAATAAAAAAATAACCAACATATCCAAGTAGCAACCAAATTTATAATCCTAAAAATCTCCCCCTTTTACATTTATGAAAACATATGGTAAATATCATTAATGCCAACTATTGAACTATTCAATTGTTTTATATTGATGGTTCAATATAACTTCCCTAATAATCCTTTCAAGAATTAACCAATAACATATACAACCTATAAATAGTCTATTATATCTATTACTCTCACTTTAGCATACTCTCCCTCATAGGTATTACTCTCAACTTTAGGATTTTCATGTATTACTCTCCCCTATTGACATCAATGGCAAAGGTGTCAATATGCCAATTTGAAAATCTAAAATGCTCTCATTATTGTATTAGATCAAGCCAATGAGACCAAGTGCCAACATATGCTACTATTTCAAAGAATTTATAAGCATTCTGGAATCAACTCATCCAAAAGAAACCTTTCCCCTATAGAAGTTGCATCAAGCATCTAATCTAGATGCATGAGTGGTGCTCTAATTGTACTGAACTGGTACAATATTATATATCAATTACTTTGAATTAGGTGGGGATATTACCCCAATCATACCTATAAGGT
This sequence comes from Cupressus sempervirens, assembly GCA_028749045.1. Classification (NCBI taxonomy): domain Eukaryota; kingdom Viridiplantae; phylum Streptophyta; class Pinopsida; order Cupressales; family Cupressaceae; genus Cupressus; species Cupressus sempervirens. The sequence continues at coordinate 630,268,150 of CM053791.1, read as the reverse complement.
ACTCAAGTATAATAGTAGTGAATGGTTAAGCAAATATATCTTCTAGTTTCTATTTAATAATGACATATTCCAATCCAATTTCATCTTCTATAATCTTTTCTCTTAGAAAGTGATAATTTATAGCAATATGCTTTGTTGTTGAATGGAAAATTGAATTCTTTGACATTCTTATTGTAATTTTGTTATCAAAATGAATAATAATAGGTTCTAAGAACTCAATTCCTATATCCTTCATCATTTTCTTCATCCATATTATCTAATTACAATTATTTACAACTACCACGTATTCTTCTTCTATTGTATATTGTGAATTATAATATTATTTCTTGCCTAGCCAAGAAAGCAATCTTCCTCCTAGAAATAATGCACAACCGCTTGTGCTTGTCTTATCATCAACATTACCTACCCAATCAAAATCAATGTATGTACATAAAGTAAATTCATTAGACCTTTCATACCATAACCAAAGTTTGATTTTTCCTTCAAATATTCGAATATCCTTTCCATTGCTACCAAATGTGCCTCTCTAAGGTCTTCTTAAAATTTTGCAATAATTCGAACTACACTCTATATGTATGGCCTTGTTTGTGGTGGATGAAATCTTCCTACCATTGATCTATGTCTTGCTTATATAGCACTAGTAGACTCATCCTAGGTTTATCTAATTAGCTTACAATTCTCCAACCAAAATATTGTTACAAGATCCTTTAGATACTTAGTTTGTGATATAAAAATTCTATCCTAAGTTTGAGTTATTTATAATCCCAAAAATTATTTCATTTCACTAATCATATACATTGCAAACTAGTTCTTCATTCTTTTGAGATTTTCTCACTAGCCTCATCATTACCTTCAAATATAATATCATCAAAAACCACTACAATGATTAGTACTATATTCAAAGTTATCCTTAAGTACATGTTACTATCTGTGTTATCTTTCTTGAATCTCAAACTCATTAAATGTTTTTCTATCCTTGTATACCATGCTTTAGGTGCTTGTTTCGACCCATATAATGCCTACTTCAATTTTTGAACCATATTGTTGTTCAATTTAGACTTCCTCCACAATATCATCATTTAAAAATGAATACTTGATATCCATTTGATATACCTTGAAGCTTTGTTAGATGTGTTTTCTAAGAACGTTCTTACTACTTTCAATATTACATCAGGGGGAAAATTTCTTCAAAATTAGTTCCTTCTTTCTATGAGTATCCTTTTCATACTAACCTTGATTTGCTTCTGACTACTTCACCTTTCTCATTCATCTTACTCCTAGAATCCCATTTAGTACCAATAAAATTCTTATTTTTTAGGTCTAGGGACTAATTTCCTAGTCTTAATGTTCTTGTTAGATAACCGAGATGGGGGTGAATGAGTTATCACAATTATCCTACAATCCCTTCAAATAATTTTAGTACCAAAAAACATTCATAAACATCATAAACAATCATTTGGTATACTGATTCAACTTCACATTTAACTCACTCAATCACTTTGCTCCAAGTTTTTCATTCACTAGTTTTTGTGACTAGATGATAATAATAAAACTTAGGAGTACTAGCCATTAACCTAGTTGTTACCAAGTTACAGTAAATAAAAATAACATTAAAATTAACTTTAAAAAAAAATTCACACATTTGACACCAAGATTTTTAATGTGGGAATCCTATAGAGGGAAAAGTCTCATAGGACCAACAATCCAAAATTTTCACTCTTTTAAAGTGAGCTCAAATAAGACCAAACCTTGTTACAAGTTACATACACATTGTTAATATGACCTTGTTAGAGGATTTAAAAGAAAAGATCATCTAGACCTTATCATGCCTTGATAATATCTAAAGAGTGGCCTTCTCTAAAGGACTCACAAACACCACTAATCGATGTTACCATATAGAATATCAATGAATTTTTTAGGTCCACTTGGTTTACAAGATTTTCTAATACAATGATTAGAAAGTAACCCTATAAATGATATGTTTAGGTATAGCACTACCTTTCTTGTCTAGATCTCCTTTTTGCTTAATTTATTTCTGATCTCTTACCGATTATTAATACTTACACTTTGACCAACTCCATTTTTGTCTTTCAATTTCTCTTCTCAATTCACCTTGCTCTATTCTTTTTTTTTTTTCAAACTCCTTCAATTATTTGCATTCATAGCAACCTTGTTACCATCCGATCAACAACAAAAATTGTCTTGAATGTCTCCTTAAATAGTTTTCTTTGTGCTTCCATATCCTTTCAAATTATGTTTTTTAATCATAATTGGTAATCTCATATTTACACAAAATAGAATGAATCTAGACACTCGACAAATAAAACATTAATGGAACATTGTGCTCATAATTAATCTTCTCCAATCTCCATCTTCAAATCTTCATTGAGTTTTCTCATTTGTTGATCTTGTAACAAAGTTAGCATTTCTAAATGGAGAGCTTGAAGAAGAAGTGTACATTGAGCAGCTTGAAGGATGCCTTTTGACAAATGATAAGGACATATTATGTAGATTGAGGAAAGCATTGTATGGCATTAAGCAAGAACCCAGAACCTAGTATGCAAGGTTGGACAAACATATAACAAATCTTGGATATACCAAAGGTATGGCAGATAGTAATTTGTATCGAAAAGAAACTGATGATGGTTTGATGATTTTGGTAATATTTGTTGATGAAATCATATTTGGAGGAAATGATGAAGAAAGTGAGAAGTTTGCCGAGGAGATGAAGAAAGAATTTGAAATGAGTATTGATAGGAGAGATAAAATATTTTCTAGGATTGCAAATTGCACAGAATAAAGAAGGAATGTTTATTTCTTAGACTAAGTACTTGAAGGATTTTCTCAAAAGGTTTGGTTTGGAAACATGCAATCCCATTGAAACACCTATAGTAACTAGACACAAGTTATCTACAAAGGATGAGACACCTACTATTGAGAAAAAAAAGCACAAATCTATGATCAGAGGATTGCAATATCTGACTCACACAAGGCCAAATGTAGCAAATGCAATCAAAATTGTTGCAAGATTCCAAGCTAATCCTTGAGAAGCGCATTATGTAGCAGCCAAAAGGATATTTAGATATCTGAAGGGAATATCTAAGTTTGGATTGTAGTATGATAGATCTAGTGATTTTACTCTAATCGCTTATATTGATGCTGATTAGGCAGACAGTATGGGTGACAGAAAGAGAACCAATAGTGGAGCCTTCTTTCTTGGAGGAAGATTGGTTTCTTGGTTAAGCAAGGAGTAAGATTGTACATCACAAAGTATAGTGGAACTAGAATATGTTGCAGCAACAAATAATTGCAATCGAGTCATTTAGATGAAGTAGATGATAAAGGATATAAAGATAGAAATCAATGAACCTATTGTTATACATTGTGACAACACAAGCATGGTAAACATGTCCAGGAATCTAGTATTGCATTCGAAGACTAAGCACATTTCTATTAAGTATCATATGTTGAGAGAGAAACATGTAGAAAAGGAAATCAAGTTTGAGTATGTGAGCACTAAAGACAAGATTGTAGATATATTGACTAAGCCTCTTCCCAAAGAGATTTTTGATATTTATGAGGTATGATTGGGGTTATGCCCCTTCCTAAATTAGAGTAGAAGGTGCAAGAGTGCATCATTCCAGTGTAATAGAGTACCGTTGTTGCCTAGACTGAATGTTAATGCTTCCTATATGGGGGAGTATCTATGATGGACAAAGTCATTTAGTACTCTTGTTGAATGTTTTTTTGAATGGTGTCTTTTGACACTTGAGCTAAGAAAGAATAAATTGTTGCAAAGTTTGATGCTATAAAAGTTGGTTGCTGAAACCTTTGACATTGATGTCAATGGGGGAGATGTTTGGGATGAAAAACATGGAAAAATAGCATGTACAACATGACAGTTAGAGAAGTTCTAAATGAGTACAGTATGTTTGCAAGAACTATAGAATGGAATGATAGTTTGATAGAAAGAATGTTGAGGTATATTGATGGGGAAGAATGATTGATGAAGAGGATTTGAAAAGAAAGATGAACAATCTTTTGTTGGTATTCTTGAAACTAGATGTTTTTCATCTATGTTGCCATCAATGCCAAAGGGGGAGATTTTTGCAAGATTTTTGCAAGCATGAATGCTGATGATATTCCTATGGGGGAGTATTGTAGATATGTTACTATGATGATATGTTACATTCATGATTGATTTTTTCATTGATGTAAACATAGTAGTTTTATATGGTATCTGACAGAAGAGCAATAGAAAGATCAAGTTTGTACAGATGGCTAGTTGAGAATTATAACTATCCAAGGTTATGGGAAATACTTCTAAGTATGTAGTATATGTATTTAACATCAAAAGAAGAAATGTCAAGTCTAGAAGAAGTTATGTAAGTTTTGGTGATATATGTTCTGAGATAGATTTTATAGAGGCATGTTCTAGTAAACTTGTTATATCTCTTAACATATTTGATATTCTAAGGATTAAGGTTGAGGACATGAAGAAGACATGTTGGTGATGATGTGGCTAATCTTTCTCATCATAATATTGTGTGTACAAAAAGTTATTCAAGTTTCAAGGCGAAAGATTAATGTTATTGCTAAGTATAACATGTTCTTAATGTGGTCCTATAATAATTAATTGAGGTCTAACAACTGACTTAGCGAATTGTTTTGAGGACTCAATATAAAGGAAGCACATTTTCCTTTATCATGATATGGGTTTTATGGTTTTGATGATTGATGATAGACAACAGCAAGAGCAGAATGCAAAGTTGAGTAAAGCAGTGTGGAAGTGAAGGAAACTTCATTACCAAGGTTTTTCTGAGTGATCTGTGGTTTGATATTTAGATCTAAGGTTTGTGATCTGATTTACAAGGTTTGACAGTGATTGGTTTGGTTGACAAAACAAAGGAAAGAAGAAAATAATAGTAAACTGCATGTTTGAGCAATAAGCTCTTCTTGTAGTTGAAATTTCTTGTTTGGGCAGTGGGCTCTTCTTACATACATTGTACCACAACTCCTAGTAGAGTTGGCACAACTCCCAATAGGTTTGGAATCTCCTAACATGGATTCAAAGTCTCCTCATAGGGATTCTATGTACTAAATATTGTAATAGACTCCTAACAAGGTCCATCCTCTAATAAAGAATATTTATATTAGTACATAATCTTGTGGGCATCATTACCATTGGGGTTTTCCCTCTAATCAAGAGTTTCCCTAGTTAACATATCTGGTGTAATTATCTATGTGCATCTTATTATGATTGTTTTTTACTTTGGTTGAATGGTTAGGTTTGTTTAAAGAAGATGAATGTTTTAATTGTTAGATAATTGATTCACCTCCCCCCCTAGTTATCTTGGTGGACTATTGTTTGTAACAATATCTTCATTTTCATCAAAACATTAGTACATTTTAGGTCAATTTTTGACCTGTTATATTGACCAAACCCTAAATGGGCTTCTTGAATACTTTATTTTTGCCCAAGTTGGTCAAAGTTTTGACCAACTTAGGGTTTCCCAATTTGGTCAAAATTTTGACCAAATTAGGTCCATAATAAAGAAAAGAAAAGTGAGTGCAGGTTATTTTGTTATTTGGACACACTGGGTGTTTTTAGCAATGATTTGCAGTAGCGCAAGAGCCATTTTCAAGTAAGTGGCCTAGCCTTATTTGGGACATATGCAAGATAATTGATGACATTTATGCAACATATCTGCTCATGTGTTTGGTTATAGTACTCAAGATTGGTGTGCATACTATACTCCCCATTATTTGTCATTCCACAAGCCAACACTGCCATCATGGCATTTGACACTTTTGAAATATTAAAATGAATTCTCTCACACATTAATTGTGTGCCCCACTTGGAAATTTTCCTACAAATACTTCCATGAAGTCTCTCATATATAACATTCTAAAACATTTGTTCTAAAAGCTACCTGTGTAGACTTCAATCCAAGTCATTGTATTACAATTGGTATTTCTCACTAACTTCAACCTTAACTCTTTCTTCCTCCTCTTTTATTTTTAATTAATTAAGAAACATGGGAGGGTAGAGTTAAACATACAAGGCATTGATTTAACAATACATTCTAATTCTAATTTCAGAATTTTTTTTTGTCTTGAGAGTTTATATAGTAAGTCATACTAATTTGAGTGGGTGTTATTAGAGAGCTTATTATTTAGGTGGTCTATGAGAAAGCACACTCTACTTAAATTTATTTGGGTGGCACATTCAATATCATACAAATAGATAGATTCTATTAATTTAGTGTAAATTCATTGAAATCAGAGTAATAGGTGGGTATTACAATTTAAATAAGCTAATGCAATTTCAATTAGATCATCTAATAGATAGATCCTCTTGAAAAATCCTATTCAATGGCCCATTTGAAAGCATTATATGAAACAAGTTGCATGCCAAATTTGGGCTATATGTGTTACCAATAAACATAAATGGATATTTCAACAACATTTTTAGATAAAAAAGCTTCATAATTGAGAGCATACAATTCTTTTTGGCATTTATTTTCTTCAATGTTTACAATGTACTACTAGCACTATATGATGTGCCAATGAATATATATGAGTGCAGAGGATTGTCACATGTCGTTAATGGGAAAGCAATTTTTTTTTACATTAGCCTCCTCACAAGAATGATTTACTTCAGCATTGGTTGGTTGATCTTCTTCATTTGGGGAAGATGTGACTTCACCGATCTTCTCCTTTCTTTTTCCCCATAGAACTAGATATAGATTGAAAAATATCAAAATAACTCCAATCATGTTGTTACAACCAAAAATAAGAAAAAGAGAATATAGTTAAATGAAGGCTAACTTTTCTTCAATTCTAGATTATTTCATAAAGTTTTGACATACAACTAGTGGATAAGCTTAGACACTAGAAAATCTATCTTGGTTTCTTTTGGTTGTTCATATGAAATCACATTAATGTCTTCAATAACATATACTTGATAAAGACTTATCCAATAGATATGATTTTAGATGATCAACTTAAACAAATGTAAACTTTGGCTTGTTTAAATGGTTCATATGAGATCATAGTAGTATTTCATAGAAGTGATCTATTAGTATAATTTTAGATCATCCATTGAACCAGCTAAACAAATCATCAAATAAGTCATCTAAACTAAGTCAACTAAATAGATCATCTATTCTAGCTAAACAAATCATTAGATGAGTCATGTAAACAAATCAAAGCTTATGATATATTGTTTGAACAATAATATAATGATATAATTTCATTCTAATCAATGGAAAACATATCTATCCACCTTCCTAAATGCAATGTTTCACCTAAGAAAATAGTGGAACAAACATTAGACACTGGACTGAATATTGCAACAATCACAAGCCCCCTTTTCTTCATATAGGGTAAAAGCAGAGATTTGTGTCACCATTTAGGATACCAAAACCTGTTTTGGTCAAATCTCATTTCTCTATCAAAACTCATTTTAAAAAAAAAAAACTAAAAATACCCTTTTATAGATCTCATACTTAATATAATCATTATATAAATTTTTGGGTGTTTTGATTAGTTATAATATGTCATAATTTCAAAATATTATAAGTCGATATTTTAATATTCTAGAAGATGCTCCCTCAAAAAAAGAAAAAAATAGTAAATCAGATCAAAAAGGTTTTAGCAATATATTTATCTCTAGAGGAGAGAGTCCCCTTCATGAATATGCAATTTTTTTTTTTCAAGAAGGTATAGATTTGATAGGGAAGTTTTGAAAGGAGGAAAAAAATGGTTGATTCTGATAAGGTCGAGCTTGAGTACTTATAACAAAGAAAATATACATAAAATGAATTGTTAAATTCCGATATCCTATTTCTTTATAAAAGGTGACACAGGTTTGTGCTTTTACCCTACACCATATCTAGAATGCAAAAGCTAGCCATTGTAGATGACTTCCTACCAAAGCACAAAAGTTCCTCTTTTCATAAATCATCAAATCTAACAATCAATCAACATATTATAAATTTTGAAAATTTGACTTGTTTAGATGATTTATCAGAAATTCATTCATTATTTCAGTAGGATCAATATTAGCATGGTTTTAGATGAACTACCTCCACAAATAATAACTTAAAAAATAAAATATATAGTTTCCAATACAAGTGATGTAAGCATATGTGAAAAAGGATGGTCTTACAATATAAAGGCAAGTCATGATACAATAGATTCTAATAGAAGTAGTTTCTTCTAGTTTGGCAATTGTAGGAACAAGAAAGCATAGATGGGGAACACAATATTTGAAGAGTACTTAAAAGAAAATTCTAGCAATGCAATGTAAGTCGATCAAAAATCAAATTTGTATATCTTTTCTTAAAATAAAATTGGTATTTTATTAGTTAATAACATTTCCTAAGGAATGTTTTGGATGGTTTCCTTGTAAATCTATAGCAAGTCTTTTGGTGTAATTAAATATTCGCTAATGACACTTTGCCTAAGCCTACTTAGGATATGCATTAAGAGTAATTTTTCATTGAGACACCTATGAATTTGCACCTTAATTAAGCACATGTGGTATTGGAGAATTCCATTCTAGGCACAATGATAGTTGTTATCCAATTCCACTTTATGTATGAGATTCACTTTTCATCACAAGATAACCACAATGTCCCTTTTCTTTACATTTCAAAGCTTATATTATGGAATGGGTATTTTGTAATATCGATAGTGGTCAGTTGGATTCATCAATCACCTTTCTCATAAAACTTTCAAATACTTTAATCTATCCATTTCATGCACCCTTCACCAAGTGACTATCTAAAGTTCTGATCTTTACAATGTCATCTATATTGCACTATGTGCGATGGCATCTCCTTGGGAACTTCTGATAAATAACTCAAATCCCTTTGAGTATGCTTCCATCTTTTTTTTTTTTTTTACATGGGTGTTTAAGCAATGTGCTAATAATGTTCATAAATCTTTGTAGTATCCACCTTCATTATGATTTAAAGGATTTCTCCATTTTTTTTTGTAACTTCGTCCATCCCAGAGAAGTAGCTCTTCGAAAAAATTCAATTAGATAGGCATGCATCTTTTGTGAAGGGTTAACATTCACAAAGGTTGAGGACTATATATATTAGAGCTCTTCTTGGATCAAAGGCTTAATTAGATCACAGAGTTATAGATATAAATTGCATTCAGAATAAAGTAGCCATTTGTGTTTAGAAGAATAATTGGTGTGTGAAATGATTAAGTCCATTACTTAATCTCTTATATGAATTATTGATTTGTTTATTTGATTAACTTGACAATCGACCAAGGAGTTATAACTCATAATCACTCATCAGATGTAATACAATAATCTTATAAAAAAAGGGCAAGGAAACATAATAGGGATGCAGGAATACAGGTCCTATCTATTAGGTGGGCATTGATTGAGTTGGTTGCTTGTGGGCTAAGGGGTTAGATTGAATTAGTTTCTTGTTTGATGCTATTTGTAATGCCCTACCAAGGGATCCAAAAGAATTAACCTTAAGTTTTACTAAGTTTGCCAAACATTTTTTAAAAAAGAGAAAGAATAACATACACATCACTCATAAAGTAGTGAAAGCAATAACATACAATCATACATAAGCAAACATAATAGATTACATTCCTTAAGGATCTCATGACATTAAATCACATTTAAATTTAAATAATACTAAGTCTAACAAATACCACATCCACATGAAAGAATAATTATAAGTCCAAGTTCCATTTTAATAATATACATTTGTTCTGAATGCCACTTGGAAATAAAATTCAAAATGCTCAATCATCCACTATGCATGTCACAGGGCATGAAAGGCTAAAACAATATACATTTATAAAAATAGATTACATCATCCCTTTCAGATCCATGAAACAAAGTACAATACAATAAGTGAAATCATCCATCATAGAGATATAACTATCCATCATAATACATAGAGATAGAATGAAAGGAAATGTAGACAAGGAACTCTAGCCATGGTATCAATAGACGGATTTGAATGGTAAGAGTAAAAAGCACTACCACCCAACTAAATGGTAACCCAAAAAGGTCCACTCCCACTATGCTAAGGAGATAGTCTCAAGTCCCAAATAGGATATCAATCCAAGTATCAAAAGTAATATCAAGTCTAGGAAACCCTAAAAGTAATCTAACTCAAAGGTTCCAAGATAAATTGACATCTATACCTAGAGGCACTCAAAGACATGTAGGGAATCTACTATGTAAGCGGGCAAGTGTCATTGCACAACTCAACACTAGAGTTACCCTGGCAATCTAACTTGACCCCAACCCCCTAGCGACTCCATGTAGCACTAGTATCCTCTCGTACTGATAAGGCATACTAACAATGCATGGTTAGAACCAAGAATTATCTCTACTCCCATCCTAGTATGTACTAGTACTCGAGGCATGGTGAGAACATACAAAGACTCTTATTAGGTTTATTTTAATCTCACTTAGTGTAGTGTTTTCACTTATTAAACAACTTACAATGGGTTACCCTAGCAGCCACTCAAGGCCCCGACCTCCATCTCAAGCCACTTCCTAATATTACATATAGATAACCTACCCTAAGCTCATGAAATCACAAATCAAAGAATCATATAATATCACTTGAGTCCTACACAAGTGACTAGAAAGCATCAAAAGAATAAATCACAATACCCAGTAGTTCTCTATGAGCAACTCGAAAGTATCCCAAAAATACTAATTGAAGACTCAAAATGGTTAAGTCAAATATATCATGACATTCATCTTGCTATCCCGCAATGACAATGAAAACAATAACCAACAATATAATCATACTTATCATAGAGCATACCAACACATTACCATGGTTCAGTTTAAAAATGATCAAGATCAAACTGGCATAATACTGCAATCACAAAACTCCCAAGCCTCTAGTAGACGTTCTAAAATTGGTCATCGCTCTAGTCAACCAAAACCCAAAATATAGATAACATATAGATAACAAAGTGTAGGTTTCATAGTTTGGTTTGATTTTGAAAACATACTGTTGAATTAAATGTAAGGTTCCAGTTTGTGTTTCAAGTACTTATAATTTATAATTTAACCCATCGTTATATTTGAATAAAGTGTTGAATTACCCCTATTTCATTTTAAGTTCATTGTTACAAATGACTTAAGGGTAATTATTTATTTAAAATATTAAAATAATTCTCATTGATTTTAGATAAAATAAGTTGCAATTTTATTAAAATCAGAATTATTAATAATTAAGTAAATCTACAACCCTATTAAATAATTTCTATTATTAAATAATTAAATTAATAATTGTACATATATAAAATAACTATAGTTTAATTAATTATTAAAATTAAAACAGTTAATAAATTTTATTAATAAATAATATTTAAAATTAATAATAAATAACAATTAGAACTTTAAATAAAAATTAAATTAAATATAAAATAAAATGAACAAATTTTATTAAACCTTGAAATTTATTTTTACAAGGCTTGTCGGCCTTCCAAACATGGCACCCTGCTACAGTAGGGGCCTATGGCAATAATGGTACTCTATACCACTTCTATCGCAGTACCTGTGACAACAGTCTACGACTGCTAGCAATAAAGAAGGGGGGTGTGTGGTTTCCCCACCCCTTTTCATATTAAATTTAGAAATATTATTATATATATTTTTTTAAAAAAATCATTCTTGATTAATTTGTTTTTATAAAAAAATTATATATAAACAATCAAACAAACAAATACCTTCCTCCATTTAAAATACTTTTTTTGAACATAACAGTTCCAGTATTAATTTGATAGGGAAAATATGACCAACCAGTCAAATTTTTTCTTTAAATTTTCCTTTTTAAATTTCAAAACTCTTCCTAGTTAAATATCTAATTTACAAAATTATTGGACAAGGATTCTAAGATATTTCAATCTCTATGTATAGAGAAGAATTAACATGCATACCAAAAATTCACAATATTGAATGACTTGTCACAAGAAATTATTCAAATAACCATTTTATAGACATGAAGAAGATAGGAAAAGAAATAGCATAATTAACTATGCGAATTAATCAAAAGAATCTACCTAGATTCTAATGCTAACAATGCTACGCCCAAAAAAAGAATTGTGAGAGAAATTTCTCCTATCAAAACCTTCTCTCTTCCAAAAATTCTTCTTCCAAAATTTGTTGTCCTTCAAAAATGAACCCTCAATTGTTATATGGAGTTCTCTCCTAAATTCGGGGCACTAATTGTGCGATCACCTAAGAGGACTCCTTGCTTACTAGTCTTTAACTCTTTATTATCTTTTCTTTGTCTTTTTCATGCATGTTTATTGAAATATAAATTATCTTTATTTAATTTCACTTGATTCTCTTTTTAATTAATTTATTAAATTTTAATCTCATGCACACTTTATGCAATGTTAAAACTTGTAATAAATTTTTTTTAAACACTTTTTAATTCATTTTTGAAATGTTAATTGATAAAATATTTATTAACTTAAATAATAATAGTATTTAACATTTATTTAAAAATGAGTTCTAAATTTATTATTATTAAATTAAATAAATATTATCACATTCTAAAATTAAACTTATAACTTTTATCTTTAAATTTAATTCTCTAAATTAATTAAATATTTAAATATCATAACAATTTTCCATTAAATTAAATCATTAATTAAATCATTTAATTTGACTTAATTAATAGAAAAATCACCAAAGACTTATAGGACAAAATATGAAAATCCATCATAGAAAAGCACATACAAGATCAAACTAAAGGGTTATAATCACAAATTTACATCATATGACGCATTTGGAAGGTAATCCACTTAGATACTTGTCCTAATTTTCTAAGACAATTGGCTTAAAGTTTTAGGATTTGGACTTAAGAATTTATCTCCCCTGTCTTATCATTGAGATAATGCGATAGGGTATGCTCATCCTATGAATTTAGGGAAGTCGATACCTAGCATCTGCAATCTACATAAAATCCACACATGTACAAACACATATATACTAAGCTAAATAGACAATGGCAGGAAGTGATACATCGTGTAGATCTTGACTAGTAGGTGACTACGACTCCCTTTCTTAACCACATCAAAAATGCCATACATAAAGAAAATATACACGCACACCACACACATTTAGTATGGGGTAAGTATCCATAAGAAAAAAAAAATGATAATCCATCTAACTAATCATCATCAATAACTGAAAATACTGTAATAATCATCATGCATACATGAAGTATAGAGTACCAAGTAATCTCATCATAAATCAACTGAATCTAAAACAATATTTGATAATTTTAAAACAATGCTACTAATCATCAAGCATAAAACTAACCTAAAAGAGTTTGGCAATAATAGTAAAAATGTAAACTAGGGGCAGGCACTACATTATTGGGCTTAATTGTTAAGGATAGTCTCTCAACATTCTATTGTGTTTTCCCCTCAAATTTCTAATATGGTTGAAACTCTAGTATGCATATTTACAAATAGAAATATTTATTATATTTTTTTTAATGATTCATTCTTCTCCTACATTAAATAACTACTGTGTAATTGAATGAAAGAATACTCTTGCAAATATGTTGTGCCTCTAGGTTTGTTATCCTTTAAAGAAAAATTGGTTATATCCTAAAAGGAGACATTACATGTTCCCAAAAATTCTCCATACACCACAAGCAATGTAGTAAAAAATTCATGGACATTTTCCTTGCAAAAATTTTAGCCTTTTCATTATGCCTTAATTTTTTAGATAACCATAGCATAACATTTAATGTAATAGTAGTGAGTGTGATAAGCCCCATTATTGACCTTGGTGCTTTTGGGTAACTTGGGTGTTTTATGCTATAAGTAGTAAGCCAAGGTTATACAAATTTCATTTCCTATATTAGTATTTGTCTCAAAGTTCATTTGCAATTTTTTTTTCCTAAATTTTCCCCCATAACTTGATGTCATCATATATGATAACATTATCAATTTTTCAATTAGTTGGTATATAGGTTAGACCATTGCAAAATAAGTAAAGGTCAAAGTTTCTTAGAAGTTCATTTCACATAAAAGTATTTCTGCTATACCATCCTACTAGGGTACCTTTAGAAATTCCTTCAATGTAAGTCATATCCAGCCTAAGATTAGCTTGCTTGACTAGAAACTGCATTTAATATTTGGGAACTAAAACTTATAGTGATACTCATTAGTACTATAATTCTATTTCTTCACTCACAAAAATTGTATTGTCTTTGTAAAGTCCAAGCTAATGATTGTAGTTCAGTTTTTTGAGGATCAAATGGTATGATCTTAAACAATAAATGCATACATGAATTTTGGACTCAAGATTAAAAAGCTTGTGAAGATGCTCATAGAAAATCACAATATTTTATAAATGAATATGAAAATTTTGTGTTGACCATGAATTTTGATCTGTGTAGTCATTGAGGTAGTTCACCTTTAATTTGATAAACCTTATAAGATTTATTGCCTTGATAAGTGGGAGATATTTTCAACAGAAGTAAAAAAAAGATATTTCTCTTAGGATTGAAGTGTAGTTTTCAAGTTAGACTCATTGACTCATGTTACATGAGTAGTGGTTCACAATAATCCATCTCTCATGAGAATGAAAGGTACACTTAAAACTCATTATATCTAGGTGATGCTCACAAAGGTGAAGCATTAGACCTTCCTAGGAGAATACCCATTCCATTATTACTCCAACTCAGGTGCATTTAACCATGGAGTTTCCCTAAAGGTTAAGCCCACTTAGCTTGCTATGTGTTGTGCCTTGTAAAAAATTCATTATAGAGCCCCTTTTAGCTCATCAATTGATAAGTAGGAGATATTTTCCACATCAAGTAAGATTATGATATTGTAAGTCAAATTATGTTAAATCTTGGTAGCAATATCATAATTTGACTTGCTGTGGAATATATCTCCTCTTTGTCAATTGATGAGCTAAAGGGACTCTATATTAAATTATTCATAAGGAACAACATTTGTTGAAGGTTTTGCAAATGGGGTAACAAGCTAAGTGGGCTTAATCTTAGAGGAAACACCATGGCAATGCATTCTTGAGTTGAAGTAGTACTGAGATGGGTGATAGTCCAGAAAGGCCCAATGCTTCACCTCTATGAGCATCACCAAGATACAATGATTCCTAAGTGTATCATTCAGCCTGATGAGAGATGGGTTCCTTTGAATTGCTAGTCATGAAACATGGGTTAATGAGTTTGACTTGAAAACTACATACTTTAATCCTAATAACAATATCATGCTTTATTGGTTTGTACTGCTCAAGTTATTGTAACCTCCATTGAAACATATGTTAAATCCTAATAGTAGTATCATGATTTATTGGTTTGTATTGCTCAGGTTATTGGAACCTCCATTAAAATATATTTGATTGGTTTGAATTTTAACTGTCTAGATGATAATGTCGACATGGTTGGTTCAGACTTGAAGTATCACTCCTTATAATGCTTTGGTTATTCTATTTATTTTCTTGGCATTTGTCACTTTGAATTTATGTCTATGTTTTGTGGACATAAAATTTGTTTCTAATATTATTGTTTTCCTTTTAAGTGACTAGTTTCCTATACTCAATAATCTTAGAACCTTAATTTATTCAAATGTTTTTAAATTGGCATATTATTGATTTACCTTTTATTACCAATTTAAAAACATTTAAAGGCATATTATTGATTTACCTTGTTACAATTCCTATAAATTAATGTCTGAGGAATAAAAGGTAAATCAATCTTATAGGAATTGTAACAAGGAAAGAAACCTTTAGGGTATTAGACCTAACTTCACATTTTGAACCATGCTTTGATAATATATCAAATTTTGAAACATGTAGTGGATTACAAGGATTTGGGGGAAGATTATAAAAATCAAGATGCTTTTATCTCTAATAGTCTGACCAAAATAGGTCATGTTCTCCATTATCAAAATTTTGCATCATTGATGTAACAACAAGGCTTGCTTCCTTACTTCCTAGTTCTTTCTAGGTTCTTACTAGATCACTTCTATGGCCTTGATGGTGATTTTTGGCTCATCAACTTAGGATCACTCCAAGATCCTTTCCTTTCACCTTTCTACCATCACATACATACACAGATTCTATAGTATCTTTACTATAATTATGACCTTTACTAGGTTTGTCTCAAGTTCGACACTAGAGTTGAATTGGTAACCTTGCTCCACTTCCCTATGACATGGTTAATCTCATTGAGTGATGGAAGATAACACTATTTTGAAATAATATTAATTGACATAAGAAAGCACAATTCTTCAAACTTCTATTTTTATTCCAATGTATCATCCTCTTATTCAAAATCCTTTCAATTTTAGCAATAACGTCAAACTCAAAGCACAAGTTAGGTTATTGGATCCTCATTGAAAAGTATATTAAGTTGAGTGTCATATTTTCTCTATAATATTCTCTACATAGATGACTGATAAATAATTTCTATCTATTCTTCTCACAATCACTGTTTCAAATTTGTAAAATTACTAGTTAGAGCTTAAATAGTATCAACATCAACAAATGGATTGGAAACAATGACCTTTCCTAGGTGAGGTCTCCAAGGGTTTGACTTAGGATCCCTTTTTAACCTATTTTCATAAAAGATCCTTACAATCTTGGATAGGTCACAACCTGATCCAACACCATGAGGCTTGTCCAACCTTTTATTTTATCTCACTGGGTTAATAAATGTATAGGTCAGTGCTCTGAATACTTGTTGATATTGCAATTAGCTGCTCTAAGTACTTGTTGATATTGTAGTTAGCTCCATCTATAGGAGCAATAAATTTAGTTCATCAATCACTATTCTATTCTTAGAATAGTTTACTTGTCAAAATCACAATCTAGTCTCTCTGGTGAAATCAAGTTAGCTCATAGATTTCTTTAGTAGGTACATATTGAATTGATTATTGTTGATGTGGTAGTAGTGGAAATGATCTAGTAGCACAACATATTTCAATGGTTGTGATTATAAAGTAGTAATTTTTGATCATGTCATGAGTATGTTACTACCTGTGAATTATTTTTGCAAAGAAAGGGTATGGCAAGAGACAAAACTATTGGCATTGCTCTAGGCACCACCTACAACTATGTAGGTGTTTGGCATTTTGATAGAGTTCAAATCATAACAAATGACTAAGGATATGCAATTCACATGGATACAATAGGTTCAAATAGAAATTTTTGCAGCAAAAGGTATAGAGAGTTCCTCTCCATTCCTATTTTATTTGATGGATCACTTAAACATCACACACCAAGGCTTGATTCCTAGGCTAGAATGTTGACTTATTTTTATAAGTTTAAATTATTCCTTAGTATGTGATGTTTAAAGGTAGCCTTCATTTGATAACATTTTAAATTGCTTTTAATTTGAACAATGAGCATATTAACCCATAATTGGGTGACAAAATGTTTACTAATATTGTTCTTTGAACTAGATTTATATGACACATTTTAGATTTTGATTTGTTTAGATGATTATGTAAAATTATACTAATAAATAGGTTTTATTAGAGAAACTATTATGATTTCATATGAATAAGTTAACCAAATCAACTTAAATTTGTGTAGTTCTAATAGGAACTATTGTTGCCAATATTACCATTAGAAAAGAATGAATATTTGCTAGCATTTGGTCAAGTTTAGGGATTAATCACCTACATGAAGAGCACAAGCCTACCATCATCCATAGAGACATTAAGCCTAGCAATATCTTGGTGGACAATAAAATGGAAGCAAAAGTATCTAATTTTGGGCTTGTAAGAGTAGGTCCATTAGGTGGTGAGTCACTTGTGAGAAACCTTGTTAAATGGACACCTGGTTACATGGATCCTGACTACTATTCAAGTTATCGTCTTACACCATTTAGTGATGTCTATAGTTATGGTGTCATTCTCTTATAGTTGGTTGCTGCAAGACTAACCATTGATCTTACCAAAAGGCAACCTCACTATAACATCATTGACTAGGTGAGTTATATGTTCATTCCATACACATCATTCTCTTTTCATGGACTAACACTCACTTTTTTCCTACTAGAATTGAAATTCAATTATATTTTTCTTTCTTTCTTGTGTAGGCTAGGCCAAGCCTTGTATAAGGTGATTTAGAGAGCACTTTGGACCCTTTTCTTATGATACAAACATATAATAGAGATATGATGTTGTTTATGGCTCAAATTGGGCTAAGGTGTGTTGAAAGAAGTCTTAAAGATAGACCCACTATGAGGCAGATATGTGAGGAGTTAAGAGTTCCATCTATACTATCAAATACTACAACCTAGTAGATCCTTAGTCAATGGACAAGGAGAAAATTTTAGCGATGAGGGGGATGAGAATGAGAGTTTTATACATAAGCTAAACTAATATTGGTTTTCTTTCTCTAGTGGATCCTTAGTTGAAAGACAACCATATTAGTTTTCCTTCTTTAAGACAAAGACAACTATCTTTAGTGATTTAGATATATTTTATATTTTATATTAAATTTTGTAGAGAGAAAATTGTTTGTACATAAAATTAGTGAGAATGGATACATTAATTATAGACAGATATAAATTTTTCTATCTTACAAGGTGCAACAAAAACTTTTTAAAGATGAACATTATTATGTTTGATGTGGTTGGCTTTCAGTGCATGTTGATATAAAGAGAGATGGTAAGAAACTATATGAGTAGAATATTGGTAAAGAATTAAGCTACTAAAGTGGGATGAATTAGAAAAATATGATGGAAATAGTAAATATATTTGTCAAGCCATAATACTTCATCAAATCTTCAACATCATCTCTTAAATGGAGGCTATAATTTTTTGCCAAAAAATAGGGCTACGTCACTACTAACTCTTCAATATCCTTCTAAGAGAGGTGACATTATATTATCTGTCAATTGAAATTCTAGTCCACAAAACCATTATTTATTGCATTTTTCATTCCATGTTTTCGTAAAATGAATGAAAATGAAGATCACATCACATTTTAGGGGTTTATTCACCTTTTACATATTTGGAAGAGTAGAAAAATGTCATAATGTGTGAATGGTCTAAATTCAAATCCAATTTGGAATATTTCATACTTGGGTTCAATAGGTAAAACATTTAATTTGGCAACATAAGATACTTATAGTCATTTATGAATATTTAAAAATTGCTTGAACTTGGGGCAATATACTTTTGTCCTAAATTGAGGTAAAAGATTGGCAAAAGGTAAAGAAGGGAAGCCTTAATAGTCATTCGAGGGAATAACTATGGAAATGGTTTGTAGTGCCTACCCCTAGTTCGCATTTCTATATCATTGTCAAATTCTTTTAGGCTGATTTTATGCTTTGATTAGTTTTAGAGATATTGGATTTACAATATTATGATATTATTTCATGTCTTGAATTACAAATATATCGATTATAATTGTTTATTTGATTTCATTTCACATGACATTAATGATGTTTTGATGATTCCTAGTTAGTAAATGTGGTTTCTTTCATAAAAATGTTAACATGATGTCTTTAATGATGATTATGTTGTATTGATAGAGATGCATTATTATATGTACAAATTTGATGTTAGACTTAAGATTTTTACGATACTTACCCCATACTTGCATGTGTATGGTGTGCGTGTTTATTTTATCTTTTTGTCTGACGTGTTTGATGTGGCTAAGGGAGGGAGTCGTTGTCACCTGCTTGTTGGGATCTACACGATGAACCACTCCCCACCATTGTCTGTTTAGTCTGGATATATTATATACATGTACATGCTCATCTTTTATGCAGGATGCAGGTACCCGGCATCGACTTCCCTGAATTGCCAAGATGAGCATGCCTTATTACAAATACTCAAATGGTGAGAATGGGAAGATAATGATCAGGTCCAATCCTAGCCATAAGCCTATAATACTTATCCTGCAAGGAGGACTCGTAACAGACTGTCTACCTTTTTTAAACCCGTGAGTATTTTGTGCGTATTTTGTTTTGTGAGTCTTTAATGAATTTCTATTAATTAAGTCTAATTAATAGATTAAATTAATAATTTAATTTAATGAAAAATTATTATGATATTTTGAATATTTAATTATATTTAATTAATTGAGAAATTAATTAAATATAAAGAATTAGATTTGAAGATAAAAGTTTTAAGAATAAATTTAGAACACGATAATATTTATTTAATTTAATAATAATATATTTAGAGTTCATTTTTAAATAAATGCTAAATATTATTGTTATATAAGTTAATAAATATTTATCAAATTAAACATTCAAAAATAAATAAATTAAGAAGTTAAAAGATATTAATTTATGGAAAAGATTTAAATTCACATGAATGAGTTTAAAATATAGAAATTAATTTAAAAGATAAAAACATGTGAACTTGAATAAAGATATTTTAATAATGTGCGCATGAGATTAAAGTTATAAATCAATTTAAAGTGAAGTCAAGTGGATAGTTAAATAAAGTAATTTAATAATTCACTTAAAATGCATGAAGGAATAATAAAATAATATTTTAATTAAAAAGGAAATTAATTGTGCATGAAATAATTAATTAAATAAAATAATTATAATTTTAGAAGTGGTGGTGACAGAAACCCTAAAAGTTAATTAGATTCTATATTAGAGGTTTTAAGGTCATTATTGCACACACAGGTTGATGGAGAGCAACTCGAAGGGTTTGGAAAGAAAAGAATTTTACGTGGCTTGAAAGATTTTTCTTGCGGTAGGAATTTTGCATCTAGTTGTCAGAGTTTAGCATCAGTACGAGGTAGGGTTTGAAATTTCGTGAATGCATTTCAATTGGAAAATATCTGTTTGCTCCGTGCTTGTTTGGGTGGTGAAGTTCTATATGTCATTTTGATTGTTTTTCTAGATGTGATTGATTGAAATTAGTCTCTCATTATTTATATTTACAGAAGAGAATTGTAGAGAAAATTAATTTAAATCACGTAGGATTTGAAAGAAAGGGTTTGATTGTAGATTAAAAATTCGATTGGTACAACTTAATTTCTCCTACCAAATTTAAATGGTAATTATTTATTTTTTTTAAAAATAAAAAATAAAAAATAAAAAAATTAATTATATAATTGATGGGGGCATTGTTTTGGATTAAAATTTTATTAAAAATAAAATTTTAGATTATATATATATTTAGATGGTTATGAAGAAGTATTATTTTTGTCATAATTTAAATAAATTAAAATTTTAAAATACATATATTAAAAAAAGAGAGTATTAATATATAATTTATGATTAAAGTTTATATAAATCTAAAAATAAAATGATGTGATTTATGCTATGGGGGAGGCTTTGTTTAGAAAAAGAAAACTTAATACAAAAATAAAATAACAACAAAAAAAATTAAATTAAACTAATAAAATTATCTCACTTACCTTTCGGCGGCTCTCCCCATGCAACAGCAGGGAATGCAGTGTACCTGCCTTTGATGATGGGGGCACTTTTTAAATGTACAGCCACACGACCTTTGATAAGGCAGCGATTTTAAATCACTTTTCAAAGTTTGAATATTTCTTTTAAAAATTTTAGTCGTATTCAACTTTTATCATTATTAACTTTTAATAAAGTTTCTTTTGTTTAGAAAGGGAGAGTTAATGTTTAGGCATGTAGGCAGGGCACGTGAGCTTAGGAAAGTATTTATTTGCTTATGTACTTACTTAGTTATAAGTAAGTTATTCTTTTTATATATAAAAATGGTATTCTAAAATATTAATATCTAATTTATAAAGAAGTTTAGTTTATATATATATATATAATTAATACTTTTTTAAAAATTGTTAGAAAGTAATGAATTTTTAATTTAGGATTAGATTAAAATATAATTTATTTATATTTAGTCAATTAGAAATTTAAGACATGAGTCTTAAGTTGATTTATATTTATTAAATTAATAATTATGATTAATAATAATTATTAGATTTTTTTTTTTTTTTTTAAATCGAGTTATTTATATAATTGCATGTATGAATTTATAAACAAGAAGTTTCTTATGTAAAATATTATTGTTTTATCAATTTATGAAGAACCATGTTTGATTGCTTAGCTAAACCTTGAAATTGAATTGTCGAAAACATGTGGTTGGGCATTGTATTCTTTGTGTTTGTTTATTGCCCCGTGGTTTTTTTTTGTAAATGGTTCGAGTTGGTTAGATGGCCTAATAGAATGTACACCAGAGGTTTGTGGGATTTCTTTTATACCATTTACGTGGCTAGATGTCATGATGTGTTTTGTGATTCAAATTGAGATTATAATTATGAGATTTACCTTGTGGAGATTTTATGTGTACTTGGATGGAAGAACCATCTTATTTTCAGGTTGCCTGTTAAGGAACCGACTTTGATCTTTATGGGTGTTGTGGTATGGGACACAACTATGTTTTTATGTGCTTAGGAGAGGTTGTCTAGGTACGTGACTTGGGAGTGGCTTGCATAGGGGTCCGGGACCCAAAGTGGTCAGTGCCAGGGTAACCTAATGCAAGTTATGTAATAAGTGATAATCTAGTAAGTAAAATTTATGGGGGGAAACACACTAAAAAAGATAAGTTAGAGATATTTGACCCAACCATGCCTTGAGTGCTTGTGTAGACTAAGGATGGGAATGGGATGAGTGCCTCATCTTCATGAGAGGGCTTTTTGGTTTCCACATGTGTGATGTTGAGGGTCCGAGGTTCAGAGTAACCAGTCCAGGGTAACCCAACGCTTGAGGGTCCGGGGTCTATTAAGAGACCAGTCTAGGGTAACTCAAGCAGCCATGTGATGACACTCCCTAGTATGTAGCCCGAGTCTCCTCTATAGATTTGTGTGCCTCTGGTGGTCTATTTATTGTTGGATATGTTTATTGTGGTTATTACTTTCATTAAGGAGGATTGATAATTCATGGATGATGTACTCTTGATATGTGGTTTTTGACTTGAGGTGATTGTCTTTTGTTGACTTTATCTTGTGATCTTGGTATTTGGTTTAGACTTGGTTTGTGAATGATGTTTGGTTATGAGGTGTTGGTATTGGATTGTGATGCAAGAGCATCCAGAGGTATAAGGGCAATCCTGTGTCACCCAAAAAAAATTACTTAGACTTAGTTTTTGTTTCATGTCTTTACATTTTTGGATACCCATTTGGCTCAAATAAATGTTCCAACTCTCATAGTTGAACTATCAGTGCGTTTGAAAATCCTAAAAAAATAGGAGCATGTATTTGGGCCATCATTTTGGTGACCTAGAAGGTATGAATTGACCAGATGAATGTAATTGTGATTTAGAGCATTCCAAAAAAAGAATCAGGTCAAAAGGCCCCATGGTTTGAAAGTTATTGCAGTTTTTCAGGTTTTGGAGACCCCCTAAGAATGCTTCAAAGTTAGGTTAGGGGCATTAAATGACCTCAAAAAGGGCCAAAAAAAATGGGGTACGAGTGCTGCTTGTCCATAGGGATATAGAGCACTTCAAGAGCTTTCCGAAAATGTAAACGATTCGTCAATCGGAGCTATGGTTCAAAAGTTATGCCTCTCGAAAGTTTGGTTACCGTTTCAGGATTCTTCTAGAATTGCACCGACTTCTAACGCAGCTTCTAGAACCTTCTATTTCGTCAGTGGATGCCTACTAGCACTTTCAAGAATGTACTTGTAGTCCTTAACCCTCCAGGGTCTATTTAAGGAGATTTCTGGCATTGTAAAAGGCAGTTTGGAGTGGAGTTTGAGAGGAGCTGCTAAAAGGATAAATATTCTCCAGATTTATGCTATTGTAAGCCCTTAGAGCATGTTCTGAAGTTTATTTTCTCTGTACTATTTGTACTAGTTTATTTTCTTAGTTAATATAATTTCCCTTTTCTGTTGTGTCCATTCTGTTCTTGGGTTGTGTCCCCATCAAGTGGTATTAGAGCGGGTTTTCCTGAGTGTGTAGACAGAGTACCGATTGTGAGGCAGTTTGCACCAGGACTGTGTGGTTATGGGTTCGAGTTAGAAGATGCCTCCACGAAGAGAGCATGGTAGAAGGGCCAGAGCTATTGATCCTGAGGACGTTAGAGCCCTCCAGAGGCAGGTACAAGCATTGCAAGAGGAGCTTCGTAGAGGAGCAAATGTTGCCGTAGGTGACAATAGTGAGGATGACAATGAAGAGGAAGTAATGGGACCAGAAGAGGAAGTTGACGGGGAAGTTCTGAATCCTGTAGAGGAAAGGCTTTTTAGGGCCATTACTAAGTTTGGGAAAAGACCTACAATTGAAGTGGGTATATTTTCAGGAAATCTGAAACCAGATGAGTTGATTGATTGGATCAATGAACAGGAAGAATACTTTGAGTATGAGGATATAAGGGACCCAGATAGGGTTAAGTTTGCAAAGGCCAAACTAAAAGGCCATGCCAAAATTTGGTGGCAAGAGGTTCAACTGGAAAGACTTAGAAGAGGAAAGGAGAAGATCACAAGATGGGATCGCATGGTGGACAAATTGAAGAAGCAGTTCATTCCTGTGGACTACGAGCTTGATCTATTTAAGAAGATGCATGGGTTAAAGCAAGCAGGAAGATCAGTCCAAGAATATACAGAGGAGTTTTACCGACTCTTGATTAGAGTAGGGCATGCAGAAGCAAATAAGGAGAAGGTTGCTCGTTATATAAGTGGGTTTTGACCTAGCATCTAGGAGGAATTAAGTATGGTAAGAATGACCAACGTTGAAGAGGCATACCAGTTTGCCCTACGAGTTGAAGAGAAGCTGAATAAAAGGTTTGAAGGAAGAAAAAGAGGGTGCAGTCAAGGAGGAAGGGGAAGCAGTAGATCATCTGGAGGCCGCAATGAAACCCAAAATAAAAATGAAGATGTGGGTACTAGCAGAAACCAGAGGAATGAGGGTTTCAACCGCTCCCATGATCAAGACTTTGGAAATCAAAGAGGAAAAGGTAGAGAAAATGGACAAGGAAGAGGAGGCTTCTGTGGTACATGTTTCCATTGCAATGAAGAAGGTCATCATGCCTTTGAATTCCCTCAACGACAAGGAAGGACAAATAGGAGAGCTGAGGGCCAAGCTAGGGTTGCTCATGTGGATGAGGATGCACAATCATCACATTCAGAGGATGCAGAAAGAGGAGAGACCTTGGTAAATGAAAGAGTCTTGCTAAGTGGTGAGAATGAACCAGGACAACGAAGGAGTTTTTTTCGTACCAGATGCAAGTGCGAGGATAAATGTTGTGACGTGATCATTGATGGTGGTAGCACTAATAACCTGGTATCAGAAGAGATGGTCTCTAAGCTAAAGCTCAAGAGGGAGAAACATCCCCAGCCCTATCAGATTTCTTGGGTAAAAGATGATCATAAGGTCCTGGTAAGTGAACAATGTTTAGTAAAATTCAAAATTGGGAGTTACCATGATGAAGTTCTTTGTGATGTTATTTCAATGGATGTTTGCCATCTATTGTTGGGTAGACCATGGCAGTTTGATAGACATGCAATACATGATGGACATGCAAACACATACTCTCTGACAAAGGATGGAGTTCGCCACAAATTGAAGCCCATGAAAAAGGAAGGTGAAAAGGTATGTAGCAGTGCTAGGATTTGTCTTGTTGATGGAAGGAAGTTTTTAGATGGCATGAAACATCAGCATATGTGCTATGCTTTGATTCCTAGGAAAGATAAGGAAGGTAGTAGTGAAATACCATTTGAAGTTTCAGATATACTAGGGGAATTTGGAGATATTATCTCTGATAATGTTCTAGATGGATTGCCACTAGTAAGGCAAATCAGTCATCAGATAGATCTGATTCCAGGAGCTAGTTTTCCTAACAAGGCTACACACAAGATGACTCCTACTGAAACAAAGGAGCTAAATAGATAGGTTTAGGAGCTATTGAGGAAGGGCTTGATTCGAGAGAGCCTGAGTACATGAGCTGTACCTGTAGTACTGGCACCAAAGAAGGATGGAGAGTGGAGGATGTGTACAGATTCTTGAGCTATAAATTGGATAACCATCAAGTACCGATTTCCTTTACCAAGGATGGATGATCTTATGGACTGCTTGAGTGGAGCTCAGTACTTCACAAACATAGATCTGAAGAGTGGCTATCATCAGATACAGATTCGAGAAGGAGATGAGTGGAAAACAACCTTCAAGACCAAGGAGGGTCTTTATGACTGGTTAGTTGTGCCCTTTGGATTGACGAACGCCCCAAGCACCTTCATGCGGCTCATGAATGAGGTACTTAAGAAGTTCTTGGGAAAATTTGTTATTGTCTATTTGGATGATATTTTAATTTTCAGCAAGACTCTGGAAGAACATTTACTGCATATTCGTAGTGTCCTTGAAAGGCTAAGGGAAGAGAAACTGTTAATTAATCTAAAGAAGTGTGTCTTTGCAAAAAGGGAGTTAGTCTATTTGGGATTTGTTATATCACCTGAAGGTCTCAAAATGGATCCAGAGAAGGTAAAAGCCATCTTGGAATGGCCTACTCCAAGGTCTACTACTGAGGTAAGATCATTTCATGGTCTGGTTAGTTTTTACAGGAAGTTTATTAAGAATTTTAGTGGCATATGTGCACCCCTAATTGATACAATAAGAGGGGATAGAAAATAGTTCAAATGGACAGCAGCAGCTATGAGAAGTTTTGAATTTCTGAAGAAGAAGGTGACAGAACTGCCTGTGTTGGCACTTCCAAATTTTAGAAAAGTGTTCTAGGTGGATTGTGATGCTAGTGGCAGCGCTACTGGGGCTGTATTAAGCCAAGAAGGTAAGCCTATTGCATATTTTAGTGAAAAATTGAATGATGCAAAGAAGAAGTATTCTGTTTATGATCAAGAGTTCCATGCAATAGTTCAGGCCTTAAAGAAATGGAGGCATTATTTATTGCCAAAGGAGTTTGTTTTGTATACTGATCATTAGGCATTACAGTACCTAAATAGCCAAGGTAAATTGAATCAGAGGCATATGAAGTGGGTAGAATTCTTGCAGAGTTATACATTTGTGTTGAAGCATAGAAGTGGAAAATCTAACAGGGTTGTAGATGCACTAAGTAGGAGACAGTCACTGCTTACAGTAATGCAGGTTGAAGTAGTTGGGTTTGATGAACTCAAGAATTTGTACCCCAAGGATCGTGATTTTGCTGAAGCATGGAAAGCTTGTAAAGAGCCTGTTGCTATAGATAGAACAAAGTGGTTAGATTATTTGATTCAGGATGGCATGTTGTTCAAAGGTAGTCAATTGTGCATTACAAGGAGTTCCATGAGGGAAAATCTGATTAAGGAGAAACACAGTGGAGGGATGGCAGGACATTTTGGTCAGGATAAGACCATTGCCATTCTTAGAGAACATTATTTTTGGCCTCAAATTTCACAGGATGTAAAGAAGTTCGTACAAAGTTGCCAGGTTTGTCAAGTTGCCAAGAGGTTTAGTCACAATATGAGTCTTTATCAGCCGTTGCCTGTTCCATCAAGGCCATGGGAGGACATAAGTATGGATTTTGTTCTTGGATTGCCAAGGACACAAAAGGGTAATGACTCAGTATTCGTGGTGGTTGATAGGTTCTCCAAAATGGCACATTTTATTCCGTGCCACAAAACTCATGATGCTGTCCATATTGCAGACTTTTTTTTCAAAGAGGTGGTAAGACTACATGGTCTTCCAAGGAGTATAGTTTCTGACAGAGATACTAAATTTGTGGGGTATTTCTGGAGGACATTGTGGAAGAAGTTGAGAACAGACTTGAAATTCAGTTCCACGCATCACCCACAGAATGATGGCCAAACATAAGTGGTAAATAGAAGTCTGAGAAATTTGCTAAGATGTTTAGTTGGAGATAAGCCCAAGGGATGGGATTTGATTCTACCAAAGGTAGAGTTTTCTTATAATAACTCTGTAAATAGGAGTACTGGAAAATCACCATTTCAAATTGTATATGGGAATAGCCCAAGGACTGCACCAGAATTGAGGAAGATAGAACAAGGGGAGAGGACAAGTGTTGAAGCTGAGGAATTTTTTGAACACATCAAGCGTCTACATGAGGAGGTTCAAGCACACATTATCAAGATAAATCAAGAGTATAAAGCTAGGGCTGATCAAAGGAGAAGACATAAGGAATTCCAAGTAGGGGATCTAGTCATGGTACATTTACAAAAAGAAAGATTTCCAGTTGGTACTTACAACAAGCTAAAAATGAAGAAATTTGGCCCTTGCAAAGTTTTGAAGAAACATGACTCAGGAAATACATATGAGGTGGAGCTGCCAAATGGTATTAAAATTTCTCCCATTTTCAACATTGCAGATTTAACAGAGTATCATGATGATGGTGCAGATGAGGAGCTAGTTTTAGAGCCATGTCCAATTCCTACTTCTAAGAAGGAGGAGATAGAAGACATTCTAGATCATCGTGTGGGTAGGAGTACCAGAAACAGGAGGTATGAAGAGTATTTGGTCAAATGGAAAGGACGGTCGATCGAGGACTCAACTTGGATTTCAACAGCTGAGGTTTCCCATTTGGGATTTCCTCTACCATCCATAAAGTGACAGGGTCACTTTTCAATCTACCCTGGGTGTCTGATGCAGGAGCATCCAGAGGTATAAGGGCAATCCTGTGTCACCCAAAAAAATGTACTTAGACTTAGTTTCTGTTTCATGTCTTTACATTTTTGGATACCCATTTGGCTCAAATAAAGGTTCCAACTCTCATAGTTCAACTATCAATGCGTTTGAAAATCCCAAAAAAATGGGAGCATGTATTTGGGCCATCATTTTGGTGAGCTAGAAGGTATGAATTGACCAGACGAATGTAATTGTGATTTAGAGCATTCCAGAAAAAGAATCAGGTCAAAAGGCCCCACAGTTTGAAAGTTAATGCAGTTTTTTGAGTTTTGGAGACCCCCTAAGAATGCTTTGAAGTCAGGTTAGGGGCATCAAATGACCTCAAAAAGGGCCAAAAAAAATGAGGGACAAGCAAAGCTATCCATAGGGCTATAGAGCTCTTCAAGAGCTTTCTGAAAATGTAAACGGTTCGTCAATCGGAGCTACGGTTCAAAAGTTATGCCTCCCAGAAGTTTGGTTACCATTTCAAGATTCTTCTAGAATTGTACCGACTTCTAACGCAGCTTCTGGAACTTTCTATTTTGTCGGTGGATGCCTACTAGCACTTTCTAGAATGTACTCCTAGTCCTTAACCCTCCGGGGTCTATTTAAGGAGATTTTTGGCATTGTAAAAGGCAGTTCGGAGTGGAGTTTGAGAGGAGGTGCTAAAAGGAGAAATACTCTCCAGATTTATGCTATTGTAAGCCCTTAGGGCATGTTCTAAAGTTTATTTTCTCTGTACTATTTGTACTAGCTTATTTTCTCAATTAATATAATTTCCCTTTTCTATTGTGTCCATTCTGTTCTTGGGTTGTGTCCCCATCAGATTAAGTGTTCTTACTTTTGGATTATTTTATCTTCTTGAGTAGCATGTGTTACCTTTGAGGTAGTTTTGGCTATTAGGGGTACCTTGCCTAGGAATGTTTTATGTTTGATAGTCATATGTGGATCGTTCATTATCTTCCCTGCACGGTGGGAGTGGAAGCCTGACTAGGTAACCACGCGGTTGGGAGGTAGTGTCTTCTTACCATTTGGGTCCCCCTTCACATTGCTAACTATTGGATGTTCATTGCAGAAGATGTACCCTTATCATTCTTATTTCTTATCTTAGAGACTTCTTTTCAGATGATGTATATATGTTATCATGTATTCCGATGTATTATATCTATTCTCACATACCCTGTGACATGTGCAGTAGATGTTATTAATTGGATATACTTTCATTGTATTGTTTATACTTATGCATTTGCTTATGCGATTATGTATCTGTTATTCCTTTATAATCTTGAGACATTGTACTTGGAACTTAAACTAATTAATTTAAAATTATTAAATGCGACTCAACATAAAGGAACTCTTGAGGAATTGAAACTGTATCTATATTTGCATATGTGTATTTGATGTGTATGTTCATATTGCTTCCGCATTAATGTTATCTTGATGTTGTTTAAACTTCAAAAAAAAAAAAAATTCAGTAAACATTGTAACATGTTAGGTTTATTTCTCTTGGATTCTCGAGCGGGGCATTACATGGTTTTCTATTATATAGAAATTGGTCAAGTTTTGTCTTTGGCAATATAGTAATGAAACTAAACTTTCAATTGGAACAATTTTTAGGAGCTAAGTGAAGCCTTGATTGGTGGGTGGGAAAGAGTAATAAAAGAGGGGATGAATGTGGATAACAATTTTTTAATATATAGAAATTGGTCAAGTTTTGGGTTGTATTCCATTTATCTAATATATTCATTCATATGCATCAATAAATTAATTATAAACTATTGTCTACTTCTTGCCCCACCTCTTAATTCCATAAAATTTTATTTTTGTTTTCAAGCTTGATGTATAATTGATCGAAATTTGGAAGTTTTGAAGTTTTTGATTACTTTTCACATTAGATCTTATGTTGGTTAAAGTTTATTAAACATTGATCCTTGTGTAGCTTTTTTGTTATCCTTAGCTTAAGAAGTTTGAAATGACAATTTTTGTTGTAGCGCTTTACATGATCATCACTTCCCACCTACATAGGTTAGGAAAATACCATACTTGCAATGCATTGTGTCGATACTAACATATTATGATCCTATCCTACAACCAATTATCTAGACTAGGAGGTGCATATCTTGATACATTACTCTTCATTCATTTGTATAATTTCATTATCTTCTTGATTCAATCATGTGTGTGGACATTTTTTAAGCTAAATTATCCAACTAAGATACTTGGTTTGAGAAACCATAAAACTTATTTGTCCAAGCCTTGTGAATGGATTGACCTTTATGAAAAAATGGATTGGCATTTTGGTCTTCTATTGAGTATTCATGATTATTTTGAAGATATTTTAATATTTTCTACCTGTGTTAATCTTGTTTATGATGCCTGCAAGTTGGGAAACATGGTATGATTCTGGAGTTTACTGATCTAGATAATACAAGGTGCAGTACAACATATTATCCTAAGGTGGCTACACAAGAAGGTGCATGATTCTTTATTCTATCATTTATTAATAGGGACTAGAAATTTACATTTAAGTCATAAGACAATATAACATCTATTTTGGCTAATTGCAGTATGGATCAGGAGATCGTATTAGCATTATTCATGTTAAAAATCAAATCAAGGCAATAGTCAATGTGGAAATCCATAATTATCTCATTAGGAATTCATTGAAACATTTGTAAATTGCACTCTCAAGGATTATCACCCTTGTATTGTGAGAGCATGGGCGATGGGTCTCCTCCATCCCTTAGATCACCTTGGAGGCTCTCCATCCTTGATCAAATTCAAGATTATGGAAGGCCAGTGTTCCATTAATCCTCTTGGTCTATGAGCATGGAAGGCTTGTTGTCCATTCCATTCTATCTTGGGTTGGTGTCCTCAATATGAACATGAAGGTCTTGATTCCTTCACCTTTTATGAAGGTTGGATATCCTTTCCATTTGCAATCCACTTCCTCTAAATTCAAATTTGACTATCATATGAATATTCCTTTATATGCATGCAATAAAAAATCATTTAGAGTAGTCATGAAGATCAATAATTTATGCAAGTATATATATGGCATAAACATATAAAATATGCCTATAATTCTACTATAATCACAGATTTATCTTTTGGCCTAGTTGTAGCTATGCTATAATTATTTATGCACAATTTTAATATTTTTTTAAAAGGAATGAAGATACACAAATTTGCAACTCTTGAATAGGGATACAATTCCTTCAAGGGAAGTGTCCCTCCTTAATTAATCATTCCTCTTCAAAACTAGTCGATGCATTTGTCCTTCTTTATGCTTCCTAGTCTAGCTATGCTAGTAAGTTCCACTTTTTGTATTTGGGATAGTTCCAAAGTGTTTCATATCATAGGGTCACATTTTGAAAAGAAAATTTTTGTTGGATGTAACGAGCCTCTTAAGAGAATTCTAACTGAATTGAACATAGAGCCTGCTAGAAAATTGAATTGCCATAGTCTCTTGACAAAAGAAGTCATGTCAAACAAAGTTTATTATGCAAGATTTGTCATGGCTGAACTATGGCTTGTGTTTTAGAAAGTGTGTGAAAATCCCCATTCTTTGTACCAAGAAATACTTTTTAAAGTTATTAATGTTGACTATCAAGAGAACTTCTCTCTTTTAGATGTAAGTTATTTTCCCTTTTTGGGAATTAAGGGATCGCTTCACACATTCCTTAAATTTAGTTTAGAAAAAGCATGGTGTGGAAGTTGCCTCAAATACAAGTTAGAGATTATTATATCAGAACTAAAGAAATTTATGTTCACAATGATTAGGGAAGGGTGTGAGTTAATCAAACTCACTAGCAATCTAGAAGAAGATGATAACTAGGAAATAGAAAATGTGTAATTGTGTCTAGTTGTTGTGGGTTATTCTTGGTATTTTTGAAGTTCCTATAACTTTATGTGAACTCTGATGTTTGGACTTCTCTTCTATTTTCAATAGAAAATGGTAGCAATGGGTTTCTGCAGGATCTTGCCCACTCTTTCGTGCAATTATGTTTCAAGAATATTGTGCATGAAAGCTCTTGGCAATTTATGATAAAATTTGGAAGTCTATATTGCAATGTTTTGGAATGAGTGCCCCACTATCAAATTTATTGAGTAATCAAGGAAAGAGTATATCTCTAACTTCATACCCTTTTTTTACTTATGGAATCAATGAAAGAACTATGACATGATCTATTCTTGAGTTTTTATACATGAGCATTTTTCACCCATGGACACTTCTAATTTGTTGCCCTACGACTCATTTGAAAAATCAAGTACACATATATATTTTACTTTTTCTTAAGGGTCCAATTTATTTTTGTTTGTAGAGACATTAATGTCCACTTGTAGGGAAGGAGATCATAAATGATTAAGTTAGTTTGTGTTTATGCATTTGTAGCCTAAACTTAGATAAATAAGTTTTCTTTACTCAATTTTGATGCCTGCTAACATCATACCAAGGCATTTTCTCATTGTAGGACCTATTCGAGGAATAATTTGGCTAGCTGATTTGACATTGTAATTTATGTTTCAATTTCATAATGTTCTACCTTATTTTCTTTTGTGTCACTTGTAAGTACAGTCTTCTTATCTGCAATTCTTTGCTTGAGCCCTTGTTTGGTATTTCACATTTTATCTCAACTTTCTTAAGGTTTCTTTGAGTTCTTGATACAACATTAGACACATTTATAAGTGCCTTGTGGTGTTACATTGGTGGTCTCATTGTACAATTACTCTTCCATGTCGAGTTTTGATTTGGTTATCATGGTCTCAAGTAGATATAAGTAAGACTCTATCTTCATACATTGATAGTAACAATATTGTGTTAAATCATATTTTCATGTAGTTTCTTTCCAATTTCTTGTTTTATTTAATGTTTATGTCAAAAAATGACCAGGGATATGTCATTTTTTTTTTTAGGTACCAGAAGAGAAAATAAAAATTCCTTCAATCCAAATGCTATGGACATGTCTTGCCTGCCAGTCATGGTTGACAGAAAGAGAGAAAAGGACATTACAAATGACTTACCATGATCAATGCTAACACCTAGCAGATAATACAAAAACTACCAATCTCTTCTTCCATCAATAAAAATCATGGGTTTCTGTCATATTACACAATACACACCACAAACCCAACTCATCATGAATGATGGGGCATCATATATGAGTGGAGATGCAAAGCTCAGTTTTGTTCATCTAAATTATTTGGGTTTTCAGTTTGGTGAGAGATTGTGCATAGTAATCTTTTTCTTTTGATTTTATGCATGGGTAGCCAGATCATCATTGAGAGGTCTCACTATCCAATACATTATTATTTTGAGTGTAAATAAATTAGTGGGTTTGAGTTGCAATTTTAGTAATTTAAGGTTTAATGTGCATTTCTCTAAGTAGAAATGGTTTACCATTCATTTTAATGAGAGATAGATGGGTTCTTGTCTAACATTCTTTCTAAAACATGGGTCTATGAGTTTAGATTCAAAAACTATCTAATTCAAGTTTGATTACAATATTATAACTTATCATTTTATTCAAATCTAAAAGTGCAATGGTGAAGTGAAGGCTTGTATCTTACAAACACAATAGTTTTGCATAGGCACATGTCTTGTAAACACAAAAATGGTGAAGTGAAGATGCGTAGCTTGCAAACACAACTATTTTGCATACACACACATCTTGTTAACACCAAATTTGTAAAGGCATTCATCTTGTGAAAATGTTATTAGGGTCCTTTGGGTTATTTTTGAAAATATGCATGAGTTTAATGTAATCATGTTGTTTACAATGTATTATCGATTTGAACATAAAATGTGACTAGATTGTGTAACACAGAAACAATTGTGGTAGTGAATGGAAAGTTTCATGTCCCCACTATGTACGTTCATGAACAAGATAATCTTGTCATTGGTGTGAACAACAATCCAGCCCTATAATGTGACTCTTCACCGGTAATTATAAAATAATATGCTCCAAATTATACCACCCATGTCCAAATTATTATTATTTGTATGAACATTTGATAGATATTCTATTGAGATTTACTTATTTGTGATTATTACAGGCATGGGGTGAAGCAGTTGAAACCATGTTGGGTAGATGGACCTTTGTACATAACACAATGTCTCATTACACTAGGGAATAAGTTTACATAAAACTTTACAATCACAAGACAAGAAGGGACATTATGGTGGCATGCACATATTACGTACTTGAGATCCACAATGCATGGAGCTTTGGTCATTAAATCCTAGCTTGAAAAGGCTTTACCCTTTTCCTAAACTGGCTGTTGAGTTTCCCATTATTTTGGGTAGGTGTTTCTTTTCATATTGTCTATATAGAGATCAAAATGTGTACTACCCCCTTTTGTTGTATTCTCATTTAGATAATGTATTTTCATTTAGTTAATGAATAAAAAATAAGCAAATATCATCTCTACATATGTATCCCCCCTTTCTTCAATGTAAACCTCTTTTACATTTTATGTTCTCTATCTAAAAGTTTTACTTTGTTAACAATCATATATTTTTGTTATTCATTTTTTTTTCCAGCATAATAAATGATATAAGAGATCTCCTATCATATAACTATCACAATCATTTCAGATTGCAACTTTTGACAAAGTCTCATGTGAGTATTGGCTTATGAAATAAATTTAGTTGATTGTTAAAGTCCTTATCAATGTCCAATTATGAAGTAAAATTGGTTTATTGTCAAAGTCTCTTATTGAATGTTTAAGTATGCACTAATTAAAATGGTTTATCCATGGTGTGTACAGGGGAATGGTGAAATTCAAATGTGAAAGATGTGATAGCAGATGTGGTGGCAAGAGGAACTGTTCCAAATGACTCCAACACCTACCCAATCAACAACCAGCTAGGAGATTTCTTCCCTTGCTTTGCCAATGGTTTGCAACTAATCAAACATGCTCTAAACTATCATGATAGTCTATATTTAAAAATGATATTTGCTAATGAATAAATGAATTCAATGGGTGCAGATATAATCAATATATTGGTCCAAAAGGGAAAGAGTTGCCTTCATATTTTATGATAGGGTCTTTTGGGTTATTTGTGAAAATAGATTAATATGGCATAGATAAAATAGTCCACTTTTTAAATGTGGGTTATTTAGTTTTATAAAGTGAGATATTACTCAATGGACTTGTTTTAATTGGCTTTACTATTTAGACTATTATTTGGGGGGCCTTGTTTCCTAAGGTATTATCACATTGGTCAAACTCGTTATCACAACAATCAAGTAAACACCTATAGTCTACAAACAAGACAACTATATGAAGGCACACATCTTGCAAAAATGTTAGTAGAAAAGAGATGTCATATCCTACAAGCTCATATCCTAGAATTTTGATGACTATTACAATAAATGTAATCATATGTTTCCAGATTTGATTGTGTTAAGGTTTTTATCATCAACATTTCAAATCACACTACGTGATCCATCATCAGGTTGAAGAACAAGAGATGCAAAAAAAAGTAATACAACAATGTTATCATTGACGAATCCACCACACATTTAATGATGAGAAGAGCACTTACAATTTTCATAAAGAAGAGGAGAGATTCAAAAATTTGTTCAAATAATTACACAAAATTAAATGCATGAAATTTCTAAAATTCATCGTAAATTAGCTTACCAACTTTTAAATTTGTTCGTGTGATCAAATTTTAAAGGTAGTTATACATAATTTAATCCATAAATAAAATTGATCTATAGTATGAATTTGGGGGCCTCATTTCCCATGATATTATTACCTTAGGCCTACAACCTACAAGCACAATAATGTAGTGCAAATGTGCATATCTTGCAAATGTTCATATCTTGCAAACACATCAATCTAGTAGGGACACATGACCTATGAACTCTACAGTCTGATGAGGGTTTGTGACTAATATAACAATGTTATGACTTGACCATTGTATTACACCTTTGTCAAAAAGATGAGCTCTTATTGCAATCAAATGAAAGCCTACAACCTATGAGAATAATAGTCCTATGAAGACACATCTCTTTCATATACGTTAGCCCAATGAAGAAACTTGACCTATGGATGCAATGATCCAGTGAGAGTTTGAATTTTGGTGATTGTCACAACAATGATTCCATGAAGATGCATATCTAGCAAAAACATTAGCACAATGGAGAAACATGACCTCTAAATGTAGTGGTCCAACACAAATTTGAATTGATGACAGATGAAACAATTTTCACAAATTGGTCAAAGGAAAGTTGTTGACAAATTGATTTAATTTTAATCAAATGGAAATTGTTGGAAAATTGATATATTATTAATAACTAACTACATCTATCAAATGTATGTAGATTTTTGTTGGAGTTGGTTAAAGAGAATTATTAGTTTATACTATTTACTAGAGAAAAATGCTTTTATGCACAAATTTTTTAATAACATTTGGCAAGAAATTATGGAAGATCTCTATCTTAATTGGTAAAATAGGAAATTTAGAATTACACAAGTGAAATGTTATGCTCACAAATTAATAGTTGAAAGAACAAGATTATATTACCATTGTCCAATTCATTTAATTTGCCATTGAATACCATACAACAGTGATAATATAAGTATGGTATTCAATGGAAACTTAAATGAATTGGACAGTGATAATATAGCATATTTGAGCCTTAATTTTCTCTCTTGTACTTGTTCCCTCAACTAATGATACTTAATTGATATGTTCTTTGTCTTTTCATGCATCACCAAATTTTTTGAAATATTTATTGCACTAGTATTATCACAATATATAATAACATGATTGATTAGATCTCTTCTTGCATACATTCCAATAGTTGATTGATTCATATAATATTCAAACAATTGATTACAAAAACAACATATTTAGCCTTAGTAGTAGATTGTGAAATACAAGTTTGTTCCTTTCTTATCCATGTTATCAATCTTTCTACTAAGAAGAAACCTCCACCACTTGTGTTTTTTCTATCATCAACATTACCATCCTAGTCAATATTTGTGTAGACTTTAATATTATAGTCATCATCTTATTTATACCATAGGCCATAATCTTCAATTCCTTTTAGATTATTAAATATCCTCAACAGTCATGTGTGTCTCCTTTGGACTAGATAAAAACCTTTCAACTATATCGACATAATGTGCAATATCTAGTCTTCTATGTACAACATAATGTAACTTACCAATCATACATTTGTATTGAGTTTTATTTACCTCTCTAGTAGTGTCTTTTTTATATAATTATAATCTAGTCACATAGGAGTACCAAATGGCTTAGATCCATCCATCCCAAATGTCTTCAATATTTATTTCACATACTTAGATTGTGTCACATGTATACCTTCCCTTGTTTGATGAACTTGTAATCCAATGAAAAAATTAATCTCACCAAACATTGACATTTCAAATTTAGATTATTGTTCTCACTTATTTTATCAAATCTGATCTTAATCAAATATGAATGTAACCTTTCATACCATGATCTTGGTTCTTGTTTCAATCCATAACATTCCTTATTAATTTTTAAAACCATGTTCCTCTAATCAAGTTGTTCAATATATACTTCATCCTCAATTATTCCATTCAAAAATGTAGATTTGACATCCATCTGATAAACCCTGAACTTCTTATAGGTAGCAAAACCCAACGATATTATTACTCCTTCCAATCATGCCATGGGTGAAAATGCCTCTCCATAATCTGTTCCTTCTTCTTGTGCATAACATTTGAAAACTATTCTTTCCTTATTTCTTACCACTTCTCCATTCCCATTTTTTGTTTCCAAAAATCTATTTCGTTCCTATCACATTCTTCTCTATGGGTCTTGGTACTAATGTCTTAAGTATTTTATTCTCAATCTAATCAATCTCCTCATTCATAGGATTTAATCAATCCCCATTGTCCAATGTAATATTAACTATTCTTGGTTCAAAATAAAAAATTTGGCCTTTTACCGTTTGAACTTGCGGGTGATCTTGTATCCCTCAGTCCCCTTTTTTGTGAATATGTATCTTTAAATTGTAATTAATGGAAAATGTCTATTCCTCAAAAAAAAATCAGAAATCAAATAGAAACTCTCTTAACTAACTTCTTGTTTGTACTCCAATACTTTGTTCAAGGGAATGATTATTTCTCACATATTTTTTCTAAAATAGGTTATGTTCTTTGTTTGTCAAAAATTTCTCCACTTGGTAGGAGTTTAACTTCTTTTTTGGAATGTATTGTTTGGTGCTCATGTAAAGCATTTTTTAACTCATGTACTATTGTTTAATGCTTGGTAGATCTCTGTTGTAACTTAGGTAGTGTATCAGGTGTCTCTTCATACAAAAATACAAACTTATTGTAATATTTTGGTTCCTTCTTGCTTTCCACACCATTCTTGTCTATAAAATCATCAAA
The DNA here is from genome assembly GCA_028749045.1 of Cupressus sempervirens. NCBI lineage: Eukaryota > Viridiplantae > Streptophyta > Pinopsida > Cupressales > Cupressaceae > Cupressus > Cupressus sempervirens. The sequence goes on along the minus strand of CM053791.1, from coordinate 630,229,189 downwards.
CCTTACATTTTCACTCTTAATTATCTCATTAGTATCTTTATTCAAATTCTTATAAGATTTTCTCTTAGATGAATAACCAAGGAATATACCTTCATCTCCTTTAAGATAAAATTTACCATTCCTTGCATCCTTGTGAATATAGAACCTACTTCCAAAGATTTTGAAATAGCTTATATTCACTGTATGACCATAACATATTCCGTAGGGTGTCTTGTTTGTTCCTTTCTTCAACTCAACTTGGTTAAGAGTATAAATAATGGTGCTAGTTTCTTCTCTTCAGAGTATTTCAGAAACCTCATTTTCAATCATCAATGTCCTTGTACAATCCATAATTGATCTATTTATTATCTTAGAAATCCTTTTTTTTTCTATGTCCTTGGTGCAGATGACTATCTCTTAATACCATTCTCAACACAAAAGTTAGTGAATTCAATAGACACAAACTCACCACCTCTATTAGATCTTAAACATTTCAAAGTTTTTCTAGTTTCTTTCTCAACTCTAGATTTATACCATTTGAGCGTATCAAAATCATGTAATTTAACCTTCATGAACATAATATTCATCATTCTAGAATAGTTATCAGCAAACAATATGGAATATATGTAACCATAGTAGCTTTCAACAATTATTGGACCACATACATAAATATGCACCAATCCCAAGATATCATTTGAACTATGTGATCTCCTTGAAAGACTATATTTTTTCATCTTTCTAAGATAACATTCTTTACATATAAAATTCCTTGGTATTTGCATATTTGATGAGCTTCATACTCTTTTCTTTCTACTAACTTTTGTCATGTTCAACAAGTTTACATGAAACAACCTTTATGCCATAACTAGACAACCTCAACTTTAGCAAATAATATTGTCTCAATAGTAGGATCAAGATATAATAAGTTACCTCTTGTTTGCAATCCAGTTCCAATCAAATTACCAGCATCATCAAAGATCTTGAATTTTCTATTCTAAAATTCTAGCTTGTGACCTAAATTATTCAACTAAGAAAAACTCAAAAGATTATACTTTAGTCCTTGTACCCAATGTGCATTAGCACACATGATCTTATCATTCAACATTAGTGATCCTTTACCTTTCACATAACATGGAACATCATTAGCTAGCTTAAAAGTTCCACCATCATCAATTCCTTTGTACTTATTAAACTTACTTAGATCACCATTTATGTGATGTGAGCATCCACTATCTATAATCCATGTATCATTCTTGCTAACATGTGAAATAGTGGAAGCTTCACTTTCATACATTTTTCCATTGCAATCTTCCTTGATTGCAACATATACCATCTCATCTACTTTTTCTTCATTAGTACTGGACTCAATGTGTTCTTCTTCACCAATATAGCACGATTTATTCTCTTTGTCTTTGTAATCTTTGTTCTTTCTTTACTTAAAATCTTTCTTTTCATTTCTATCACTCTTACTTTTGTTAGGACATTTAGTAGAAAAATGACCACCCTGATAACATTTTAAGCAAATCAAGGGAAATTTACCTTTGCCTCTTAACAACCTTCTTGCAAGAAATACTTCTAGTTCATCTAGATCATGCTTAGATTCAAATTCACTTTATTCTTTACTTTAATTTTCTTCATTGGAACTTCTAATGGTTGGAGAAGATTTAAAAGTATTTCTTGTTGCAACCATACTATTGTCATAATTTATCAATTCAAATCCAATCAACTAGACAATGAAACTCTCAAGTGTCAATACATTACTAGACATATCTCTGACTTGTTCAATTATACAAACTTTGATATAATAAGTAGGTAGAAGAGTCCTGAAAACTTTACATATAATTTCATAATCATTGATATCTCCTCTAGAAACTTTAATTACACTCACATCTTTTTTTATTTAGTTTACATATTGTACATCATTCTCACCTTCTTTCATTCTCATGTTGTCATACTTTCCTATAAGACTTTCAAATATTATTATTGTGAAGTCTAATCAATCTCCAAGTGGGAGATTGTGGTGATGTGTAGCTTAATTAGACTCAGAGGTTTGTTTGGCATGGTTTCCCCCTACAATTATTTCTACAAGGGATGGGGTCAAGGAGTAGTGCCCCTGGAAGATCTGAAGGTAGTGCATCTAGCAAGGGTTTTTGGGGGCAGTGGCCTCGAAGCTAAAAATGAACTTATATTGTAAAAGGTATTGACTACTATTTTTATATTGGATGACTTATTCTACACCTAATTTTGTAAGCTAATGAAGGGTGCTCCCCTTAATACCATAAAATCATTACAGAAACAAAGAAACAATAGCAAATGGGAGAACAAAGTATGGACTTCTTATTTGCACCACAAATTCAAAACTATAGAATTCATAAGTACAACATGCTAACCCACATGGGCACCTTCATTATAGTAGTTTGCAAGACTCAACTACAAACTACAACCCAGAGCTGTCCTAAACAATGTTTGGGCATTTCTTAAATAGGCAATTATATGCTACCTGGGAAGGTTCTAGATGCTCAAACTTAGTACCTAGGGCCGACAAAACTTAACAATACATATAGAGTCAGCTAAATAGATTTTTGACAAATTAATTTAAATATTTTTGTAGCCAAACTTTGGAAGGCCATAACTCTCAAATTGTTTCTCATATTGGCTATTATAACAACTTTTTGGAAACTCCAACTCTTGATCTACAAGCTTGGAATGGTGCTAGCACATTTTTTCATGAGTTTTTCCACCTCATCTGGGTACTCTAAGGCCTCCAATGGTGAGCCTGAAGATATTTATACAAAATTTTGCACCAAAAATCTGCAATAACTTCTCTAATACTTAAGCTAGCAAAATGAGATTTTTATGGTAGGCTTATAATTCCAAAATGAACCTTCATGTAGAAAATGAGAACATTCTGAGCTCATATGAGAAACTTACTAAAAGTAGAATGTTCCCATAAATAGTAACCACCCTATCTACTAGTCCTTATTAAAATAGAAAAGGCTGAAAATAAAATATTTTTAGGTGATTCAATATTGCTCTTACACCCAGGATGCTCCTACATTACTCACCAAGGGAAATTTGAGAAGTGACTCCGTCACGTCTCAACTGTTAAGAGGAAAACCAAGTTAGTTAACCTCCTCCTTCGCTAGCCATGACGAATCCTCTATTAGCCTCACTTTCCATTTCACTAGCTATTAGAATACTCCACTGTGCTTTTGCAATTGCATCTCCATCACCTACTTCATAATATGCTGTCAAATTTGAAATTTGAAATAATGATGAAATATTCAATGTAGTAGGCAACTCTACTTCATAAGCGTTTCTAAAATCATGCCTTTTTTGTTGGTCTTAAGATGGTTTTGAAATTTGAGTGTCAACACACTTAACCACCTTTTATATTGATGCCAAGTTCACTATGTATGTCGAGAAATAGTGTATGTCGAGTCAGATTTCCAATAGGTGCTGAGCATTATATAAGTTTTGAGTGACATATAGGTGCCGAGTCACAGTTGATGCCAAGCAAGATCGAGTGTAATAGGTGTTGAGAAATCCAGGATCAAACATGTGTCAAGCATCAGTAGTCCAGTATGTGTCGAGTAACACAAAATCAACATATGAGTTTGTGCCCTCACAAACTCAGATGTAAACCATATTGGAGCTGACATAGAATGATTTTAAAGGAGAAAAAGGATAATGATGAATCTTTTACATTTCCTATGCAATTAGCATGCAACCAATCAGAAAAATGGAGAAGGCATGCAACCAATGAGAAAAATGCAAGAAATGAGCGAGAACTTAAGATTCAAGATGGATCGTAGATCCATAATTATCCCTAAGTCTTCACAATATTTAAAAGGAAGATGAAAAATCTATTGCATATGTGAAAGAGAATAGTTTATGGGAAAACTATAGTGAAATTTAGAGTAAAAGTGAGAAAGACTTAGAGGAACAACACATCAATTACATATCCAGTTGATCAGAATAGTACAAGGAACAAGGGACATGATCAGATATCAGATCTTAGAGGATCAAGATAAGAGTGAGCAGATTAAGTGCCTAAAATCAACAATTGAAGATTGTAAGCAATCATGTCAAAGATTTATAATACTCTCTAGCCATTGTATTAGATAGTGAAAACCCTATGTTGATAGGTTAGCTTAACAACAATTTTGTAGATCCTTTGAAGAGGTGACTAAATCCTTTAACAGAGTGACACTTCATGTAAATTGTTTGTAAATACTCTAACTATGTCACTCTTGACACAGTGTAAAGCCTTTAACAAGGTAGGCCTTTCACAAGGCAGACCATCAGAAGTGGTCAAATATTTATTGCTATAGTAATTTTTGTTGGTATCATCCCCACCCTAGTTTTACTTTCTTATTTTTGGAGGGTTTCTAGGTTACCAAATTTGGTGTTATGTGTGTGTTTACTTTATGTTCACTTAATATGTTTACATGCATGCATCATATTTTTAGTTATTTGATATAAGGGATAAGAAAAGGTTAAAAGTGTGGTACTTCTGATTCACACCCCCTCTTAGAAGTACTCTTCCCATTTTGAACATTCCAACAATTGGTATCAGATCTTTGGTTCTCACAAGGAGAAGCATAATAGCTTACAGAAAAGGTCTAAAGATGGAAGTCTTCAAACTTGGGAAGATCATAGACAATCAGGTGATTGATGTGCACCTCACTCTACACAAATTGGAAGAAACCAAAGAAGAATTGAGAAAATCCTTAAATAGAAGGAAGGATATAGCCATAGCTAAAAATGACATACACTACAAGGAAATTGATACCACACAAGTGTTTTCCAATAGAGATTCCAAGGAATTTGATGCAACAATAGTAGAACTAATGGAGAAAAATAGAGCACAAGTTGAAGAAATTAGAATACTCAAGCTTGAACAAGAATCACAAGCCACAATGCTTTGTGAAGTGACTGAACAAAAGAAGAGAGCCATTGAAGACAAGGCCATGATAGAAGATGACAAGAGAAATCTTACCAATAGACTAGAGGAGAAGACAATTGAGTTTGAAAGTATCTCAAACATGCAGCTAGCCACCTTAAGCTAGATGATGAATGCTCATCATGAGCTAAACATGAAGGACATTGAGATCTCTACCTTGAAAATGCAGAATGAACAATTGCAGAATGAATTGAAAAGAGAGAAGGAGATAGTAGAAAGCTTCAAAAAATCCAATGAGGCTATTAAGTACTTTGAGTAACTATTAAAATCACCAAGGGCTAGTAATGATACTTCAGGACTTGGTTACATCAGCACTAAACAAGGAGAATCATCCAAGACTATAGAAGAAAGGATTAAAAAAGGTAAGAACACTAAACCTACTTTTCATTTCTGTGGTAAAAAGGGACATACCTCTAATGTGTGTAGGATCAAGAACAGTGCTCAGCATGATAAGCCTAAAAATGCAAGCTTTTGTCACAAGTGCAAAAAGCAAGGACATCAAGCACATGAATGTAGAACCAAGACCATAAGGACATCAAGATTTGAAGGCCACTACTACAACTGCAAAAAAATGGACATAGAGCATTTGAATTTAGATCAAAGCCTATGTGGACACCTAATTAGCCTACAAAAGGAAACAACCATGGTCATCACTACAACTAGGATTACAACACTAGGTATAGCTATCACTATTGTCAAGAGTATGGACACATTCTTGAAAATTGAATAAGGACACATTTTAGAGTGAATTATAGTAGATGGTTAAGTCAAGATACATGTTTTAGCTACTTGAAAACTAGTCATATCAGCAGGAATTGCCCAAAAAAGTCAAAAGCACCTAAGATAAAAGTTAGCAAAGGAAAAGAGAAGGTTGATGTTGAACAAATAAGAGGGCAAATGAACAAGACTTGGAAAAAGAAAGATGAGTGCAGAACATCAAATGGAGAGATCACTTAACCTAAGAGGTCAAGTGATCACACTTCATCCAACTAAGAAAAAGAAAGGTGTATGGGACTGATATACAAAGTTATATCATACATTAGTTCCAAGACAAAGTACTGCAAAGAAGAAATTTGCATCAGCAAAGATGCCAAGTCAAAATTTGAAGTTTTTGCAAACACTGCCAAACTGTCCTTAGATGCCAAGTAAAGCTCCAATGGATGTCGAGTCTCTAGTAGTGATCAAGTTTATAGTTGAAGCCGAGTGAAGCATTAGTGGTAGCTAAGTGAAATAGAAAACTAGTGGAAGCCAAGTAAACAAAATACAATGGGAGTCAAGTCATGATGAAACCTTCAAGTGCTGAGTTTACAATTGTATGCACTAAGCATTTAATGCTAAGTTTTGATAGGTATAAGGTCAAATTTTGATCATTTTCATGCCATTTTAACATAGAGAAAAGATGAGAAGAGAGAAAGAGCAATCATAGAGCAACTTTGAAGCCATTTGCATCGATCTCAATAGCAATTTAGCATACATTTCAACAATCTAAGGTATTTATCAAGTGTCAAGCTACACAAAATTAAAGTTTTTAATATATTAAACCCTAGTTTGATAAAATAGCCTCTAGTTAAAGAAACCCCAAAGGAAGAGAAGGTCATGAAGTCCAGTTAGTCAGTAATGAAGTAAAGCAACCCGAGTTTAGGCCCATTCCTAAAGTTGCCTACAAAAATGACCCAACTAGTGCATTATCTATCATTCCACCTAAAGTAATCATGGTGCAAGATGTGAGAAAGTGTTATAACTACAAGATAGGTCCAATAGGTGATCTAGATATATACCAAGCCTATGAGAAGCTATGCAAGAACAAGACTCTAAAGGATAAATTCTAGATAGTGAAGAGAAAGGGTTTGACCAATGCCCTAGTTTACCCTATTAGTTTCAAAACTGAATGGATATAGATTGTTTTGAGCAGAATTCACAATGGATGTTTATGGCTAGAAATAGGACAAGTAAAGATCAGAAAAAGGATAGTGCATAGGGTTATGAGATTCCAAACCCTAGATCAGCCTAAGACCCTACGCAGTGATTCCAAAGAGATCATTGAAAAGAATACAACTACCAAATGGAATAAGAGGGGTATGACTATTGACACTATCACTGTTCCTCTTCTAGATTTTGTTGTGAGGGTAATATCACACAAATTCTATCAATCTAGTAGATTGCATAGTGTGACATGCATAGCTATTGATGTAGCTTACAAACTGGTGAACAAAGATCACACATATGATCTATCAGAACTTATGTTGCAGCAAATTAATGAAAGCCTAGGAGCAATAAGGAGATCAAAAGGTGCTCAATTCAAATTTGGTTAAGTTCTTATGTGTATTTTCTTTTATGTTATGGAAGAGTTTCCTTCCATAGGAAAGGTGAATTGGAACCTTAACAAAACTACAATTAGACAAATCAATGAGTTCATTGATTAGATGGGTGACAATTTTGAGGCACAAATGACAAGTTATTTTAAAGATTTTAAGAAATCCATGAAGCAAAGGGTGAGAATACCAATTTACCTAGTGGAAAAGCACATAAATGACATACGTTTCTTGGTTGACATTGATAATACCTGCATCTAGGTAGGAATACCAAGAGTAAGATGGCTAAGGCCATTGGGATATGAGTTTTATGTAGGTGAAGCCTAAACAAAAATCACAATATTTCTTGCAGAAGAAATAGATAAGGCAACTCCTCACTTTGGCACATCTGATGCTATCAAATCAAAAGTTGAAATAGAATTAAAGACAACCACTATTATTAAGAAGAAAGAAAAATTAGTAAAGAAGATAAAGAAGAAATTTGGAGCAAGCATTGAAGGAGAAGTAGGTGGCGAAGAAGAAGAAGAAGAAGAAGAAGGTAAAGATGAAGAAGAGCAAGGGCAAGGTCCAATGGAATTGACCTAGGACTTAGGAGAAGACAAGGAGGAAGGTACCAAGGAAGAAGAAGCCAAGGAAGCACCTACACCATCTAACCAAAAGAAAAGAAATGCTAAAACACAACCTCCAGCTCAACCCAAGCCCAAGAAGGTTACTAAACCTACTCAAGCCAAGCTAGCTCCAGCTACAAGGGCTACTACAAGGGCATCCACACAAGAGGAAAAGGAACAAACAAAAGAGAAGAAGAAGGCCAGTGAATAGACTAATGAAGGGCTAAATAAGAGAAGAAAATATTTGGTTCAACAAGATATAGATGATGAAGAAAGAACAAAATCAGAGGATAACAACCAATTTAGAGTGGTAAGTCATCCTCCTAAATCTACTATTGACAAACTTTGTGAAAAGATTAGGAATGCAGATTTGAATGATTTGAAAAATATTGATTTTAATAAGCTCAACAGAGAAGAGAAAAATAAGGTAGAGGAATTTGTGTATGCTATGATGGCAGAATTTAAAAACACACCTCTAGAACTTGAGAATACCATGCCCAAGGAACTATATGAGATAGTTGAAAATAAATGGCATTATTGTCTAAAAATGGGAAAGAAGATTAGAGAATCAACTTTAGCTCAGGTAAAGCTTGACATGAGAAAGGGTCAAATAACAAAGGCTAACAAGAAACATGGTGGCAAATTTGGACCAAAGTATAGAGCCTTCAGCATCCTGCAAAACAAGATTAAGGATGTAGTGAATAAATCCACACAATTGTGGAAAATAATTTATAAAATAACTGATGACAAACAAGAAGAAACAAATAAGGTAGAGACTAGTGCCAAGGAAAATATAGAGGAAAAGGAAATAGAAGCAAAGAAAGGAGAGGAAGATAAGCAAGAGGAAGCATCAACAAGAACAAATAAAGAAAAGAAGATTGTGGAGGAAGAAAAGAAAGATGAGGAGGACAAAGAAAAAGGTGAGGAGGAAGAAACACAAAAAGAAGATATGGTAACAACTAAATAGTAGCAAGAAGAGGAATAGAGTGTGCAAGACACACAAATGTGAGCTTCTAGTCCACCTCATATAACCATCACACCTGTAGATACAATAATCATTAAGGATGTTCCTGACTATTCAGCTTAGAACATCAATCCCCTAACTGTAGAGGATCTCTCCAAGATCCTTCACCAATCCACTCTACAGGCACAGTTATGCACAAGCCTTGTATTGGTGAGTGTAGATGAGCTACAAAGGGTAGTAGCAGAACCACCAAGAGAAAGGTTGAAACCCAAGGCACTACCTTTCACCTAAATACCTACTATGACTAAAATTTTGATGCTTCCACCACCCATAAAAGTAGGTGACACCACTTAGGAGCCAAGTGCATAAAAAGGGAAGTCAGATGAAGAAGATACAACAAAAGAAAAGGAGCAAGCTACCATATAGACATTGGTAGAATTACCAAAGATTGCCACTCCTAAAAAGACCCTTCATAAGTCGAGCACTGAAGCCATTCCATTGCAAATCTCATCTCTAGGCTTGAGTTCAATCAAAGTGGCCAGGGTACTTCACTATGGAGACCTTGAATTAGATGAAGACATTGTAATACTTGCTTATGACTCCAAGACCATCACCATGGATCAAATCACTAAAATGAAAGATGCATTAAATAGAAGGAGGAAGCAAGAAATACTTAGAAAAGAGTATAAACACAATCAAGCATTGAATGACATTAAGGACATCTTCATGGATGCCTTCAGCTTGCAGTCACTAGATGAATCAAAGCCCATAATAGAAAAACTAACAAATATAGTTGACTAGGTGACAAATGAAGACCAAGACACCAATGTTAAACTCATGAAATGGTCAAAGAGAAAATTTTAAGGGAAGGTGAATGAGAAGATATCAAGTGGTATAGCACTTGAACAGGTTGAGTTGGCCAGGAAAATTGATAAGGTCAAAGCTGTACTTGAGAACATTTTCTCATTGTAGAAGAAGCTGTGTAATTTTTTCAACTTCACACAAGAAACAAATCAAAGAATAATGAGCTTGGAAAGAAATTTGAAGATTTCTAGCATGCAACTGCCAAAGGATCCAGCTCAAAGTGAGAAGCATTTTACATAATTGCTTCACACTCAAAGGGAGTTAGCTATACTCACAGCAGAGGAAGCCAATATAAAGGCTAAATTAATGCAAATTCAATCCTCTATCACCCCACATTTGGAGGTCCTCCACAAGGAACAAGTCTATGTAGAAATAGCTTTAATGAAAGATCCTAATCTTTCTACACTTGATGGACTTGTACACCTTTCTGCAGAGACTACCATCCAACACAAGTCACTAGACATTGCTTTAGCAAATTGGGATGTAGCTCTAAAAATAATAATAGAGGTAAATAGTAAATTTTTGGCTAAGTATGGTATTGCTCCTTAGAACCCTTTGACATAAGTGTTAAAAATGGGGAGATAAGTCATAATGTGTAGATAGTATGGGGGAGATATATGTTTTAGGAGAAATAATAAGGAAGATAAGGGGAGCAATAATAGAAAGAAAGATATATCTAAGGGGGAGAATACTATAAATTTTGATTATATTCTTTCATGGGGAGAAATGATGTTTTGACGAGATATGAATAAAATAGCACACAGGTACAGGGCAAAGACAAAAGAGTATCAGGCATATACAACATAGAATTTTGTTTGCTAGAATGTCAAGGCACAATCAGCTTATGGGGAGTTATAAGGTATTTTGAACAAACTTTGAATATATTTTGAAATTTTGTGAATAAGGTACTCATAAGGATTAATTAGTAATGTTTAGTTAAGTGTTTTTGACACTCATGTCAAAGGGAAAGATTGTTGGTCTTAAGATCATTTTGACATTTGAGTGTCAACACACTTAACCACCTTTTATATTGATGTCGAGTTCACTATGTATGCCAGGCAAGAGTGTGTGCCAAGTCAAATTTCCAACAAGTGCCAAGCGTTATATAAGTGTTGAGTGACATATAGTGTGAAGTCATAGTTGATGCCAAGCAAGACTCAGTGTAATAGGTGGCGAGCAATCTAGGATCAAACATGTTCTGAGCACCAGTAGTCCAGTATGTGCTGAGTAACACAGAATCAACATATGAGTTTGTGCCCTCACAAACTCAGATGTAAACCATTTTTGGAGCCAACATAGAAGGATTTCGAAGGAGAAAAAGGATAAGGATGAATCTTTTACATTTCTTATGCAATTAGCATGTAGCCAATCAGAAAAATGGAGAAGGTATGCAACCAATGAGAAAAATGCAAGAAATGAGCGGGAACTTAAGATTCAATATGGATCATAGATCCATACCTAACCTTAAGTCTTCACAATCTTTAAAAGGAAGATGAAAAATCCATTGCATATGTGAAAGAGAACAGTGTATGGGAAAACTATAGTGAAATTCAGAGTGAAAGTGAGAAAAACTTAGAGGAACAGAGCAACAATTAGATATCTAGTTGATCAGAATAGGACAATGAACAAGGGACATGATTTGATATCAGATGTCAGAGGATCAAGATTAGAGTGAGTAGATTAAGTGCCTAAAATCAGAAATTGAAGATTGTAAGCAATCAGGTCAAAGATTTCTAATACTCTCTAGCCATTGTATTAGATAGTGAAAACCCTATGTTGATAGGTTAGGTTAACAACTATTTTGTAGATCCTTTGAAGAGGTTACTAAATCCTTTAACAGGGTGACAATTCATGTAAAGCATTTGTAAATCCTCTAACTAGGTCACTATTGACACAATGTAAAGCCTTTAACAGGGTAGACCATCAGAAGTGGTCAAACATTTATTGCTATAGTATTTTTTGTGGGTATCATCCTCACCCTAGTTTTACCTTCTTATTTTTTGAGGGATTCTGGGTTACCAAATTTGGTGTTATGTGTGTGTTTACTTTATGTTCACTTAATATGTTTACATGCATGCATCATATTTTTAGTTATTTGATTTAAGGGATCAGAAAAGGTTAAAAGTGTGGTACTTCTGATTCAACCTGCCTCTCAGAAGTACTCTTGCCATTTTGAACATTCCAACATTTTCACTATCTTGCATGGTCCAAACTTCTTCATCTTTAGCTTATTATATTTACCCACTGGAAAACACTTCTTTCTCAAATGAACCATGACTTCATCTCCAATCTAAAATTCCTTATACCTCCTCTTCACATTTTCCTTAGCATTGTATTTTGTATTCATCTTTATGATGTGTTTCCTCACCTCCTCATGGATGTTCTTAAAATGTTCAGCATATTCATCTACTTCAGTACTACTTATCTCTCCTTTATCCAACTACCTCAATTCAAAAACACTTCTAGGACTACTCCCATATACAATATGGAATGGTGATTTACCAATTCTCTTATTAATAGAATTATTATATGAAAATTTTTCCTGTGGTAAAATCATATCCCATTCTTTAGGCTTTTCTCCAACCAAACATATCAGTAAGTTTCCCAAACTATGATTCAGAACATTTATCTTTCCATCAATCTATGGATGATGTGATGATCCAAACTTCAAATCTATCTTCAACTTCTTCCACAATGTATGCCAGAAATACCCAACAAATTTGGTATCTTGATCTAAAAATATACTCTTTGGTAGACCATGTAGTCTCATCACTTCTCTGAAAATAAATTCTGCTACATGAACAACATCACTACTCTTCTTACAAGGAATAAAATGTGCCATCTTTGAAAACCTGTCAACCACCAAAAAAAAGAGAAATTCCCATGTTGCATCCTTGATAATCGAAGAAAAAAATCCATGCTAACATCCTCCCATGGCTTCTCTAGGACAAGTAATGGAAGGTACAACCCTATATTCTACTTTATTCCTTTTGCCATCTGACATACTCTACAACTCTATATAAACTTATTCACATCTTGCTATAACTAAGGCTAGTAATAATTCTTAGCAACCAAAGCTATGGTTTTATCTCTTCCAAAATGTCTAGTCAATCCTCCTCTATGCTTCTCCTTGATGAGACTCTCTCTCATTGAACTTTTAGGAATGCACAATTAGCTTCCTTTTAACAACATACTATCCTAGATCATGAAATAAAACCACTTTGTCCTATCAAGTGTAACAGGTTCTGTACAGGCCTTGTATGCTTCACCAAAATTAGGATCATCTAGATATAAAGTATTGAGTTCCTTGAACCGAAGCATCTCTATATGCATTTTTGTTAGCAAAATTTGTCTTCTACTAAGAGCATCTGAAACTTTGTTAGACTTCCCTCTCTTAGGTTTCAAAAAAAATGTATAACTTTGCAAAAACTCAACCCACTTTAAATGTCTTTGGTTCAATTTTTCTTGACTATTCAATATTGCAAAGCTTGATGATTAGTATACAAAATAAAATCCTTAGGAAGAAGATAGTGTCTCCACTTCTTCAATGGTTGAATTATAGCATAAGATTCTTGATCATAAATAAAATATTTTCTTTTTGCATCATTCAATTTATCATTATAATAAGCAACAAGTCTACTTAATTGACTCATAACAACTCCTATTGTAGTACCACTAGCATCACAATTAACTTGAAACACCTTGTTAAAATCTGGAAGTGCTAAAACAAGCTACTCAATAACTTTTTTTTTCAATAGATTAAAACTATTATTTGCTCCTATAGTCCACTTAAATTCTTTCCCATCTCCTCTCATTATTTCAATCAGGGGTCTAGAAATACTACTAAACCCTCTTATGAACTTTATGTAAAAACTAGCCAGTCCATATATCTTACCTCTATCACAATCCTTGGAATAGGCCATTCAGGGATAGCCTTCACTTTCTTTGGGTCCATTTTCAAACCTTTTGTTGAAACTACAAATCCCAGGTACACCAACTCCTTATTTACAAAACTACACTTCTTCAGGTTTAATACAACTTTTCTTCCCTCAACTTATCAAAAACCTTGCAAATATGGATCAAATGCTCCTCCAATGTCTTACTAAAGGTCAAAATATCATCTAAGTAAAAAATGACAAACTTTTCCCAAAAATTCCTTTAGTACCTCATTCATGAGCCTCATGAAAGTGCTTGGTGCATTGGTTAGCCCAAAAGGCATGACTAACTTCTCATATAGTCCTTCTTTGGTCCTAAAAGTAATCTTCAATTCATCACCTTCTCTTATACAAATTTGATGGTACCCACTCTTCAGATCTATATGAAATACTTAGATCCACTCAAAAAGTGCATAATATCATCCATCCTTAGTAATAGAAATCTGTACTTGATTGTGATCTTGATGATAGCATGAGAATCTATGCACATCCTCCATTTTCCATTCTTCTTTGGTGCTAATACTATTGGTACATCACATGGACTTAGACTCTCTTGAATCAACACCTTCTGCAACAACTCATGAATTTGACTGTTCAACTCTTCACTTTTTGTTGGTGTCATTCTATGCACTACCTTGTTTGGAAAACTGGCTCCTAGAACCAAATCCATCTAGTGACTAATCTTTCTCATTGGGGGTAATCCATTAGGTACATTATCTGATACAATATTAGAAATCTTTCCCAAGATGTCTACAACTTCCGCAGGTACCTCCTTGACTTATTCTTTACTATCTTTAGGAATTATAGAAAAACCCATATGCTCATGCTTCAATACATTTGAGAAAATATTTTGTATCAAAAAAACATATTTTGGTAGCACTACATACCTTTTCTTCTTTATCCTTCAATGACTTCAACTTATGTTTCACTCCATCCTTGGTCAGAGTGTAGGTATTTTCTCATCCATCGTATATAGCATGCTTGTCAAATTTCCATAGCCTACCCAACAACAAATGACATATGTCCTTAGGTATGATGTAACAATGTATCTCATCCTGGTAGCTTCCAATCTTGAACTTCACTAAGCACTACTCATTGACCATGACCTTGTGCTCATCTTGCACCCAAGCAATATAATATGGATGTGGGTTTTTATGTCTTATTAGCTTCAACTTTGTGACCATCATTTATGACACTATATTGTTAGTACTTCCACCATCAATGATCACATCACAACACTTATCTTCACATCTGCACCTTATGTGAAACAAGCTCCTTCTTTGATCAGGTTCATTCTAACCACTCAATAGGATTCTTCTATTAACTAGGACTTCTCCTTTATCAACATCTTTAGAATGTGAGGATCTAACATCTTCATCAACATGTGCAACTTTGGCCTAGCCTTTTATTCTTCAATCTACTCTTCCTTGGCACTAGGTACATTCAAATTATCTATGCAATGAAGACATTTCTTACCGAAGCCTCCTCTTCCATATCATTGTCCTCTGCCTCTTCCTCTCTGATCTCTATTGTTCTGATCATGGAAATGATTGGAATGGTTTCCCCTTTGGTTCTAACTACTACTTCCAACCTCATCCTTGTTCTTTTGATCATTATTATGACCTCCATAAGATCTTCTGCCAGATTTTCAACCTTGACCTCTTCCACTATTCTTGTCATCAAAATTCTTGTTCAGTTTTTTGTCAATTCTAGGGAAAACTAGTATGCCTCCTCAATATGATTCATTTAAACTAGACTTAGATCATCCTAAATGCTTGGCCTTAACCCATTAAGATAATAGGAAACTTTCTCCTTATTAGCTTCTGCATGGCCGATTCTAATGGGAACTCGGTAGAACTCTTCAGTATCCTCTTGAAAAAATTTTCCCGCTAGCTTCATTCCTTGCATTTTATTCAATAGATCATGCTCATAATCCATAGGAATGAATTATCACTTCAGTTTAGATATCATCTAATCCCATTTGGTGATTTTTTTGTTTCCCTTTCTATTTTTCTCCAACTAAACCTCCCGCCACTAGATCTTTGCATGTCTCTTTATTTTTTCCTTCACAAACTTGACCCTATCTGGATCCTCAATATCTTCATATTCAAAGTACTCCTCTAACTCATTGATCCAATTGATCAGCTCCTCTGGCTTAATATTTCCAAAAAATGTGGGAACCTCAAACTTAGGTCTATTTCCAATGTTGGAGATAGCCCTAAGAGCCTCTCTTCCTCTAAGTCTAGAACTACCTTTGCTTTGACATTTTCTTCTACTTCATCCTCATCCTCTCTTTCATCTCTTATAGGAAGATTTATTCCTCTACACATTTGTTCTTTCAATACTTGCATTTGTCTTTAGAGTGATTAGAAACCCTCAAGTGTAACACCTACAACTCTTCCACCACACTCTCTTCATGGATACATTTTTGTGTTCTTGCTAAAACTCTAGTACAAACTACATCACAATCAGAAATTTGTCTACACACTCAACCCAAACCATGGTCTTGGTGCGAACTACCTCATAGTCGGAAATCTTTCCACACACTCAAGAACTCTAGCTCTAATACCACTTGATGAAGGGTGCTCCCCTTAATGCCACAAGCTCATAATAGAAACAACAGTGAATGTGAGAAAAAAATATGGACTTCTTATTTGTGCCACAAATACAAAATTATAGAACTCAAAAGTACAATATGTTAACCCACATGGGTGCCTTCACTATAGTAACCTGTAAGACTAAGCTGCAAACTACCACCCAAATTTGTCGACCTTTCTTAAAAAGGAAATTTTATGCCACCTGGGAAGGTTCTAGATGCTAAAACTTAATACTTAGGGCCAAAAGACACTAATAATACATATAGAGTCAGCTAAATATATTTTTGACAAATTATTTTAAATATTTTCGCAGCCCAACTTCGAAAGGCCATAGCTCTTAGAACCGTTTCTCTGATTGGCTATTATAATCACTTTTTAGAAATGCAAAATCCCGATCTATAGGCATGGAATGGTGCTAGCACCCTTCCATCAAGTTTTTGGACATCGTCTAGGCAATCAAAGACCTCCAACAGTGAGCCTGAAGATTTTTCTACACATTTTTCACTAAAAATTTGTAATAACTTCTCTGATACTTAAGCTAGAGCAATGAGATTTTTATGGTAGGCTTATAATTTTAAAATGAACCTTCAAGTAGAAAATGAGAACATCTTGAGCTCATATGAGAAACTTACTAAAAATAGCAAGTTCCCATAAATATTAACCACCCTATCTACTAGTCCTTATTAAAATAGAAAAGACTGAAAATAAAATATTTTTGGGTGATGCAAGATTGCTCTTAGACCTAGGATGCTCCTACATCATAAGCAAAAAAAAGCTTGTATAAAATAGCTTAGGGTTAGGGATTTCATAATGTATGGCGATATTGTAGCTTCTTGTGGCAATATTGAGTTGTAAGGGATTGCAAATGATATTCACTAGATAATAATAATATTAGACTTATTGTTGGTGGATGTAGCCCAAGGATTAGGTGAATTGCGTTAAATATTTATGTCTTGTGTTCTCTTCTATGCAATCTATTATTTTTTAATATTGGTTATATTTTCATTTAATTATTATTTCTATATGTGGTTAATCCTAGCATCAACTTTAGCTCTCCTTACATTATCATCTCCTCCATGTACAAGTATTAATTTATCCCATATATGTTTAGTAGTAGTGCAATTCTTGATATCATCAAACTCCACATCACTGAGTGTAGATGCAATCTCAATCATTACACTATTTTGATTCCTCTTCTCATTTATTTTCTCCACACTCAGAGGGCCACTAGGTGTAATATTCATTTTCTATCTAGTGTCTGATATTATCTTTCATTCCAAATAGATGCAACTTCATTTTTTCTTTCCATGATGAGGAATTCTCTTTGTTCACTAAGAGGAGGGGGTGGGGTGAATTAGTTGGCTCCAATTATCATATAGTCCCTTCAAACAATTTTAGTACCAAACAACATTCATAAAAATCATAAAAAATCACTTGGTATACTCATCCAACTTCACATTTAACTCAATCAAATACTTTACTCCAAATTGTTCATTCACTATTTTGTTAAAATTGTCTAACAATAATAAAACTTACTAATTGTTGAACATTAACTTAGTTCCTACTAAGTTGCAATAAAATGAAAATAACATAAAAATTAACTTGAAACATAAATATATTTAGATATTTGATAGTGAGTTTTTTAACATGGAAACCTTGTATAGCAAAAAACCACTTGAGATTAGCAACCCAAATTTTTCACTCTTCTAAAGTGATCTTAGCTAAGACCCAAGCTTTTTATAGGCTACATACACATTTTCAATGTGACCTTGTTAGAGGATCTACACCAAAAGATCAAATATATCTTATCACTCCTTGATGTTATCTAAAGAGTTGTCTATTTTAAAGGAATTACAAATACCACTAATCAATATTACCATATAGAATTTCATAGACTCAATAGGTCCACTCAGTTTACAATATTTTAATCTATAATGATTAGAAAGTAATAGTATAAATCATTTATTTAGGTATAAAACTACCTTTCTTGCTAAGATTTCCTTTCTTCTTGGTCTCTTTGATCTCTCACTAATTGATTAACACTTAAACTTTCACCAATTCTAATATTTTGTTTCCTTCACTTTGCTCAATTAACCTTGCTCTATTCTTCTTCTCAAACTCCTTCAATAATTTGCATTTACAAAAACGTTATTACCATTTGTATCATCTTAAAATGGAAGAACTTCCATGATAAGAGCATTTAACCCTTTGAGTAAGTGGTATGGGGTCATTTGAAGTGTATTGAATAGATTTTTGCATGGATCTAGCTATTTCCACCCTATTCTACTTCTCTCCCCCTATTTCCATCCTCCTTTTGACAAACATTCTCTAAAAAACTAAATACTTTGACTTTCTGGGTAAATGAAAACCTGAAGGGTCAAGGTCAACCTTGATCTTTACCTAGGTCAAGGATGACCTCAACCTTGATCTAGGGTAGAGTCAACCTTGACCCTGACCCCAGGTCCAAATTTTGAGTTCCAGAGGTTTTGGAATGTTGGCCTTTGAAAAGTTTCATTTTCCCGCTTTTGGGTTGGCCATCTTGGGTTTTGGAATGATAAACTTTTAAATTTCATTTAATCTAGGTCCATTTCTATGGGTTAAGGTTAATTCGAATTTAATTCTCCAATGTCAAACTCTCTAGAAGTTTGTGCCCTAGATCACTATATAAGGAAGCCTCCTCCTCTCATTTTCTCTAACAAAAAACTAAAAGAACCATAAGCTAACTAGAAAAAGAAGATATTAGATGATTCAAGCATTCAAACATTCAAAGATCCAATTCATCAAGGAGATCCATCAGTAGCCGTTAAAGGATTCAATCTCTATGGAGCCCTCTTGTTGAAGATTTCTCCATCCACTTTCATTCAAGCCTCTTCCTATGATAAGATCTATTCAAGATTGGTGTTGAATGTCTAATGCCATTGATTTGTGACATCCTACATTCATTTATACATTAATTTGGAGCATCCGTACTTATGGATTCAAGGATTTGAATCCTCCACAAGGATTTCAACATAAGCAAGTTGAATAGTTCCATTTATGATGGGGAAAGAACCCAAGAACAGAATGGAACCAACAGAAAGGGAAAATTATATTAACTGAGAAAATAAGCTAGTACAAATAGTGCAGAGAAAATAAACTTCAGAACATGCCCTAAGGGCTTACAATAGCATAAATCTGGAGAATATTTCTCCTTTTAGCACCCCCTCTCAAACTCCACTCCGAACTGCCTTTTACAATGCCAAAAATCTCCTTAAATAGACCCCAGAGGGTTAAGGACTAGGAGTACATTCTAGAAAGTGCTATTAGGCATCCACTAACCAAATAGAAGGTTCCAAAAGTTGCGTTAGAAGTTGGTGCAATTCTAGAAGAATCCAGAAACGGTAACTGAACTTCCGGGAGGCATAACTTTTGAACCGTAGCTCTGATTGACGAACTGTTTATATTTTTGGAAAGCATTTTCAGAAAGCTCTCGAAGCGCTCTATAGCCCTATGGACAAGCTTTGCTCATCCCCCATTTTTTAGCCCTTTTTGAGGTCATTTAATGCCCCAAACCTGACTTTGAAGCATTCTTAGGAGGTCTCCAAAACCCGAAAAGCTGCAATAACTTTCAAACCGTGGGGCCTATTGACCTGATTCTTTTTTTGAAATGCTCTAAATCATGATTACATTCATCTGGCCAATTCACACCTTCTAGTTTACCAAAATGATGGCCCAAATATATGCTCCTATTTTTTGGGATTTTCAAACGCACTGATAGTTGAACTATGAGAGTTGGAACCTTTATTTGAGCCAAATGGGTATCCAAAAATGTAAAGACATGAAACAGAAACTAAGTCTAAGTACATTTTTTTTGGGTGACACATGATTGCCCTTATACCTCTGGATGCTCCTACATCAGACACCCAGGGTAGATTGAAAAGTGACCCTGTCACTTTATGGAGGGTAGAGGAAATCCCAAATGGGAAACCTTTGCTGCTAAAATCCAAGTTGAGTCCTCGATCGGCCGTCCTTTCCATTTGACCAAATACTCTTCATACTGCCTGTTTCTGGTACTCCTACCCACACAATGATCTAGAATGTCTTCTATCTCCTCCTTCTTAGAAGCAAGAATTGGACATGGCTCTAAAACCAGCTCCTCATCTGCATCATCATCATGATACTCTGTTAAATCTGCAATGTTGAAAATGGGAGAAATGTGAATACCATCTGGCAGCTCCACCTCATATGCATTTCCTAAGTTATGTTTCTTCAAAACTTTGCAGGGGCCAAATTTCTTCATTTTCAGCTTGTTGTAAGTACCAACTGGAAATCTTTCTTTTCGTAAGTGCACCATGACTAGATCCCCTACTTGGAATTCCTTATGTCTTCTCCTTTGATCAGCCCTAGCTTTATACTCTTGATTCATCTTGATAATGTGTGCTTGAACCTCCTCATGTAGACGCTTGATGTGTTCAGCAAATTCCTTAGCTTCAGCACTTGTCCTCTCCCCTTGTTCTATCTTCCTCAATTCTGGTGTAGTCCTTGGGCTATTCCCATATACAATTTGAAATGGTGATTTTCTAGTACTCCTATTTACAAAGTTATTATAAGCAAACTCTTCCTGTGATAGAATCAAATCCCATCCCTTGGGCTTATCTCCAACTAAACATCTCAGCAAATTGCCCAGACTTCTATTTACCACTTATGTTTGGCCATCAGTCTGTGGGTGATGCGTGGAACTGAATTTCACGTCTGTTCTCAACTTCTTCCACAATGTCCTCCAGAAATACCCACAAATTTAGTATCTCTGTCAGAAACTATACTCCTTGGAAGACCATGTAGTCTTACCACCTCTTTGAAAAATAAGTCTGCAATATGGATAGCATCATGAGTTTTGTGGCATGGAATGAAATGTGCCATTTTGGAGAACCTATCAACCACCACGAATATTGAGTCAT
Organism: Cupressus sempervirens; assembly: GCA_028749045.1. Lineage (NCBI taxonomy): Eukaryota > Viridiplantae > Streptophyta > Pinopsida > Cupressales > Cupressaceae > Cupressus > Cupressus sempervirens. The sequence continues at coordinate 630,208,027 of CM053791.1, read as the reverse complement.
TACCCCTTTGTGTCCTTGGAAATCCAAGAACAAAATCCATACTTATGTCCTCCCATGGCCTTGATGGAATAGGCAATGGCTGATATAGGCCAGTATTTTGACTAAACCCCTTGGCAACTTGACAAACCTGGCAACTCTGTACAAACTTCTTCACATCCTGTGTAATTTGAGGCCAAAAATAATGTTCTCTAAGAATGGAAATGGTCTTATCCCAACCAAAATGTCCTGCCATCCCTCCACTGTGTTTCTCCTTAATCAAATTTTCCCTCATGGAACTCCTTGGAATGCACAATTCACTACCTTTGAACAACATGCCATCCTGAATCAAATAGTCTAACCACTTGGTTCTATCTACAACAACAGGTTCTTTACAAGCTTTCCATGCTTCAGCAAAATCAGGATCCTCGGGGTACAAATTCTTGAGTTCATCAAACCCAACTACTTCAACCTACATTGTTGTAAGCAACAATTGTCTCCTACTTAGTGCATTTGCAATCCCGTTAGATTTTCCACTTCTATGCTTCAACACAAATGTATAACTCTACAAGAATTCTACCCACTTCATATGCCTCTGATTCAATTTACCTTGGCTATTTAGGTACTGTAATGCCTAATGATTAGTATACAAAAGAAATTCCTTTGGCAATAAATAATGCCTCCATTTGTTTAAGGCCTGAACTATTGCATAGAACTCTTGATCATAAACAGAATACTTCTTTGCATCATTCAATTTTTCACTAAAATATGCAATAGGCTTACCTTCTTGGCTTAACACAGCCCCAATAGCGCTACCACTAGCATCACAATCCACCTGGAATACTTTTCTAAAATCTAGAAGTGCCAACACAGGCTGTTCAGTCACCTTCTTCTTCAGCAATTCAAAACTTCTCGTAGCTGCTGTAGTCCATTTGAACTCTTTTTTATCGCCTCTTATTGTATCAGTTAGGGGTGCACATATGCCACTAAAATTCTTAATAAACTTCCTGTAAAAAATAACCAAACCATGAAATGATCTTACCTTAGTAGCAGACCTTGGAGTAGGCCATTCCAAGATGGCTTTTACCTTCTCTGGATCCATTTTGAGACCTTCAGGTGATATAACAAATCCCAAATAGACTAACTCCCTTTTTGCAAAGACACACTTCTTTAGATTAATTAATAGTTTCTCTTCCCTTAGCCTTTCAAGGACACTAAGAATATGCAGTAAATGTTCTTCCAAAGTCTTGCTGAAAATTAAAATATCATCCAAATAGACAATAACAAATTTTCCCAAGAACTTCTTAAGTTCCTCATTCATGAGCCGCATGAAGGTGCTTGGGGCGTTCGTCAATCCAAAGGGCATAGACTAACCACTCATAAAGACCCTCCTTGGTCTTGAAGGCTGTTTTCCACTCATCTCCTTCTCAAATCCATATCTGATGATAGCCACTCTTTAGATCTATCTTTGTGAAGTACTGAGCTCCACTCAAGCAGTCCATAAGATCATCCATCCTTGGTAAAGGAAATCGGTACTTGATGGTTATCCTATTTATAGCTCGAGAATCTGTACACATCCTCCACTCTCCATACTTCTTTGGTGCAAGTATTGTAGGTACTGCACATGGACTCAGGCTCTCTAGAATTAAGCCCTTCCTCAATAGCTCCTTAACCTGTCTATTTAGCTCCTCTGTTTCAGTAGGAGTCATCCTGTGAGCAGCCTTGTTAGGCAAACTAGCTCCTGGAATCAGATCTATCTGATGACTGATTTGCCTTACTAGTGGCAATCCATTTGGAACATTATCAGAGATAATATCTCCAAATTCCCCTAGTAAATCTAAAACTTCAAATGGTATTTCACTACTACCTTCTTTATCTTTCCTAGGAATCAAAGCATAGCACATACGCTAATGTTTCATGCCATCTAAGAACTTCCTTCCATCAACAAGACAAATCCTAGTAGTGCTACATACCTTTTCACTTTCCTTTTTCATGGGCTTCAATTTGTGGCGAACTCCATCCTTTGTCAAAGAGTATGTGTTTGCATGTCCATCATGTATTGCATGTCTATCAAACTGCCATGGTCTACCCATCAATAGATGGAAAATATCCATCAAAATAACATCACAGAGAACTTCATCATGGTAACTCCCAATTTTGAATTTTACTAAACATTGTTCACTTACCAGGACCTTATGATCATCTTTTACCCAAGAAATCCGATAGGGTTGGGGATGTTTCTCCCTCTTGAGCTTTAGCTTAGAGACTGTCTCTTCTGATACCAAGTTATCAGTGCTACCACCATCAATGATCACATCACAACATTTATCCTCACACTTGCATCTAGTATGAAACAAACTCCTTCATTGTCCTGGATCATTCTCACCACTTAGTAGGACTCTTTCATTTACCAAGGTCTCTCCTCTTTCTGCATCCTCTGAATGTGATGATTGTGCATCCTCATCCACATGAGCAACCCTAGCTTGGCCCTCAGCTCTCCTATTTGTCCTTCCTTGTCATTGAGGGCATTCAAAGGCATGATGACCTTCATTTCAATGGAAACAGGTACCATGGAAGCCTCCTCTTCCTTGTCCATGTCCTCTACCTCTTCCTCTTTGATTTCCAAAGTCTTGATCATGGGAGCGGTTGAAACCCTCATTCCTCTGGTTTCTGCTAGTACCCACATCTTCATTTTTCTTTTGGGTTTCATTGTGGCCTCCAGATGATCTACCACTTCCCCTTCCTTCTTGACTGCGTCCTCTTTTTCTTCCTTCAGACCTTTTATTTAGCTTCTCTTCAACTCATAGGGCAAACTGGTATGCATCTTCAACGTTGGTCATTCTTACCAGACTTAATTCCTCCTGGATGCTAGGTCGCAACCCACTGATATAACGAGCAACCTTCTCCTTATTTGCTTCTACATGCCCTACTCTAATCAAGATTCAGTAAAACTCCTCTATATATTCTTGGACTGATCTTCCTGCTTGCTTTAACCCATGCATCTTCTTAAACAGATCAAGCTCGTAGTCCACAGGAATGAACCGCTTCTTCAATTTGTCCACCATGCGATCCCATCTTGTGATCTTCTCCTTTCCTCTTCTAAGTCTTTTCAGTTGAACCTCTTGCCACCAGATTTTGGCATGGCCTTTCAGTTTGGCCTTTGCAAACTTAACCCTATCTGGGTCCCTTATATCCTCATACTCAAAGTATTCTTCCAGTTCATTGATCCAATCGATCAACTCATCTGGTTTCAAATTTCCTAAAAATATACCCACTTCAATTGTAGGTCTTTTCCCAAACTTAGTAATGGCCCTAAAAAGCCTTTCCTCTATAGGATTCAAAACTTCCTCGTCAACTTCCTCTTCTGGTCCCATTACTTCCTCTTCATTGTCATCCTCACTATTGTCACCTGCGGCAACATTTGCTCCTCTACGAAGCTCCTCTTGCAATGCTTGTACTTGCCTCTGGAGGGCTCTAACCTCCTCAAGATCAATAGATCTAGCCCTTCTACCACACTCTCTTTGTGGAGGCATCTTCTAACTCGAACCCACAACCACACAGTCTTGGTGCAAACTGCCTCACAGTCGGCGCACTATCTACACACTCAGGAAAACTCGCTTTGATACCACTTGATGGGGACACAACCCTAGAACAGAATGGAACCAACAGAAAGGGAAAATTATATTAACTGAGAAAATAAGCTAGTACAAATAGTGCAGAGAAAATAAACTTCAGAACATGCCCTAAGGGCTTACAATAGCATAAATTTGGAGAATATTTCTCCTTTTAGCACCCCCTCTCAAACTCCACTCCGAACTGCCTTTTACAATGCCAAAAATCTTCTTAAATAGACCCCAAAGGGTTAAGGACTAGGAGTACATTCTAGAAAGTGCTATTAGGCATCCACCGACCAAATAGAAGGTTCCAGAAGCTGCGTTAGAAGTCAGTGCAATTCTAGAAGAATCCAGAAATGGTAACCGAACTTCCAGGAGGCATAACTTTTGAACCGTAGCTCCGATTGATGAACCGTTTACATTTTAGGAAAGCTCTCGAAGCACTCTATAGCCCTATGGACTAGCTTTTCTCATCCCCCATTTTTTGGCCCTTTTTGAGGTCATTTAATGCCCCAAACCTAACTTTGAAGCATTCTTAGAAGGTCTCCAAAACCTGAAAAACTGCAATAACTTTGAAACCGTGGGGCCTATTGACCTGATTCTTTTTCTGAAATGCTCTAAATCATGATTACATTCATCTGGCCAATTCACACCTTCTAGTTTACCGAAATGATGGCCCAAATATATGCTCCTATTTTTTGAGATTTTCAAACGCACTGATAGTTGAACTATGAGAGTTGGAACCTTTATTTAAGCCAAATGGGTATCCAAAAATGTAAAGACATGAAATAGAAACTAAGTCTAAGTACATTTTTTTTGGGTGACACAGGATTGCCCTTATACCTCTGGATGCTCCTGCATCAATCTACTTTTTTTATTCATATTGCAATTTCAATTACATTTCAAGGTTGATTCCAAACTAGGGTTTGATCAAGTTAAACGCCCCATCCAAACAAAAAAAAAACTATTTTTCTTGTAGATACAGGTACATGACAACAAATTGAAGTTTAGATTTGGATACCCTTTTTGAAAAACTTATGAGATCTGCAAACAAAATTATTGTCAGAGTAGTGCAAGTCTGTTAGAATCTGATAAGGTTAATAACCCAGAAAACTAGTGCAAAGAGTAAATATCTAAACTATGAATGCAAATGATACAAAATCAAAATAGCATCATAGAGTTAGTCTCCAAGAGAGTAATTCAAATGCTGGAAGCAAAATAGCATTAAGAGGATGCAAAAACAAGAGATACAAATACAAGCCAGGTAGCATGCTTATATAGGCTAGGAAGAGGGAGGAGGTGGCAACACCAACCAATGAAGAGCAACCATCTATCAGACTAAAGATAGCAAATTATCTTCCCAAGATAGCTAATGGATGCTCACATGTAGGAAGGTAACACCTCACAACCATACACCTCACAACCATTCACCTAATAAGACATGTTTTATTAACCTAAGTGAGATTATTAAAAGTATAAGAAAAACCTAGCAAAACAGGAAAAATAAAAAACTACACTAACACCCCCCCCCATAAGCAAAGCTTAGGTGGATGCTAATCTAGCAAAGCTATGAAAGCAGGAAAATGGGTCCTGGCAACAAGGCCTAATCAGGTACCCAATACAAGAAAAAGAACTAGATGAAGGAAACTAAGCCTCCAATCTAGGAAATGTCCCAAAGAGAGGAACAAAAAAGAGCATGAAGCATCTCTGAAGCATGAAGCTGCAAACACTATCAGAAGAAACTGTTGGAACCCCCATTGAAATAGTGCATGACCAGGTAGAAAAGACAAAGTCTGAAGAGCTGATCAATCAAAGAGGTGACCTCTGAAGGTAGGAATGAATGAGTGTCTATATAGTAGATGAACCATCTCACCAAAATGCATAGGTGCCTAGCCACTGCATCCGCCTAGTACATAGGAACAAAAATTGAATATGTAGATCACTCAACTGAACCAAAGAAGCAATAGAGCCAACAGGTGAACCCCCCCATAATGCTAAACGGGGAGAGGGGTGACAGGAACACTGAAATGCAATGCCAAAAACACCTACAAGAAGAAGAATCAGGAACACCAATAGTGCAATAGAAGTACAAGCACAGGATAAAGGGCGGTGTCACTAACACACTGCATGGGCTAATGTCGTGGAAAAAAAATTCACTTGACAAAGGTGGATGAGCACAAAATGGAAAAACATCATGAACCCCCATGGCACTTTATAACTGAGTGCGAGTACAAACAAACACAAGGTGTACAAGATCCTAGATATGCAAAAATAGTTACTTTATCTCAGTGCGTTTACAGAAAAATAAATGCAATAGAATAGAAGCATACAATGCTTAGAAGTCAAAAAGAAGAGTGAGACAAAAGAACAAAAGAAGAGATTCTAGGACCTATAGAATCCAAGTAATCTGCCAGAGTGCGAAAGTGAAAAACTCAAAGGAGAAAGAACCTGAAGCAAAATTTAGATAAAAGACCTCTCCAACTGAATAACTCACAGAACTAGCTTTCCAACAATATCTGGTGAGCCCAGAAAAGAGTTTGAATGAGCGAGATATGGCTCCCAAAAGGCAAAATAGAACATCTAGCTTTGACTGCCAAAATAGGCAACCAGACTATAGAAAAAATTAAAAAAACCTATACCATCATCTCCATCTCAGAACTAGCTTTTCAACACATTTTTTGGATTGAAAAAATACGTCTGTATGCTCAAGTTATAGAAGAAAAACTGACAGGACCTCCTCATGAAGAGCATATGCTAAAAGTGAAACTTGGGCACAATAATCAAGGAAACAAATAGCACCACTGCGATCTACTAAAAAAATCATGCACTTTCAAAAAAAGAATCGCCTCAATATGAGGTCGTATGAGAAATTTATGATCCTCCAAAGTTTTCAAAACGAGAATTGTGCACAGTCACGGCTGAGAATCTACAATTTCTGAATACTTCATGCATGAAAATCAAAAACCAACTCCACTAGTGGATAGAGCAAAAAAAATAGCTAAGTTCATAACAAAAATCATCAAAATCGGAGTCCGTATGAGCAAGAACGAGACATTTGAAAACTACATTCAAATCTGTGATTACCAACGGAGAGGGGTATGGCTGTAGCCTTTCATGCTCAATTCTGAAAAATATACAGCTTGCATGCAAAATCTAAAAGATACCCAGATGTTTTTTCGGGGCTCTGAACAAAACCCAGAAAGCGTTTTTCTTTTTGATGTACAGAAGGTGCTGCTATAGTGTAAATTGGACGCCTTTAACAGTAAAAAATGGCTCCAAAAATTAAAAAATGACCCCAGCAACCAAAATATGATATGCAAATGCTGGGTTAGCTTCCTAAGTCCATCAATGGTATGCTGGAACCTACAATACTGATTGAAAACTTCAAATATGTAAGTTGGTTGTCAGATTTGAGATTGAAACCTCAGAGAAAAACCATTTTTGTCAAAACTTTTCTGATTCTCAGGATCATCCAAAGATGCAAGAGAAGAGCATACTTCATTTTTCAAAAAACTACAATAAAGTTTATTTGCCCCCCCCCCCCCCCCCCCCCCGAATCTCTCAAATAAGGAAACTAAAATCTACTCTTGCACATAGAAAAGCTCTGATACCATGTTAGAATCTGATAAGATTAATAACCTAGAAAACTAGTGCAAAGAGTAAATATCTAAACTATGAATGCAAATTATAAAAAATCAAAATAGCATCATAGAGTTAGTCTCCAAGAGAGTAATGCAAATGCTAGAAGCAAAATAACATTAAGAGGATGCAAAAACAAGAGATGCAAATACAAGCCAGGTAGCATGCTTATATAGGCTAGGAAGAGGGAGGAGGTGGCAACACCAACCAATGAGGAGCAACCATCTATCGGACTAAAGATAGCAAAGTATCTTCCCAAGATAGCTAATGGATGCTCACATGTAGGAAGGTGACACCTCACAACCATTCACCTAATAAGACATGCTTTATTAACCTAAGCGCAATTATTAAAAGTGTAGGAAAAACCTAGCAAAATAGAAAAAATAAAAAACTACACTAACAAAGTCAAGGTCAACTTTTTGGGGTAAGATTGTGCCCCAAGGTAAGGTTGTGCTCCATTATTTCGGTCAAGGTCAACCTACCCTCAAAAAGACAAAATTTTTCTGGGTCTCCTCTTTCCAGGCATTTCCATTTTGGCGAAGGTTTAAAAATCCATGAAACTATGCACAAACATCAAAAATTGGCATTTTCCAAACCTGTCTACTTTAAAGTTAGTATTTGTCTTTTATTCATTCAATATTTCAAGTACATACTTTCTATAGGAGATTATAGGATTTCCTCCTTTCTTCATATTCTCCATTGTTTGATTCATAGATGTATTGATCAATTCTTTGTGATCAATCCATTTGGATCTTTCCTTTTGGGAATTTGGATTAAGGATAGGTCCTATATTCCCCCTCTTAAATCATACCCCATCCATTCACACACAACTTACATTTTTCTTCTATTTACCATTCGATCATTAATAAAAACTATCTGGAATATCTCCTTAAATAGTCATCTGTAGGCTTCCAAATTCTTCCAAATTTCATTGCATAATCATAATCATCAATCTCATATTTATACCAAATACAATGAATATAAACACTCAAAAAATAGAAGATTCATATAAATTTGTGCTCATCCTTATCCTTCTTCAATCTCCATCATCAGATATTCATTGAATTTTCTCAATCATTGATCTTGTATCAAATTTTGACTCATGCCTATGAACATCTCAAAAATTCCACATTTTCATCAAAAGTGAGCCTCAAATTCCATCCTTTTAATCTTGTTCTTCTAGTTTTTACATTTTGAACATAGCATTTTACTTAGGTAATATTGAACTTCCAACTGCTCAGTGAACACTATAATCACTCAATGAATATTGTCTTCCTTCTTTAACCGTGTCACTTAGTTTAGCTTGTATAGCTCAATACATTACAATATTATATAATTTTGAAATAATTAAATCAACATTACATCATCACTATCCAACTCATTCAAGTGCTGATTTGAATACCATACTTATCAACTCTATCTTCAATGTAGTTTATTCAAAACCTTTTCATCAATCAAATGATACAACACTCTACATAATTAGCATAATGTCTACCCAACTAAGACTACACATGAATGGAACATAAAAACTCATATGAATCTTTTACATACATTTATAATATTACTAATTAAATTATTAGTTGGGACTAATAGTTCTTCCCTATCTAATCATTTTCTTCTCTCATAACCTTTATCCACTTTTCATCTTTGTATGCTTCATCAATAGTCTTTTCTTCAACCTATGATATTTAACATATCTCCTCTCTTACCTTATTTCTTATCAATACTCCTTTGTATATAGTGCTAATAATATATTCCTTAGGGGGATTCCTTGCAACATATTTTGGTATCCTTTTTTCTTCTATAGGTTCCCAAATCTGTACCTGAATAACATTAACCATTTGAAATAACTATCCATTCTAATTATTTGGCCTCTAACTTGTACTACCTCATATTCTAAATGATAATTAAGTAATATGTCTTGTATCTTAAAATTTTCATCAACTTTTACATTTGTGCTTTTAACTGTAGTTCTCAATCTCTTTTTATAAGATTTATATGCTTTGGTCTTTAAGTAATAACCAAGAAATATAAACCCATCACTTCTAGGATAAATCCTATGGTATCCTCTCTCTTGATATAAAATTTTCTTCTAAAGATTCTAAAACATTTCACGGTAGGTGTATGCCCAAACCAAAGTTCATAAGGTGTCTTACAAGTTCCTTGTCCAACCTAATATTTTTCCATAGTGAATATTGTAGTGGTAACTACTTCTCTCTAGTAGATATGTGAGATATTCCATTCTAGAATCATGACTCTAATTTCTTCATTTATTTGTTCCTTCTTTCTACTATTTTTTATTTGTGGTGTTTTAGAAGCTGAAAGTTTTCTTTTGATTACATTGTCTTCACAATTTTTCTAAAGTCATTTGATTGAAATTCTCCCCCTCTATTAGATTTAAAACATTTGAATCTGAATCCAAATTCATTTTTGACTTTAGCCTTGAATGTCTTAAACTTTTCAAAAGCTTCTAAAGTTTCTCTTAGAAATTCTACCCACATCATTCTTGTAATAGCATTAATGAAAATAATGAAATACCTTTGATGATGAACCATAGAGGTTTACACATGTAATGCCATAATTAAAATAAACTTTCTTTGAATGCTCAAAATACACACACAATTAATTCCAAAAGACTTTTATTTCAATTATAATGGATTATGGAAATCTAATACCTTTGAATGTTAGAGTTGATAGTATTTTGTATGAAAGTCAAAGAGATAAAGATGCAGGACCAATCGATATAACTATTGATATGCATGTTTTTAATAAAGGATAAATAAATGCTATAACAAGAGACATTGTAATTAAGGAGGATCAAGATTATACAAAGATAAAAGGTCCTATAGAGTTGGAGAATCTCACTAAAGATGAGATGATGAGACTTTCTACAATGGTTCATACCAAGGAAAACCAACATGTGTTAAAATATAATGAGAAGGGAAACATATTATTGAATAGAACTATAAATGTGTTAATTAAAATTGTTCCCCTCCAAATATTTGAGCAAGAGGATTCTAAATCAAATCAAATTGAGAAGTTATTTTATGTGTTTGATAACCATTTTGAAAATCTTGAAAATTCGTCCTTAACTAAATCTCAAAACGAATTTATATCAAATCATTTATATTTATTGTTCACACTTGTTACAAATGATAAACCATTACTGGATACAAAAATTAATCAATTAAAGAAAGTTGTATCTTTTGGGAGTAAGGTATACCAGTTATGTGTTAACTTTCCTATTTATGTGTCAAATATTGATAAGATAATTAACAAAAGTGAATCCAAATTTTTTGATATGTGAAAGAAATTTAATTAAGTCAAAGGGCATGCACCTGATCATGCAGTAGAATTATTCCAAATCAAATACAAAATAATATCACTTAAGGTTGACAGGTTGAGAATGAAAGGTGGTTTATTGATTTAGAGAACTTGATTATTGTTGGAAATGAAGAGAGTAATTGAGAGGGAAGGGGTGAATCAATTATGACAAAAAAAATTCCTTTTCCCTAGATGTCAGATCAAAATTTTCACTAATAATACAATTATTTGTCCATCTTGGTTAAAACTAAGTTATGTTGCAATATGGAGCCTAATCAAACATGGAGGTTTATTGGGCTCAGTTTCCCCCTATATTATTTCTATGGGGGTTTGGGGGCAGCATCCACAAGACAAGGTCAAGGGGAAACTCCCCTGTAGCGTCCTAGGGAAGTTCCCCAAGTGTGCTCCCTTTCTTACTACAAGGTGGGGTTGAGGGGAAACTCCCTCACAAGGATTATTAGGGGTAGCACTCCGAAAGAAAAAAATGACCTTATATTGTAAAAAGCATCAGCTTCTATTTTTTCTATTGGATGACTTATTCTAGCCCTAATTTTGTAAGTAGTAAAATTATTGTATAAAATGGCTTATGTTAAGGGATTTCATAATGTATGGTGATATTCTAGCCTCTTAGAGTGGTATTGAGTTGTTATGGATTACAAATTGTAATAAGGTTGTAATCACTGGATAGTAATAATATTGGAATTGTTGTTGGTGGACATAGCCAAAGGATTGGGTGAACCATCTCAAATCTTGATGTCTTGTGTTCTCTTCTGTGTAATCTATTGTTTTTTGATATTGGTAATATTTGCATGTAATTGTTATTTCTGTCTGTGATTAATCCTAACAAGTTCTTGTTGTAACTCGGTTAACAAAGAAATCTTACCGATTGTTAATCTAGTTTAACATTTAGTAAATTAGTTTTGATTCCTTTGATTCCTTAGTTAACATTGTGATTCCTTTGATTCTTGACCACTTGGTTAACACTATGATTTCTTCATTGGCTGACTAGACTCATCTGATATTGAATATCCTTCATTTCCCAACTACTCAGTTAATACTAATGTTTGTGTAACATCAATGAAAACATACAATTTGAAGAATTGTTGCCAATAGATTATAAAATTTTTTGACCTAATAAAAAGAACTTTGAAAAATTCAATGAAGACCTATGATTATATTAGTCTACAAAACCTAATGGAGGTTGAGAAATTGGCATATGTTATATGCAGTCACATTTGGATTATTGAAAGTCTTTAGAAGATGTCAAATTTTGACCAATGTAATGTCCCCTTTCTGCTTTTATATGATATTTAAAACCTCTAATCATATTTTAAAATCAAACAACCAATATTTCAAAAGATCAACCAATTTCTCAATAAAACCCAAATCGGGTATGCCCAAAATAGTGCCAAAAACCTTCACAACTTCACATATTATAAATAAATCTGAAAGTAGACATTTTCATAAAAAAAAATTCCAGAATAATGGTGTAGAAAATGAAATTTCTAGATTTGTATAGATTTTACAGAATAGCTCCCAAATGGAGGACAAAAACAATGCTCATTGAGCTCTCGAAAACAACACAGAATAACTCGAGAACACCACAAAACACTAATAATCTACCACATAAGTATAACCATGATCAAATACATCCATTTAGCTCTATTTTAAAATCTAAATGTCTACAATACAATAGAAAAACAAACTGATATGAAATGCTCAACCAAAAACACCAAACTCTTACAAGAAACACACCCGAAAACTCACAAATTTGCACTGTTCAGCACAAAGCCAAACTCTACATGAGCTTGCACATGGAATGTCCTCAAACTCCCATCCATAGCCTCTCTAGAAACCTTAAAAATCCCATCCTTGGTTCTCCTTCTCCACAAGTTTGGAAACCACTGAAGAACAACAAAGCAATAAGCAAAAATCAAGTTCTAGAATTAGCTTGAAATGCCTCCAAATCCTGTTAAAAGAGGGTATAACCATAACTCATAAAAAAGTGCAGTCAATAATACATATTTTAATAATAATTTTCATTTATTAATCCATTAGTTTCCAAAGATTAGCTCCTTTTGCTAAAACTTCACTTTTCGAGCCTGCCTATCTTAGCAAAAGTTATTATTTTTAATTATTTGAAAAGGGGACATGACAAGTCCTCCCCTCAAAAATATTTCTTTTCCTCAAGCAATGAAAATTGGGATGCTCAAGAATATGTGTTCCTTCCCAATTTGCATCCTCCAATGGTAATCCTTTCCATTTGACCAAATGCTCTATGATGCTCCTATTTCTCAATATTTTCTCTCTTGTATCCAAAACCTCTTCTGGTATCAAAACTAATTTCCCTTCATATCGAGAGGTGGTAATTCTATAGATACTATAGTTTTCTAGCTTAGAACCTTCTTCAAGAAAGAGACAAGGAAAACATTATGTATTTTGATGTTTGGTGGGAGCTCTAATTCATAAGCTACATGTCCTACCTTCCTAATGATCTTATAAGGCCCATAGAACCTTGGCTTGAGCTTCTCTACCCCATTCCTCTTCAAGGTGCTTTGCTTATATGGATGCAACCTAAAAAATACCAAATCTCCCATCTCAAAAGATCTTTCAATCCTTTTCCTATTAGCATAAAACTTTTTTTGGTTCTATGCATGTTGTAGATTATCCTTGAGGGACCTTATTATGTCTTGGCTTTGCTTGATGAAATCACTTGTTGTAGGTACTCTGCTATCTAAAAGGACTAGATCAAAAAAGGAAAGGGAATCATAACCATAAAGAGCAAAAAAAAGAGGCATACCAATAGACATGTGATGAGATGTATTATAACAATACTCCTCTAGGTGCAACCATTTCACCCAAGCATGTTGTTGATTTGAAACATAGTTCCTCAAATATCGCTCTATCCATTTATTAACTATCTCTATTTGTCCATCTGTTTGAGGGTGATAGCTAGTACAAGGAGTGAGTTTAGTTCCTACCAAATGAAAGAGCTCCTTCAAAAAAGAGCTAAGGAATCTATTGTCTCGGTCATTGACCATGTTTCTAGGCAAGCCATGTAATCTAAAAAATTCCTTGAAGAACAATTCAGCCACTTGTGATGCCTTGAAATCAGATGTGGTGGGAAAGAAATGTACATACTTAGTTATTCTATCTACCAGCACATATATGCAATCCTTACCTTGAACCTTGGGAAACCCAGTGATGAAGTCCATGAAAATACTTTCCTATTTTTGTTTAGGAATAGGAAGTGGCTGCAACAACCCTACAGGAAAAATTTGCTCACTCTTGTTTTGTTGGCATACCATACATTCCTTAATTTTTTTAAGGACATCCTCCTTCATACCCTTCCATGCAAACTATTCTCAAATTTTCCTATGTCTTGAAGTATCCTTGATGACTAGCCAAAGCTTTGTCATGAAAGGCCCTCAATATCCTCACTTTAATTTTTTATCCAGGTACTATGAAGATCCTGTTATTGTAATAAATCAATTCATGAACAACCTTGTACCTATTATCATCCACTAACTTATCCAAAATCTTGGTGGCAAAGGAATCTTTAGTATACTCTAAAATTATGGAGACTTTCCAATCATCAGAGATAGATGTTAAGGAACACAAAGTGGGCTTTCTTGAGAGAGCATCAACAACCACATTATTCTTTCCTTTCATGTATTCAATATCAAAATCAAAATTTTTCTATTTTCTTACCAATTTTTGTTGATGATCATTCAAATCCCTTTGGTTCAAGAAGAACCTAAGGCTATTATGGTATTTCTTTACAATGAATCTCCCACCTACCAAATATTGTCTAAACTTATGAAGTGCATGCATGATTGCCAACATTTCCTTATCATAGATGGAGTAACCTTTCTCTGATTGATTTAATTTTCTACTCTCAAATTCTATTGGATGGCCCCTTTAAGTTAGGACAGCCCCTATACCATCTCCAGAAGCATCACATTCAACAAAAAATGGTAAAGAGAAATATGAAATTGCAAGCATAGAGCATGAACTCATTACCTTCTTAATCTTATCAAAAAAATTGTGTGCCTCTTCTATCCAAAAAAAAGCTCCTTTCTTTGTCAAATCATTCAAGGGGGCAGCAAGCTGAGAAAATCCCTTGGTAAATCTCCTATAGTAGCTACACAATCTGAAGAAACCTCTCAACTATGCAAGATTAGTGGGTGGAGGCCAATCCAAAATTGCCTAGATTTTTTTTTGATCAACTTGTACTCCTTTAGAACTTATAATGTGTTTCAAATATAGGATCTTTGTGAAACCAAACTCACATTTAGATAGCTTAGCATAGAATTATTGCTTCTCCGAGATTCCCAAAATAGTGTCTATGTGCTTTAGATGCTCTTCCCATGTTTTACTGTATATCAAGATATCATCAAAAAATACCAAAACAAATTTTTGAAGATGCCTGCTGAATACTTTATTCATACAAGATTAGAATGTTGTTGGTGCATTAGTGAGGCCAAATGGCATAACAAGAAATTCAAAGTGCCCATAGTGACATTTGAAAGCATTCTTTTTGACATCTTCCCTCCTCATTCGGATTTGATGGTACCTTGATCTTAAGTCAATTTTTGAGAAGCATATAGCACCATGTAACTCATCAGTGAGTTCTTCTATGCATGGTATGAGATACCTATTTTTTATGGTATTCTTTTTTAGAGACCTGTAGTCTATACACATTCTCATTGTACCATCCTTTTTCTTGACAAGTACCAAAGATGATGCAAATGGACTAGAGCTAGGCTTTATGAATCCCATGTCCAGGAGTTCCTTAATAGTTTTTTCTATTTCTTCCTTATAACCTCTTGGATGGTGGTATGGAGTTGTTATAATTGGTTTGGCACCTTGTTCTAACTCTATAACATGCTCAAAACCTCTATCTAGTGGTAATCCTAGAGGCAAATCATTGAAAACTATACTATGCTTATCAAAAATATTTTGAATTTCAAAATGGAAATTACCTTGATTCTTTGGAGAGCTTGTTGGATGGATTATGACTCCTACTGCCCATGCTACTTGTCCTCTTCAAAAAGTCCTCTCCATCCTCTTTGTAGTGACCACCTTAGGTGCTTCATTCAATAAGCCTCTCAATAAGACTTCTTTCCCATCAAAATGAAATTTAAATTCCATAGTTTGATTGTTCATGTAATAGCCTCCAATAGAGTGCAACCATTGAACACCCAATACAAGATTTGTCTCCCCAATGGAAACAACATAAAATTCATCACATAACTCATAATCTCCTAAGGTCATCTTGAGTTGTTTCACTAGCCATGTGCAAGGAATAGTGAATCCATCAACTACAGTAACATTGAATCCCTCAAAATGTTATTCTTTAAGCCCCCTTTTCATGAAAAAGCCCTCATTAATAAAATTGTGAGTTGCCCCACTATCAAGAAGAACTGTCAAACTTTGCCCTACTAGTACCCCTTGAATTCAAAAGGGATAGTATCTTGGGACTCCTGATAGTGTTGCTAAAGTGCCATCCTTGATGATTCCTTTTTCCTTCTCTTCTTCTTCCTCCTTCTTAGTATCATGAAATTCCTCATGTTCATCCAAATCAAATTCTAAAGAAAATTCAATATAGTGCACTTGACCTTTCCCCAAACATCTGTGTCTTGAAACCCATGGTTCTCTACAAGTGAAACAAAGCTTTTTCCTTCATAATTCACTCCTAGTCTTTTCATCTACCTTCTTTTTTGCTACATTTGTCACATTCTTTGGTGGTAGTGTTGGAAATGTCTTTTTCTAAAAATTCCCCTTATGTTGCCAAAGATTTGGGGGTTTTTGATTAGTGACTGGTTTCATAGGCACACAAGTTTCAAGTTGCAAGCTTCTTTTGATAGCTTACTATAAGGTTGAGGGTGAGAAAACTTTAACAAGACCCTTAACAGAATCTTCCAAACCATCAAGAAAAAGATAAGAAATCCTCTTTTCACTCATATCAGGTACCATAAAAGCCACTTTTTGAAACTTTTCTATATACTCATTAATTGATTTAGTTTGCTTCAACTTTAACAATTCTTTAAAATTCTCTTCATCATCCTTGAGGTCAAATCTATCTATCACTCTTTGATTGAAATCAACAAATGTAGTTACCTGATCATGGCCTTGAGTAGTCATTCTATGATACCACCAATCATAGGCTACATATTCCAAGTATAGACTTGTGAATTGAATGGCATCACTCTCCTTCAAGGGGTTAAGCGTGAAGGTCTGTAATTTTTATAGCCATGCTCTCACTAAAATTTTATTTATTCCATCAAAAGTAGGTGCTATAAACTTGCTTATTTTATTTTTGAGCTCTCTTCCACTTATGTCATGTTCCCTCTTATACTCTTTCTTGGGCATCAAAGTGTTCATCATATCCACATATTCTCTAAAAGGAACCAAACTACAAAAGTCATCATCTAAGCCATTGTAAGTAGCTCTTAATGTAATCAAGTTACCTATAACCTCTTCCACAAGACTAAGGGCTAGATTTGGTACTAGTGGCTCATCTATAGGCAAGAAAATAGTTTTTTTAAATTTAGAGGGTGTGGGTTTCAAATTTCTTGGCTCCTCTAAATTTCTTCCTTTCTCATTAGTAAATGCAACAATTTGCATTTTTTATGTTAATATCCACAAAGCCTTACTAGTTTCTGCCAAACTAATCCACTGTTTGCTTCTGAGTATTCTGGATGTCCTAGAAGAATTTATTTGCCATCTCATCTAGGTCAGCCATACTTTTTACTTCCTTGGATTTTTTACTTTTACTTTTAACTAGAGGTTTGATCAAAATTTCTTTATTCTTTTCTCATTGCAAATATCTCTTTTCTCTTTCACTTAGTTGCATACAAACTTCTACAAACCCTCAGGCTGGTAAGATCATAGCTATGATACCACTATAATTTCCCCTTTCTACTTTTATATGATATTTAAAGCCTCTAATTAAATTTTAAAATCAAACAACCAATATTTCAAAAGATCAACCAATTTCTCAATAAAACCCAAATTGGGTATGCCTGAAATAGTGCCAAAAACTTCACAGTATCACATATTATTAATAAATATGAAAGTAAAGATTTTCATATAAATTTTTCCATTATAATGGCCCAAAAAATGACATTTCTAGATCTGTATGGAGTTTACACAGAAGCTCCCAAACAGAGGACAAAAACAATGCTCATCGGGCTCTTGAAAACAACACAAAATAGCTCAAAAATACCACAAAATACTAAGAATCTACCATAGAATTATAAACGTGACCCAATACATGTATTCAACTCTATTTTAACATATAAATTTCTACAATATAGAAATAAACCAAACGTATATGAAATACTCAACCAAAAACACCAAACTCTTACAAGAAACACACCCGAAATCTCACAAATTTGCACTGTTCAACACAAGGGAAAACTCTGCATGAGGTTGTACATGGAACAGCCTCAAAATACCATCCTTATCCTCTATAAAAAATTGAAAACTCCCATTCTTGGGTCTCCTTCTCCATAGGTTTGGCAGCCTCTGAAGAACAACAAAGCAATGAGAAAAAATCAAGTTCTAGAATGAGCCTAAAATGCCTCTGAATCCCTTTAAATGAGGGAATAACCCTAAATCATGACCAATAGGGGTCAATAATACATATTTAAATAATATTTTTTGTTTATTATTCCATTGGTTTCCAGAGATTGGCCCATTTCGTCAAAACTTCACTTTTTGAGCCTGCCTACCTTAGCAAAAGTTATTATTTTTAATTACTTGAAAAGGGGACATGACAACCAAGTCATTCTTAGGAGAAATTTCTCTAATGTTTTTAAATTCTCATAAGTATCATTTTTTCATACTTTATTATATATGCAGAATTGAGAATTTTGGTAGGAATTTTTTAGATGTACTATCTTCTTTTTCTATATATGTGAAAGGGGGAGAGCTTTGGGTAAAATTCAATTATCAACTTAAGGGCAGTTATCTTTTTGATAGATTTTTGTAGTTTGGCATTTTGTTTCATGCTTAGTCACTTTTCACTAAGTGTTTCCTTTAATGCCAATGAGAGATATTGTTAGAAATAGACACTAATGAGGCACTTTATATATCATTAGAAACTACACACTATTCTCTTGATTGAGTAGAAATATTTTGAGTTACTAATTTTGGATGTGATATCTTCTTTTTTTATTAATGTCAAAGCTGGAGAGCTTTGGGTTAAAACTAGTTATCAACTCATGGGGAGTTATCCTTTTCATATTTTTTTAAAAGTTTGGCATTTTGTTTAATGCTTATTCAATTTTCACTAATTGTTTTGTTCAATACCAAAGAGGGAGATTGTTAGAAAGATACACTAATGAGTCACTTTATATATTGTTAGAAACTACACATTATTCTCTTGATTGACTAGCAAGATTCCAAGTTACTAATTATATACTTATTTAAAATAACTAAGTATGGTAGAACATAATAGTTTATAGGAAAATAATTTGGAGTATTATTATAAAATGTTTTTGAGATATGCATTATGAAGATAAAAGATTATTTGAGAATGTATGGAGATTTTAATTTCATTATTATAGAATTTTGTGATATAGTTTGATGGAGTTTTGATTTTTGAAGTATCAAGTAAATAATGAACTATCTTATGTAGAGTCGATAAAGACTTATTAGATTGATCATTGAGATTAACATATTAATAAACTAATTAGTTTGATGATTATTCTTGATAGGTTCAATAGCTTAACATTATCATATAAAACTCTTGGAAAGGTTATCATGCAGGATTAGCCATTTTATTATTTGTATTTTGCATAGTACCTATTGAATCTGACTAAGAGATATTATATTTCTACTTCTAGGTAAGTTTGTGTGTGAGTTTTTGCATTAACATTTTGGATCATACTCAATGATCCATCATCAAGATGAGAGTAGTAAGAATTTGACAAGAATATTATATTTTGAGCTTAGGGTCAAGTATATAAGATTAAGTTTTTGAATTTTTTGTGACATGATGAAATGTGAAGATATGTGATGTGCTAGTGACATGATGTCAACATGAAAATTTAGATCTTTATGATCAAGTTGATCATACTGCACTGACATGGAATTTTTTAAGCATAAGATGATGCTACTATTTAGTGCATTTTTTAAATTATTGTCCATCTTGGGGTTTTAGATCTATCTTTGTACTCAAGTAGTTTTTGGACCACTCTTTTTTTATTTGATTAGTGAGCTCTAGGTTCTAAGCCTACATGCAAATGCATAACCCTTTTGTAATTAAACATTAAATAAATTTAATTACTTTTATAGAATAATATTTTTGGATTGCATCTCAATTGTGTTTTTTCCCTTGACAAGGTTTCCACACTAAAATCGTGGTGCCACCAATTTTTTGATGCTTTCTTTATATTGTTACAAATTACATTTTATTATTGTTAATTCATGGTTGTAGTCTTGTAGAATTTGTTACATTTGAATCTAATTTTTAGATTACTTTTTTACATCACCCCACCCCCTCTCAATATTATTCAATCCTAACATGATCACCTTACTAATGGTGAGAAGATATCCTTATTATCTTAACTTCCCTAAACAACATACATGTGGTTCATTCTTACATCTTTGATCTAATGTAACTTCGGTAGGTTTGGGATTTTGATCACCTTAAGAAAGGTGAGAGAATAGGCCTACTATCATTGTTTACAAATAATGGGGTCTCTTACTTAAGTTGTGTGTTTGATTTGAATTTTCTAAAATTGGAAATACAAGGTACATGAAATATTAGAACATTGTACTATGTACCATATTTGATTTTATGTACATTTTTGAGATTTTCATTTTTATTAGACACTACCTCTTCAATTGTTCCAACTCCTAAGCATCCCCTTCCATACACATTAATCTAAGACAAGAAAGAAAAGTGAAGGAAATTCAAATAATAAATAAATTTATGGAGATATTTAGAAATAGGAAGCATGTATATTAATTATTGAAATATCACATAAAGCCTAGTAAAAATTAATGATCTTTATGTACCTATCATGAGATTTACCTTCCTCACTTTGCCTTTCCATCTTGTTTTCTCGATGTATTTTCTAGACATACTTTTTCAACCTTTTAGCATCCTTATATTTGTCATAGCCAAATAATATAAATGTTGGAATACAAAATTTGTTGAATTTAACCATCTGCAAAAAATTTCAAACAAAAGTAGATTTAAATTTTTAAACTCAAACCTGTAGGAGACACTTTACTACTTATATGAAACATAATTTAGTGTGTAGGCACACATCATAAAATTGTATTCAGAGGAGACACAATTTACTTCATAGATCCTAATACTATAAGCAAGATAAGTTAATTTATAGATGAAAATAGAAAAGAAAAATGAAATAGAAGTGTGTCATCTTAAACTTGAAGCACTTCAATTTAGTGATATTTTAGCTCCACTTTAGTGTATTTTTATTATGCACTTGCACTTTGAACACACTTGTCTCAATTTTCTTCTCTCTTTACTAGGTAAATTTGGGTTAGGATCTAACGCATTCTCCTTCATTTACATTTTCTTTCTTGAACAAAATTTGAGGTAGGACCTAATATGTATGAATCTTCCTATCCTCTCTCATTTTAACCTCACTTTTATGATTAATTTACTATTTCCCACTTTTCTATCAGATAAAACCTACTAAAAATTGCTTATTTTAGATCTTGAAGGGCTGACACCCCAAAATTTCCCTATGGTAAGGGACAAGGTTGTACCTTAATTAGGGAAATTAATGAAGTCTACCCTCAACTTTGTGGCCTTTCTTACTCATTTTTGTCATCCCTCATAGGTTTTCAACTCTAAATCACTATGACACAACTTCTTGGATTCATTTGGAAATCTATGCATGAATATCATTTCATGTACATAATGGACATCCCAAGTTTAGAGAAGATAAATTTTAAGGTGGAGATCAAAGGCTCTATGATTCATCCATTGAAACATAAAGGAATTAAATATCTTCATTCAAACAATCTTCAAACAAACATACAAGACATCATGGAGTTTCAAATGGATTGTGAATAAGGATGGATTGCTTTAGCCCTTGGGGGCTTGCTATGATTTCTATGTTATATTTAGGTCTATGTAGTTTTTCTTCATATCTACATATTTATATGCACTTAGGCACACATTGCTTAAATTTTCATGATAGGGTTTCACTCTAGAAGGTTATATCTTCACATATTTGTATTAAATTACATAAATATTAGCATTCTAAATCCATACTCTATATTCACAAGAACTAAAAACATTACTTTACTCTTATGGCTTTTTGTAGAGGTGAAAATCACCAAAAAGGGGTTTTGACTAAGGAAAAACCCTACAAGGTCACTCATACACATATTAATTTGTAAATCTCCAAGATTTAAAGGATAGGTTAAATTACAAATACAAAGAATAAATTTTTACTATCTAAAATTCTGAGGTAAGGGCTTATGATTAAGTCCTTTAGGGCTTCTAATCAGCCGTAAGTTAGTTATTTCTCCTTTAACCTCATTTATATCATAGCTGCACACATTTTGTCCTTACTCCTTTCATTTTAATCCTTATATCATAAATTGGTGTGGTTTACTACTTTACTTATCTTTATTCCTAAAAGTCAACGCTTAGAAAGATCCCAAATCTTTAAGGTTGAGGTCTTGTTCTTTTCCCTTTAATCTTAGTGGCTCTTCTTGTATCTAATTTATGGTTTTGGTTTCTTCCCCTTGACATCAATTTTTCATGGTGTAAATCCATCCCATTTTCACCATCACATTTAATGAACATGTACCTTTCATGTATTTAGCATCATTTAAATGTTTAGTTAGATATTGTGTTCATTTGATAATAAAAAACAAACAAAAACTTTACTTTTATCACTTAGATTTATATTTCAATCTATTTGGAGAGTGAGATGGAAGAAATCAAATTTTTCATGTAAAATAGATGAGATAAGTTCATTACTTAACCATCTTCAACCTAAGTCATTCAATACAAGAGAAAGATAGGATTTCAAATATAACTCAAGTTATGATGTAGCACCCAAGTATCTATTCACAATATTACATTCGATACAGATAAAACATAAGAAAAATAGAGATACAATAAACATATTTTGAAACTTAGATATTTTCCACTCACCATACTCCTCTCTACATCATTCTAAAACTTCTCAAATAACAAAAACACCATAAATTCAAAAAAAATAGAAAATTGTCCTTTTATGGCAAATTTTTACAAATCATGAAATTTTCCATTTTAGGTAACCTTCAAAGTTAATTCCTTAAAAGATGAAAATAAAATTTTAGTTTCCTTAAAATATAAAAACTATACGTGTGAACTAATCTTTGAATTTGAAAATACTCATTCGAAGTTATTACAACACAAACTCTAAAAAAGGCACAAAAATTACATAAATAGAGTTTTAGGGGTCTAAACGGATTTTATAGGACCTAAAAATATATTTTTTTAGAAACAATAGAGAAGAGTTGAATTTTAAAACCACCAAACTCCTCCTAATGAAGCCACTATAAAAAATTGAGAGAAAACCTAGGTCTAATTCAAAAGTTATGACTCCTAGAAGTTGATGCATCATTCTCCCCTTCTTGAAAGAAATGCAGCTCCTGCAAGTGACTCTCTATGAATTTTCACAATTTTTTTATATCCAAATGCATCACTTCCCACTTAGATAACCATGTACTCTCTTTTTCTAGCAACTCATCCCACTGTATCAAGTATCTATTATGTTTGCCATGCCTTGTGGAGGTAGTCAGCTTGTCAAGGATTTAGGCAATCTTTTCCTTCTTATGGGGAAGGTGGTGTTCCCAATCCACTTCCTATTCATCCTTTGTCTCTAGCACATCTTCATGGAATTTATATAAATCAAAAATATTAAATAAAAGAGAGATGTCAAGATTTTATGGTAAGCTAATCTCATAAGTGTTATCATTGATCTTTTTGATGATTTTGCAACGCTCAATCTTTTTATACTTCAATTTATGGTATATGACTGTAGGTAACCATTCACACATCAAGTGAACCATCACCAAGTTACCTTTAGAAAATATTTTTTGTCTTTGAGTAACATCTGCAACAATCTTGTAGCTCACATTAGTGTCCTGTAATTTTTGTCTGGCATCTTGTTGGAGTTGTTGAAGGTGTTCAATAAAAGCTACTCCATAATCACTAATTTTATCTTCCAATGGAAGTGACACAATATCTATAACACATTGAGGGTTCCTACCATAGATAATCTAAAAAGGATATTTTACTATTGAACTATTAACTAAACAATTGTAGGCATATTTTTCCTAGGGCAATGCCAAGTCCCATTGTTTGGGCTTCTCACAAACAATGCAGTGTAACAAGTTTCCCAAGATTTGATTAACTACCTTTGTTTTCCTATTTGTTTGAGGATGATAAGCACTACTAAAAAGTAACTTGGTTCCAAATTTCCTATAGAGAGTCCTACAAAAATGACTCAAGAACTTAGTATCTATATCAAATGAAATGGCCTTTGGAAGACCATGTAAATGGACAACTTTTGAGAAGAATCACTCTTCTATCCTAATTTCATCATTGGTCTTTTTACATGAAATAAAATGAAGCATTTTTTAGTTTTTATCAACAAAATAAAAAATAGAATAATTATCTCATTAAGTACGTGGAATACCCAATGAAAAAACCATACTTAAATCAGTCCATGGTTCCATGGGTACTAGTAAAGGCATGTATAGTCCTATATTTTATGAATGTCCTTTAGCCACTTGATAGACTCTACAACTTGCCACATATTTAGTGATGCTACTTTATCATGGGCCAATAATACTTATCTTCAACTAAGTTTATTATTTTTTCCTTTCCAAACTGTCCAGTTAGTCCACCACTACTAAATTCCATGATAATATTTTTCCACATAGAATGACAGAACTACATTAACTAGAAGTGCAAGAACAAGTAGAGATTATGCTAGAGAATGGAAAGTTAAGAAATAAGAAGATAAGAAGATTGATTAAGGATTTTCATTTGTTGTGAAAAGTAAACCTAAAGATAGGGGAAAGAAATCTTGTAGGACTTGTGTGAAGAATTTGGTCATTTTTCATTTGAGTTTCCTAATAGATAAAACAAATGAAAGCCTAGGAAGCTTTATAAGTAAAATTTTATACAAGATTTCTTCTTTTGTTGATGAATATGATGAATTCAATTTTAAGGTGATTAATTTCTTACAAAGTAATGGTGAGGATTATGAAAGTGGATTTTTTCCTATTAAAGAAGAGAGTCCTGAAAAATAAGAAAAATAAGAGGTTAAATAAGAGAATCCCTTAGTATCACATATAGAGAAGTCTAATTGGATTAAAAATAGTTGTTTCTCTCATCATATGAATGGAGATATGAAAACATATGTTGAGTTTAATAGTTATGATGTAGGAGTAGTTATAGTTGGAAATAATCCACCTAGCCCTATTAAAAGAAAATGATCTATTACTCTTGATGGAAAAAAGTACTGAGGATGTATATTTTGTTGATGGGTTGAAACATAATCTTATGGCTATTGGATAACTTGTTGAAAAATGCTACTATTAATAAATCATAGAAAATGCTTTTATGATCAAAGATAAACAAGGTAAGTTGATTGGAACATGTACAAAAACAAGAGGTAATGTTTTTTTCAAATGAATCATGTTGAGATGACATATTTAGTTCCAAAAGTTGATGAAATTTGTTTATGTTGTAATACATTTTGTCACATTAACTTTGATAACATTGTAAATATAAGTAATACACATGCAATAATATATTTTCCTAAGATTGTGAAACCCTCTAACATGGTTTGTAAGGAATGAGTGATGGCTAAATAGAGAAAGAATTCATTGTTTAAGAAATATTTTTGCTACATAAATAAAGTTGGAGATTGTGCACACAAATTTGAGTGGTCCTACAAGAACTAGAGAATTATATTGTAAAGGGTATTGTATGCTTTTTGTTGATGATTTTACAAGAATGGTGTGAGTAGCATTTGTTAGAAATAAATCTGAAGCTTTTCAGAAGTTCAAGTTATTCAAGAATAGAGTAGAGAATTAACCAAGGTTGAAGATAAAATGTTTAAGATTAGAGAGAGGAGGAGAATTCATTTCAAATGAATTCAACATCTTTTGTGAAGATAATAGAATTAAGAGACAATTTTCACCCACTAAGACACCACAACATAATGTGATGGTAGGAAGGAGAAATATATCAATTGGTGAAGTAGCTAGAGAAATTATATTTGAGAATTATGTGTCATGTACCTTTTGGAGAGAAGAAGTAAACACCATAGTATAGATGATGAACAAAGTATATATCATACAAAGTACTGGTAAGACACCCTATAAACTATGATTTGGACATAAACCTATTGTGAGATACTTTAGAATCTTTTAAAGTAAGTGTCATATCAAAAAAGAAGATAAAATTGGTAAATTTGACTCTAGAAGTGATGAAGGAATGTTTTTTATTAAGTAAAATACATTTTATAGGGACCTGAAACTTGAAAGTTTTATAGCATAAAGAAAGACATTAAAGTCTAGCAATCATGAACCAGCAACAAAAATCCAAAAAGAACAAAAGGCCAAAGGCTAGGGGGTGGAAGCCAATAGCTAAACCAACTAGAAAAACCAAAACTAATGGTTCTCCTTATCTAGATCCTACAGAGTTTTTGCAGCTTCATTATCCTTCTAGTTGACCGCTCCTTCTTGGTTCATATTCTTGGATTCCTCCTAGTCTAGATGATCACCCTGGTCCCTAGTAGCATCTAAAGCAACCTCATCCTTGCCAATACTCAAGCTAGTCAACTTCACCATATTTCCACCAATGCCAACTCTCATTAGAGTATCCCCCAGGTTGACAATGTTCTCATTCAAAGTGTGTAGAGTGTCCACAATCTGATTAGTTAGAATCTGGTTGATATTTTCTAACCTCTAGACTTTCTGTTCAACCAGGGAGAGTTTGTCCTCCTAAAAAATAGTGGAATCCTAGTCGGTACAGTGCTTCTGGCTATCATCCTAGTCATTCACCCTTCCGAGATTCTCCTGGACTTTGTGGGGGCTATGGCTACTATCCTGGATTTTATTTTCCTTAAGAGCCTTGATTTCCTGAAACAACCATTTTATATATTGGAAATTATCTATCATGTCATTCTTTGTGTTGTTCAAGAGGTTGAAGCTAGTTTTTCACGTATTTTCAAACAAGACTAGCAGAGTGGGGTCAATAAGCTCATCATAATGGGTTTTTCCATCAAGGTCCTTCAACACCTAGATGTTCATAGGTTCTCTAGCAATTCCCAGTCTAGCAGAATCCATGTTGAAGTTCCTCCAAGCCCTCCTCCTACCCTCACTTATCACCTCCCCACTTTTTTCCATAGTCATCTCCTCAAGATGGGAAGAGGGCATGTTAGGACCAAGGGTCTCAAAGGTCTGGGCAGTGGGATCTTCCTGAAGTAGGGCTTGGTCTACTTTTCTTTTACTGGGGTTATCTGGGGAAGCATCGAGGGTAGCATCCTCCTTATCTCTAACCCTCCCCTTCTCCTCATTCTTTACCGTGTCCTTCCCCTTCTCCTCATCCTTCACCATGACCTCATTCTTAGACTCAGTCTCAGTCTCCTCTACTTCTTCTCTATCCTATTTCACCTCCTGGGGCTCAAGTTTGGGGATAATGGGGGGGACACCTCTAGGGCTTTTTCTACTAGGAAAGTAAGGGTTACAAGGAATAGAGATATCTTTGGTGGAGTGATCCCTATCCTTAGATCTAACAACTTGAACATCCTTAGAGTCTAAACTAGCAGTGTCCTCTAAATCATTACCTAGGTCACCTAGGGATTTTCCCCTAGTTTGAGCTTTCAGAAACTCATAAAACAAGAGGAGAAGGCCATCGTGGAGGGAAAGATTAGTGATGGGTTTTCTCTTGAAACCCTCAATATTCTTAGACATGGAAGTGAAAAGAAAGAAAGGAAAGGAAATTTTAACAACATGCCTAAAATGGTTTAGCAACACAAAATGGTCATTCTTATCCTATCGAACCTAGAATCCAGAGTGATATACTCAATGAGAATCCTGAGAACATGCCTCCATAATTTTTTGATCAATTCCATGTCATAGTAAGTGTTGAGCTTGATAATTTTTTTCCTCTCAGCCTCTTCCTTGAAAAAATTGCTAATAGCATTGGCCGACATCTTTTTATCCCTATAGAAATTAATGCCAACCTGAGGGATTTCCATCACCTCCGCAATCAAGCCCTCAGTGATTTGGTGGGTGACTCCATCAATCTTGACTTTCCCATTGTTCTAGGTTTCCACCATTACCTTGGTAACCCTAGGGTTGAAGCCATGAAGCTTCTCCATGTACTTGGTGATACCCCCTTTTTTGAGCTTGTGCCAAACCTTCTCCTTCTCCTTCCACTTCTTTATTTCCCCCCAAGGCTCTCTTCTGATCCTTTCCTTGACCATGGCAGACTTCAGCTCAATAAACCCTGTTCCTCTAGTAGAAATACTGACCTCTATTTTCCTTGGGACATTGAAAAAAAAAACATAATTACAATTTTTAGTGGTTCTATTCATGGCAGCCCTCAGAGCGTGCCATATGTACATGTGATTATGACTTGAAAAAAGCTCCACATGACTTCTAATTACTCCCTTTCCAAAGTATGATTTTGAATATCTTTCCATAGTTAAAAAGGGGTGATATTAGTACCCTATATTTGATCCTACTAGAGTAACTCAATCGCCATTGCTGGGATTTCATCTTTGTTCGTCCATGTCATCACTATGTTTTTGGTAATGGCATCATTAGCGAGCTAGTCAACAACCGAGTTGGCTTCTCAAAAAGTGTGGCTGATGAAAATCCTTTTGAACTTTTCCAGGTTATATTTGAGATCCTCAATGATGTTAGCAATTGTCCAAGAGGGCAAGGCATATCCTTTGATATAATTGATGATGTTTCGAAAGTCGCCCTTAAGCCATATGCACTCAAGCCCAAAAGCCAAGACCAACTTGACAATCTATCTGGCTGCACTGGCTTCAGCAAAGTGGTTAGTTTGGTGACCAAGAGGGAAAGAAATAGCCACAATTCCTCCTCCCAAACTATTTCTAATGATGCCTTCACATCTGGCCAGTCCGAGATTCGCCTTAGCCACCCCATCAAAGTTGGCTTTGTACCAATCCTCAGGAGGGAAGGACAATCTTGCTTCCTATCTTCTCTTATCCCTGTCTTTATTCTTGTCTTTACTATTCCCTCCTTCCTTGATATTTCCTACCTTAGTTATGGAAAAGTTCTCCATAGTGAGTCCTTCAATTTTCTTTGCACTTATGAACTCAAGAGCCTCTTTGTCTCTAAAAATTCTGTCATTGCACTCTTTCTAGATTCCCCTATAGAAGTGTGGAAGAATCCAACAATTGAATAGCTGAGTTTCCAAAATAGAGTGGTGGCTTCTCAATTGGTAGAAGAAGTCTTGGATATTTTTAGGGGGACACCAACTGAAACTTAGATTCCTAGTTAGAAGATTCCACACCTTTGAAGAATAGGGGTAGTGGATGAAAAGGTGATTTACTAATTCTAGGTTAAGCTTGCAGAGGCTGCACCTGTTGGGGATGATTTGGCCTTTCTTGGCTAAATTGTCTAGGGTGAGAATTTTGTCTTGCAGAAGAAGCTAGAAAAATATATTAATTTTGGGAGTGAGGCTATAAATCTAGGCATTGGCCCAAATTGGCTTCTCCATTCTGTCCCATATAGAGAAATAGCTAGAGGAAATAGAGAAAATCCCATTCAAGTTGTCACCCCAAATGACAGAGTCCTTGTTGTTGTTGATGGGGGTGGCATTCAGAAAAATCATCAGAGGGATAAGGTCCAAGGAAAGCTCAGAAAGATCTTGCCATCCTTGACCAGTTCTATAATCACTGACTTGCACACCATATGTTTCAATGCACTGATCTACCCATCTTCCATAAATGGGGTGGTTGATAAGGGGTCCTTGACTAGTCTATTTATCTTGCTAGAATAAGATATTATCCCCTTTGCCAACTTCCCATTTGGCATTTGACTTGGCTAGGGGTCTAGTCTTTAAGATCCCATTCCAAATAGAGGACTCCTGGGGGATCTTGGTCTCTTTTATCAAGAAGTCAAGAGATTGTCTTCTCAGGTATTTCTCAGTCATGATATCCCTCCAAACACATGTGCTTTGAAAGATATCCCATAACTATTTGGCCAAAAGTTTGTTATTGAGGTGTTTAATCTTTCTGATACCTAGACCTCCATAGCATTTTGGGAGATAGACAAGGTCCCAGGAAAGAAGGTGATATCTCTTATGGTCATTGGTCCCTGACCAGGGGAAGTCCCTTTGAATCTTCTCCATTCCATCCACATGTTTGGCAGGGATTCCAAAGAGGCTTAAAGCATAAGTGGGGAGGTTCTGGAGAATGGATTTCACCAAGGTACACTTTGCCAGCTTAGCTAAGGGTGGCCACTTTCCATCTAGCAAGTTTCTTGTTGAATCTATCAATGATGCTATTCCAGAAGGAATCTAGGGGTCTAGAGCCCAAGGGCAAGCCGTGATAGCTGGCTGGCAGGGAGCCAATACCGCTTCCCAAAATTTGAACAATTTTTCTCTATCTCTCCAAAGGGGTTTTGATGAAGAAAACCAAGCTCTTCTCCCACTTAATAGCTTGGCCTAAACCCCTAGTGTAGGTGTTCAAAATGCCCTTGAAATTTTAAGCTTCATGGATAGAGGTTTCTCTCCCCAAGATGGTGTCATCCACAAATTGCTAGTGGGTGAAGGTAGAGGGACCCAAAGAGGGCTTGAGGCCTTGCAGACTCTTGTCTTGATGATTCCTCTGGATGAGTCTTCCCAGGAATTCAGCCAGAATGATAAAGAGAATAGGGGAAATGGGGTCACTCTGCCTCAGTCCTCTCGAGGGGAAAAAGAAAAGAGAGGGGGAGCCATTAACCAAATAGATAAAGAAGGTGAGGAGACAAGTTGAGAGATAATCTTACACACCTAAGCATCAAAGCCAAATTCCTTAAGGACCACTATGAGAAAGTTCCAATCCACCCTGTCATAGGCTTTGGACATATCCAACTTGAGTAGAAAACCTTCCTTCTTACCGACTTCTAGAGAGTGGATGACATTGTGAACCATGACAATAGAGTGAAGAATTTGCCTACCACGAAAAAAACCGGTCTACTAGGGGGAGATGATCAGGGGGAGAATGCTAAGGAGTCTAGTGATGAGAACCTTTGAGATGATTTTATAAAAAGAAATACAAATATTAATAGGCTTAAACTTGTCTAGTGTGTCAGCCCCTGGAATCTTAGGAATGAGAACCAAGAAAGTGGCATTGAGCTCTTTCAAAAAATTTATGGCTCCAAAGAATTCTTAGATAGCCTTAGTAACATCCCTTTTGACCACCTCCTAGTAGGTATGAAAAAATAAGGTAGGGAAACCATCCAAGCCAAGAGATTTTTCCCCCATAAGGGAGTTGAGAGCATGGAAGATTTCCTCTTGGGAGGGGATAGCTTTTAGTAGAGAATTGTGGTGTAGTTGCAGCAAGGAAGGGATTGTCGACAAAATTTCATCTTGATCATCCACGGATAGAGAGAGATCCTTGGATAGGAGGTATGAGAAGAACTAAACCACTTCATTCGTAATCTCATCATCCTTGGAAAGAAGGTCCTAACCTTTCTTAATGTTGGCAATCTTATTGTTTGCATGATGTTTGAGCATGGTCAAATGGAAGAATCAAGAGTTCTGGTAAACTTCTTTTAGCCAGTTGACTCTAGATCTTTTTTTCCAATAATGTTCTTCCTTTGAGACAATGTTGTGGAGGTCAAAGATAATGGCCTGTTATTCCTACCGATTCTTGTCATTATATCCATTCTGTTAAATTTCTTCCTAAATGATACAAAGTTGGTCTGTCTTTTCATCTTTCTCTTAGAAGATGTGGCCAAAGTGAGACTTGTTCCAAATTTTAATGTTTCTTTTCACACTCTTTAGTTTTTGGGCAACCCTGAACATTGTGGTGCCTTCAACCTCAATGTTCCACCAGGAAGTTATCTTAGATTCTAGTTCTGGGTGGGTAGTCCACATTTTCTCAAAACACAAGGGGAAATTCCTTTTAACAACCAGGGGGCTAACAAAGAGAGAAATGGGAGAATGGTCAAAGCCAACTTTGGGGAGAAGGGAAAGTCTACAAGAGTGGGTCTATAGCCACCAACAGAGATGAGGGCTCTGTCAAGATGGACCTAGATGCATTCCCCACCAACTCTTCTATTAGACCAAGTGAATCTTCCCCCCAAGAGGTCCATATCCAAGAAATCTAGATTGAGAATAAAGTTGGACAGGTCGAGTTTTCTTTCCTGGTCTAGAGCAAGACCTTTTCTTTTTTCATTGTCTAAGAGAGGAGAGTTAAATTCTCCCATAATGAACCTTTGTAAAAATTGTTGTTGGCCATGACCACTGTGATCTTGTCCCAGAAAGCTTTCCTTCCCCTTTTTGAGTTAGAGGCATACATATTTAAAATGAACCAAGATTCTTCACTATGGATGTGAGGCACCTTGCATAGGAGAACATTCTCTGCAACAAAGATGGGGGACATCTTGAATGCCCTACTGTTATAAAGAATCATCACTCCTCTCAAGGCTCCTTCCAAATCTATGGCCTTGGGTCTTTGATCTCTAATCAAGTTTCTAATAAGTTCTTGTCTATGAGCCCCATTAAGGCTCCTAATGTTCCAGTAAATGACCTTCATTTCTTGCTTCTTGAGAATTCCTTGATGGTTCTCTGGCTCCTGTCTGCCAGGTTTCTTTTGGTTTCTTCTTGCAAAGCTGGTTGGATTTCTTCCTACCAAGTTGCTTAGGAGTTGTCCCAACATTAGCCTTTACCTTGCTCTTGGTTGTCACTGGGGACAAAGTGGGGAGGTCACGAGGTTGGTTTTTCTTATGATGTTTTTTTTTCATACACTAGCCATCTAGACTATCCAAAGAGCAGCTATCTATCCATTATTCCCAATGAGCAACCTAGTTAAGGGAAGAGTTATTGATAAGTTGAAGGAGCTTCACCTCCAAGCCTTTATGAGCTGGCATAGTTTCTGCCTTATCAGAGCTGAGACCCTAAGGTTGAGTCAAGGAGACCTTTTGAGGAGAGACCAACCTACCATTTAAATAGGGGGTCTCAGACCTCTGACCAACATTCTCTTTAGAATAGCATGTCTCCTGCCTTTGGCTGATCTACTCTAGCTCTATCACCTTAGGATCTTCCTCTGTAATAGGAAAAACTACAATAGGAGCAACATTGAGGAACTCAATGTGGGCTTGCTCCTCCAATACGTTATCATTCTGCCTGGGGGTATTCTGCTTAACTTCCTTGCTAACCCACTTCTCTGGTGACTTGGAGGGTTTATGCCTCTAGATTAGTTTCTTCTTCCCCTTGGCTGCTCAACAAGGGGGAGGAGGAATCATCTAAGAATTTTTTTCAATGTTAGGGACCTTCATCTTCTTCTTGTCCACCTTCAGACACTGGTTGGCCTTATGAGCTGCCTTTAGATAGAGAAAGCAGGTGAAAGGAATAGTTCCATAAATTAGTTTTTGATTATGTACTCCAAGTTTAGAATGAAAGGCCATAGATATAGGCATGTCTGTGCCTTCCCTGACTCCTATATAGATGTGAGCATAGTTGAGGTAGTGCTTGGAGGTAGTGAAGGAATGTTTCTTAGATATTCTTTAAAGATTAAGACATATAGATGTTTTAATCAAAGATTGACAACTATTGTTGAAATTTATAATGTGCAAGTCAATGAGAAGTTCACAATTTAGAAAGAGTACTTGATTATGATTAACATGAACTATTTTATGAAATTGATAATGCCTTGTAGGTAGAAGAACCTAGATCTAAACCTAGAGAAGAAATTAGAATAAATCAAGGAATCCCTAAATATGTTGCAAGGAGTCACCCTATGAACCAAATCATTGGAAGTGAAAACAAGGGAGTGATGAAAAGGAACAAGGTAAGTAAAGAATTATGTTTGATATTTCATGTTGAAATTGAGATATATGATGAAGCTTGTAAAGATGAATTTTGGACTAAGGTTATGAAGGAAGAACTTGAGTAGATTGAGTAAAATAAGACATTGGAATTTTCCCCTAGACCTTATAAAAATAAAAATGATATTGGCACAAAGTGGGTATTCAAAAACAAGATGAATGAACAAAGTGGAGTGCTAAGAAAAAAAAGTAAGGTTAATATGCAAAGGCTATTCACAACAAGAAGAAATTGGTTTTGGGGAAACTTTTTCCCCTATTGCTAGACTTAAAATAGTGAGATTTTTTTTCCATTTGTAGCTAACAATAATTTTGTGGTTTATTAGATGGATGATAAGTCATTTTTTTGCAATGGAGAACTTGAGGAAGAAGTTTATATTGAACAACATGGTGGATTTCCATTAGTAGGATATTAAGACATAATTAAAAATTTCAAGAAAGAATTGTATGGATTGAAGAAAGCACCTAGATATTAGTATACAATTTTGGATAAGCATTTACAAAATTTTAGATTTTAGAAAGGTAATTTAATCAATAACATGAATTTGAGGAAGAATGAAGATGGTTTACTGGTTATTATTGTATCATTTTATGACATTATTTTTGGAGGAAATGATGAAGCTAGTAAGAATTTTTTATAAGAAATTAAGAATGAATTATAAATGAGTATGATTTGTGACATGAAGTGTTTCTTGGGATTATAGATATATAAGAATAAGGATGGCATTTTCAT
Source organism: Cupressus sempervirens (assembly GCA_028749045.1). Taxonomy (NCBI): domain Eukaryota; kingdom Viridiplantae; phylum Streptophyta; class Pinopsida; order Cupressales; family Cupressaceae; genus Cupressus; species Cupressus sempervirens. The sequence continues at coordinate 630,173,662 of CM053791.1, read as the reverse complement.
ATCACAAAAAAAATAAAATTAAGTATTTGTTGACAAAATTTGGATTGGAAAATTGTAAATCAGTTAAAACACCTACAATTAAAGGATGAAAATTGTCAAGTAAGGATGAGTCTCCTAGAAAAAATACAAACAAGATACAAATCTATGATAGGAGGATTAGAATGTTTTACTCATACAAGACCAAACATAGCTAATGTAGTTGGAATTGTGACAAGATTCCAAGATTATACTAAAGAGACACATTTGGAAAATGTAAAGAGGACATTCAGATACTTGAACGATGCATCATATTATGGTTTATGGTATGAAAAATCACATGATTTCACCTTAAGTGCATCACAAATATAGATTTGGTAGGAAATGTTAATGATGGGAAAAATACTAGTCGTGGAGAATTCTTCTTGGGAGGAAAATTGGTTTAATGGCTAAACAAAAATAAATTACATATCACAATCTATATTATAAGTAGAGTATGTTGCATTAGAAAACAATTGTAATCATATTATTTGGATAAAAGAGATGTTAGAAGAAATTGGTATTGAATTTAAAGAACCTATTGTCATTCATTGTGATAAAACAAGACCAATTAATATCTCAACAAATTTATTGTTTCACTCAAAGACTAAGCACATTGCAATAAAGTATCATTCCTTGAGAGAGAAGGTTATAGAAAAGGAAATCAAGGTACATTTAGGATCATGATGGGACAAAAATTGGTAATGTAAAAAGAAAATTAGTCTAAAAATGTCCAAAAGAAATTTGAGATTCACTTTGACTTTTTCCCTCTAATCCCAATAGAAATACAAAAAAATACTACCTAGGCATATTGAACATCTGATATATTAGATACTAAAACCTACGCATAGGTTAAAAACAAAATCCAACCATTTTTTTTTAATTTTCTTTTCAACACGAAAACTCTCCACTACTAGGTATATGATTGAAACTTGTCATTTTTTCACTCCACTTTTCTTCCAACCACAAATAGGTTCAATTTTTATTGTTTTTCAATTTATTTAATTTATTTTTTTTTTTAAATAGGTTTTTGTAATAATAATGAAAGTTTTTAAGTTTGATTTATAAATTTTTCATTCAAATTGTAATTCTATGTTTATTTGCATTATAAATAGGCATAGAAGACTCTAACCAACCTCCAAACAATCCCCTACAAAATGATGGTCCTCAAAATAATCCATAACCACCACTACCCTCTCAAAACCTTCCCCAAATTCAAGACTTAATTTAAGATAATCTGAATCAATCGAGGGTTGTGAAATAGACATATAACATTATCCCTACTTTATCTCCCATGCTAGCCACCCTTAATGTTATTGTGGATAATATTGATACCCTTACTGAGAAGCATGATGCACCTCTTTGTTTGTGTGATGATATGCATCACTAGTTTGATGATGGAGTCAATTATAATGGAGTTATAGCCCTTAATATTAGTAGAAAGTAATTAACTAAAATATTTTCTAACCCTAAAACTCATAAAGTAGTTGACCCTAGAAAACTAAAATTCTCAATCAAATGGTGACCTAATTAGGCCATTAGAACTCATTTTTTAGATCTTTGGTGGATGGCTTTTGAGAAACCACCACATAAATTTTTGGAGGTGTCCATACATTTCCTAAGAAAATTATATGCTAATTTAGTAAAGTGCTTAAATTTAATTATTGAAGCATGAGGCCCAACATGGGCGTAGGCAGTCAAGCTATGCATGATAGACTTGTAGTGAAGTGGAAGAAAGAAACCACATTTGCACCCCTCTAATATCCCACCATTTTAGCACAACATCCTAATGTCATCATCAAGGCTACTACAACATTTATTAGAGTCATTCATCATTTGAGCAGTCTACTTGTCACCCATAGTAGGTTATTGTTGTATCATCATGTTGATTATGTTAGTGCGATAACATCTTGCAATTCCTCACATGTATATGTGTCATATACTTGTGTTAGAATATTTTTCTAGGTTCCATTACTATTTTTGGAATTTTGAGTTTGGGGATGATGACACGACATACACAGTTGCAAAGACACACAACTCTTGCAAGAGACAAGGAGAGACATGCAAAGACAAGAACTCCTTCTATCACACTAAGTCTATACATTTGATTTGTCAGAGAATTATTAATTTAAAATCTATATTTATATTTAAAAAAATTGGCAACTTCATACTTATGTGCATTATGTGATTCATTTATGTCTAGTTGTTGATAGAGGAGGAGATGAGAGATTTAGATGTTTTCATGCTTTCGGCCATTTCATTTGGCCTTGAGACCTCTACGGTGTGTATTATTTTATAACTTGTAGATGCTCAAAAATGGTTCACATCTATGGTTTTATCACTTCTTCATACTAATTTGTCCCATTTTCTTATTCTACTACCTTTGATCTTTTGGCCAGATTGACCATATATTGTCATTTGTATCCCCTTTCACATCAATTTCATATCAACTCGAAATCATATCAAATCAACTCAAAACCATTTCATATCAACTCAGAATCACTCCAAATCAACCCAAAATCACTCAAAATCAGTACTAATCAACCCAAAACATATCAAACATCTCAAATCAATCATCATTTATCTTATCCTAGGTATCATTGTGGCTTTCAGTGCCTTGGAAACCTATCAACCTATCAATCTTATCAATCTAACCTTAGTACTGTCATGGCTCTCAGTGCTAGGTCAAACTATCATTCATGCCATTCAATCTTTGATGTTGTTGAGGCTTTCAATGTCAGATCATGGCATCATCAACCATTTTAATAATATTGATAGTGTCCGTCAATGTTATTATGATCAAACCTTATCAGTCAATTTCAATCCTATAGCATTTACAATGTCAGTTAAATGTTACATATCAACCAATTCATGTCATGTGTCCTTTTCATGTTATCAACTTCAATCAATCAATCTAACCATGGTTTTGGTCTACTTTTCATCATCTTATTCGATATCCATCATCATCACATTTTCATCAAAGGATACAATCACATTCATTTAATCAATTTCACCAATTATCTACTAATTTTCTCTATAGGATTAAATAACCCATAATTTAATCCTATTATTATTACTAATTATTCTTCCTAATTATCATCCTCAATTAAGTAATTTTATTAGTTAATTGATTTATTGTTCCCAAACCATGGAAATTTACAATTTCCTGAGTTCTATTTTCCATCATTAATTCCATTTTCTACTAATTCTTATTTTGTGGAATAAAAGGATTTTTAATTCAAATATTCCATAAAATATTACATCATCATGACACTTGGATGTGACACCTCATAGATTCTTCTTTCACACTTGGATAAGATATGTCATAACCAAATATTCTTATCTCTTATTCATGTCCCTATTTGGCTTATTCGTCATAGATTCTTGGCTTTAAGTGGGTTGACGTGTCTTATGACGCATCATAGATTCTCTTTCACATTTAACCAAGTTTGACTTCCATGCATCATAGAATCTTACAATTGATATATTTTGTCATATGCGTCATGGATTCTCAAAGGAATCTCTTGCCACATCACATATCTATGGGTGACAAATCCAATGCTCTCATCCTCCATGTCAATTATAAAATGGACACTCTTTCTCTCATTTCGGGTCTTTGAGTCTTTGAATGCTTAAGTCGTTGAAAGTCCTTGAATCCTTGAAGTCTTGGAAGCCTTTAGGTCCTAATTTATTTTAGATTTCTCACTCCATATCTCACATTCAAATCACAACTTCTAGTATTCTCATGGCATTATCCACATCATAGAATTTTTCTTCAATCTTGTGTGCACTATAGGCAAATTGGAGCTACAATAATTTGGAGAAGAAAGAAGGACATGGGAGCTACAAATGAAAGAGGGGTTTTTTATTACTTTCCTTATTAGTTTGGCTTTCATGGTAGACTAGTGGGTGCTAATGTATGATTATTGAGTTTTTTGATTTTCTCATAGTGTGTTATGCATTTAACCCATTTTCTAGTCCTACACAACTCTTCAATTTCCTATTTGATATTGTATTTTACATGATTTCTCATCATCATTTTCTCTTGCAAGTTTCACTTGTTCGTGGGGGATAGTGTAATGGGGTTGCACCACCAACCATTGACAAGGGGAAGGTAATTATATGTTTTAAAGTCATCAAATGCATATATAGATATATTTGTTCTTTACAAATATATGTACTAATAATATTTTATTGCATTATTTATTTTATTGGGGGTGGCCTCTAATGGTGCATTGACCCAACCTCACTATTACAAACCCTCAAGCCTTTCCATTTGTAGTGAGAGCCCTATAGTATGTATATTTATTGTTTATTTGTTTCTTATCTTAATGATCCTATATTACAAATAAATTATTGTCATCATTGTAACAACTATATTTTTAACTATCACAGAAAACACCTAATGTGGTGGAGGGAGATCAACAAAGCTTTATATCTTTTCTCACTCATCTGACATTTTTTGATCAGAGATCACCTAAGGTAAATTATAATTTGAATTCATGATTATGTTATTAATTTATTATGTTATCATTAATAATGTTATCTATGAAGTAGAAGATCAATCTGACAACCATACAAACATGTTTAGGTCAAAAGGTGGCAATGTGCCTACTTTGCCAAGGACACATGCAAGGACACTTGAGCGTTGAAGGAAGGTGTGGAGAGAGGTAAATGAAGTTTCCTTCATTATTTATCAATATGAATTTTAGAAAATTTATATTTGATATGTAAAAATCATTTAATTAACTAATCCAAACTAGATTTTTTCTTCTTCTTTTTCATACAAGATCTAGCGAGTTCAGAGAGTGCATCAAGAGGCTCCACTTTGACTATCCTCAAACAGCCTAGGATATAGGAGTTTTTCAAGGATGCCTTAGGGAACATTTTCAAATGGCATATGCATAAAATTTAATTTCATTGACATATTTTGATTGCATGCACCATATTTTGTATATGGATGTACATTTTGATATACATTTGCATCAAATTTGTATATGATTATATATTTTGATATATTATATAATTGTGAAATTTTGTGCATGTGTATTTGTATATGTGTATGGAATATTCTTTATTTTAATCATGTTCATTAGAATCTTGTTGATTGGAATCTTGTTCATTAGAATATTGGACATGGTTTATGAAATCTTATTCTTTTTAGTTGTGTTCCTTAGAATCTTGTTCATGGTTTATGAAATGTATATCACAATAAGAGAAAGGAATTGAACTCCTCTAAAGATTTAAGCAACTCCAAAACTAAAATCCCTCCTAAGAAAAAATAATCAGAAGCCAAGACAAGTCCTTGAAATTTTCAACATCCAACTAACCACAAACATAATTAAAAAAATAAACAATAAGGACTATGAGTTACGACCCTTGAAGATCATTGCTCAAACATGCTTATTGCACCTTGTGGACACTTTGGTGTGTGGTGCTCATAAAATTTCTAGCTAGTGACTATATGGTCAAACTAGGGGTATCACTAGTATTTACCTACCCATCTAGAGCTAACAACATAGACAAATTGACACCATAACAAACATTTTCAAAGTTGTGTAGTGATTGAAAAATTCACTAAGGAACACTGCAAGATTTGGCATCAAGCAAGATCATTGTGCCAATTTCAAAAAAATTGATCCTCCCTAAATGGAGAGAGGTCATTACAAACATTGATATCATGGTTCTATAGCATCTAAAAATTCCTTGATAAGCCTAACGAGCTCTAAGTTATGACCCTTGTATGATCTCTTCCCAAATGTGCTTAGGATGCCTTGGAGACACTTTAGTTGTGGGTGGTCACAGACACTCTAGGTTCTCTATAGATAAAACAATAGTGTCACTAGGGTTCAGCCATCTATCAAAAGCTAAAAATGCTAACAAAATGATGCCACAATGAAAGGTTTGGAAGTTTCAAACTAGTGCAACAATTCACTAAAGAACATTATAAGATTTGGCATTGATTGAGATTGTTGTGCCAATATTAAATGAAGTTGAATCTCCTAGAACTGAGGGACGTTATTCTAAACCTCAATATCATGGTCCTATAGCATTTGAGAGTTTATTGATAGTCCTCATGAGCTCCAAGTTATGACCATTAGAAGATCACATCTCAAATGTGCTTAGGGAACCTTGGAGACACTCTAGTTTGGGGTGGTTGTGAATGTTCTAGGCTCTTTGTGGATGAAACAATGGTGTCACTAGGGTTCACCTACCCATTAAAAGCTAATGGCTTTCTCAAAATGATGCATAGAAAATTCCACATGATATTTGTAATAATGTGTATTTGAAATCTTAAGCAGCACATAATAAGATGACTTCATTGATTCAAAATCCATTTGTGATATAAGAAATGTTGGATTAGTCTCAAAAAACTCTTTGAATACAATTGTTTGACTTACCTCCAAAAAATTATTTGGATGTGGGGTACAATCTTTATTATCAATTCTCAACTTCAAAGAATCCTTCGCATTTTGAGATACTCTTGAGCTAGAGTGCCAAAATTGTGCAATTTTTCCCTTTTTCCTTCACATTATCAATTAGTTTCTTATAAGAATGTGGAAGTCTCCCACAATAAGCCCATGTATTAATTTGAAGAGGATTTTCAAGTCTCTCTCTTCTTACAAGTGCTCTACTCAAAGTTGTACAACTTATGATCAAGTTAATAGAAGTTTGTCTAATGAATCTCACTTTTCTCAAATGATGGATTACCAAGGAAGTTGTAATAACCCTATGAGAAGTTTTCTTGTCCTTTTCCCTTCTATTTTTTCCTATTCTATTGAGAGCCCTAAAAATATTCTTCACAATAATGGCATTTCTATCCATTTTCTTTCGAACACAAAATTTCAATTTGGTTATAGGTTTTAACTTTTGCATCCTTAACAATTGTACAAAATGTTGGCATTGCTCCATTAATGTCTTTTTTCCAAAAAAATGTTCATATAGTTTTGAATCCCAAAACCGAACCATTCTATGTGATCTCTTCCCTTCTAATGTGCTCAAAATGATTTCATTAATCTCTATCAACCACTTTGGTGTTCTACGAAGTTTAGGGTCAGATGTATGTCTCTCATCATTACAAGGAACCACATTTTTATTATAATGAGGAGAAATGCAAGGTTCATTTGTAACATTACCATGATCATTCTCAATTGTTATATTTTCCCTTTCAAGCTCTACATTTTCCTCCTTGATGAATATGTTGTCCCTCACAACATTAACTTGATTCATATTATCAAATTCAACATTGTCTTCATTGGAAACTACTATTATGGGCTCAACCTCATTTACATTTAACATGTCTCTATTTATGATGGTTTTCTCCATCTTTTTCCCTATATTATTTAATTCCTTCATTCATCAACTTCATCTTCCATTTATACTTTCACCTACAATATCTACCCATTTTGTTAGCAATTCCAAGATAACTAATCAACTAATTAAACCACTTTCTGAAAATTTGGGCCCCAAATTTTGTCTTTTCCCTACAAAACTCTCAAATCTCATGAAAAAGTGTTTGGATTTTTTAATGTCTCAGGTAAGGTGACTACGATCTTTTCTTTTTTAAAGTTCACCAATAAAATATAATATACTTAATAGTCTCCTGATTAAATATGTAACTAGAAAAGACGGAAAATGGAAGGTGTGGAATAAGAGTTGAGGAGGGGTCATGATAATCTCCTCCATGATCCATGTGATTTCCAAGTTGTGTGTTTTTTATTGTTATAAATGAGGTCCTAATCAAACAATAATATGTAGTCTTTTTAATTAAAAATTGTTGTATGTAATATATATAGTTTATAAGATTATTATAATTATATATTATAGTATATTTAATATATTTTATTATAATATATGATATAATATCTAGCATATTTTTTCTAATGGGTTAAAAGTGGTCATAGGGTACCCTATGACCCTTTTCAACCTATTCCACAATAACATATGACCCTAAGGGTCCTAGGATACCTAGGTACATATTATATTCTTTCTAATGGGTTGAATGGGGTCATATGATATCCTATAACCCCACTTGACCTAGTCCATGATAACATATGTCCCTGGCGGTCCTAGGACCCCTACGAACATATCAAATTTTTTCTAATGGGTCAAAGGGGTCATGGGGTACCCTATGACACCTTTTGACCCATTCAATGACAAAATATGTCCCTAGGGGTCCTAGGACCCCTAGGGACATATTAAATTCATTCTAATGGGTCAAAAGAGGTCATAGGGTACTTTTGACCCATTCAATGATAAAATGTGTCCTTAGGGGTCCTAGGACCCATAGGTACATATTATATTCATTTTAATGGGTTGAAAGGAATAATAGGGTACCCTATGACCCCTTTTAACCTATTCCAAGATAACACATGTCCTTAAAGGTCCCACAACCCCTAGGGACATATTATATTTGTTCTAATGGGTTGAATAGGGTCATAGGGTATCCGATGACCCCTTTCAACCTAGTCCATGATAATATATGTCCCTATGGATCCTAGGACCCCTAGAGACATATTATATTTGTTCTAATGAGTTGAAAGGAGTCATATAGTACCCCATGACCCCTTTTGACCCATTCAATGATAACATTATTTATTCTAATGGGTTAGAAGAGTTCATAGGTTACCTTATGACCCCTTTTGACTCATTCAACAATAACATATGTCCCTACAAGTTGTAGGACCCCAAGGGACATATTGTATTCATTATAATGAGTTGAAAGTGGTCATAGAGTACCCTACCCTATGACCCCTTTAATGGGTCAAAAGGAGTCATAAGGTACTCTATGACTCCTTTTGACGCATTAAATGATAACATATGTCCCTAGGGGTCCTATAGTCATAAGAAGCCTAAGGACAAATCAAATTCATTTTAATGGGTCAAAAGTGGGCATAGGATACCCTTTCACCCTACAAAAATAACAAATGTCCCTAGGTGTTCTAGGGCCACTGGGCACGTATTATATTCATTTTAATGGGTTGACAGGGGTCATGGGGTACCCTATGACCCCTTTTGACCAATTCAATAATAACACATGTCCCTATAGGGACATATTATATCCATTCTAATGGGTCAAAAGAGGTCATCAAGCACCCCATGACCCCTTTTGACCCATTCAATGATAGTATATGTCCCTAGGACCCCTAGGGACATGTTATTAAATTGAATGAGTATTCATCAATAACATATGTCATTAGGACCCCTAAGGATATATGTTATTATTAAATGAGAATTCAATGATATTATATGTCCCTAGGGACAAATTAAATTTTTTCTAATGGGTTGAAAGGGGTCATAAGGTACCCTATGACCTCTTTTGACCCATTCAATAATAATATATGTTATATTTGTTCTAATGAGTTGAAAGGGGTTATAGGATACCCTATGACCCCTTCTAACCCATTCAATGATAACATATGTCCCTAGGGGTCCTAGGACCCCTAGGGACATATTATATTATGTTCTAATAGGTCAAAAGAGGTTATAGGGTACCATATGACAAGTTTTGACCCATTCAATGCTAACATATATCGCTAGGGGTCTTAGGACCACTAGGGGCATATTATATTTGTTCTAATAGATTGAGTGGGGTCATATATAGGGTACCCTATGACCCCTTTTGATGCATTCAATAACAACATATGTCCCTAGGGTCTTAGGATCCCTAGGAACATATTATATTCATTCTAAGGGATCGAATGGGGTCATAGGATATCTTATGACCCCTTTTGACCTAGTCCATGGTAAGATATGTCCCTAGTGATCCTAGGAAACCTAGGGACATATTAAATTTGTTCTAATAGTCTGAAAGGGATCATAGGGTACCCTATGACCCATTAGATCTTATGACCTCTTTTAACCCATTTAATAATAACATATATATCTAGGTGTCATAGGACCCTTAGGGGCATATTATATTCATTGAATGGGATCATAAGGTATTCTATGACATCTTTTGACCCATTCAACGATAACATATGTTCTTAGGGGTCCTTAGACACATAGGGACATATTATATTCATTATAATTGGTTGAATGGGGTCATAGGGTACCCTATGACCTCTTGTGACCCATTTAATGATAACATATATCTCTAGCGGTCCCAGGACCCTTAGGGACATATTATATTCATTCTAATGCATCAAAAAAATCATAATGTACCCTATGTGTTGCAAAATACAAATAGGAAATAAGATACTAAGAGGGGGGGTGAATTAAGATCTTAAACTTTTGACTTCAATTTCAATTTCATTAAATCATACCTAATTCATCATTAAAATTGTAATTCTGAAGCATAAAACAAGTTCTTCACATCCATAATAGTTCAACACATAACAATGATTTGGTTACCCAAAAACACTTCAAGATGAAGGTAAAACTAGGGTGCGGATCGAACCAACAAATCTTCACTATTGCAACAATAGAGTTAACCTATTAAGGTTATAATGATTGATCATAAGATATTATGTACCTAGTGAGTTGAGGTATGTCCTATTAAAGACTAAAAGACTATTAGGTCTGCCTTGTTAGAGAGCTTAACATTTACAATAAAGTAGGCACTCTATTAGGAGATTTACATAGGCCTGTTAGGATGACTCAGTTAAGAGATTTTTCCTGTCTCAATTACAAAATATTTGATTCAGAACCTGACCCTTAGTGTGCTTTGTAAGCTAATCTTGGGTCTCCTCTTTCCCTCATCTTTGATCTAATTCTCCTTATTTGATAAATATGTTCAATCCTTCACTACTCTGATTTCTCTCTCTCTAGATTTGTTACTTTAACTCCTTCACATGTGTGTATCCTATCCACATTTCATTCATCTAACATATATTGATTCTAGGGTTAGAATCCTCCTTAAATAGATTTCATGTGAAGCTTCTAGATCTTGATCAATGGTTTAAGATTCATCATCTTTTTCCATTTATGTCCCTTTTTTTGATTGATTGAAGTATTTACCTAGGGATCATAAAATTTTGCAAATGATGCATAATCAAAATTTGATCTAGCTCTATAGACATTAAATCTCATAGAAATGTCAACCAAAATGATTCACATATGGATTTGTGCCATTACAAACTCACATATCAAAACTATATATCTCAGCATCTGAATGCTCTAATGCTCAGTCATGTATGTTTTTTCTTGGCTTCTATAATTTTGTGTGCTTGGTACTTGATAACTTCTCAATATGCTCATTCATCATAATACTACGTGGTTCATACTATATTACTAGTCTCACATATCTTCTCGGTCTCTACTAAATGCTCAAAAATTGTTGTTTTGCTTGGTCTAAGTGTTACTTGCTTGACCTTTACTACATAACTCTGTCATAGTGATGACCTTGAAATATTTCCTAGTAAATGACTTCTAAATGGCTAAGTGTTTGGTCACTAATTGGAAATATAGGCTTAGAGATCAAAAATCTCCCCCTTTGACAATAGTGGGAAAAACACTTTGTCATGAAATCAATTCTTTCAAAAATGTATTCTCTCTTGATACCAAAATTGATTCTATGATAGATTTCTTCTTCTTCTTCTTCATTCTATTTCTAACTTTAACTCTAACTCCCCCTTGTTACTTCTTCCTTAAGATCACTTATCCCCTTTATTTTTGTCAATGATGTTTGTTGGGGCCGGTGGGGTGAGTTGGAGCTTCTCAAAAGAATTCTGATGACTTTCCACAATATTGGCATAGCCTTGGTTTTTTCTTTCTTGTACCTTTTCCCAAATTTGAAACTTAATATCTAGCTCAGTAGCTAGGTCAACGAATCCTATAATATGCATAAAATTTGTGTCTTTCTTCAAAATTTCCTTGGCAACAAAAATAGCCTTTTGAATTATATCTATGTGTGGAGATAATTGAAGTTGAATTGATGTCAATTTAGTTTTTATTTCTACATCTTTAGTTGTGAGCTTAGCTAACAATTTCTAATTGAATATAAGTTCATTGAATGACAATGAACTTGGACTTGCATTCTTTCTCAATGAGTGAACATTAGTTTTCATTTTTGCATGTAGTAACTCTAATGATCTTTGTGTGTCTACTCTAATGAAATATGTATCACACAATTTTAAATATAAAGAATTTATTGTTTTCAAAATTGTTTCCAATTGTGTAATAGTTGTACAAAGCTCAGCTTGTCTCTATACAAGTTGATGTGAGACTTTTTGCAATACTTTATGCTTTATTCTCCTTTTATACCAATGTACCAATTTCTAATTTATTTTGTATGTCCTCTTTCTAAATTTTATCAACATCATATACTAGTTGATCTAAAATTTTATGCTGATGATTTACATTTGTAATACCAAAAGTATCTTTGAAAATGTCTTTGACAGTATGGAATACATGTCTTCTCTTTCATTCTCTATTTAGTTGTTCTTTTTTGGCCTTTCAATTTAACAAGAGTTATAGTTCATACATATTCTCTAAAGTAAGGTTATTCAAATCATATGTAGGTAAAATAATTACCTCATTAAGGTCTAGTAACTCATCATCTTCTTCTTCATGAGTTATAGACTGAGATCTTCAGGGTGTATCACTTGGTAGTGATAGTTGTAATTGTTTCCCTTTATTGCTTGATCTCCCCTTTCATTTCAGCACAAGTGTAGATATTACCTATTTTATAGGTGGCATTGGTGTAGTTTATGAAACCTTTTCACTCATCATTTGAATGAGATCTTGAGTAGCCTCTTTCTTTTTATGTTTAATTCCATTATCTACCAACTTTATGCTTGAAACTTTCTTAAAGTTTACTTCCTTTTGCAAAATTTTCATACAAGTCATTGGTGGCAAATATACAATCAATGCCTTCCCAAATTTTTAGCACTTTTAGCCTCTATAAGTGGTGTGACTTTATTATCATCGGTCTTCTTAACCTCAAATTTTGGATATTCAATTACTTGTAACAAAATTGGATTTTTACAAAGTGAGCTTGAGTCCTTCATCAATCCTTGTATTTCATCTTCTGTGAATACATTTTTATTTGATGGAGTGATGTTAGTGTCACCTTCAATTGTGATAGTATCCTAAGATTTAATTCCATTGATAAGTTCTTCCATTTCTATTGTAATCTCAACCACTTCCTACTTTTCTTCTTCAGTAAGTTATGTATCATCTTGGCCTTCCCTCACCTCTACAATTTGAATAAGTACTCCAAATACTTCTTTCTAGAATTTTGTGCTAGCTTTCTCAACATCTAGAGCCCTATTCTTCAAAACTTTATATGCCCTGTCCCTTGGCATAAGTTTCTTAATAGAATCTTTAAGGGATATAGACATCTGTGTCTTTTCCAAGTTTGGCATGACTTGTACTAGTGTTGTTTCTCTTATTTTCTTCTCTATATTCAATGCCCATTTCCATTTGGAATCTACTTTGATATACAATCCTACAAGAATTCTAGTTTCTATTTCCATAAGTATATGTGTAAAATTGATCAACATATCAATTAAAGGTTCTTCAAGTTTATCTTGATCTTCATTGCTCAAAGAATCATAATGTAAGTCTTTAAGAGATAAAATACTTTCTAATTTTATCAATTTTTTTACATATCTAATCCACATTCATTTGGAGGAGTCTCTTTGCAACTTGTAGTTTTTTGTTCTCATCAAACTCTGTTTTTTTCTCTTCTTCCTCTTCCTCTTGTGCAACTATTAGCTTCCTATTAGGTTTTACTTTCTCATCTACCTACTTTCTTTTCTTTGATGGGCTTCCTTGTAGTAGCTTAGTAGTAGTTTGTGTTGTCCTCCTTCTAGTGATGAATACCTTTCCTTTTGGCCTTGGTAGTGTCACCATTTCTTTCATATCTTTCTAGAGGTCTTCTTTTACCTTTGGTATAATTATCACAACCTTTCTTTGCTTGGTGGCCTTTTTTTCACAATTTCAAGCTCTTTTGCTTTTCCTTTCTTGACCCCTAACATTTGACCTGACCCTTCTCCTTGTTCCATTTTTCTAGCCTTGACAAGTTTTCTTTTTCTTTGCTTACCTACCTTGGGTGTGCTAGTTTTAGTAGTAAGCTTGGCAATAACTATTTCATGAGTGCCAAAATACTTGGCATTGGCATCTATGTCTTCTATCGGTAGTGCAATGATAACTTATGATATATTATCAACATTTACCTCATAGGGCATAGGTCTCAACCATGTTACCCTACATATTAATGCTTGTACATACACAAAATCTATTTTCATAATGAAGCATATTTCATCATAATATTTATCTACAAAATATTTTGGAATCCTTATCATGTTCTTCATTTTAATTTTGGATTCATCAAAATAGTTGTCCATAATTGCTTCAAAGATATCTCCCAATATCTTTATTAGGTAATTTAGTTGATTTATAGCAGTCCTATTTCTATCCCATGCAACTATTCCAATAATAGGAAAATAGTTTTGTAAATAGAAAAATATACAAACTAATAGGGAACCAAACTTACATGATATATTCTTAGCTAATCTTATTGCTTCCAAAATCTCTATAAGTTGTTGTAACTGCAACTTGACAAGATCATATGTATGGTCTTTCTTCATGATTTTGAATCCTAAATCAACTGCAATGCATGACACGTTATTCAAAATGCTAGATTTATAAAACTTTTGTGTAATCACATGAACAACAAATTCAATTAATGGATCCTCAATGTTATCTATTGACATTCCATGACCATTCTACTTTTCTTTTCTTAGGTTTACAATTTCATTTTGTGAGTCACTCCTTATGCTCTTAGGTTGGTCCTGTAGACACCTAAATTTGATTACACTGCTTTGGTAATCTAATTTAGCCATCTCTAAAGGCATCATTAATTAAATTCTTATTTAATTAATCCTTTGCCATCCCTAGTTGATTAATTTAATTAATCATCTATAGTCCTAATTGATAAATCAAATAATCTATTATTTATCAATTAAATCCTTTTCTCCTATCTAATTCCAAAAATCTCCATTTATTAAATAAATCTATTTGATAAATGAAATCCTCAAATTCAAAAGCCCCTAACCTATCTCTAATCCTCCATTTAGCCTGATCCACCCCATCCACCCATACTAACCAAGCTTAGCCACTAACTCACCCACCCTCATTAATGCCATCCACTTGCACATCTCTAACATCCCTAATCTAATCCTAAACCCAAGCCTAATCCACCCCCTAATGTTGTCACATTCCCTAAACAAGTTTAAGACTTTCCTAATCCAAACCAAAGTCTCCCCTCAAAAAACCCAACCACTAAGTCATGAGGGCTCTTACAAAACATAAAAGACTCTTACAAGCCCACTCATGACTCTTACACCCATCTTCCACACTCTTCCCTCTTCCACACTCATTCCTCTTACATCCCTCTTACATACTCAACCCCACTCATCATGCCTTTAACCAACCCTTTACCCTACCCTCTCACACTCATCCTCCTTGTGACAAGTGTCACCTTCCCATTGGTGCTAAATAAGCACAATCCATGTGCTCTCCTTTGAGTGCATCCTAGCCCTCCTTAAGCCTTCATCCATCCTTGCATCTAAGCCCTCCATCCCTCTACCCCTTAGCCTATAAATTGAATCCCATCCCAAGCCATTTCATCAACAATCTTTGAGCTAAAGTTACCATGCTATTTTGAGAACCAAAGCCATCAATCTTACCCTTATAATGCCAAATTGAGAGCTCACAAAGCTACCAATTTGCCATTACTCATCCCCATTGAAGCAGCTTTTGAGCATCTTGAGCATACATCCACAGCAAAAGGACACATCTACAGAATCCAGAAAGCATGGAGTGTTTTCTCTTGTGAGTTTTGCACTTCTTGTTTGCTTTCTTTGTCTAAGCATATATGTGAATTTAGTTTTTGGTTTGTGAATGTTTACTTTATTTGTTAATGTTCTTTGCATACTAAATCTTGTTCTACAGGTCCATTTTAGGATACCCAATTACTCTTCGAATGATTTCCTTATTTATTTTGATTGGCCCACCTTCCAACCATACTTTCATGTTGTGAATAGGGCTTAGAAAAACCTTTATCCATTCATTCTTGAATACTTAAGGAAAATATAGGGCATGATTCATCCCTTTGTCTGCAATGATTTTAAATTCATCTTTCAAAATTCCATCTGCACATAACTTTTCATATGTTGTTTTTATCTCAAAATCTCCAATTTCTCTAATCTTACATTGATAACATGATTTGATGTCTTGCATAGTCAAGACTCTTGGTGAAATTGATGAAAACACTCCAACATTATCAACAAGGATTTCAATGTTAACTATGCTTCTAAAATTTGGTGGAAGTCAATGATCATTCCTTATGATTTGTACATTGTTATCCTTTTTCATTTCTCTTCCAGATGCCACTGTAAACTAGGGCTTTCAATCAAATATTTCTACAAAATACCTTTACTTAGCAATAAGAGTAATACTTCTCTTCACAAATTTGATAATACCTTGTTGTAATCCCTTGCTCTGGTTGTTCAGATCACTGGGTAAGAAAAATAATCATTCAAATTTGATATATACCTTTGATCTTTCATTTTAGGTATGCAATTAATGTCCTCATACTGAGATAGTGTATAACATTTGTGCTCTGCCTTAACTTTAGTTCAACCAAAATTTATGCACTTGGTCATAACCAATCCACTTGGTTAGTATGTGACCCTTCTTGATCACTTAGACTATACTACAAGACTCAGTCAATATAGACTATACCAGTAATGCTCAGTACTTACTGAATTTTCATCTCTAACATTTCTCAATGCATCTCTAATCATGAAAATATATCTTTTCATCACTTTTAATGCTAGGAATTGATGTAAAATATAACTTTCAAGTATATAGTTCCTACATACATCTTCTTTTTAGTGAGACATGGTGTGAACACTAGATCAATAAGATTAGGTGATCACAGTGTTTTCTACTTTGTTTGTTCTAGCTCTTACTACTTCTATCTATGATTTCTTCTCTTTTAGTTTTTTATCTCCATTCCTTGGTGCTGGTATAGATGTTCTAGTTTTACAATTCTTACTGATGTGTCCCACTCTAAAACAACTAAAACATACTATCTCACCATTTAGCCATTTCTTGTAGTTTCCTCTAAAATGTGTCTTGATGCAATCCTCTAGAATGTGTCCATATTCTCCATAATAGTGACAACTATACCATCCAAGTCATAGAAATTTTGTTTCTTAGCTATATGACTTTTTCTTCCAGGTGACCAATGTAATTTTTTCTTAAATTTTCCTTCATAAGCCTTATGTCCATAATTTTGACAATTGTAGTAGTGACCTTGTTTTAGAAATGTAGTATAGACTAGGTGACTGGGGGGATCAGGAACCAATAAAAATTATTCTTTAATTCACCATTTAAACATTCACCATATAATTTAATTTGATTACATCCATGAAATACTAAAAGCAATAAAACATTCATAACACTTGACACAATACTTGTTAACCCAGAAACCTTCCAAAGCAAAAAGTAAAACTAGGGTGGGGATGATACCCACAAGCTTTATTACTCTAGTATAAAGTTAGCCTATTAAAGCTTATAATTGATCACTTCTAATGATTTTCCTTGTTAGGAGCAATTAGGACTATTAGGTCCACCTCGTGAAAGGATTTACAACATACAATGAAGTGTACACATTGTTAGGAGATTTAAAATGATACTATTAAGTCCACCTTGTTAGAGGATTTGACTGATGTACCTATTAAGATGAATCAGTGGCTAATCTCTAATCTACAACTTGATTTTCTGAATGAGATTCATTTGAACAAAAATGATCACCTTGTTGTGATAGATAAGCCTCTACTTTTCTTTATACTTCTTGTAGCCTTCTTAATTTGTACTCATTTGCTTCTTCTTCTTATTAACATGCATGTTTGGATATGATACAATGCATTACATATATACCAATCCAACTAATTACCTTCTCAAGTTGGCTAAAATAAAAATTTCAACAATCTTCACAAAGTTGGCTAACTATTGTAACTTAGTTTCTGAAGACCATTTAGGTGATGTTCTAACACTCAACAACACTTGTCAACACTCAACAAACTCTGGCACTCGCTTGATATAGATGCTCAGTCCATATTGATCACTTGGAGTAATAGAAACACTATCATCACTAGATGACTTGACAAATACTAAAGAACTCGGTAAACACATGAAATGCTCAGTTGACATTGCATGGCTTAGTCAAGGCTACCCTCATTCACTTCTTTTAGCATTGTAGCTCTGTAGAAACTAAATACTTGGTAGAAACCATAGAGCTTAGTTAACAGAAAATCTTCATCACTTACACTAAAGAGCTTGGTAGCAACTGATATGCTTGGCTTACACTACATTCTATCTTAGATTCTTAGTAGACACTATGAAGCTCAGGAGACTTTTCTTTCTACATGTGGAGCTCAAGAGCAATGTAAACAACTGACTAAGTGTTAAGTCACTAATAGAAAAAATATTTGACTTTAATGTCAACAATCTCCCCCTTTGGCATTAGTGACAAAAATACATATTATGCCAAAATATTGAATGCTCAAAATATATTTTAAAACTCCCCCTATCAACATGTCTAGGTCTATAACTCAGTTTTGACTATTGTCTGTTGTTGATCAGTAACCTCTAACTCTCTTTTTTTTTCAAAATTGTTTTTCTAAACACATTTTCTTCTTTGTATATATATTTTACATACTATACATGTATTTTTGTCTTGTATATACATATATCTTCCTCTTGATTTTACATATGATATATATTTTACTTTACCCCTTTTTTTGACACAAATGTCAAAAATGCATAACTATAAGGTAACACCAAAATATGAAAGGAAATCATTGTGTACACTCAAAAATATCGACATTGTCTTGTCCCAATTCTCTTTTAAAAAATTTTGATGCATGAAAAGCTATATGCACCTTTGCTGATAACTCCATCATCTAATCTACTATAGAAAAATTATTTTCATGGATCAATGTTTTTGCATGAATAATATGTTTTTGCATTGCATCCATGTTGTGAAGTATCATGTCCTATATTTCTACTAGTGTAGCCCTTATCTTGGCTTCTTCCCTCAACAATTCTTCCTGGAAATTTGTTAGATATTTGATTTTCACAAAATATATAGAATTGCAACTAGGATCAAGTGATAATTGATGTGCACTTGCCCTCATGTCAACATCTATCTTAGATAGTTTCTCATTTATCTCATTAGTGAAGTTAGATGTATCACTTAACTTTACAAATAAAGCAACAATATTATTTATGAAAATTTCAAATTTAGCAAGAATAGTAGATAATAAATTTTATCAATAGCTATCCTTCGTGCTACCTTCTCCAAAAAATTATTTTCAAACTTTCTTTCCACCCTCTGCAAAAATTTGTCTTGTCCATCCATTTCCTCATTATAGTTGTGAACAATGTCAATAAGTTGATCCAGAATTGGTTTTTTCTCATCAACCTCAACATTTAGTGCATCAAAAAATATATTCTTGATGTCTACAAGCACTTGATTCTTCTTTTCTTCTCCTCTTTGAGCTTTTTCTTTTTTTTTTTAAGTGTAGGAGCACACTCCAACACATCTTAATCAAGGGAATAATTTATTAAAACTTCTCCTTATGATCTTTGTAATTGTACGGCCAAGGGACATAAGATGCATTTATAAATCTTGTCATCCACCTTGGGTCAAGGGACACTTCTATTATAATTCTTTAGAATAACTAAGGGGGGGGGGGGGGGGTGGGGGGGGGGTGTGAATCAGTTATTCAAGGTCCAATGCCACTTTTTCTCCAAATCCTTAATAGTACATAATTGAAACTATCATGCATGTAATTTGAACATTTAAACAACTATAAAAAGTAAACATGCATCACTAAGAATTTGATAGCCCAGAAACCCTCCAGGAATAAGAAGGTAAAATTGGAGTGGGGATGATACCCACAAAATAACTATGCAATTGATTTCAACCACTTCTGATGGTCTGCCCTATTAAAAGCCTGCCCTGTTAAACGCTACAACACATTGTTAAATGTGACCTTGTTAGAGGATTTCACCATACTATTAGGAATGGGCCTGGTTAAAGGACTTTGTAACATGCACTTGGAATGTCACCCTGTTAAAGGATTTACAACATGGCTATTAAACCAACCTAAGTCTGTAGGATTTATCTTAACTGTTACAATTGCTAGAGAGTAACAACAATGGCTTTTGATCTAATACAACTTACAACATATCTTGCAGATTACAGATCACACTTTGGTTCAATCCTTTGCTTGGCTTTAATCACTGCAGCTCAGAAAGCTTGTCATCTCAAGCTTCATCATCTTGATTCTTCTTACTCATCATACCAATGCAATCATATCTATGGTCACCTATTGAAGTAGAGTATTTGTGCTCTCTTCCACCTTAGCACCTTCTTCAACACTTCATAATTTCATGCTTGACCACCACACTTTGCTTTGTGACTTTATGACTCCTTAAATAGAAATCTGGAATACCTTTCCCACTTGATTCTTCCTTTCCAACTTTAGGGTTTCAACAGATTAGGTAAGATACAATGTATCTATCCCATATTTTTCTCTTATCTAGAAACTTCATCTAGAATCTAATTGTATTTGTCAAGAACAATTTACATAGTTTTTTGTGCCACCAGCTCATCATTCTTATCTTTTATCTGATTCACAAAATTCTAGATAACTACCATGTTGGCTCAAATCTGGCGAATCTTCAATTTTCAAAATAATGCAACAACTCAGCATTATTGATTTACTAATGCTTGGCTTCCTCTATGTTACTCAGCTCTTATATTCTTCTCAGCATCTGATCTTCACTCGACACCTGATCTTTGCTCGGCACTCGATCTTTACTCGGCACTTGAAGATCACTCGACACATTCTAAAAGTGAACTTGCTCGGCTTCAATTGAGAATTTGTTCGACACTAACTAGCTTGCTCAACACTCTCTTATGAACTTAGTTAGGCTTTAGCTAAACCTTACATCTTTTATATGTCCGTGTGTGCCTATCCTCTGAGTCTTAGATTATGTCATCAATACACTATTTCATCAATGTCTTAGCCGATCCTTATAATTCATTACAACATCATAACTTCAACCTTTGTCTAGGTACTCTAGTTACATTTTATTGATTGCCACCTCCTTGTCAATCAACCAACTGATAGTATTTGGTTAACTAAAGAAATTTTCATTCCTGCAAGTTAGCAAGTTTGACATCAATGACAAAACAATGATTGAAAACATTCTTTACTAGTTCCATTAATCTTCATTCATGAGCTTTTCAATCATTTCCAACAAATTCTATGCATTTTATGCTAGTTCTAGGAGTCTAGATGTTGGGAGGTCTTAAATAATGTTTTAAAGATATTCTTAGGCCTCTAGAATGCAAGCAATTACAACAACTTGTTTTGCAACTTATTACAAAAAGTTGCTAATTAGCAACTTTTGCAATTTTTGTTTTCTTAGTGCAAAAAATGTTCCAAACCACTAGTTGGTTGGAGGAACTACTAGGATCTATTAAAATAGGATGGAAATGATGTCCTATGATATATTGGAAGATCTATTATATGGAGGAAGCATTCAATTAATTGAAATTTTGTATTTTGTGTAATTTTACTATTTTCTAGGCATGTACAGAAGTGTATGGCCTAATATCAATTGAAGGGTTACATGGTTGGATAGAGGGAAGAGTTATATTTCTCATGTATATGATTTGAGGCTTTAATATGAAGGGACAAGCCTATTAGTAAGGTTTTAGTGCAAACTTCTCTATCATCAGCACATACCTAGGGTTTCATAGGGTTTTGTTCATATCTTGCAAACCAACCATGTGAAAAATCTAAGCCTTGGTGATTTGAAAGATATGGTAGTGTACTATAGGAATTTTGTGGTTGTAGGTTGAAAGTATGCTGGTAGTTGGAGTTATCAGCCAAACCCTAGGATAGGCATCTCTATGTGATTGTCCAAATTTGTTCAAGTGATTACATAAATCAAGTTGGTTGTGGAATTTGAAGGTGGAATCTAAATCTTAGTGATATTTCATGAACATTGAAGTGATCCAAGTGTTGGTTGTGTTTTTTAGTTAATACAAAGGCTCATATTTTGGGATATCTTGAGGATAGTTGATTTTACCTTGTAGAACTATAAGTTGGCTTTGGTTGTGTCATTGGGAGTCAATTATTTCAAATTGTTGGTCATAATCCTTGTAGAATTCCTTGTGGAAAGTAATATTCTATGTATGCTAAAACTTGGGTAATATTTTGTCGAGTTATAAACTTTCTTGTTGGATGGTTTTTAGTGTGAGGGAGATTTGATTCCACCCTTAAAGTCAAGTAAACCTTGAATACCTATTGTTCTTAGGTTTGCCCCAAGTAGCCAAGTTAAAAGAGAGATTGTGGGTGTGGACTACCTTGTGGAGTCTCATTTTATCTTGAAAGTAAGATAATTGGATCTTTTTTCCCATTCTAATCCTATTATATTTATTGAGGGAGTAGATAACTTGGGGCTTTACACCAAATCATATCAAAGAAATGTAAGATCTTTGGAAGAAGGCATGTTGATGATATGGCAGAAATGAAGAAGTGGAATTGCCTTGTAGGATGACAAATGTTGAATTGCTAAAGATTTTTAAAGAGCATGATGTTGAGTGGAAAATAATGAGAAAGGAAATGGAAAATCTTAAGGAATAAATCAAGAAAGGGAGTAGTGGATACTCTGATGTTGAAGAAGAGGTTAGTGATAGAGAAGAACCTTTGCATGATGAGGATCAAGAAGAGATCCTTGCTAATCAAAGGCTACTTGTGAGGACTTTGAAATCCATGGAGAGAAGGACTATGAATGGAAAGCTTGACCTACCTATTTTCAATGGTAATATGGACTCTAAAGAAGTCTTGGATTGGATTGATGCTCTAAATATTTTCTTTAACTATAAGGAGATACCTAAACATCAAAAGGTGAAAATTACAAAATCCAAGTTGAAAGGATCAACCTTAACTTGGTGGAATTTCACTCAATTAGAAAGGATGGAATTTGACAAGAAATATATAGGTACATGGAAAAGGATGGAGGCCTTTGTGAAGGAGGCTTATGTACCTAAGGATTATGAAGTGCAACTTCATACCAAAAGGAAAAGTCTGAGACAAATGGAGATGGATGTCTCTAGTTATATAGAGGAATTTCATAAAATTTCCATGAAGTCAAACATGGTGGAGCCTAAGAGAGTAAAGATTGAATGTATATGCAAGGGCCAAGACTCAACATTCAGGATGAATTGAGTCTATACTCTCCTAAAAAAATCCAAAAATGTTATCAATTAGCATTGAAAACTGAAGGAAAAATCAAGAGAAGATGAGATCAAAGTGGAAGAGGCCAGAAGGACTTCAACAATAGAGGAAGAGGGTGAGAAATGGGAGAGGCTAGAATAGTAGATAGTTTGGTGATATTAATCAAGAGAAAAATCAAGCAGAAGGAAGTTCTAGAGGATCTTCAAGAGGAAGAAGGGGAGACTCTAGAGGGAGATTCAGAAAATGAAGTTTAGGACCTCCAAGCTGCTATGGATGCAATCAAGTTGGGCATATTTCCCAAATTTCCCTGAGAAACTAAGTAATTAGAAAGAGAGGAGTAATACTCTAATTAGAGGAGATGACAATCAATAGGACAAAACCAAAACTCTTGAGCACCACTTGAGGAAGGGGAAAACTTAATGATGTGGAGAACCTTGCTAAGGACACCTACCACTCAAGAGCCACCACAGATAAATTCTTTGTTTAGGAAAACTTGTAGGATTGGAGGAAAGGTATGTAAGATGGTGATTGATAGTGGTTTTACGAACAACATGGTGTCTACAAAAGCAGTGGAGAAATTGAAACTAGGGAGGGTACCTCACCCTTTTCTCTATAAGGTACCATGGCTCACAAAGGGTCAACATGTTGTCATAGAAGAACAAGCTTGGGTGGAGCTACAAGTTGGAAAGTATAGAGGAAAGGCACTTTGTGACATTTCTCCAATGGATGCTTGCCACTTGCTACTTGGAAGACCATGCAAGTACAATGTGGAGGCACGCCATGATGATAGACTGAACACTTACACCATCAATCACAATGGATAAAAGGTAACTATCTTACCTATGTCTAATAATACAAAGGAACAAAAAGAATCCAAGTTTTTGTTTGTAGGTGAGAAGGAGTTTCTAAAGACTATCAAGAAGGATAGGTCTCCATGTTTTTCTTGGGTAATAAAGGCATGTGATATTAGGAAGAAGGTGGAATCCCTTGAGATGGATTAACAAAGTAGGAGATTGGTCCTACAAAGGTTACAAACCTACTTGACATGTATGTTGATATCTTGGCCATAGATATTCCAAGTACACTACCACCAATTAGAGCCAATGGATCATAACATTGATTTGATTCCTAGAGAAACTTTTCAAAATAAGGCTCCCTATAAACTCAAACATCAACAAAATAGGGAGATTCAAGAACTCTTGGACAAAGGGTCAATAGAAAATAGTTTAAGCCCTTGTGTAGTTCCAACCCTCTTAGCTCCAAAGAAGGATGGGACATGGAGGTTATGTATGGACTTGGGGCTATAAATAGGATCACCATAAGATATAGATTATCTATGCCTAGAATAGAGGATTTTCTGGATAATATGAATGGATCAAGATATCTTTCCAAGGTTGATTTAAAAAGTGGATATCCCAGATTAGGATAAGGGAAGGGGATGAGTGTAAAACTGCCTTTAAAACTAATGAGGGCTTGTATGAATGGAGGGTGATGCCATTTGGGCTATCAAATTCCCCAAGTACATTAATGAGACTCATGAATGGGGTCTAATGACAATTTATTGGAAAGTGTATAATATTGTATCTTGATGATATAATAATCTTTAGTAAGACAAAGGGAGATCACTTGGAACATCTTAATTTGGTTTTGAAGTAGCTACAAGAGAAAAGATTGTTCATTAATATGGAGAAGAGTGTCTTTTTGCAAGAGGATATTGTATACCTTGGGTTCATCATATTTGGAGGGATTATCAAGATGGATCTTGATAAGGTAGCAACCATCCTATGTTGGCCTTCTCCAAGAAACATGTTTGAGGTAAGAAGCTTTCATTGGCTTGCTTCTTTTTATAGAAAATTTATTAGGAACTTCAATTTTTGGACACAATAAAAGGTGGTCAAAGATACAATTTTTCTTGGACCAAGGACGCTAATGAAGCATTTAAAATGCTAAAGAAAAAGGTGTCAAAGAAATCAGTACTTTTTTTTCCTGATTTCCACAAGGTATTTAACTAGCAATGTGATGCTTCAAATGTTGCAGTTGGGGAATACCTATTACATTTTTTAGTGAGAAGTTGAATGAATCCAAGAAAAGGTATCCATATTGTGATTTGGAGATGCATTCATTGGTTCAATCATTGAAGAAATGGAGGCATTTTTTTTGCCTAGGGAATTTGTGGTTTTTATTGACAATCAGACCCTTAGTTTCCTAAATAGCCAAGAGAAGTTAACCCATAAACATATGAAATGGGTAGAGTCTATCCAAGAATTCATCTTCACAATAAAACATAAGAAGGAAGTAGCTAACAAAGTGGTAGGGGCTCTGAGTAGGAGGAACTTGGTAGTGTAAGAGATTAAACTGTAGAGTGTGGGAGTTGAATCCTTGGGAGGAATGTATGAAGATGATGAAGAATTCAAAGAGATATATTAGGTATGTTCTAATTTTTTAGAGGATTATCATGTAAAGTATGTAGATTTACTAAGCCAAGATGGGTTATTGGTCAAGGGACACCAATTGTACATCCCTAAATGTTCAATGAGGGGAAACATAATAAAAGAGAGGCATGTTGAGTTTGAATTCAATGATACAGTGAATAGAAGTATGGGAGAGAGCCTCTTTCAAGTTGTTTATAGGTACAACCCAAAGGGTGTCTTGGAGCTAAGAGATATTCCATTTGATGTTTGAATCAGTGCTCATGGTGAACAATCTGTTAAATATATGAAATATTTTCATGATCAAGTGAAGATGGAATTAGAAAAGAGTGCAATAAAGTAAAAAGAATCCAAAGAAAAATGCATGAGAGATGTGAAATTTTAGGTTGATGATTTGGTGTGGGTCTACTTGAAGAAAGAGAGATTAGCAAAGGGAAAACACACCAAATTGCTAATGAAAAGGTTCATCCATGTAAGTGTTGAAAAAATTGTGAAAAAATGCATATGAAGCTGAACTTCCAATACACCGTGGAATCTCACTAATCTTTATCATCTCTAATATCACACCTTATAAAGGTAATGTAGATGAAGGAAAGGAAACACATTTGGAGGAGTTTGAAGAAGATGTTTCATCTTTACCTTCCCATGCAAGAAAATAAGTAGACATGATCTTAGAAACTAAGATCATTATGAAGATTAGAAAGAATATCTATAGTAAGTATTTGGTGAAGTGGATAGGTTAACCTGAAGAGAAGGTTGTTTGGATGGATGAAACTAACATGAAGAGGCATGGCACAAGTTTGCAAGAACTCATCTCAAAGGGACTTGAGATAAATCAACCATGGGAGTATGGTACAAGACAATAATCTAATGCATATTCATCTAGGGAATAATTGATTAAAACTCCGCCTTATGATCTTTATAATAATTCCTAATTATAAGGCCAAGGGACACAAGATGCATTTATAAATCTTGCCATCCAACTTGGATCAAGGGACACTTTTATGCATTTTCTGCTAGGCTAGGATTATAGATGTTATGAGGTCTTAAATAATGTTTTAAATATGTTCTTAGGCCTCTAGAATGAAAAGAATAATGATAACTTTTTGTTTTGCAACTTATTGCAAAAAGTTGTCAAAGTTGCTAATTAGCAACTTTTGTAGTTTTGGTTGTCTTAGTGTAAAAAATGGTCCAAACAACCTTTTGATTTGAGGAACTACTAGGATCTATTAAAATAGGATGTAAATGATGTCCTATGATATATTGGAAGAAGTATTGTAAGGAGGAAGCATTGAATCAATTAAAAAACTACATTTTTGGTGTGATTTTGCTATTTTCTTAGTGTCTATGAAACTGTACAACCTAAAATTAGTTGAAGTGTTATATTTTTGGATAGAGGAAGAGTTACCTTTCTTATGAATCTAGTTTCAGGCTTTAAAGTAAAGGCACAAGCCTGTTGGAAGGTTTTAGTGCAGAATATTTTGTTATAATCCATACATAGGATTTCATAGGGTTTTGTTCATATCTTCCAAACCAACCATTGGAAAATTCTAAGACTTGGTGATTTGAAAGATATGGGAGAGTACAATAGGAATTTTATGATTTTAGTTTGTAAGTATGTTGGCCACTAGAATAATCACCCAAACCCTGGGATAGACATCTCCATGTGAATGTTCAAATTTATGCAAGTGATTGCATAAATCAAGTTAGGGTGGAATCTGAAACCTAGTGATGTTTCATGAACATTGACATGATCAAAGTGTTGGTAGTGTTTTGGAGGCAATAAAAAGGGTACTTTATTTGATAATCAGCCCAATTAGACCTAATTCCTACTAGGAAACTTAGAGGAAAAGTGGGGTTAGGGGATTGGTCAAAGTCTCATCTTTTGGGATATCTTGAGGATAGTTGATTTTACCTTGTAGAACTAGAAATTGGGTTTGGTTGTATCCTTGGGATTTAATTATTCCAAATTATTAGTCACAATCCTTGTAGCCTTCCTTGTGTAAATTTATATTCCATGTATGCCAAAACTTGGGGAATGTGTTGTGGAGTTATAAACTTGTTTGTTGGATGGTTCTTAGAGTGAGGGAGATTGGATTCTTCCTATAAAGTCAGGTAAACCTTGAATGCTTATTGTTCTTAGGTTTGGACCAAGTATCCAAGTTGAAAGAGAGATTGTGGGTGTGAACTACCTTATGGAGTCTCATTTTATCTTGAAAGTAAGATATTTGGATCTTTTCACCCATTCTAATCCTATCAATATTGTTGAAGGAGTAGATAACTTGGGACTATGCACCATTTGCCCTCTTTTCCATAGCTCACCAACTGTATCCATTTGATTAGGAGTTAGATTGGTAAGATCCCAATCTAGTACTACAATGTCCTCCTCTAGATTAATTTCTTTATTAGAGGC
Source organism: Cupressus sempervirens (assembly GCA_028749045.1). NCBI lineage: Eukaryota > Viridiplantae > Streptophyta > Pinopsida > Cupressales > Cupressaceae > Cupressus > Cupressus sempervirens. The sequence goes on along the minus strand of CM053791.1, from coordinate 630,145,529 downwards.
TTCTACCTCTTTACCCTTTTCCTTTTGAATAACTGAAGGAATAATTTCCTTATCTTTCTTCAAAACTTTAGTGCTAGTTGAGGCTTAACCTCAACTATTGTTAGACTTTCCATATTAGAAATTATATAAGAGGTAAAAATAATGGAAATAATATCAATAATAGAAATGTTAGAAAAACTTACTAATATTGGTTGTAACACTGATGTTGAGATGGTTTGAGCCTATTGCTCAGTAGATGAAGTGAATTAAACTTTAGTCATCATTTCACTTAGTAGTATTGCTCCAATATTTAGTTGGGTTCTTGGTGAAGTAGTTTTTACCATAACTAACTCAATAGTAGCCTTCCTTGAGCTAGGTGGCACTAAGGCTTTTCTCAAAGAGAAAAGGAGGGACGCTGTTACCTATGCTACTAGCTTTTCTTGGTCTAACTCTTCAATACTCTGAATTTTAGGAAGATCACCACCTACTGCTTCTTGATCCTCTTCATCTTCTGCATCATCTCCTTCTACATTGTCAACATCATCAATATCATCATCTTTCTTAACACCTTCTAAATTATCAATTTGCACAACTTGTTCACTAGGCTTGTGTAGCCCATAGACATTCTTCCATGAAATTATGTTAGACTTAACAACTGCTTTAATGTCTTTTGATAGGATCAGGAATGCATTGAATTTGGGGGTCAACTTTGTTTTCTTCTCCTTCAATGATTCTTTCACTTCCTTATTAGATAGACTTGACATAAGTTGCACTAGTACATTTGACCCCATTTTTAGACCAAAATTTTTGACCATCTAATAAAATGGTGTCAAATTGGTTGTTTTATGAAAGGCAACATATATAATTTTTTTAAATAGAAGCCCGTGTTGGTCAAAATTTTGACCAACACAAGCTTACACTATGTCAAAAACAAAAAGTTGCTCTTTACCGCCCTAATTTAAATCTTACGTGTCGAAAGAAAGGTTGTGCGGTTAATGTTTTTCCTATGCTACATTTTGTTGTGCCAGGAATATGTGCAGAGGAAGGGTTTGAGGATTACATGCCAACAACATTTTATTGCTTTAGTGCAAATAGGGGTTTGATAGCTTCAGTGCAACCTCTAGAATAGTAAGGGTATATCTTTGTGATAACTTTGTCTTTTTCTTTCTCCTTTTCCTTGTTCAACACATCATCTTCAATCTATTTAGCCTCATGGGTTGCCTTTGTCATAATATCTTAAATTTCTAAATTACTAACCTCATTGGCCATGAAGTTGTCTTGATTGTGCTCTTTATCCTCAGGAGTAGTGTCAAGTGTGATTGGAATTCCTATCACAAAGAAGTTTTGTTTTCTAATAGTGTTATAGAGCTAATTAACATCATTAGTTATAACTTAGGGTTTGATTGGCTATTCTGTTATAGAGATACCAACTAAATTTAGCCTAATACTTGTTTCATCTAGAACCTCTTCTAAATATTTATTTGTCTCCTCTTCTATTTCATCATATAATCCTATCATTATCTTCAACATTCTCATCTTTTTCCTCATCTTTGGCCTAACTTTGTCCAAAATTCTCTTTATTTCATCAACTATGGTTAAGATGCAGAGCTCATATAACTTTGTTTCTCTATATGTGTTATCCTATTCTAGTGAAAGTTGCATCCTTACATCCATTTTGTTATAAATAGGGTTTGGAATGCTACCCTTTATCTCTAAAATATTTCTCTCGAAATTCTAGAAATACTTAATAACTAAGTATTCAATTGTGGTCTGATCATTTTCAACATACTTGATGTAATATTTCTCAATTTGATCCAATTTTCCTTCATTCTTAATCCTTGCAATGATCTTTTTCAAATCTAGTTTCCATTTTTTTTTTATCTTCAACGTTAGTTTGTGTGAGTTTTGATGTTTTTTCTTCTTCCTCCTCCTTTTCATATTTTAACTTAAAAATTTCCTACCTTTATCTATCTTCTTTTGTTCTATGACCTTAGCTTTCTTGGGTCTTGGGCCTTATGTCTTTGCCTTCTTCCTTGTAGCTCTTGTAGGTCCCTATTTAGCTAGTTTTTTTAACTTAGTAGTAGGAGGAGTCCTTGCAGATCTCCTTGTAACCTTGTGAGGTTGAGGAGTAACCTCAATTTTTATTTCCAAAATATCAGGTGTGTCTACCACCTCTACACTCTTTGTAATGTTGTCCTTGATTGGTTTTATGCTTGTGCTTCCCAATTGAACCTTTATTGAAACTTTGCTTCCCTTCTTCATCACTTCCCATTATTCTTTGATAATGCCCTCCTTTTTTCCAATATTTTCCACAAATTTCTCTACCTTCATTTTTCTAGATCATTTGTATAATTATTCCTTTACTTGTCTAAATTTCGCGTTATAAGTCCCCCATATTTATGCTTCCTTATCTCTAGGTGAGACCAACATATCCTCAACATGTTTTTCAAGAAATTCTTGGCTAACCTCATAACCAAGAAGGGTGAACAAATATCTCTCTAGGATCAATAACCTCCATGCATGCCAAATTAGTTTCAACCATAAAGCAATTTATATCTGTATACTTCTCCACAACTAACCTAGGTATTGTATGCATATATTTCATCTCTATTTGAAATCCATTAAAAAAACCAAATAGATCACAAATAATGTCACCTTTAGATTACATGTGGTAGTGCTCAGTTACCAAAGCATTTTTTGGTACATAATTAGTCCAAGCATGTGGGTGCATGTTTCTTTTCTTCATTACAAACACAAACATTTTAGTTTAATCCAATGGCTTTGCTCAATCGTTTATTGCTTAATTGCTTAATGTTTAATGCTGATCATATGAACCCTGTAATATCTAATGCCATAGAATTTTAGGGCCGCTAGCTGGCATCCCCACATTCCATATGAGATCATTTGAACATAGGGAGATCTCCAGAAAATAAATGATTTTAGACATAACTAAAATAAATGTGAGTACTTAAAACTTATCATCATAAGAACGAAATCACTTATTATTTTCTTTTTTATGTTATGGATGATTTCAACTTTCAACTTCACCAAAAGACCAAGGATCTGTCGAAACATTTCACTATTTTGAATGCAATTGTAGTCAGTATATTCTAGGTTTAAATGTGTTAGATTATAGCAATAAATTTTTTGTAGATACACTACTAGATATTTTTTGTGTAGATATTTTCTATTCAACAGTTTGATTTTGTTGACCAATTATCCTTCTCTAATTTATTTGGGTAGAATTATGTGTTTTTCATTCAATTTGCATTTGCATTGTAGGTATATTAGAATTATAGAGCACATTCTAAATATCTAATCTACTATTCTATAGACTTCAAACCCCTATATTTTATAGTTGTACATCCCTAAACTTTTGAAGCACATTGTATTCTATCTCAAAACTTCAATATTGCTATATCTTTAGGAAATAGTGAAGTCCAATCTTGAAAATAAAACTTCAATTGAAGTCCAAAATATAAAGGTAATGCCAAATTTGGCTATACAACTAGTTATCAAAATCATCATTTTTTAGCATAGATTTTAGATCTAGATATTTGGATTCTAGTGTGTCTCTGTGTATCAAGTAATATTAGTGGTAGAGGAATCATATCAAATCAATTGCTTAGAAATTAACATACATCTTTACATAGAAATCAAGAAGGATTTATGCTTAGGTCAAACAAATTTTAGTAAGCCAAATTTCATCCATTGTATAGATTCCTTATCAAATATTTGGAAATCACAGAGCACATCTTCTTAAAATGGCCTTTGATAAATCCAAACAAAAAATTTCTTTCAAATTCTATGCTCTCTATTTTATTTTTGAGATGAGGAATGTTGATCATTGCCTTAACAAGAGGAGATTCACTATGAATAATTTTACATACCAACAACTTATTTTCTGTAGGGCTCCTTTTATCTGTATGGTAAGTTTACATCTTTGATCCATGCTTCACTAGATTGAAATTACAAGCAACACATTCTAGGGTCACTGTATGGAAGCTAATATAATGCAATAAAATCAATTTCCAAGACTACTAGCCATTAATGTGGGAGCCTAATTTCTCCTCACTTCTAAGATTAGAATAACAACAAATTTAGTATTGAGCACCAACACTTTACATGTTATAGATTTTTTTTTTAATCCATTGATACTTGTAACTAGTCTCCTTAGGGGAAGTGGCTGTATACACATCATTTAAAACATATAAACCATTGGCATGATAACCATCTGCAGTTAGTTTCTATTTAAAAGATATTTAGTTTTAATAAACTAGGGCAATACATTAGCAATGAGTAAGAGTTTTGATAGTTATATTCATTTTACACAATAGGTTTAGTGTTCAAGCATGTAGCAATTCACAGTTTTTATGCTATTTTAATTTTTTTTAAACTGTTGTTAATAGAAGTAAAATTGAGTTGTTTATTCATAAATCTATATTCTACAACTCTTTAAAATAGTTTATTTTAATTCAGAGGGTTCCCAAGCTACTATGCAATCTCATACTTCTAAGCTGCAATAAAGATTTATTTGTTATTCTGTAGAACCAGAGTATACTTTTTCATTTTGCAATAAAGATTTATTTGTCAATATTTTTTGAGGTATTTGTCAATAACAACCAATTGGTTAACTCAATATCATTCTTGAGTTGAAAGCCACCTTCATAGTATAAATAATAATTTGGATGCACGTTTACCTTTATCCTCTCTTATAGATGATGAATAATTTGGGTTTTTACTCTTTTTTGTTCCTTGGATGGGAATTTATTCTTTTTTTTTCTAGCACAAATAATGAAGAGGATGAGTATTTTACTCTTTTTTCTTCCTTGTAAATAATGACTATGAATAATAGTTTACTCAACTTCAGAAACCTCTCTGAAACAAAATTGCAGGAAGACAAATCAAGAGCAAAGCCTGATTTGGTTGATAAATGTTGAACAAGGATTTTGGAGTATGGGACTATAAAATATTTCTTTCTTAAAGTTGTGGTTTTAGAACTTGTGGTTTGAGATGTGTTTCTTTGGATTCCCTTAAAATGTCTAATAATTTATCATTATAGAAATGAGAATCTCAGACAAAGAGTTCCAAAGTACTTGAATTATTTTTTCCTATTAGGGACCTTGATACTTGAGGTTTGAGGTCACTAACATGAGCTTATGGTTAAAGGCTTGCATGTTTGGTATAACTTTGATCGGGATTCCTAGCTCAAGCCTTGAAATACCAAGAACCTTGAACTTAAAAATTTTAAAGTTTTCCTTTTTCCCATGTTGAAAGTTGGTTTCTGCAGGAGACTTTAGGACATATCTGAGATAGCACAGGGATGTTGGGGATGGACTTTCATCCCCTTGGGATTTCCCAATGAGGAGGATTCCCAGGAGACGTCCCCTAGGGGAAGGAAGGAGGATGTCCTGTCCTTATCCCTAGAACATCCACTTTCACTAGACATAGTATAAAACATTGGAAGGATCAACCTTAAGAAAAATTTCAAAATAGTTCATGGGATACTCAAAGAAAAGTGTATCAAAAGATTCCTAACAATATGACAACAACACAAAGTGGTTAAAGATTGATTTTAATATTCAGGTCCAATCTGTCTCTTCACCAATGATTTAGATTAAATCATTCTACAACTTTGCACCAAAGTCTAGACAACCTGCCTATAGTTATGAGCATATGAATACACATATCTCCATTGCTTGAGTCAAGAATTAGTGTCTTGATTCAGCTACTATATTGAATGTGGAAAAATTATGAACATGATAGTCAACCAATCAGAACTATTAGCCCAGGGCTATTAGAAAAGGTCAAAATTAAAACACTCTAACTATTGCCTCAATACATAATTAGGAATCACTAATGAATGATACCAAATATCTTCCATGAAGTTTCAATAAAGTTGCAGTGTACTTATCACCTAGCTGATTTGATAGTAGTGTGTGCTAAATAGTTCAATAATGTTTCAAACTTCCTATTTGTACGTGTAGCTAGAAGCATGATAGTCTTACATCTCCAGAGGCTATATAAATAATAGTCTCAATTGATGAAAATATTAACAAGACACTAGATAGTATATAAATGTACCAAATTCCTTCTTGTGAATTGTCCATCAAGATAAACTTTTAAATTTATGATACTCTTGTTATCCAACATACACATTTTGCTTAGAATTAGAAAAAATACTATTACAAAAGTCCTAGAACTTGGGTCTAAAAAGACAAAAAATTAACTTAATTAGAGGATATAGAAACTTACTGACTGTAAACAGCAAGTATGTTCTGGACAACCTGGCTTTTCAATTGGGGACCTAAGTCTCTACCTAAACAGCTAGTATGATCAGGTTCCCATATAAATAACTAGTGTATTGATCACAAGATATTGGCTGTATTGACTAGGCCACAAATTCTTGTTTAGTAGCAATATTGACCAAGTTAATTTGTAGGAACTCTAGCACTATATAGGTTTTTGGAGTTTAGATTCCATTCTTCTGTTATCTTGGCTTTCTTTATGTATGTTTTACAATTATAGTCACACCATACATGTACACACATATCACAAACATGGTTGTTACCACAAAGATAAACACTCATGTTGATGACAATATGTCATGGGGATTAGTTGGATTCATACTGCATAACACCATACCTATAAGAAAAAGGTGAAAAACATATGGCCCCATCCAATTGAGCTAAATTTCCTTCTTTGAATAGGTGACACATTTACATTCATTTGGATTTGCAAAGAATGAGATTACCTACCTTAAAGTTATGAGAAAGAAAATTTTCATTATATTGCGTAGAGAGTGCTTTCTAATAAGCTCAAAGGCATAGAGAATGTTCATCCAATATTTTTAACTCATGCAAATGATTCATACTATTAGTGTCATCATCAATCACTCCTTTAAGGGAGACACATAATGATGGTATCTCTAGTATAGGGGTATGATAGCATTGGCTCTGTATACTAGGCTATAAGGAGTAGATCATGTATCTATAGAGACACTAGTGCAATAAGCCCAAAAAGCATAGGTTAATTGGGTATGCCAATCTCTCCCATTCTTAGTTACAAATGTTTGCAATATTTTCTCAATGGTCTTGTGAGAGGCTTTTACCTAACTATTGGATTGAAAATAATAAGGTATAGACAAGTGATCTAGGACACAAAATATTTCTGTAACTATTTTACCTTATTTCAAAAGTATGTCCCATTATTTGAGACAATAGTGGAAGATAAACCGAAATGAAATTAGATATTGTCTAGTAGGAATTGATAGATAATTTTAGTGATGGTAGACCTTACTGGGCCCCCTTCCACCCACTTAATAAAATACTATGAGGTTGTGATGATAAAAATATGGCCTTTAAATAGTGGCAAAGATATTTTTCCAAGGCCATGGAGAGTTTTGAGCTTAGTGAGCCTGTCCAAGAGCTTAAATCAAATTTCTATGTTGTTGGCATTGTGAATACTCTTGATAAATGAAAAGGAGTATTTATCCATCATTTTCTAATATTATTGCACATGAATTACCTTTTGAACTATGGCCTTACCACCTATATGTCCTCTAGTGGGGCTTGAATGAGCCTCTCAAAAAATGAGTGGTATCTCACCCTTGGTTAAGTATCATTAGAGGAGATCATTATAGGATCTCCAATACAAGACAATTGACAAGAAAAAATAGCAACCAAAGAGTTTTCTTATCCTAATATAAGTATTTTCATCAAATCTATTAGGGAGTTTTTTTCTCTTCAGATACCCAAAGATGCCAAAAAACCATTCTTCTAAGTCTACCTGTACACAAATGGGATCACCAAGGCTTGTCAATTCTGATACTACATGAGATCTCAACACTTGTAGCACAAATTGATATGCATTGATGATGATTTTGGGTCAAACCAAAGAGGCTACACTAGCCTTTGCATCTACATACCAATTTTCTCTCTTTGAAATACTATCTATGGTGTAGTAATAGAATTGATTAAGATCAATGCTAATTCTATATACTGAGACAACCTAGATTGGTTCCCTTTAAGTTGTTATTGGATTCACTATCAACATATAGTTTCTATGTATATGAGGGATTCTAATCTCTATAGGAATCACAACATGTACCCACATGATTAGGGCTTTGTATTCAATGATATAATTTGTCTAGTGGAATTCTAGGTAAAATGAATGAGGAATTAATTTTCCTTCAAGGGATATCAAAATCTCAAAATAACTAGAGCTTGCACCCCTTTGACACTTATATATGTCATGTACTTTCATCCCAAAGATATCACTGTAATGATGGCATTGTGGTGATTCATGTCCTGCATTTTGGTGTCATATGTTTTAAACACTTGATGGAATTAATAAAGAAGCATTTGTGAGTTCTTTGACATTACTGTCTATTACATTTCCTTTATATTCTCATATACATTAAACTACACCCTACGGAGAAAACATGGGTTGTCCAAAAACCTAATTCCATCTTGGGATGGATTGAATTCAAGATTCACAATGTGCTTCATTCCTCAGTTTATGGAATTTTTTGAACATGTGAGGTCTCAATCCGAAACAAATTTGTAGAGAGGTCTTGGTAATATTTTTGTATTCTATGTGTAATTTATTAATTGTTAAAACAACCCAATATGGGTCAAAGCAGAAGCCAAAATTTGAAGGAAGATACATCTAAGCCTCTTAGATTAGTTAAAAACTAAAAGTATTACTAAAATATCTTACATAGATTGCCTTGCTTTATGACCTAACTTTTGATAAATTTCATATATAATAATGACTATTGCATGCCTTAAGTATTCAATCAATGCAATTGGACTAGATTTATCTTCATAAAATCACATCAGTTTATTTTCTAAGCATCATGCTACATGGAAACTAGATAATTGAACCTTGATGAGTAAAATTCTTGACCTATGATCCTTTTCAATGATGAAACTTGAGAAAAGAAATTTCTTTGCCATTTGGTAAAAAAAATACAAGTTTATTCATTAAACAATCATATGATTTTTCTATCAAATCATATTTTTGTTTTGGATTGGGCTATTCTCTATATAAAAAAAATCTCGGGCCTATTTGAAATTGACAAGCAGTTTTTGCTACATTTTGAATGATCAAATATCAAAAGTGTAAAACTTCTAAGGTTTGTTTTTTAGTTCATCTGCCACACGCAAGAGATGGTTGATGTCAATCAATGGATAGTGTTGAAGCAACTTCTGATTTGATGTGAAATCACCAGCCAATAAGTGGCTTCTTATGCACATTAGCATAGCACAACATATGCAGAGTAATATGTCCTACAGTAACAGAGTAGGCAATGCCCAGTCACCAGATAGCCTAAAATTTTATGGTAGAATGTGATACACCTCAGAAGCATCAACTCAAGCTCTCCAATATGCTAGTATCTTTTATTTCATTATCAATAAAATTAATAGAGCACATATTATATTTATTTAGTTTTTTGGGTATTTGACAACTTGTAGCTTTTGTAAAACTCTGATTGAAACTTTGTGTAAATGATTAATAGAAGATTCTCTCTTTTAGATGGAAGATAGAAACATACCATAAGCCCATAAGGATTTCTTAGAAGTGAGTCCCAAATCCTTAGAACATCAAGGAATCTAAACTCTTGTGTGAAAAGCAAAGTAATCCACCTGAATGCATAAAACTAAGGGTTAACCTACACAATACAAGAAAGAAGAAGCATGCTCCATTGTATCTTTTCCATAATGTATTATTTGATAAACGTATAATGATTTCCCATCTAAAGGATATCTTAACATAGATGAAAGGTTAGGTTTCTGTCATGGGATAAAAGATTACTCTTGTAAAGACACATTAACTTGCATCCAAAGACAAATTATTGTACAGCATTAAAAATTCTATGATTGTCAACAAAGCTCTCATTCACTTGTGAGTTAGGAGAGGTTTCTTACTACCCACTAGGATAACACCCCACCTTTAGCTTCTCTCATATGACTGGTCAGAAATGAAGGATGCAGATCTGTACAAGTCCTAGTCTATGGTGATCCGAGACAATTATGGACAATGTCTAGAAACATAATTTAAAAAACAAATACAATGAAAATAGCACAAAAATGTAATGTGAATCAAAATAACACTCGTTTTCCTATGGCAAAACATTATTGTGTTGTAATGGTAAAAATCAAGCAGAAGATCTTCTCCTTCATGTTCAAAGTTTATGCTTGTCTATAGTTTAGTCTTAAGGGACCCTTAACTAGTGAATCTTGGATAATCATTATTTGATTGTAGGAACATGTATTCATCTTCTGATATGTTTCAACTTAAATTATTTAATGTTCTTAGGATTATTTTGTGTTAAATCTTATTGATACACAATCATTTGGATTGAAATGCTTAGGACTCTAGCTGCAATTCTAAAGAGGAATTATTGGAGCTTGCTTTTTTGCCTTGAAATCATTCCACCTTTAGCTCTCAACATCTTTTAACTACAAGACAACACCACTTGTCAAACATTTGGGTTTACTATTTCATCTAAAATCAAAATTCTAAGAAGAAAAATCCAATTAAGACATCCTACTTAGATGATTTCTATGAGTATAATATCTATTCTTTAAATACAATTTGCATTCTGTGGTTTCTAGAAAAAATGAGAATTTCAATTAGAATACTTAATCAAAAAATTCATCCAGTCTTTTTTCTCCTTAAAGAAGATATCTAGCAACTCCTTTCTCATTTATTTATCAACACTTACCTTGGTAGTTGTAACAAAATGTTGCATTTCTAAACTCAGATCTACAAGCATTTGAACCCTCCAAATATAATATTCCTTTATAAACTCTAAGTTTAACACTAAAGCCATTCGAGTTTAGATATCTTGATCTGTAATTTCTTTTCCAAAATTATTCTCCAAGGTGAATCTCACCAATCTTCTCTTCTTATATGCTTATGGAATTGTTTTGGATGTTGAAAAGAATTTCAACATCCAACATTTATAGACTTTTGAGTCCTAAATTCACGTCCCTTGATGTTAGGCCCAAATGGTCTACGGATTAAGTTTTTTTAAATTGTACAACCACCATGAGGCCAAACTTGCATAAGCTAATTGATTTGTAATTAAGTGAAATCTGAATTCTTCTTTTGACCCTTAGGCCAACCCACTCAGGCCTGTTTTTAAACAAATTTCAATTGCAATTATTTCATGGCTGAAATTGTAATGATCTTAGGCTCACGAGTTTTTGAAATTTACCCATCTTTTGAGCTCACATGTTCTTGATTGAAGATTGCATTAATATGTTTTGATCTTTTAGTCATCTTTATTAGTTGATGCATTAATCACATTACTCATTGCTATTAGGATTAGTCAAGGCATGTTGCTGTTAGCACCTAAGTAACTTTCACCTTGTGACATCTCTTTGAGGTATTTTGCAAATAATTAAGATACATTGTCTATAAATCCACATTTTGCAAACATCTAGGCCTTCTAGAAATTATAAGATCATTTTAGTTACATTCGAAAACATTAATCAACAAAAACCATATGTGCAGATATAAACATTAAGCACATGTCCAATTTTTTTGTAGATATAAACATCAGTTACACCAAATTTTTCTTTCAAAACCATATGTGCAAATATAAACATTAAGTACAACATGTCCAATTTTTTCGTAGCGATACACATTAGTTACACCAATTTTTTCTTTCAAAACCATATGTGTAGATATAAATATTAAGTACAATATGTCCATTTTTTTTGCAAATATACACATTAGTTGCATCAAATTTCTTTTTCAAAACCATATGTGCATATATAAACATTAAGTATAACACATCCAATATTTTTGCAGATATATTTTCTTGTGAAGAAAGACCACGCCTGACAATATGAAAACTGAACAGAATAATGAGACAATGGCTGCATTGTGGACTCAATTCTGAAGAAAACCTAATAAATGTTATTGTCCTTACAAAAAGTGTAAAGGCTTGAAGACTCAAAGAGTTCTAATCACAATAGTCTAGAGTCATTATAGGCAACATGGTCATGTTCAAGGGGGCCATGATTTTCATCCATTGCTTAATGTGGATTTCCTACTAGAGGGACATGGAGGTGTGAATATCCAAGATGAGGATAACACTCCCATGGAAGAAGATGATAATGTGCTAGAGGACATGATTAAAGAAGATGGTATTGGGGCAAGTGATGAAGAGGCTCACAATGATGGTACTACCGAATCTAATAATGATGATGAAGATGGTCTTGATATACCTTTACTTGAGAAGGCACACGAGCCCTTATACGAAGGCTCCCAAATAACTCTACTCTTGACTATAGTGTTGTTGGTGAACTTAAAGGTTATGAATGGTATATCCAATGTAGCAATGTCACGTATGCTAAGGTATGTCATTTTTGTCATCTTCAATGTTAGCATACAATTACTATTCATTATATTAACAATGTATATTTTTTGTTGTAGGTTGATTAGTGAGTTTTTCTTACCACCATCAAATATTTTGCCTCGTTCATACTGAGAATTATCTAACATTATGAATCAGACTAAAATGAAGTATCAGACCATACATGCATGTCTCAATGATCACATTCTATATTATAAACAACATGAATTTGCAATAGAATGCCTTGATTGTCATATTAGTAGATATCAGTCAAATCAAATAACAAAAAAAGTGCCTCACAAGGTTCTTCAATACATTCTCATTATTCCACGTCTTCAATGGTTATTAGGTGTGCTAGCTTGGCACAATTTATGGATTACCATGCACACAATAGAAGTTAAGATGACATTATGTGAATGCCTGCCAATGGTTCTACATTTAAAGAGATAAAAGAAACATGGTCACACTTTAAAGAAGAACCTCGTAATCTGAAGCTTTCATTGGTAGCAGATGGTGTCAATCCATATGGAGATATGAGATCTATTTACTCAGTGTGGCATATTTTTGTTATTAACAATAAAATTCTTCCTTGGCTGTCCATAAAGAGGGAGCACATAATGTTGTCAATGATTGTGCCAAGTATTTTTTTCATTTTATAGTTATCTAAATTAATTTATAAATAGTGCATGAAAATGGTCATAATAATTATGTAATATTGATGTTCATTCAATTGCTAGGTAAATACCAAGTTAAAGATATGAATGTGTATATTGAGCCCCTAATTGATGCATTGTTGAAGTTATGGAATGAAATCACTATGTATGACATCTCTAGAATGATAGGACATCGACAATTTCAATTCCATGCAATGCTTGTATGGACAATACGTGATGCCCCTGGGCTAACTCATTTTTGCAGTATGCTATATTGTTAATATCACATATTTTTGGTCTATTATAGTGCTTACACATTATATATGAGAAATATGTTAGCAAGAAACACTAATCTATCAACAGAACAAAAGCATTAACTAGCATAAAAATCATAACATATATGAGAGACAAAGTGAAACCCTCAAATGAGAATATGAACCATGGAATGGCTCTCCCAATGAGGATGGTCACTTGATTTAGGGATGAGTCTACTATGTGGATGTAGGATGTATGCTCAAGGTTCTCAAAATAGCTTCAATGGAGATGGAAATGGAAAATTGGTAGCTTGAGAGCTCTCAATTTGGCATTATAAGGGTATGGTTTAAAGCCTTTGTTTCTCAAACTAGCATTATAATTTTAGCTCAGAAGTTGTGATGAAATGGCTTGGGAGGGGATTCAATTTATAGGCTAAGGTCTTGAAGGATGGAGGGTTAAGATGTAAGGATGGGGAAATGGTTAAGGAGGGTTGAGATTGCATGAGAGGAGAGCACATGGATTGTGCTTGTTTAGCACCAATCAGGGAGTGACACATGTCACAGGGTGAGTGGATGGAAGAAAGGAGAAGGATGAGTCAACAAAGGAGGCTTAAGGGATAATATCTTCATAAAGACCCTTCATTATGGCTTGTAAGAGCTTGTAAGGGTCTTTATTGCCTTTGTAAGAGCATTCATTGTTGGGTGGTTGGAATATTTTGGAGCGAGTTGAGATTGTTGACTTTCCTTGGCTTAGGAAAGTCTTAAGCTTGCTTAGGGAATGTGACAACATTAGGGGGTGGATTAGGCTTGGGTTTAGGATTAGATTAGGGATGTTAGAGATTTGCAAGTGGATGGCATTCATGAGGGTGGGTGAATTAGTGGCTAAGCTAGGTTAGTATGGGTGGATGGGGTGGATTAGGCTAAAAAGGGGGTTTAGGATAGTTTAGGGGTTATTAGATTTGAGGGCTTTATTTATCAAATAGATTTATTTGATAAATGGGAATTTTGAAATTAGATAGAAGAATAGGATTTAATTGATAAATAATAGGTTATTTGATTTATCAATTAGGACTATAGATGATTAATTAAATTAATCAGCTAGGGGATGGCAAAGGATTAATTAAATAGGAATTTAATTAATGATGCTTTTAGAGATAACTAAATAGGATTACCAAAGCGGTGTAATCAAATTTAGGTGTCTACACACATTATTACTATTGAATGTTTAAGTTGTGCATTATAATTTTACATGATCCAATTATACATGATCTTTTAGGTCTTCAAACAAAGGGAAAATTCACATGTCCAGTTTGTGGTTCGAAGATGAAATCTCATCATTTGAGAAATTTACGAAAGCAGGTGTTTGATGAGTTTAGACACTTTCTCCACAATAATCATAGGTATCGAATTTTCAAAAAAATATTTTTAATAGGAAAGGAGAGACATCATCAAGGCCATGAAGAATGACATCTCATTTATGAAAGTTGGAATACGATTGACTAAATCGTCAAGATAATGTCCAATTTTTTGTCCGAAGTTTAAAATTTATATTTTGATATTGTCTTATATTTACTAATGTTGTAATTGATAATTGTGAAGGTCGTCAAGGCATCAATGACCAACTTTCTAGATGAATGAAAAGTTATCCTACTCAATTTAGTAGGTTACCATACTACAAGGATCTCCCAATTGTGCATTTGTTTGATGCTATGCATATTGGAAAGAATTTAATAGAGACACTATAGAAAATGTTGGATGGAAGGCATGATAGAGAATAAATTGCCAAAATTTGTACTGACATTCATGAATCCAATCATGCACTAAAAGCTTTCATTTAATCAAATAGCAATGGAGACCGCATAAATACAAGTTCCCTTCCTTGCTTATTAACAGAGCAACAAAATGATGCATTAAAAGAAGTCATAAAAAAAAAAATTCTAACAGGATTTGCTACAAATATAAGCACTCTTCTATCAAAGAAAGGTGATTTTGGGCCAGGGTTGAAAACACATGATTAGCATACCTTCATCAAGGTAAGTCATGTTTTCCATTTACAGTATATTTGTAAGATTGAATGTACTACCTATTGCATTATTTAATCATATATTGAAATGATCATTTTTAATGATTGCAGTTTGTCCTAGCCCTATCCCTTCCACAATAGTTTGACAATAGTATTAAACAAGTTATATATGATCTTTGGAAAATAGATGAGGTTAGAAGTGTTTTTTCTTAGATTTGTAGACTTTTATCTTAAATCTATTGTATAATTTTATTTGAAATCTCGTTTATGTGTTTTTGCATGTTGAATCTCTTTTAGGTGGTTATCATCTAAAGAAATTGACAAAAAAGATATAAAATATTGGAAGAGAAAAATTTCACAGCTTATGTGTGAAATGAAAAAGTGTTTACCTCCAACCTTTTTCAATGCTCAAGAACACTGCCTCATACATCAAGTTGAGGAGATTGAATTGTGTGGACCTGTACAAGCTAGATCCATGTGGATGGTTGAGAGGCACTTGAAATTTATGAAGGACTTGGTTTGACAAAGAGCACATCTTGAGGGTTCTATGATAGAGGGATATATGATATACCAAACCATGGTGTACATTAGTGAATATCTTCCCAAGTTTGCAGAAGATATTCATGTAGATCGCATTTGGGATCCCAACTCTAATGACAAATTCGAAGGGGAGTACCTGACGGGGAAAGGTAGATTGAAGAGGGTGAGAGGTAATTATAAGTTTTTTTTTTGTGATTTAATAGTTCTTATCCATCATCAATATATATAAGTTGTTTCTAATTGGTGTAATTGTCTTCTTTATAGTTGGTCATGAGTGGGATGCACTATACTTGTATATTGCAAACAATCTTGATTGGATGACAGCATAGATTGAACAGTCTCAAAAAAATGGTTGCTCATTAACATGGGATGGTGTTGCATCATTGGTTAAAGAAGTTCATGATAATGGAGATCCCAATGTTACACAAATGGTACTTAATCTAATATATGGCTTAAGAGATACAAAGGTATGCATACGATTACTAATTATGAGACATAAGTTTGATATCAACTCACAAATTGATGCAAATAATATTGACATGTTTGAATAATTGTAGGTCAAACACCACAAAAGCTATGTACTACCATGGCTATAAATTATGCACAAAAAAGTTAGACAAAACAAAGAAAATGTGTGATTCCAAGATAAGTGATGTCTTCACGGTCACCAATATTTTGTTTAGAATTGACATACATCCTCAATGATATGAAAATTAATATTATGGTATTTTTGATGATATACTTGAGTGCGAATTTAATTCATTCAAAATAGTTCTCTTTCTTGCCAAATGGTCTAGGTTACAACTGAATCAAAATGATCCTGATAGGACTGTTATTGAACATGATAGTGGATTTACTATGATTAATACAAGGTCATTTAAGCCAGTCAGAGATGAGCCCTATGTTCTTCCAAGCCAATGTGAGCAAGTGTTTTACTTTGGTGTTCCACACAAACTAGGTTGGTCATTTTTTGTTAGACATGACCTAAGGGAAAGGTCGGTAAAGTATAATGTGATCGAAGAAAAAGAAATTGAAGAAGCAAAAGAGGAAGTAAATGATTATCAAGAACAATAGTTACCCAGTGATGAAGATGAAGAAGATGGTGATGATTTTGGTCATGCTAACGATAATGGTGATAATGATGATGATGATGCTAATGAAGATCATGATCATGGTGATGTTCATGGAAATGATGGTCATGATGATGATGGTGATGAAGATGATGATGATGGCGATGAAGATGGTGGTGGTGATGACGATGATCAAAGTGACAAGTATGATGATGATGATGATGATGACATGGATGAAGATCATGATGATCAATGAAATGTCCAGGTAGGATCAATGTCAACTATTATGGGGTCTTGTACGACCAAATTTTTCTTTCCAAACCATATGTGCACATATAAACATTAAGTAGAACATATCAATTTTTTTTAGATATATGCATTAGTTACACTAAATTTTTAACTTAAGACAAATGATTTACATATACAATCTACTTTATTATTAATATTTTTTTTGGTAAGTCTATTACTTTAATTTTGCTCCTGATTTCTAAGACTTACTAATTTTTTTCATAGGGCAATATGGATGCACCATCTCAGACACCTTCAGTAGAGGTGAACATTAATTATTGTAAATTTTAATGTTAATATAGAAACAAATGTCATATTATTATGTTCTTTTCTTTGTGGCTTTGGAGTTATTTTGATGGAATTTTACTGATATTTGATGTCACAAATGATAGGAAAAAGCTAGAATGACTATTGATCAAATGTGATCTAATATACAAGCATCATATCTACATAACATCACCCTTAGTGCTAACCTTGTGTTCATCACCCAAAAAAATAAGCAAAGGTACACTGAGAATAGAATTGGACCATAGAATCCAATCTTTGCAGGTAAGCAGTAATTTGACTAAAGCAATAATAGAAGTTCAATAGATATGAATATTTTATACTATCTTATGGATCATGATCTCTAATTTTATGTGTACTTGTATAGACATATGTGCTAGTTGCAATGTCACATGGTGAACATGGTGAGGGTTGTTGCGCACAACCTTCGTTTAAGTAGCACTTTGTTTTCATCAACATTATGACGCTTAATTTTTTTTTTGTGGACATTTCTAGCTAGTATCCCATTTGATCTTTATCCATTGCAAATATATTTTCTAACAATATTGTATCCTTTAGCTCATGATGAAGTGCGGACTCCTCCTTCATTTGGTGGTCCACTATTGCTTGGTGCATTTTCAGCAACAAGGGCCATGCAAAAATCCTCGTCTATGCCCACTAGAATTGGTAAAACATTGTTTTGCTATATTTTGTAATGTGCTATATGGTGTAATGTATTTTTACAAGTTGATGAACAATGAAGTAGCATATCAATGCTCAAATGATGTCTACAGAAGCTTGCATACACATAAACACATGCATACACACACCACACATACATACATACATACATACATATATATACACCCACACATAGAGAGACATGGAGATAGGCATGAGGTAGCCTTTCAATTTTTTCCTATATACCTTTTCCTCATGACTTCTCATTTGCACTTTCGACATTTTTGGGCTCATGACCCTTGACTATTTCTCCCTGTAATATGTTGGTACCGTCTGTTCCTATCTCTAGCTGTTGGTTTCATAAGTAAAATTAATAGCTTGAGGTCTATTAAAGTATCAAACTATTGGTTGCAAGTTGCATTTGGTCTCCACTTATTTAAACTTGAAGCTACTGCACAACATTTGTTAACAATGGTAATGGCATATATAATTGATAAAATAATGACAGTTGTTGATGGAATTTTGTATAAGTTAATGTGGGTCATATGCCTTGAATTCTTTGGCCCATCAAATAATCTTGCTTGAAATATACTACAAACTTATGGGTCATCTAGATGCTTTTGTGATGCATTTACTTTTTAGAATTGCCTTGAATAGCACAATCACTCATCTGCATTTTATTGAAAGCAAGAAGCTCAAGCACCTAAGGCATTCTACTTCATACATCATCCTTACACATAGGAGCTTTAAGCTACAAAGTATGTTTGTCATTGTGCTATAGATGATTATGTGGTTAAAGCTTACAAGTAAAATACACTCTCAATTCTATAAGATTACAGTTGCCAATTTGAACTACTTTACTAATGTTCTAGATTTTGTAGCCCATTGGTTATGCTTCTCTTTCATGCTAGGTTAGAAGTTATCTCCATTCATGATAGTGAATATTCATCTTATATACTTTTAATTCCTTTGTATTGTGAAGCTCGTAAAACTCTAGAGACATTTTTTCTCATTTTAGTTGTTATTACTGTGAATTCAATTTGAGTTATAATGAGGTTACTAAAGCTCTTGAACTTTGAATACCATCAATGGTGAGTAAGCTTCCTCATTAATCTATTTCTATAGTTTCTACATGCTATACAATGTGGCAATCTTGACATTGATTTTTTTGCTAGCTATTGTATCTTTTAGAAATTTTGGTTTGGTATGCCTATTTGTAAGTGTTGATCAAAGAGATGTCATTTGGATTATATAGATTCCTCTTGTTTTGCATATGGCATTTGGCTTATATAGATTTCTAAATTTAGTTGATTTGTTTGAGTTGCAACTGAATTTGTCTATTTCTATTAAGGAAGTGTAGTAGAGGTTAAAATATTTATTCTTTTCTATTCTTACTAATCAAGGTTTCAGAGGTGGCATTCTTCTTGTGTAATTCAAGGGAGAAGATTGTTTACAGTTTACACCCTTTGTTGATCTATGTTTGTGTCATTCACAAAAATTATTATACTATCTTTCTCTCTTCAATTCCTACATGGAGTCACTCAAAGACATTTCCATGCCAACCTAGGATATGAAACAAGTAGTGTTGAGCAACTTTATAATTATAGGTAACAAAGATAAGTGGTAGACGATGGTAAGACATAGAAACCTGTTAAGTAAATTCAAAATATAAGGTCTAGAAATATTATAGTATTTTGAGGGCTCTTTTAGAGACTTGAGCACTTTTTTAGTGTACACAATTGAATATAAGTTTTTAAATATCCACAAGAACAAAGATAGCCTATGGGATAGAAGAACTGTTATTTAAGCTTTCTAAAGTGATGATTTGTCTCAAAGGTACAATTTTTGCACTATGCATTGTCCAGCCTTTAGGCTTATTTGGATATACTGAAAGTCTAAAACAATAAGAACATTCTTAAGAGTGGATATAGGACTTGTAGTCTCAAGAATAAAATTGGTATTGAATAAAGAATGACCCTGATCAAGTAAAATAAAAAAATCATACTTTTGTTAACTCAAGTTTTAGGGATAAAGCTAAGAAAGACAATTCAACTAGATTAGTGATAAAGAAATTCATTGGCCATCTAGGAATCAAACCTGGGACCATTGATTTGTTGTTAGGCTACTCTATCACTATACTACCAACTCTCTAGTTTACTAGTCCATCTATGGTTCAAGTGTTTCCTACATTCCCTTTCATCCAAACTACAAGTGCTTGGAGCTCCTATCCTGGCCCCAGTCTACTTTACCTTGGCTTTGATAACAGGGTAAAATTTTCTATGTACCAAATAGGAGTCAAACTGAGGACCACCAGTTTGATGCTGGGATGATCTACCACTGAGCTACAAGCCCTTTTGGTGACCAATCCATCTATGGTCACTAGAGACTAAAGCTTCTAAATCTTCCACATTTTATTCAAATTTCATTTTTAGGATGTACATGTGAATGTAATGATCTCAACTACCATAGATCTAGAATCTAGTATTTAAAGAAGAGAATCCCTTAGGAATAAAAAATTACCAAAATTTTGATCGCTTCAATGCACTTCCATCCCAAGGGATTATACAAAACAATTGCCTAAATACATAACAATAAAGAAACTTACAATTCAGTTAGTCAATGTAATATGATTAGAATGAAAAGCCACCGTAGATGAATTAAAACTATGTTAAATCAAAATATAAATGAAAACTACACCAGACTCCTCTATAAATTTGGGGTAGTAGCTGATATTCATAAGAGGGCACTATGAAAGCAAGACATAAAAGTTATAGATTCATAGTTTTAGAAGCATCATGTTACTGCCAGAGAAGCAAAAAAATTATTCAAATAAGAATTTTATTTGTGTATGCTTATGAGAATTCAAATTGAAAGTATGAACTTCTATGTTTACTTCTTACTTTGAAATAGCAACCACTTCATGGAAATAGATTCTACACTATCTAGTCCAATATCAGACATCATGTTTTGGACAATGTACCTGTTCAAGTTCTATTTTATCCCTTGAAATACTTTCTAAATCTATTTCCTCAAATAAATTTTCCTTTTTTGGTTTTGTCTGAGCTCTTGATTTCCCATTCATAAGGTAGACTAATGCTAAGCTAACTACAACATTAACCACAAGTATACTTCAATGTCATGCTAAAAAGGGATCATTAATTGAAAACTTATCACTTGAACAACCTACATGACTACTGTAACTAAAAAAAATTAAATTTTGATAAAATTACATAAGTAGTGATAAGGACTTGAGATATTGTCTAGTTTAAACCTCTAGGGAACCACGTGAAAGACATACAGCATAATCATTGGCCACATGTTGTTTTGAAGTACCAGCTATTGCATAATGGTGTTGTGCAACTTCCACTACTTCTTCCAAAGAATAGGTGTTAGGCTGTCTCTTATTTCTACCCACTAGAAACTCTAACTGCTTTGCTGGCTGCAGAGATTAAAAATATATTCACAAAATGAAGGTACATTGTCTAGAATGAATGATTTTCCAAAAATGTGATCTTATTAATAAGATAAATGGAAAGAAAATCCTTAATTAAATCCTTAATGGAATGCGAGGTAAAAACATTTTTGCTAGTCAATTTCTTCAATTTGATTATATCCATAAGTATGCATATGTATTTGCATCTGAAATCTATTTCGAGGAAATATAAAAGAGTTTCTAAGCTTGATTATTCAAGAATGAGTTGTATTTTTAATCCAATAGTTTTTTGGATATTATTGACTGCACCTTTCATAGTCTCTGGTATTATAATTTACATTCGTTTCTAGGCAGTAAATTAATTGGTCATATTAACAAAGTGTGACTGGTGGTGTCTCTTTGTCATTCAATTCATTTGGTGTTTTCTTTAATTGTCATGATGTTTCAGTTGATAGACCAATAGAGAGCAGTACTGCTAAAGCTGATCCATTTCCTAGAGTAGTTTGTGTAATTAGTACTAGTTCATATGAAGGGACATTATTGCTGAATAAGAAAACTATGTTTTCGTTAAAAGAACAAAAGCTTCCAAGTGCTTTAAAATTATTTTTATTTAAAGTGTAAATTTAATTTATTTTTACATTACTAATTTTAGACTGATAAATCCTTTATGTTTTTGTAGGTAATAATGTTTTCTTTGAACATCTTTTTCATATGATATTGAGACTATTTGGACCCACCATACATAAAAGGTATGTAGTTTCATATCATTGCTACATAATTTTTCTTTTCTTCCATTCATTGTAATATATTAAAGTTATTGATCTAACAATCTATTTGTTTTTAAAAAGGTGGAATTTACAAGCCGTGGAATTAAAAAATTAGCTAATTGCATCTTTTGACGAGAAATTTGGAAAAAATATTTTTGACAATGGCCTACTTCTCAAAAGAGTAGCAAAGCATATAAAGACTGTGAGGGATCAATATAGAAGGGCTCTTAAGGATTACCCAAAGTACAACTATCCTCCTATGATTCCACCAATAGAGTGGAATGAAATAATAGAAGATGCAAAGGAGAAAAGGCTATGTGAAGATAGAGATAATGAAGTAACATAGGGCAAAAAGAGGTATGTCATGATAGTATTAAGTACATTGTAATCATGCACTAATTATTGATATTTGTAAATATATAGTCTAAGATATTAGAAATTGTTCATAGATTGTAGGACACATCCATGGCTACAAAAGCGAGACTAGAAAATTTTGGCCAACACAAACTTGGCTTTGGTGGCTATATGAATCTCCAGTCTTGACTTGTAAGTAGGAGCAATGAAATTTCATATTTTTCTTTTAATATAATGTTGCAAACAATTTTGTTTAGTGAAACCATACATACAAAACTGATGATATTAAGCAAAAAATATAGGGCACAGAATTCAATGTGGAGGTCATAGATGAAGATAGAAAACTTGCCTTGAAGGAAGGCTATAAAGTTGTGGCTACACACCTATGCAAAGAATCTATAAGCCTTGCCCAAGAATCCAGTGCACCAAATGATATCTCATAGGTAAATTGGTCAGATGAAAAGTAAATGAAATTGAATAGTTGAGAAGGATTTTTTTTGGTATTAGTTTTGAATGTAAATTGACTACATAACAATGTGCATACCATTTTATCGTAGCCTTCATATCCTACCATAGAACTTGCTCATGACGAAGGCCATGATGTGCATTATAGTGGTGGAGGTATTAATTTGCTATTGGAAATTAATTATCCAATTATGAATACAATTTAACATCTTCAATTGCAATTTGACGTGTATCCTTTTTTTGAATATTTTAGAGCATGTTGAACATCATGCCAAAGGAGTGGAGCATGTTCCAAGTGTTCAACATGTTGACATGGCAGCGGATCAAAATGTTAATGTACATGATGTGGAATTGTCAGGTAAGAAAAATGCATGTTATGTTGTACTAGTACTTAATTATAGACTTGTAATAGTTAAAAAAAGAAAAAGAGTATGCCAATTTGTCCCATTCACTTGTTCTTGCAATAGAGCCCCCTTTAGTGCAACAGCCTCCTACTTCTCCAAAGAGAAGGAGCCATCATAATTTGACATTACATGTGCCAAAAGAGGAGGAGAATGATGCAAATATGGATGCTCCTATAAGCGCTTTTCTTAAGAGAGCTCAGAAAAACAAAAAGAAGAAATGATGTTTTAAAAATCTTCTTTGATAAACCTTGTTGGCTAATGAAAGAACTTTGTTTTAAGAAATTATGTATGAATGATGCGTATTAATACTAATTTTTATTTTATGTTAATAAATATTTTTATGTCTTAATGAAGTCTTGATTAATATTGTGTATTAATGAATTTTATATCATATTAATGAATGTTATGTGATTGTATTGATTGAATGTTATAGTTCATAAATGGATGAATGAATGAATGAAGTATATAATTAGATGATAATGGGTACTTTAGATTGATGTTAGGGGGAGGGGGATGAGGCTAGGTGAGCTTCCACCTTCATGTGGTTGGCCTTGTTAAGTAGAGAATATTATAGTATTCTTGAAACCAAGTGAAGCTCAAACTAACATAAAATAGACACTTTGCATGTGGTAGGTCTAAAATTATCCATGACTATTGCTGCCCATAACATGAATTTGTGAAATACATTCTGATATCAAAAATTTCAACACTCTATTCGAAGCATAGGAGTGGCCTATAGTCTTACCATGAATTTTGAGTAATGTCTCAGTCACAATCCTTATTGAGAATCTTGTCTTCTAGCATATCTTTAACAAAACCTAGTGCAACTTTTGACTCACAAGAAAAGTTGACCTTTAGTCTCATGTTGGAGACATGACCACACACTTTTACCTCCTTTCCATTTCTTAAACTATACACTTTCTCACCATCCCTCAGAAATGGGTTTAGCATCAATGTTCTTGCCAATCCTCCTTAATTGATGTTTCAGACATGCCTCATGGCAACAATTTCAGGTTCTTAAAAAATAGAATGACTTAACACATGCCTATCAATATGATTTTATCTAAAAACCTTATGGTGCTTGAAAACATAGGTGTCTTTAAAGATCAATATGAGAGCTTTGAACTGATTGGTGCCCTTAAAGATCAATACAAGAACTTTTAACTGACTATAGATGGTGTGCCTTTAAAGATCCATGCAAGCAATAAGACCTTTGAACTGACTATAGAGGGCCATTATAGGTTCTTGAACGATTCCTTCATTAGCAAGATAATGTGCTACATGATCGCAGGTCACTAGCAATGAGGAGGCTGAAAGAAGAAAAAGAGTTAAGTCTAAAATCACTTCTTGGGATAGAATGATTTCAAAAATGAAAAGCAATTTCAAATGCATAAGAAGATGTAGGGCTTGAGATGAAAGGACCTAGATGTGAAGGCATACACGTATGAGTTCTACAAGCTTAGCATGAGATCAGGTTTGGAAGAAGAGGAAGTTGTTAAAGTTGCAAGGTACTTAGGAGGTTTGAAATTTAGCATTCAAGATGAGTTTGCTGCTACTAATCCTAGAAGTGTGAAAGAGTGTTACCAGATGGCCTTGAGGATAGAGGAAAAGTGAAAGGCACAACAACACAAGGGGAGGATCTTCCATGAGAGGAAGAGGAGGAAGGACAACTCAGGTATGGGAAGAGAAGGACAAAAGAACAAGTTCAGATTCAAGGGGAGGACACAATCAGAGAGGTGGTAGGAGTGGACAAGGAAGAGGAAGTGGTGTCTTTATAGGTACATGCTTCACATGTGGAGGAGTGGGGCATCAATCCTACCAGTGCCCTAAGAAAGGAAAACAGAAAAGGGTACACCTTATTCAAGAAGAAAATAAAGAAGAAGAGGAAGAAAAGAAGACCTATAATGCATACCCTGAGAAAGGAGAATTTTTTATGTTAAGGAGAGGCAAGGAATGGAGACCACAGGTAAGTATTTTCAGAACAAACTATTTGATACAAGGTGAAGTATTGGAAGGGTAAAGGAACTAGATACAGGTCAGCAAGAGATGGGACAAAAAGTGGTGCAGAAAGGACAGGGAACTCTAAGATTTGTGATAGAGTTAGACACTAAATTCAAAGGTGGTGAAGGTGTAATGGTGGGGGAATGGTACTATCCTATCAGAGGAAAAAATAAGGGCTATAAAAAGATGATGAAGCAGTAGATGAAAGGACAACACAAGTACTATCCTAGTCATGTAGAGATAAAGACTATGTAGGTAGCAGGGAACACCACCAAGTAGTAAAGTGTGAAAACAATGCTTAAAGTTGACGGTACAGACCTACAGCAGGGTATCTACCTGAACAAAGGCATGCTTTAAGTTTTGAAATAAGTTCAGTATGTTAAAACATTGATGTTTTCACTTCCAATTGTTCCTAGAAGTTTTGGCACATGGGAGATCTAGCAAGCCCTAGATACAAGGGTTTCAAGAGGGAAAAATTATATATTTGCAGTGCTTCTAGCAACAACAAGCAATGAATGATGATAACAACAACAGGCAATGAATGATGATAATGGAAATTTAAGTGCATCCATCAAGGACATGCTCGTTTAACATGCTTGTTTAACCATCTTAGTAAAAATTTAAGTACATCCATGTGTATTAATTCTTTTATTAGAACTATTTAAGGAAAAATATCATTTAAGAATACTATGGGGTTTGACTCATCCTATGGTTTTATATGACAGGTTGTAGATGATCATAGTTTTGACACCAAAACTTTATATCAAAGTATTTCCAATTGGTAGATGAAAAGGCTCTAGATGTAAAGACACTTAACCAGTGAGGATTGACCATACCTTCTTAATTATATGCTTTAGTGCACTACATTTTTCTAGTATGATTTCTTTATTGTTAGATCTTGACAGAGTTTCATGGGTTCACAAGGGATCATTTATAAATATCAATTTGTGGTACAGAATCTTATGATACTCTTAAGCATCATATAGCTATCATGGATAGGTGAGCATGTTACAAGGTATAAATAACATAATTCTCTCCCATATTTTTGAGATATGTCAAAGGCTAATAACTATGAGTAGTAGAATCAAGATAAGGTTCACAATTTAACCCACATTGATGTATCTATTCACTAAAGATCCTTATGCTCTTTGTCCTTAGTTCACTATCACATGTCACATTGTCTAGTCATCATATGCTCCCAAATCTCTGCCCTCTATCTCAATCTAAACTTTCATTTCTTCTTGTAGACTGTCTTGTCACTTAGTATTATAAATAGTCCTCTTTCTTATATTTAGTCCTCTTTCTTATATTATAAGTAGGGTTTTTAAGGAAAGGACAACTTCAGTTCAAACAGGGGTTTGACAACTTCACTGATGCAACCTCTAGAATAATAAGGGTTCTTACCCTTCTTTTCTTCATTAGAAACACAAAATTTTTAGTTTAATCCAATGGCTTTGCTTAATTGTTTAATATTTAATGCCGATCATATGAGCCCTATAATATCTAACACCATAGAATTTTAGGGCTGCCAGCTAGCATCCCCACATTCCATATGAGATCATTTGAACATAGGGAGAATGTGGCAGGTGGTGCATTATTCTATATTAATAAATTATACATTCTTTATTGAGAATATTTGGAAATCTTAGGACCTTAATGTCTTTGATTCTAACATTGAATGATATGCATTTGCATGAAGAATATAAGGAGGTGGATTTGATAACAAAAGGTGGGAACTATGGTCGGCCAAGAAGAACTTGCCAACTCTCTAGTATTAGGGAAAACCATAGAGTATTCTCTTTTAAGTGCAACATTAGAAACAAGTGATATTCCACCTATCTCATAAAATGGTATGACTACTCAACTTCCATCTCACATAAGTCTTCTGTCTCATCAATTAATCTGCCTTTGAATCATCAAAAAATATAACTTACTTTAAACTTATATTTTAATCCTTGTAAACCAAACTCAATCATTTCATAACATCACTATCAAATCACTATCTTTTATAATGCTGATTAGTCATGCAACATATCTTCAGAGAAATTGGAAGATTAAAAAAACTGTATAATCCATAAACTTGATTGCAGAATTATCAAATTGTATCATAAAACATAATAGAAAAAGAATTACTATGACTGATACCACTGATGTCACTGGACCTGTATATTGTTGTTAAATGTGCTAAAGACTGTGAAAATCTGTGATCATTCTCTCCTTCAATTCAATCATTCCAGTGACATAATAACATTTCTATGTTTTTCCTTTGAAACTTCTTTTGTTTTTCAATCTTACATCTAACACATATGCATCGTATTTTCACAAACACTTTTTACAATTTTGATATTCTTTATTTTACACACAACACTATGTAACAAGTTCACTTGGAAATCTACATTCATGTGGCTGCAATTTTTAATCTTTTTGAACACTAACTGATATTTCTCGAAGTTTTATCTCACATATTCAATATCATAAAAATGGAAATTTACATCATATGAGACACACACATCACCTTCAAATTTGATTTGAAATTTATAATATTAGTTGTTTGTTTTGAACTGCACATAGTTATAACTGCTCTGGCTTCTCCAAACAATAAGTTCATAAGGATTAAATGTGAAAGGTAAAGCTTTTTCTTCTATGTATATAAATTCTTGTGTATTTGGAATTTTGTATTATGTTAATTAGTATGTAGTTTATCTTACATGTAATTGCCTCATTGCATATTTCACATTTCTAATCACTGGATTTATAGCCTATAATCTCACATGGAAAATATTTGAAAGGTAAAGTTTGTGTTTTTTTCTCTATATATATTCTTGTATGTTTCATAATCCTGATAATTACTATGTTGTTTCATATTTTTAGGTCATTGAAATGCAACAACCGACAAAAAAAGTTGAGGGGAGTAGCTCTGAGGAGGATGAGAGCTCAGAAGAAAGCGATGAGGAGCTAAAGGCCAAGAAAGGCATTAAGGTAAAAGAACATGCCTTCCTTTACCTATTATCATTTACATCTATGTTAATTTCTAAAGAGATTCTTCATGTTATGAACAAGGTTAGAATTTAAAACCTATGTTTATTTTCTTGTAAATTTTATTGAGTTATGTTATAAATTTCATCAAAATTAGAGCAAGTTGTTTGAGTGCTCCAATATGTTCTATCTTATGCATTTTTGGAAGAAAACATTCCTTAGTTATTTCTTTTGATTTAGCTTAGATATAATTTTGATCTTGTTGCTTATTAGTGGTTGCAATGGTTGGATGTGAGATATGTATTTTCATGTTTGAGATATATTCTTGGATATAGTTGTATTTTTTTCCATTCTTGAAACTTGCCAAAATAAAATGTTTTTCCCATTTTTAATGGTTTTTTTTTTTTACCATTGCATGCCTAATCAGTAATGATCTTTCCTTAATTGTATTTTCCCAATAAGTACTAATGTTTTTCATGGATTTAACTTTTGAAGTCATAGATAGATGGGAATTACCGCACATTATTTGCAAGTAACAATTGAAAGATGAATTTGGAATACAAATATTATTTTCAGCAAAGAAAATTATCATGTCTATGTACATGGCCTAAACAAAAGAACATTATTCTAATTTTTTTGGTAGTTTATAATTCCGTGTTGTTCTTCATACTATTAAAAATGCAAGTTCAGAGATAATCACTAGATAACATTATATTTTCCCAAGATCGAAACATAGGGGTGTGCTTCTTTTCTTTGGTTTCTTTAAGTACTTTCATGGACTTTGACCAAATATCAATATAGTTACCTACACCATTTTGGAGGGAAATTGTACAATTCATTCTTTGAGAACTTTAATGGCATTGGCATCCATCATAACAAATGTACTTTTAGCAGTCATGAGATGCCATAAGAGAAATTAATCACTTAATCCAGATCCACTAGCCTAGTCCAGACATTTAAGTAGGGAATAAATAAGCTTGATGCACATTGTAGTTTCATTAATCACTTTCAATGATTTTTATTGATGCTTTTTGTAGCATAGATGAAGATGGTACTTCCTGCAACTCTGACCTCCAGATCAATGTATCTTATGACTTGTTCTGCAATCACAATAATTCAACCATTTGTGACAGTGGTAACATCTCCCAAAACAACTTGATCTTAACGAAGCTTTGAATGAGTTTTGGTAGCTTCTTTTTTACCCTTTTTCTTTTGTATGCATTATTCTTGCTATTCTATCCTGCTCACAAAAGAAGCATTCATTCATTTGGTGGCAAGAAATAAATGCCAAGATAGGTGTGAACGTAGTTTGCACCTATCAAGATGCTTGTTGGTTGAGGGGGGAGAGATGCAACATGAACATGCAGAACAGTTTTCAGAAGGCTTACAAATTGTTGCCCATTATTAATCAATATAATTCTCTTGCCTCCAACAAACAGTACATCTAACACCATTCTTTTTGTTTTGAGACATGTTTCATTGATTCTACTTACGCCTGAGTCTATACAAATAATTTTTGAACATTTATTTGAACTTTTTGTATCCGACGCCATTTCCTACAAAGGTTTCCAATTAATTCTTTTATCATTATTTTTTTGTTTTACATTCTATTGAATTGAATCTAGAAACATGCACCGCCTATTTCAAAAAAATGTAAATTGGGGTGAGAAGCATGCAAAATGCTTACCAAAGATTTAGAGAGACACAAAGTTAACATGTAGCCTGGCTAGGAACAATCATATGACAAGGGCAATTTAAAATGATATTCCTTCAATAAAATTTGATCATCATTGAGAGAGACAGTTGGGTCTACTAAATGTTTGTAGGCTTCAAGGGTTTGCTAAAGGAGTTCTAAAGTTTTAAGGAAGGAAAATTAATTAAGAGTAGTTTAAAACACTTCCCCGCCCTGCCCCCCAACTTGCCGTGTTGACTAGAGGTATTATTGAGTATTATTTAGTAATATGATTATCAATTGAACTCTGAATTTTTGTCTCAATCATTTATCATGGCAATTTTCTATCCAATGTTAATTATGTTGGTCAGTTTTTCATAGGCCATAATGAAGTAGCCTTTTTAATATTTTGAACATGAGTTTAAATTGAGTGCAAAAAGTAAGTTGTTAGCTTAGGATTGTCATTTCAGAGTTCATTCTCCTAATATGTTATTCAGTAATATAGACAACTATAATCTAAACCATGTATTTTAATGCATGCACTATCATTAGAGATGAAGTGGGGCTCGCCCTTGACACTGTTGGGAATGAGGTTTTGGAAACTGCTACCAAGATAGTGCTGACAAAATATTCAACAACAATAGTTAGTGATGGAATGACTTAGGAGGCTATTGAGAGAAGAGTTAATCAAATTAGGAGCATGATTGAGGTATGCATTCTTGTCTCTATGTGTGTTCTTTGGGCCTTAACATGGACTATCTATCTTATGCTTTGTAATTAGAACACTTTAGTTTTATTCTTTATGTTATTTCTCTTTTGTCTGCACCTAGTATCTCATCATGATTAACACTTGTCTTTTTTTTATCATATCAATTTATTGGCAAAGAATAACTCATTAGAAAATTGTGCTATTGTCAACCTAGCTTGTGGAATGTACAATTCAAGGTTGACAGATGGGGAAGTCATGGATGTCTAAAACTCTCCTAGGATAAACTCTTTCAAAGAGACTTCTAAGATGTAAAATCTCCCATTGAAGTAAGAGCTGTTACTATTTTGTCCGGTTATTGCAGTGGTAAAGATGATGGGAGAAGTGACCTTTTGCAATTTTGTGCAGGAAGAATGGGCAGTTTGCCATGTGTTCAAAGAAAAACATGAAAGCCATGCAGACCAGCAGATTGGCTATCAAGCTCAGGAAGGTCATGGACTTGTTGATATACCATTTAAGTCCAATGAAACCCTCCGATGTACTTGAATGCTAATTATCCTTCATACTGCTACTGGAATGCTAATTATCCAACAAACTCGGACTAGGATGTTGATCACTATGGCTTTTTATGGTATGATCCATTCACACAAATATGAGGACCTGATTCCACGCTAAAGATTACAAATTAATTGATCATATCTAACATCTATAACTTCTATAATATGTTTTGAAGTACATTACTATTGAATATTTGATTACCGCATACTCTTATTATCAGCATTTGATTCTCTCATTTTGGAAAAATACATCTTGTTCTTACTGTTTTTGCATTCTGTCATTTGTTCATTTCTTTTGGTTCGAGCTGGATTCTTACTAATATACTCTTTTGTCCATATAATATCATTTCTGATGTGAATTGTTGATTGTCCCAGTGATTCAATAATATTAATCCATGATTGATACCCTAAGCCTTAAACCCTAAACCCATGAATGATGTGTAAGATAATAGATACTAAATGATAATGACAACATGCATTTATTCCTTACACTGATCGTTTAACCTGAAGCTAAAATTCTATTATATTTCCATGAGCTAGCTAATATCTTCTGTGCTTATCATGGATTTATTCATTTTTATATGCACTATGTTCGTAGCAATCTAAGCCTCACAGAGAAGCACAGATTATAAAAATTAGTAGGTAAGCACCTAATAGGAGCAAATAAATAGGAAACTATTTATTTATTCCCGTTTCTTATTATATAGGAAACCATCATAATCTCTCTATTTCTTTTCTATAAGTTTGCAGATTGTTGTCCAAATAGTTTGTAGATTTTCTCTGAACTTTGCAGCACTTTCAGAATACAAGAAGTGCTCTGAATGAAATATTTCTTTACCTAAGTACATTGCATATAAACAGATATCAGCACTTTCAAAATATTGGAAGCAGGAATAGTTTAGTCTGAACTAAATATTTGTCTATTTAAGTTAAAGCATATTACATATAAGCAAACATAAGCACTTTCAGAATAGTGGAGGTGGTAAAAGTTTTAATCTGAATTAAATAATTGTTTATCTAAACTTAGTATATTGCAGCTAAACAAACATAGCATACTGCAGCTAAACAAACAGGAGACTTTCAGATTATTGACAGAGGTAAAAAATTTGACTACAAACTAAGTGTTTAAGGATGACTAATGTTTTTCTAAAAAATGCTAAAATGTAAGTGGCAATTGGTAGCTTTGTGCAACATTAATTAGTTTTGGAATGTCTCTTAGTAGTAACATAAATACTTCTCTAAGTAATAGATAAAGTCTTGACTAGTAATTCTTATAAATTGTAATGTCTCT
Source organism: Cupressus sempervirens (assembly GCA_028749045.1). Classification (NCBI taxonomy): domain Eukaryota; kingdom Viridiplantae; phylum Streptophyta; class Pinopsida; order Cupressales; family Cupressaceae; genus Cupressus; species Cupressus sempervirens. The sequence goes on along the minus strand of CM053791.1, from coordinate 630,112,778 downwards.
CTCCTATTTCAAAAATATATGATCTATTTTACAAACAATTTATTTGTGATATAAATACTTAATTTTCTGATTTACTTATGGTTTGCTGGTGTACTTTGATTGTTGTGGTTTTCTCAATATAGGCAATGCCACACAATATATTTATAGCTAAGCCACTTGTAAATGGATGTAGTGCACTTCCAGATTTATTTAAATACCAAAGTGTGTAATAGAAACTCTTATTATTTTTCTTTGGCAAGGTAAATATTAGAACGCTTGCTTACTATAACACCACCTAGGTCAGATTATAATTTCTAAGAACCGAAATATGACTAAACAATTCTTGATTCCACTTCACAAATGCATCATTTGATTTATAATCACTTGTAGCAATTAAAATACTATTTGTGATATAGATTTTTATCATATTTCTCAATCCCTGTCTTTAGTTATTTGCATCTCTTGTCTGCTTGTAAAGTTGGACTTTGCCCTTTGTTTGTTATGATTTTTGAGTCTGTGATATAAAGCTTGTGATATGATAGGTGTTTCTTTGGTTAGTTCTTTTTTATTATTGATGGTATTTTCCTTTTCTCTGATTTCTTCCAATCAATATTTCTCTTTTCATGATTACCCAAGGATATGTAGACAATTCTTTATGATATAAGACTAGGCTCTGCAATGTGTTTTTACAGGTCCTTTCCAAAGATAATCCCAATTATGGATACAATGTTGCTACAAGTGATTATGAAGATTTGATGGCTACAGGAATTATTGATCCAATTAAGGTAAGATGGTATATTCATTTGATGTAATTTATTTTTATTTTTTCAATTTTCTAATCGATGAAATGAATGCAAATTAGTGTCATTTAAGTCATTGCAAATATGGTTTATCAGGATGTTCACTGACTGTGTATTTGCATAGTGCCCTTGTTATAAAGAAAGAAGGAAAATGTAAGCCTAAGTTGGATGTGATGCCAATTGTCTTAGGCCCTCTACCCTTTCTGAATTATGATGTGTATTATACATAGGTTGGGATTATACTCTATCATATCAAAATTGAATGAATACCAATATCTATCATAATATGACAGGCAACTAGTTGCTTGCAAATTGTTAGGAAACTCACAAAGATAAATTGTCAAGATAATTTTACCCTTTGTGAAATTATAAGGTTGGTACTTTTCTTTTGCTAAATTACTAGATGATTTAGTTACCCTGTTATTTGCCTCTATGAAATTGATACAAATCTAGGTATGCTAATATTTATTTTGTTGTATTTGTATGCATTGTGGATACAATAGTGTGTATCTGCCTTGCATTGAATCACTGGCCTTGCATCGAACTCGAGAATCAGCATGGGGAAAAGATGTCATATATTTTAGAGACTGATCAAAGGTAGTATTTTATAATGGCTTTTAATGTTTCTTTTGCATATGGTACCTATGTGGTGATCCATAATATAATTAATTGTACTTGGCACAAATACAAATGTCATTTTCACTACCATTTCCATCAACAATATATTTGTTGTGCTCGCAATCAATGTCCCTTACTAATGTTTTTCATCCTAATTGTATAAACTTGTATAAGTCTTTTCTTGTGAACCATATTGAATTAAAGGATGCTTTTCCTTGAATAGGGTTGTTATGATGGGACTAATGCTTCATGCAAAAGGTCAACATTTAATTGAAAAGTCATAATATAAAGAGGCTCTTGAAATACTTTCCATGGGAGAGGTATCTAGTGCATAGACAAGCATTTGCAAGACAAGCATTTCTAGTGAACATAGATGTTGCATAGAAAAGCATTTCTAGTAAACATAGATGTTGTAGTTGGTGTCCCTCGCCATTTGGATTTCCCTTCTCAATGTGATTGTAGCATCTAATGTAATAGTAATAAGTTGTAATTGAACTAAAAATTTATTTATATGCTTGTGACAGATGACTAATTCAATCACAATAACCATGTTTCCCGTTGTAGTCTAGGAAAATTTGCACTAACCTACTTTGCCATTGTTTGAAGGTTGATAGATGGGGAAGTCATGGATGTATGAACTTTTTGCAATGACTTTATTCATCTAGGTCACAACATTGGAGTCTTTTTATATGATGATTTATTGTCAATCATGTCCATTTGCTACCAAACAATTCATATTCTATAAATTTTAGACGCTAGAACTTTTTTGGATGTGCAAGCCATCAGAACATACTGTAGGGAGGATGACGAACTTATTCTCAATATTTAGACTTAGGCAAGTGATACAAATTGTAAAATCTTAACATATGGTTGTTCAAATTCTGTATTTCCTAAATGATTTCCTTTTAGTATATAACTTGTTGTGCATAGTTTCCAAGTTCACTTATTGTATCGAGCATATTAATGAAGAAGCATATTAGTTACTGTCAGTGTTTATGACAGTTTGATTAGTTATTGTCTATATTTTTCAAGCATTCTATAAAACAGTTCGCATGCCTTGCATATGATATGACATTTTGCATGCATCCTACACTCTCTCATCTAGTTGATGATGGATTATGGAGAGTGATTTGAAACCATGATGCTACACACACAATCAAATAAAAAAAACTTGCATTACAAATGGATTGTGGAAATCTGATGTTTTTGATTTTGCATGCATGTCTACCAGGACAATCACAACTTAAACATATAATTTATGTTTAAGTTGTGATTGTCCTGGTAGACATGCATGCAAAATCAACAACATCAGATTTCCACAATCCATTTGTAATGCAAGTTTATTTTGGATTTGATTGTGTGTGTTTTTTAGCATCATGGTTTCAGATCACTCTCTGTAATCTATCATCAACCGAATGAGAGAGCCCAGGATGGATGCAAAATGTCATATCACATGCAAGGCATGTGAATTGTTTTATAGAATACCTGTAAAAAAATTTACACTTAGGCATTGGTAGAAATTTCTACCTTCATTGGTTGAAATTTCTACCAATGCTTGGGAGTTTTCTACCTTCATTGGTCAAAATTTCTACTTTCATTGGTCAAAATTTTCTACCTTTGTTGGTCAAAATTTCTACCTTCATTGGTCAAAATTTCTATGTTCCCACCCAAATTTTTCTAACATCATTGGTTAAAATTTCTACCTTTGTTGGTTGAAATGTTCCCCATCATTGGTCAAAATTTCTACCTTTCTTGGGTGAAATTTTCCACATCATTGGTCGAAAGTTCTACCTTTTTTGGTAGAAATGTTACCCATAATTGGTCGAAAGTTCTACCTTTTTTGGTTGAAATGTTCCCCATAATTTGTCAAAATTTCAACCACTCCTTGTTGGAACTTGGGCTTTGGCGTGCAAGATTTTCTACCAAAATGTTGGTCAAAATTTTGACCAAATAACTAGTCGGCCAAAATTTTGACAAATAAAGGTCGAAAAATTGGCCCAAATGTACTAGTGTTGTCTGAGAGTTTGTTCTCTAACATCCTTGGAAAATTTTAATGCATCCTCCCAATGATGTGTTATTGTCTTTAGTAGGATATTAGGAACATTCTTTGTCAGTTCCTCTAGGGAGTACTTCCATTTTTCCATCTTAGCCAGTAGGGCTTCCTCAATAAGTTTTAGATTCTCCTTGTTCCTTGTGTCATACTTAACAAATTTGAATGCTCCGATGCCCACTCCACTTTGTAGTCTAGATAGCCTTTCTTTAAAGGTAGGGGTAGATCTCTTAAAGACTACTTCCTCTTCTTCTCCTTCACCCAATTTCAGTTTCCTCCTATACTTAGTAGGTCTATGAGTGAATACATCAGGGGAGGAATTTGAAGGTTTGGTCATGATAACCTTTCCTTTCTTCTTAGGTGGATCCACCTCCTCAATTTCTTCTTCCTCTGTATTTTATTTCTCTACTTCCTCCTCTTCCTCAATGTCATCTCCTTTACCTTTTGCTAGCAAAAGAGGAGAGTTGAATCTCTTAGCTTCTTTGAGAATTTTCTCAAATTTTTTTCTTCCTCTCTTCATGGCCTGACGAAGTTTGATAAAGAAAACTAGTGTATCCTTCTTCCACACCATAGTTCCTTTGGAAGGAAAGAACTTTTACATATAAAGAAATAAACAAGTCAACAAAGATCTGAACTTACATGGATTTTTCTTTGATGATCAAATTCTTTCAATGCTTTTGCTAAGTTTATTGAGATGTAGCTCGTCAAGGTCAAAAGATAAATTTTTCTTCACAACTTTAAAAGCTAGGTCAATAGCTTCACATAGAATTTTGTTCAATTGAATTGAGCTATAGATCTTATGGCCTAATTCCTACTAGACAACTTAGAGGAAAATTGGTGTTAAGGGATTGATCAAAGTCTCATCTTTTTGGATATCTTGAGGATAGTTTATTTTACCTTGTAGAACTAGAAATTAGGTTTGGTTGTATCCTTGGGATTTAATTATTCCAAATTGTTAGTCACAATCCTTGTAGCCTTCATTGTGGAAAGTAATATTCCATGTATGCCAAAACTTTGGGAATGTGTTGTGGAGTTATAAACTTGTTTGTTCAATGGTTTTTAGTGTGAGGGAGATTAGATTCCACCCTTAAATTTAGGTAAACTTTGATTACCTATTGTTCTTAGGCTTGGCCCAACTATCCTAGTTGAAAGAGAGATTGTGCATGTGGACTACCTTGTGGAGTCTCATTTTATCTTAAAAACATATATTTGGATCTTTTCACTCATTCTAATCCTATCAATATTTTTGAGGGAGTAGATAACTTGGGACTCTACATCATTTTCCCTCTTTTTCCATAGCTTACCAAGGGTATCCATTTGATCAGGAATCAGTTTTGTAAGATCCCAATCTAGTATTACAATGTCCTCCTCTAGATCAATTTCTTCAGTAGAGGATTCTATCTCTTTACCCTTTTCCTTTTGAATAAATAAAGGAATAATTTCCTTATCTTTCTTCAAAACTTTATTGCCAGTTGAGGCTTAACCTCAACTATCATTAGACTTTCCAAAATAGAAATTATAGAAGAAGTAACAACAATGGAAATAATATCAACAATAGAAATGTGAGGAAAACTTACTAATATTGGTTGTGACATTGATGTTGAGATGATTTGAACCTGTTGCTTGGTAGATGAAGTGAAGGAAACTTCAGTCATCATTTCACTTAGTAGTACTACTCCAATAGTTAGTTGAGTTCTTGGTGAAGTAGTGTTTACCATAACTAACTCAATAGTAGCCTTGTTTGAGCTAGGTGGCACTAAGGCTTTTCTCGAAGAGAAAGGGAGGGAGGCCATTACCTATGCTGCTATCTTTTCTGGGTCTAAGTCTTCAATAATTTGAATTTCAGGAAGATCACCACCTATTGCTTCTTGATCCTCTTCATCCTCTATATCATCTCCTTCTCATTATCAATATCATCATCATTTATTTCTTCATCATCTTTCTCAACACCTTCTAAATCATCAATTTGCACAACTTGTTCACTAGGCTTGTGCATCCCATAGACATTCTTCCATGACATAATCTTAGACTTAACAACTACTTCAATGTCTTTTAATAGGTCAGGAATGCACTCAATCTAGGGGTCAACTTTTTTTTCTTCTCCTTCAATGATTCCTTTACTTCCTTACCAGATAGACTTGGCATAATTTGTCTAAGAGTTTGTTCTTTGATGTCCTTGGAAACTTTTAATGCATCCTCCCAATGATGGGTTATTGTCTTTACTAGGATATCAAGAACTTTCTTTGTCAGTTCCTCTAGGGAGTACTTCCATTTTTCCATTTTAGCCGCTAGGGCTTCCTTAATAATTTTTTGATTCTCCTTGTTCCTTGTATCATACTTAAGAAATTTGAATGCTCCCATGCCCACTCTACTTTTTAGTCTAGATAGCCTTTCTTTGAAGGTAGGGGTAGATCTCTTAAAGACTATTTCCTCTTCTTCTTCTTCACCCAATTTTAGTTTCTTCCTATACTTAGTAGGTCTCTAAGTGAATAGATCAAGGGAGGAATTTGAAGGTTTGGCTATGATTACCTTTCCTTTCTTCTTAGGTGGATCCTCCTCGTCAAGTTCTTCTTCCTCTGCATTTTTCTTTCTCTTCTTCCTCCTCTTCCTCAATATCATCTCCTTTACCTTCCGTTATAAGCAGAAGAGGAGAGTTGGATCTCTTCGCTTCTTTGAGAGCTTTCTTAACTTGTTTTCTTCCTAGAGTTGGATCTATTGGCTTCTTTGAGAGTTTTCTTAACTTTTTTTCTTCCTCTCTTCATGGTTTGAGGAAGTTTGATAAACAAAATTGATGTATCCTCCTTCCACAACATATTTCCTTTGGAAGGAAAGAACTTTTACACATAAAGAAATAAACAAGTCAACAAAGATGTGAACTTACATGGATTGTTCTTTGATGACCAAATTCTCTCAATTTTTTTGCTAAGTTTATTGAGATGTAACTTGGCAAGGTCAAAAGATAAGTTATTCTTCACAAATTTAAAAGCTAGGTCAGCAACTTCACATAGAACATTGTTCAACCAACTTGAGCTATAGATCTTGTGGGCTATAACATGGATACAAAAATTTATCTCCATGTTAGTCACACCATTCAACTTCATACCTCTATCATCTCATTTGAAAAGAGTCCTCTTTGTCAATTCAACTTGACCAAGGGTTTTTGTGGTCTTTTCCTTGTTCAAAATTGGCAATCCTATAATTCTATGTATCATCTTCTTAGTAATCTGAATAGGTTGGTCCAGCAAAAAATACATTTTGTGGACTTGTCTCAAGATAAACCTAATCTATTTCCCTTGGAAATATCTTAGCATGTGCAGGGTATGTGCTAAACCTTTTGTTTCCAAATGCTTGTGATTGGGTTTCAAGCTCTCATCCACACATAACTCATTGAACACCTAGTTCATTTCTAGGGTTCCCAACTCTTGAATTTTATAGTGGTAAAATGACCAAATATCATGAACTAAAAATAACTTAGGAGGAATCTATGATTATGCTCTAGCTAGGTCAAGTTCTTTAGAAATCACTAGACTAAGTTTAAATGTCAGGGCTTTACAATCGACTCCTCGAGCTAACATCTCTATGCCTTTCTTCACCTTGTTGCTAGAGGATGCCATAATGCTTAGTAAAACATCAAATGCTAGAAAGAACTTTGATGAAATTTCTCTAAATTTCTCAGGGGCTCCAGAATAATCTTTACTGTATTTTCTCTAAAAATTGTGGTGAAACAATAACCTTTGATTTACCTCTTTAACGAAATTTAGTCTTAAAATTGTCATTAATGCTCGTATAATAGTTTACTCAGTGATAGGTTGTCCTCCACTTGATTAAGTTTCCATTGCTCAAAAAATAACTTCAACTCGGCAAAATTTTCTAAAGTCGGTGAGGTCTTCAACTTGGTAGAGTCTTCAACTCGATAGAGTCTCTAACTTGACATCTGCATCCAAACTTAGTTAGGACATGCAACCCAACCACAATTAGTAAGGTCTTCTGAATTCATCTTAACTGAATAATCCTTGTGCATCTAAAATTCTAATATAGATCTTCCACATGCTAACTGTGACTGACATGTGATGTGTCTTTTTGAATCACAATTCTAGTAATCTCCATGGGTAACTAGTTTGAAATGGTTGAATCACCCAACTCATTAATTTTGGTGTCAACACTTTCATTACAATGATTTGCATCCTTAGGAGATTTTCTTACCAATGCCTTATTTGACTTCTGATATTGTCATCTTTATCTTTCTTTTCATCTTCAATTCTTCCTCTATTCATATAGTTCTTGGTAAGATGTCCAAGTTTTGTACATACAAAACATCTCTTTGTGGTGTCTCTCTTCCTTGTGTGATGTTTTATGCAAATTTCTCCAATGTGCCCAAACTCACCATGGTAGTGACATCTACACTATGTATTGTAATCCCCACCAAATATAGCTTTAACAATTTGTTCTATTGAGTTCCATTTCTCGGTCTTGCATTCTAAAGATTTTTGCCCCTGTTTGTTGCAATTAAAACAATTTCCTTCAAACTTAGGTTTCTTTGTGCATTCACTTGCTCTGTGTCCTAGTTTGTTACAACTATAAGATTTTCCACTAGACTTTGATTTACTATTTCTCCAGAACTTTTTTCATGTATGTCTTATCTTCCCACAATGATTACAAGTAGGATTTTTGTTCTTTTGAACTTCTTGTTGAGATGATTCACCTTCTTCTATGTATCCTAATCCTTCTTTACCTTTGTGTTTAATAAGAGTTTTCTTATCTAGTTGATTCATGGTTTCTTCATATTTCATTATCCTCTCATTGGTTAGCTTCTCTATGCTAAGATCATTTTGTAATCTTTCATTCTCTATCCTCAAGTTGATAAGCTCTTGATTTACATCATTGATTTGATCAATTAGATCTTCTTGATAAAGAGATAGTTGATGAATTTCACTATCCTTTTCTTCTATCTTTTTAGTTAGCAATAATTTCTCTTCTTTGGATTATTCCTTTTTCTCCATGACTTCACACATTTTGACTGATTAAATTTCTTGTTCTCTTTTCAACTTTCTAATTTCTTCATGAAGAGTAAGATTATTTTCAAGTAGATCTTTGATTTTTGCATCAATTTATCTAAACTTCTTTCTTGACAAATATCTTCAATGTAGATTTTCATTCATCTGTGTTGCAAGATCTTTTCTTCTTTCCAGGGATTGAGAGAGTTGCTCCTTCATTTTCTTGAATTTCTCCATGGCCAATTATAAATTTAAGTTTTCATTTGCAATGGCTTTCTCTAGTCTATGTACTTCCATTGTCTCTAATCTTTTCTCAAGCTACTAAACTTCTAATGTGAGAACCAAATCTCTAATACCAATTGTTGGAAATGTAGTATAGACTAGGTGATTGAGAGTGGGGGTGGAGGGTGTGAATCAAGAATAAATAAAACTTATACTTTAATTCACCAATTAAACATTCACCATATAATTTGATTAGATTGCATGCATGAAATACTAAAAGTAATAAAAAATTCACAACACTTGACACAATATTTGGTAACCTAGAAACCTTCCAAAATAGAAAGTAAAATTGGAGTGAGGATGATATCCATAAACTTTATTACTATAGTATAAAGTTAGCCTGTTAATGCTTACAATTGATCACTTCTAATGATCTTCCCTATTAGGAGCAATAGGGACTGCTAGGTCCACCTTGTGAAAGGATTTACAACATACAATGAAGTATGCACTCTATTAGGATATTTGGAATGAGACTATTAAGTCCACCTTGTTAGAGGATTTGACTAACACACCTATCAAGATGAATCAGTGATTGATCTATGATCTACAACTTGATTTTCTGAATGAGATTCATTTGAATAACAATGATCACCTTATTGTGATAAATCTCTTCATTTCCTTATACTACTTGTAGCCTTCTTAATTCATGTGTATCTACTTCTTCTACTTATTAACATACATGTTTGGATATGATACAATCTATTACATATATACCAATCCAATTCATTACATTTTAGAGTTGGCTACAATACCAAATTCAAAAATCTTCACAGAGTTGGCTCACTACTATAACTCGAGTTCTGATGACTACTTGAGTGATCTTTTGACACTTAGCAACACTTGTCAACACTCAGAAAACTCTAGCACTTGGTTGATGTAGATGCTTGGTCCATACTGATCACTTGGAGTAAAAGAAACTTGGTCAGCACTAGATGACTTGATGAATATTGAAGAACTCGATAGACACATGAAATGCTTGGTTGACATTGTATGTCTCAATTAACACTACCTTTTTTCACTTTGTTAGCACACTATAGCTTGATAGAAACTAAATACTTGGTAGATAGCACAGAGCTTAGTTAACACTAAATCTTCATCTCTTATACTAAAGAACTTGGTAGCAAGTGATTTGCTTAGCTTACACTACATTTTGACTCAAATGCTTAGTATACACTATGAAGCTCAAGAGACTCTTATTTCTACATGTGGAGCTTAGTCACAATGTAAGCAACTGAATAAGTGTTAATTCACTAAAAGACAAAAGATTTGATATTGATGTCAATATCTTGGAATCTAGATACCTTTCTAGCTGAGTTTGTATTCTATGTTCTGCATTCATGAGCTTGATGTCCTGCTTTCTTGCATTTAGAATAATTACCACTTCACTTAGGTTTTGAAATTTTCTTTCCATTTTTGCTTCTAGAAATGTTTGATGCATGCCCAATCTTTCCACAATAATGGCATGTAGGTTTTCCTTTATCATTCCTCTGTTCTCCACTTTTGGATGATTCTCCTTCTTAAATAGTTGAAGATTTCTTGTATCCAAGTCCTAATTTTTCTTTTTTTCTTGGTGACTTTATCATGTCATCAAAATGTTTGACTTCTTCATTTGGTTTATTCAACCTTTCCATGAGCTCCTTTTCATGCCTTAACTCATTCTTCAGTTTCTCATTTTGTATCTTTAGATTTGTGATCTTCGAATATTTATTGTTTGCTTCTTGATTTTCAATTACTATTTGGTCACCTAGTACATTTTGACTCATTTTTTGATGAAAATTGGTCAAATTTTCAACCCATGTTGGTCAAATTTTTGACCAATTGATTTGTCATTATTTTTGTCATTTAAATTTTGACCAACTCTTGTATATGCCAAAATTTCTACCAAGCATTTGGTCAAAAATGGCTTCTATTGTTGTTAGGAGCATTGGTCAAAATTTTGACCAAGTTTGGTCAAAATTTTCATCAAATATTGGTCAAAATTTTGACCAATGATGTCCCTTGATCAACTAGCATGCCAAACCAAAAACTAAAGAATTGGTCAAAATTGCCACCAAAGTTTCTTCAAAATTTCAACTAATGGTGGTCCTTGATCGACCAACATGCCAAACCCATGACCAATGCATTGGTCAAAATTTTGATAAATCTTTGGTGGAAATTTTGACCAAGATTGGTCAAAATTTTGACTGACATGATTTGTTTAAAAAAAAATTATTGGAAGATAAATATCCAAAGTAATCACTGACAATAGCTTGGTTAGTGATTGATTTGGATATTTATCTTCAAGTCTTTGGTGGGTCTACCACCACCTTTAGATGAGATTTTACATACCTATATTGATGGCACTAAAAGAGACTATAGATGAATGGGGTTCTTTGATATGGTCTACATAAACAAGTCCAAATGTGATTGTACCGTGATCATTTCCCTCTCTTACCCTTGCAAATCAAGCCACTTCAACTAGGAAATATAATCCTCAATATTAGCACACCCATGATAGACAAAAGACTCCTCAATTGCCTTGGAAATAATCTCCTCCAAGACCCCCAACTCCTCTCCAAAATACTTCTCATTAATGACAATAGACATGAGCATCTTGAAGTTCAAGAAGGAGAAGAACCTCTTCATTTTAATACTATTTTTTGGTTGAGCCTACTCAAACAGAGAAGTGACTCCTTTGTAAAGTTGTTCGGATCTCTTGGGAGAAAAAGACTAGATTCTCTTGGGAGAGAGAATCTCAAGAACACAAATCCTTTGAGAAACTCTCTAGAAGGGGCCATATGTAGCCCAAGAAACCATTGAATAATTGTACCCCAAATGCTTCCCTTGTGAAATTTGAGGCTTAAATCCCAAATCCTTGTCATTCACTATGAAACACTCTCTCACTAATGTTGTAGAGCTTATTATCAAAATAGGGTGGCTACCAAATTTGAAATAAATAAATGGTTCATAGTGTTTAGCAAGAGAAGCTAAGATCTATTAATCTTAGGTTGGTTTTGACATATGAGTGACAATACACTTAAGTCATTTTCTTAGTTCATGCCGAACAGGTAGTGTATGCTGAGCATAAGATGTTTGATAGTGAATTTCAAGCTAGATATATAGTATATTTCAAGTAACTAGTAAGTTTCAAGACACTCAAGTGTCAAGTAGCTAGTAGATGTTTAGTCACTTAGATGTCGAGTGATCAATGGATTTCAATTCATTTAAAGGTTGAGTTATAACATTGAAGAGACAGTGGACGTTGAGCATTAGACACTTCAAGTGCTGAGTAAATAGTTTTGGACATAGTTATTTGTAATGGCACAAAGTACTATGTAAACCATTTTTTAGCCAACATAAGGATTGTTTTGTGATTATATATGATAAGAATGAATCTATATTGAGAATCCCAATGTAGTCATGTAGCTAGTTAGTTGAAGTGATGTTTTAAGAAGCAAAATGGATTAATCACAATCATTAATTCATACCTAACACTAAGTCACCTAGGTCTTCTTAAGGAGGAAAAACCATAACAAAATTATGAATAGAAGAGAGAAGTTCTCATGCACAAAAAAAGTATTTATGGTGGCTAAGAACTTGTGAATTGACATACATTGCAGAATCAATTAAAGCAGAATAGAGGAAAAGTGCTAGATGATAGAAGTGATACATATGATCAAAGAGGATCAAATACACATTAGAAAAGAGGTGATATGTTATCTAATAGTAGAGTGCTAACCAAAGGATCATTTTCAATATATTCTAGCAAGTGATTCAATTAAATCTCTTAATAGAGTAGTTCTAACAAGCTGATGTAAATTCTTTAATAGGGTCTTACTTCATTATAATTTAAAGTCCTTTAATTAGCCACACTTCTAATAGGTTTTTGAAATCCTTTAATAGGGTAAGATCTAACAATTGTGTAAGCCTTTAATGAGGAAAACCTTTCATAGGGTAGATCATAGTTTATGATCAAGCATTGTAGCCTTCATTGGATACACTATATTACTACGGTAGTGTAGAATTGTGGGTGTCATTCCCACCCCTATTTTACCTTCTCATTAGAGGGTTTCTGGATAACCAAATATCTTGTGTCATAAATGTGTTGAATATTATTTTATTTCATACTATGGATTAATATGTTTAGCTAGCTATTTCAATTTACATGAAAATTGTGAGATGGATGTGTGGTGAATGAATTTATGGTTAAAGTCTGGATGGACTGATTCACAAACCCCTCCCCCCCCACTCTCAGAGTTTACTTTCCCTATTGTATTTCCAACAAGATGTGGGGAATTGGCCTTTAACTTTCAAGAAGAATATGAAAGTGCCCAATAAGAGGAAGATGGTTCTTTTTATTATAACTTGAAAGGCTTCTCAATAGAAAAATATCAACATAAATTTTAGCAACTCCTTCCACAATAAGACGCCATGTCATTGTTAGCTCCATCTCAAATCTCTAATTTTCTTTGTGAATTCTATTGAAAGTACATTGGGTTACAACACTTATATAATCACAGCAATAAAAGTTATGCCTTGGGAATTTTCATACATTTAAGCATCTTTAGTATTGGAAGATAACTGAACAAATTTCATATTTTGAATTTAATTCATCTATCATCCTCTATATCTTTAGAAATTGAGATTCTCATATCATACAACTTAGTTTACACAATATACTATAACATCATATTAATGCTTATAACAAGTGAAAATTTTTAGACCAAGTCACAATTAGAGATAATAATGAAATATTTATTCTTGCAATGACCTAGTCCACAATCAAGTCTATGTAATTATCTTTATAAAAGTATCATATAGACTAAAAAAGAAGTCCAAATCTCATCTTCCATTGGTTTTATGGTATATGAAAACTTTTTCTAATAACCAAGTAAATGTAGCTATCTGAAACTAAGATACTAAAAATGATTGCTAACTTAAGGTGGTTCTTTAGCATAGCTACAACCATACATCAAAAATAAGTTATGTAGAAAAAATTATTTTTCAAACTTCTTTTTTACAAAGAATGAAAAAAGACAACCATTGTAGTACATACCTTTTCTCACTAACTTCCAATTGCTCCTTCCTTTGGCTCCCACCTAGTAGCTCCACAACCTATGAAGTAGTGCACATATCATCAAGTTTAGCTCAATCCCAAAGAATTACATCATGGTTAATGTGCATTTTATTTCTTACATCTAGGGTCACTGCCTAAACATATCAAAAGATGAGGAACCTACCTTTGGTACAAGTACATCCATGGAAAAATCAGTCCTATCATCCTTATTGAGTCACATGTAAAATGCCTTGAACATTTTTGTATAGTTGTATAGAATAATTGGCTTTTTAAATATCACCTCACTTAAATATCTGCATCATTTGGGTACTAAAAATATCCTACATTTTCCCAAAAGCTGGATCCAACACTCTCATGAAAGTGGATAGTGCATGTCTGATAATTTGGTTTGTCAATGATTCTAGCATATTCGAGCAAAACATATGGGAATCTTATGCTTTGCATACCTTTCAAGCTCTAATGCTAGATCAATGCCCCGTTCTACATTGCTCTCAAATTTCTTATCTCTGACCTACTTATTTTCAAATAGATACAAAATCTCAAGTCCTTATTGTCTTTAAAGTTTGATAATTCAAGAAATGTAAATGATAATATATACCTATAACTACTTGCAAAATAAGTATAACCTTCTCTAATAGTTGAACAACCTCTAAGTAGGTAATACCTTCAAATGGAGTAGAAACTAATTTGTAAAGATGATCTATGGCAGTTTGGCCAATTCTTTGGTTTGTGAATTTCATATCATCAAAGAAATTATCAAGCAACCACTGACAAAGGAAGTTTGCATAATCGTTTGCACAATTCATGTCATCCTACAAATGAGATTACAAAACATTCTATAGTCAAACCAACCATACAATATTTGTAAGATTTTATCAATCTTCCTCATCCCAATATCATTTAAGATTTGTACTAGTTATTTAAATCAAATTAAAAGATCTCAATTTGTTCATTGTATTTTTTTCTCAGGGCATCAACTATGAGAATCCAATTTACTATAAATCACATTAGATAACATATGAATATGAGTAGAATAAACTATTGACATGCTCCCCCATCCATGCATCTATAAATAAAATTAATGAAAAAGAATACTACTAGCATAGACATACTCAATACATATATCTATAAATTCTGAACATATATAATATGAAAAAGACAACATTCATTAACTTGCATTCAAATCTATCTTCTTCCAATGTGGGTGAGTGTCCCCTCAAGAAGATCACTTTTCTAACAAGCTCAAGGAATTAAATAAGGATTGGACTAACTTTTATTAGTATTATCTCCCTTCATAATTGTTTATTTTCTCTTTACAATACTCCCCACATATTCCAGTCACTCTTGACTCTCGTAGACAAACAGATCATTGTAAGAGAGTTATTGACACATAATGATAACACTCACCAACACAAAATTCTTTGATTTGATCCCCATATATGTTGCACACAGCTACTACTTTTTGTGTCATACTATCATAAATTTGGGATTTCAAGTTAGACTTAATTGAATAAATGTTGAAGGTATAAATTTTGAAACAATAGGTCATGCAGAAGAAATTAAAAGAAGAAGGCATAACATACTAACTTTGTATATGTTGGTTCACTCCTTACTGTAATAGTATTAGGTGTTACACATGAGACTCAACATTATATGTATGAACAAAGCTTAATTGAATTTTGATTCTCTCTTTACCTATGTGTGATGTTTTTGACAGAGTACATGCATAGTGACAAAGCGACTGAAAAGGAAGATGTGTATATAGATTTGGATTTCTTCTCCTTGAACTTTTGAGTGGGAAGCGAACAATAGATTTGGTATTCATAGAGAAAGGGATAAACGTTGTTGGAAAATGTGTGTATCAAAAATTTGAAACATAGAGATAAAAATACATGATGTAGGTAATGGCAACAATATCTTGGCAACAAGGGCCATTGTCAATAAATTTAAATAAATAGATTACCTCTAAGATAAGACTCCAATAAGTGAGATTTCCCCTTTGTCCCCAAAATTCAATTATTGAAGGACACCTCTTAGCATCTTAGAGCATTCTTTAGCTTTGCATTACTAATCAGAGTCATATGGAAAGAGACTTCAATAAAGAAATATCACAATAGAAACTTCAAGACTACAGACTTTCCATGAGTGTCAAAAACTTAATATAATAGTATCATTTGTTTATATCACAAGGTAATCAACATATAGAAAATTAGAATCATAAATTAATCATTCAATGGCAACTAGAAAATGAATAATTTATAAAATAACCAACAAATAGGGATACTTCATATTATGATCATTAGCACATTTCCCTCAAAATGGTATTGGATGGTATATATGACATAACAATGCTCAAAACTACCACTAATTTAGAATCAATCAAATTTGTAAAAAACTCTAACCACACAAAAAGATTCAGAAATCATGGAGTCAGGATGTCATCTAGGACTGAGACATCAAAAAATAAGCATAATGATGTCATATGATAGTTAAATCTAAACCCCAAGAAATTATTAAATGAAAATAGGGGACCTCATTGAATGATTTTCAATGAAATCTAAAACATCACAAAAGACTAGAATTAGGATCATTCACATAAAAGCTACCAAGGAACATGAGGACTTTATATTGCAAGCATTAAACTAAAGAAAATGACTTAAGAAAAATAATGATAAATAGGAATAATACTAAATAGCACATAACACATCTGTGTAAAGCCTTTTCTACACAAAAAAAATCTAGTGTCAGTGGTGTCCCTAGGACTATAAAAAATTAAATATAACATTATCATATAATAAGCGGAAATTCTAAATCTCCATGCAAGTTTAGAATCAGCAAATGCCACTACAACATAATGGGTTTATGGATTCCCTTGATCTATTAGAAGTTAAGTACGATATTGTTTTATATTAATGGGATCTTTAACTTTGATACCTCTATTGAGTTGGATATTGAGTAAGTGATGAGAGGATACACTCAAAAATCACTAGCTTGTAGCAATAAAACAATACTTAAAATGATCACAAAAGAGAAGTGAAATTAAAAGGCCATTGTAAATTTATTTGGAAAAAAATACGCTCTAAAAGTACAAGAGTTTCTATTCTAATCAAACCATTTCATATTTATCTATTCCTTATCATTACTAATTTACTATTCTACTCAAACTATTTCATATCAGTTTCATACTATTGTAAATTTAAATGTATGGCACATTTTCTTTAGAAAACTCTATAAAGATAATCGCTAGCTATGTAATAATTACAAAATTATACAACAAAAAACATTGAACTCTACACCCCTTTTGCAAAGAAAAAAATACTTACCAAGAATATTATTGTTTAGATTAATGGCTTGCATCATGTTTCCCTTCTCTTGCTGAACAAATTATTATTATGTCTATGTGTAAGAATTTTCCTAAGGGAAAAATTCACCCAGGAACTAAGAACTCAAACATAAGTACAACTGTAGACCAAAAATGGATATGATCAATTAATCAGAGTATGTCTAAATACATTGCTCTATTCAAAATGTGATATTCAACACACTAGGAGTACCTATATATAAAATCCTCTCAGGAAGCTTCTAGAATGCATAGAAGTTAGCATCATAATGTGTCATACAACCAAGCACATGTCCACTAGATATGGGTTATCCTCCATTAAGCACAGAAGTAAGTGTAGTGATGAGAGGATAACCCTACAAGGGTGTGACATGCAAAATAGTGTTGTAGACACCATGTGCTTAAATAGAGTTGTGTACTCTTATGTTGTCAACATGACAACTCACAAAGGTGCGCAAACTCCTAAGTGTCTCACAAATAAAAATAATTTAAATAATGCAAACTAATTAAATAATCCATAAACCTAAGTAAACTTAAGTAAGTGTAATAAGTAAATACTTATTTACATCAACACCCCCCCCCCCCTTAAGTGCAACTTAGGGGAATGCCCTTAAGCTTACGAAACTAGGATAAAGATGCAAATGGGTCCTAGCTACTAGGCCATGTTAGGCACCCATGTACATAATGAAGATGCAAATCTCCCATAAAGCGGGGAAAGAGGGAAAACCTCATGGGAAAAACCCTCCCCCAAAAAGAGAGATAAAAGGGATGCATGGATGGATGGAGTAATCAAGACCCCCCCATTATGACATACATCCATGTATATACATAAGAGAAGGAGAAGGACAAAACCTCTTAAGAGGAAAAAGTCCCCCCCAAATAAGAGAAGAAGGAGACAAGGTAGTCCACCCCCCTTAAAAGTAGTGTGTCAATCAATGAGAAATGCTCTAATGTAGAAGCTGATCCATGACCATAGGATGATGTTCCACCCCTTTGGAAGAAAAAAGAGCAAGGGTAACTATGAGATGTTTCCCCTAGATGGAGAAGGAATCTCTATGATGACTGGTATCTCTGAAACCTGTTCAAAAGTCCTTTTATCGATACTAATGATGGCTTCCTCCAAAACTACTGAAGAGAAGAGCATATCGAACAAGGAAGGAGGTAGAACCTATCTCAAGAAACCAACAATCTTCTCAATTGATGAAGAGACCTCCTGTAGATGTTGTAAAGAAGAATCCATGATCACGCCAATCTAGAAGGATTGATCATGTAGAGAATGTGCAATAACTATAGAAAAATCATCCTCAGCAAAGAGAAGTGAGAAATCATCATAAAAGTCTCCCATGTCTACTGTGTGTGACTCCAAGAATAGAATGGAAATGTCTGGCAAGAAATCATCACCTGGAAGACCATGAGTACCTTGCAGTGTTGAAGTACATGAATCTATCACTGTAGCAAAGGATGAAGTATCCACCTCAAATATAAGATGAATGTCATCAAGAATGTCTCCCACATCTTCAATGTGAGACTCCATGAATAGCTATGCAATGTCTGAAAGGAAGTCTTCCCATGAAGGTAGTGTAGGAAGACATAAAGTATCCTGTTGTACTGGATCTGAAGCATCTGTGGCTGAAATAGGATTAGTAGGAGCAACAAGAGCGAGAAGTGTGATCTCATTTGAGGTTGAAGAAACCATAACTGGAGTGACTGGATGTAGAAAGTCCACTGGAGATGGAGGATCACATGAATCTCCATATGCTTCCCAAATAGACCACCAAATATCACAAGGAAAACGTGCCAATCTAAGAGGACCAGAAGATTACCTACTCATACTTTTACGTAAAAATTGATTCAGCTTGATAATATATGTCCAATCAAAATGTGGTGGCATTGAATAGAGATAAGGAAACAATGCTGGATGTTATCTTAGATGGTCAATTATCAAAGTCCTCAATTTGTAATAGTTCCTTGTTATCAACTATGGTCTAATACCAAACTGACAAATCTGACAAGACTCCATGAGATCAATCAATGAACCCCCAAAAAAATCAAAGAACCCCCTCTAATGAATGATTTGAGCACTTGATAGTCACTTGCCAATTTAGGGCCTATTTTTGAAAGTAGTATTTCTATCTACAAAACCTATAATGTGATTGCAGATCTAGAAAGTAGACAAAAATATATGCACTTTCAAAAAAAATGGAACCTGATTTGGAGTCTGGATGAGCCCATACCAAGCATTTTAAGTGGCAAAATTTGAGATTTTGGAGTTGCAAAAAAA
This sequence comes from Cupressus sempervirens, assembly GCA_028749045.1. NCBI lineage: Eukaryota > Viridiplantae > Streptophyta > Pinopsida > Cupressales > Cupressaceae > Cupressus > Cupressus sempervirens. Next base: position 630,093,378 of record CM053791.1, on the reverse strand, counting down.
TTCAGAAACAAAGATCTCAAACCATCTGCACCAATGTGTAGGTCACAAAATCCTACCCCAAAACAAAAAATATTGCTCGCAAAAAGGATTCTGTATGAGGAAGATATAGATGTTTGAAAATCGCTACTACTATTATTTTTTTTTAATTTTTGTCGCTCCTCCAAAAAAAAAATGGCTCTAGATTTTGCCTTAGATGTCTGATTTGGATGAAACAAAATCTAATCTGGGGGTTTTTGGACCTTCTGAATGTGATGCAAATATCAAATTTGCACCAACAAGCTTTAATCTTCACCTGCAAAAAATCTCTCCTATGGCCCTATGGCCAAGAATTTCTGGAAAATGATGCAGATCCAAAAAAAAAATAGCAGAGATGTAGATGAAAAAAAATGTAGATCTGAAAATTAAATGTACAGATCTGAAATGATCATACCAATTTTGCAACTCAGTCTTTCAGGTGCTGGTTGGCAAAAAAAAATTTCCTCACAATCGACTTTGGCCTAGGGTAGGCAACTTTGTAGCCGATTTTCACCGATTCAACATTCTGGATGCAATGGTGAGGTCAGATCTGGTTGGACATTCTCAATTTTTGCGATACTCCAGATTCGGGCTGCGATGATGAAGCAAGATGATCTCGAATAGCTATGTGATGAGAAAATCTCCAAGTTACTCTGATACCATGTAAGAATTTTCCTAAGGGAAAAATCACCCAAGAACTAAGAACTCAAACACAAGCACAACTGTAGACCAAAAATGGATATGATCAATTAATCATAATATGTCCGAATACATTGCTCTGTTCAAAATGTGATATTCAACACACTAGAAGTGTCTGTATATAAAGGCCTCTCAGGAAGCTTCTAGAATGCATAGAAGTTAGCAACATGATATGTCATACAACCAAGCACATGTCCACCAGATATGGGTTATCCTCCATTAAGTACAGAAGTAAGTGTGGCAATGAGAGGATAAGCCTACAAGGGTGTGACATGCAAAACAGTGTTGTAGACACCATGTGCTTAAATAGAGTTGTGTACTCCTATGTTGTCAACATGACAACTCACAAAGCTGCACAAACTCTTAAGTGTCTCACAAATAAAAATAATAAAATAATGCAAAATAATTAAATAATGCATAAACCTAAGTAGAATTAAGTAAGTGTAATAAGTAAATACTTATTTACACCAACACTATGAGAACTATAAATATAATTAGCAACACAAAATCTTGAAAGAATATCTTTTGCACTACACCACTATTGTTCATCCATGTGATATGTAGATCCAATACTATCTCTGCAACACCTTCCTAGTGAATGTGTACATCAAATGGATATTATTAATTCATATATTCAATATTTAGAAATATATATAAAAGTTATTATATGCTCACTAGAAATTATAGATCAACATCTTTTGAGCTCATAGAAGAATCTACAAATCTATAGCCTTAAATCCCTAGCTACTACTTCCCCTAAAATAAATGGAAAATCCCAAATGTGTTTTAAAGAATAATTAAATCAAAATAAAAGAGAGAATGTAAAATACAATATTGATTTTCATAAATTTGTATTGATACTCAATAGATGATTCTGCAACTTACATTGATGTATTGCATTTGTAGATGTCTAAAGCCAAGTATACCTATTAGCAAAAATGGTGAGCATTAAAGAAAGTTGGTATACATATGAATTAAATAATATAAATGTAGTTAACAAAAAATTACAAAAAAGTACTTGATCAAGGTTGATTATTGTTGTAGTTCTTAATAGGGGAGAAGTAGCATGATCTAGATAAGCAAAAAGATTAAGCACTACAACTTTCTTTACAAGGCTTTCAAGATCATTGTTTGTGAATCCAACAAATCTTGTCATGGTTCCTTGTATTATTGAGCTACAAAATTTAGCTAGTTATATGAAATTATTTTCTATATATGTATATGTATAAATTTAATTGAAGATGAGTTCAGAGGTTGTTTATTGCAAGGGGATTTGATAGTAGGTAAAATGGTAGTCATGGAAGAAAATATGGATGCAAGGTGCATTCAAAGGTCATCCATATTCAGGACACAATGCAAATGCAAGGGTAAGGTATGCAAGGTTCTTATTTCTAGTGGTTCCATTACTAATATTGTTTTAGATGAAATGCTTGGCAAGTTGAATATAGAAAAGATAACATATAGTACACCTTATAGAGTGTATGGAATGAATAATGATCAATGGATCAATGTCAAAGAACAAGGATATATTTCTTTTAGTATTGGTTCATATTGTAATACTATTCTATGTGATGTTATGCCCTTGAGTGAATGTCATGTAATCTTGGGTAGAGTATGGAAAGTTGATGTTAAGGCCTTGTATGATGGTAGAGAAAATACTTATGTTATTAACAAGAATGGGAAAGAAATTTTTATGAGTTCACTATAGGATGATAAGATGTCATGGGGAATGTCAATGACATGGTTGATGAGAAGAAGAGAGTTCCTAAGGTGTAAGGAACATGAAGACAATGAGAAAGTAAAAGCTTGTTTGAGGAGGATGTGATGGTGGTTTGGAGAAAGCAGCCAATAAGAATAGTGATTCAAAGGTATGTGGTCCATCTATGATGTAGAGCCCTCCATTATCACCTTAAGTAAACTAATTCAACTTGAGGATCCAACAAGAAACTTGGAATCGATTCAAGGAATTAGTCCTACTCAAAGATCAAATGGATTTCTTTGACTTTGTAATTCACTCCCACAACCATGCTCATGAGTTCACTAACACTTTTCTTTGTTCCCATCTCTCCAAGTACCAATTCCCTCCTAGGCCACCTAGTGCACCTAGTGCCTCTACCATACCAAAAATCCAACCAGGCTTTACACCTTGATCCTAACACCTTAGATCATCTCAACATGGTACATTTTCCATGTTACAACTGTTGGAATCATTTAATTAATTGTGTATTGTCTTTGATGTTATAAAAAAATTCATATCATTGCTAGTTAGTGTATGCCAACCTCACTCAAGCATTGAAGACATTTTCTTGTGTCTATTGAGCATTCTAAAGTTTTCCTAGTTCAGAAGATAGTGTCTACCAAGTTCACTCAGGTGACAAAGGAAAGTTTGCAGAAATTGAGTGTTAACCAAGCTCACTCTATTAATGAAGGAAATGCTAGATGGAATGAGTATTAACTAAGATCACTCAGTTACCAAAGGAACTTTGAGAATATGTATTGTTAACTGAGTTCACTTGGTTAGCATAGGAAAATCACTTGAGTTAGTATATATTGAGCAAGGTTGCCTAACGAAGAATTTTCTTGCTTTGGCATATTGAGTTAAATAGTTTTTTTTGTTGGTTCTAGCTAACTAAGAAGATGAATATTAATTATTCTAAGTTGTATTCAAGCTAATTTGACAATGTGTAAGATATAAATATAAGGTCAAGTTGATGAATGAATGTGTGAACAAAATTGAAGATTTGATGATTCTTAAAGGAAGCAAATTAGAAGGATAAGTAGAATATCCTTGTTGACATGCAAAGATAGATTTGATTAGGAAGGATCAAGTATACAAGCTAGAATTGAGATCTGTAATAAAAAATTTAGTTGCATCAGAAATCAGATCATCTCATTGTTACTCTCTAACCATTGTAGCAGTGATCTAAATCTCTTAATAGAGTTTGCTTAATAATTATTTGTAAATCCTCTAACAAGGTGGCATTTCTATTGAATTATCTAAATAACTCTAACAAGGCCACTCCTAATAGGGTGATTAAATCCTCTAATAGGGTCACACCTAACAATGCATTTTGTAACCTTTAACAGGGTTGGCTCCTAATAGGGCTCACTTTAGAAGAGTGAAAATCAATAACTAGTTGCAATTAGTGGTTTTTCCAAACTTGGGTTTCCACATTAAAATCTTGTGTTCATGTTATTTATTTTATGTATTTGAAACTAAGTTCAAGTAACATCAATCATAGATAATCTCTTAAGATTTTCATGTTAAGCATTTTTTGAGCTATTTCAGTGTTTACCGAGTTACATCATATTTTTCTTGTGGGTTTACCGAGTTATAGTAGATTTCTATTTTGATTTGTATTGATATATAAGGGATTTGGGATTTATTTTTGTGTTAACATATTCACCCCTCCCCTCTCAATTACTCCTCTTATATTTCTAACAATTGGTATTAAAGCTTTTGGTGCTTGCAAAGAAGGTTTTTAAGGACCAAAGCTAAAGATCAAGATGTCTTATAGAAGAGAGACTCCCAAGTTAAAATGAGATAAATTTGTAGCATGACAAGGATTTATGAGGTTTGGCAACTATCAGTGATTCAGGTTGTAAATATATTGATAGTGAATACAAAACTCCTACTGGAACATTATCAATCAAAGATATTGCTAAAAAGAAAAATTATAACATCATGATGATTAACATTGCTTCTACTCTTAATTATGTTGAATTTGATAAAGTCAAAATTTGCAATACAAATTATGATATGTGGATCAAACTAAAAGCCATCTATGGAGGAGATGACAATGTTAGAAGAGCTAAAGTTAAAAGTCTCAGAGGATAGTTTGATCAAATGAATATGAGAAATGATGAAAACATTGTAAAATATGTTGAGGGAATTAAAGGAAGTGTGAGCACAATCAAAGCATCTAGAGGAGACATTAATGAAAAAATAGTTGTAAGAAAAGTACTCAAAACCCTTCTTCCTATATATGCAATTAGAGTAGTGTTTATTATTCAAGAAATGAGATGTGATCCAAATAGCAATATACCTTTGGATGCTCTAGTTGGAAGATTGATAGCTTTTGATTTGGATAACTATGATAACTATGTCCCTAGTTCCAAAGGTATTAAATCTACATTTGAAGCCAAGCTTTCACTCAAGAAAAAGAGTAAGAAATCAAAGGCTAATCAATTAGAAAGTGAATAATAAGAAGAGAAAAGTTCAAACAATGATCTTGAAGTTGTTCAAACCCTACTTGAAAGGAAATATTCCAAAGGAAGAGGAAAGTATAAAGGTAAGATTCCTCTAATCTATTTTTCTTGTGAAGAAGTTGGTCACATTGCTACAAGGTGCCCAAATAGAGAAAACAAGGATGAAAAGAAAAGAAATAAGTTCAAAGGCAAGAAGGAATTCAAAAACTACAAGGACTACAAGGACAAAGGTAAGAAATATTATTTTATGGCTAAAGATTCTGATAGCAGTGAAGATGAAATGGTATATATTATTGTAAAAGATGAATCTAATGATGAAAGAGATTAAATGACACTTATCTCTCATGTTAGCAAAAATGATACATGGATTATTGATATTGGGTGCTCACAACATATGATTGGAGACAAAACAAAGTTTGAACACATGGAACATTATGATGGTGGTAGTGTGAGATTTGTGTAATGTCCCCATTTTTGGCTGACCTCGTGTAGTGTGCCATATTTTCCTATCCTCGACTCTCGTAGGCAAATGGTGTGGAGAGAGAGTCAATTCTGCGGATTAGATGGTCATATTTTGCTCTTGAAGAAGTGTTAAGAGGTTATATTTCATTATTATGTGTTATCGGGGCCTACATGTTATAATTTTAAGTTGAGTTGCACTTTTTATTTTATAAAATTACTTTATTATAAAAAGTGCATCATAATGAGGTTTTATAAAGGATGTTTCTAGAAGTTCTAGCAACTTCTTAGAAAAAGTGAATAAATAGAGGGCTGGGCCTCTCATTTGCACATGCTTGGATTTGAGATTTCTTCTACTTCTTCCATTGTGGAGCAATTTGTAGTCTCTTGGGTCTGAAAATACTATTCGATCTTTGGGAACGAATCACTCCCCTAGATTGGCATAACTGAGGTAGTGAAATATCTACTGAAGGGTTGCATAATTGGAGTTGGTATTCAGCCATCTCATTGGAACTTCATTGAGAAATTGTTTGAAGGGTTTATTTTGGTTGGAATAAGGGTTTCAGATTTACCCTAGCATTGGTGAAGCGTTTGGCAGGGGTTTGAAGACAAAATTTGTGCATTTTCAGAATTGTCAAATCAGGGTTTGGAACCACATAATTGCTCATATCTTCTCAACCCCTTGGAGTTATTTTTTATGGTTTGGTAGGGTTACTACCTAACCCTAGGTGCCCATATTCCTTCCATTTGGGGGTCCCAAAACCCCAGCATTATTTTTATATAGGGGTCGTACATGCTGGCCTGGGTACAGCCTTGCCAGTAGAATCAGTAGCAGCAATTTGGGGGTTTGTTTGGGGGCAGTTTGTGGATGATTTAGTGTCTTTGGCAGTGGTTTACATCAGACATCTCCAGCAGCAATACCAGGTGCACATATTGAGGTTTTTGATTGTCAAAGGTGTTGCATACAAATAGTTGAACAGTCAGCATTGTCATTGCATTGTTGGTTATCTCCAGTTATTAGTTGCTGTTGTAAACCAGTCATCTATCATATAATCTGAACTGGGTTATTGTCATGTCATAGCATTGCATTGTCAAGGGTTTGATGTATTAGAAGTGCATAGTTGTGACAGTCCCCTAAATCTGATATTGTAAAATCAGTCATTAATGTAGATGCACAGCTCAATCCATTATAATCAGTTGTAATCAGATTTGCATGCATTGATAGGATTGAATATGAAGGTTTATATGTTGTCATCAATCTATATTCATATGCATATGTATTAGACACCACAGTCCTTATATTCTGAAAGTATCAAATCTGAGAGTTTCCATATTCTGAATATTGTTATTGGTACTGTTATTGTTCATTACATTACATTTCGATATTGGCATTGTACTTTGTGGTTTCGTTGCACAACAATTAGCCCTATTCGCAGCTCTATTCAGTTACATGCCAAGTGTTTGACAAATTGTCTCAGTTCAGTTTGAGGGTTTTAGTGGCCTTAATAGTAAGGGTCATTACAATTTGCAAATAATGAACCTTGTTGCATAAAGGGAAATGGATGTATCTCATTAACCAATGAACTTAGATGTGACAATGCTTATTGGGTTAAAGGACTAAAGCATAATCTACTGAGTGTCGCATAGTTGAATAACATTGGATTCAAGGTAGAATTCATGAATGGGAAGGCCAAACGGTTAGAAGGAAAAGGAAATATGGTTGGATCTGGCAAACAAGAAAAAGGTAATCTATTCTATCTTGATCTTAGTGAAAGTTCGTGTTTAATTGTTGAAGTAGAAGAAGGTTGGTTATGACACAAAATATTATGTCATGTAAGCTTTGATAATCTAGTCAAGATAAGCAAAAGTAGAAGAGTAAGAGGTACCCCTAGCTTCAAGAAAACTCATATGGGTCTATGCAAAAATTGTCAAATTGGTAAGATGGAAAAAACTAGTTTCAAAAGGAAAAACTATCATTCAGAAGAAGTCTTAGAGCTTGTACATATAGACTTATGTGGACCTATTGGAATAGAGAGTTATAGTGGAGATAATTTTTTCATTCTTTTTGTTGATGATTATTCTAGAATGATGACTATAACGTATCTAAAAGAAAAATTTGAAGCTTTTCAAAAAATTAAGTGGTATTTGGCAAGAGTAGAGAAAGAAACTAGAAAGAAGCTAAATTTTTTTAAGATCAAAAAGAGGTGGTGGATTCATTTCCAATGAGTTTAATGAATTCTACATTGTAAAAGGAATTAAAAGACATGTATCAGCCCCTGGTACACCTCAGTAGAATGGTATAGCTGAAAGAAGGAATAGATTCATCATGGATTGTGTAAGAACATTGATGAAAGAAAAGAATGTTGCAATAAAATACTGGAAGGAAGTAATCAGTACTACAGTGCATACCTTGAACAAAGTACACTTGAAGAAAGACTAAAATCAAACTCCTTATGAACTATGGTTTGGCTACAAACCTAATGTAAGTTACTTGAAAGTATTTGGTAGTAAATATTATATCTTGAAAGAATCGAGGAAACATAAATTTGATGTCAAAGGTGATCAAGGCATATTCTTAGGATACTCCTGCAGAAGTAAAGCATACAAATGTTTGAATTTGTCTACTTATAAAATCATAGAAAGTGCACATGTGAGAATTATGAGTTTGCAGAAAAGAGTGAAGAAGAAAGCAATAAAGAACTTGAGGATTATAGAATATTTTTTTTACTATTAACCTAATACTTTTCCAAATCTATTTGGAAGTCAGGAGGCCTCACCTCCCAAGTCCCCAAAATTGCAAAAAGCTACTAAGCTACAATCGGTACAACTTGAGTAACAATCTGAAGGACCTAATTTGTAGTTAGAAGCTACCTTAGTTGTTGTTAGAACAAACATAGTCTAACAAACCTGAGTCACAAATAGTGGGACCCAAGCTTGATACAAAAGATCATGATGAAATTAGTGAAACAAACTCCAAATCTGAAGTACCTATGTTAGCAAGATATGTTAGAATGCATCATGCACCTAATCAAATCATTGGAGACAAGTCATTTCGAACAATGACAAGAAACAAACTAAAAGGTAGATGTTTTGTTGTTGAATTTGAACCTAGAAATGTTAAAGATGCTTTGGATAATGAGAGTTGGATTAAAGTAATGAATGAAGAAATAGAAAAGATAGAGAAGAACAAAACTTGGACTCTTTTTCCAAGACCTAGGGATAAAAATGTAATTGGCACAAAGTGGGTATTCAGAAATAAGCTAAATGAAGATGGAAAAGTTTCCAAAAATAAAGCAATGTTAGTATGTAATGGTTATTCTCAAGAAGAAGGTATTCATTATGGTGAAAATTTTTCTCCTATTGTAATATTAGAAGGTGTTATAACTTTACTAGAATATGTAGCTCATAGAGGATTTAAAGTTTATCAAATGGATGTAAAATCTGAATTCCTGAATTGGATTCTTGATGAAGAAGTCTACATAGAACAAGATGAAGGTTTTGTAGATCCCAACAAAAGATATATGCTCTACATATTACACAAAAAATTATATGGTCTCAAGCAAGCTCCCAGAGCTTGGTATGAAAGACTTCATAACTACTTGATAAAGATTGGTTTTCAAAGAACAAATAATAACAAAAATGATGATTCCAAGTAGGTAGATCAGACCACATATAGATCAATGATTAAAAAATTGTAGTATGTAGTGCATATAAGGCTAGATATTGCATTAGCAGTTGGTATGGTGCCAAGATTCTTAGCAAATCCCAAAGAAAATCACATGATGGAAATCAAAAGAATCATGAGATATCTAAAAGGTACTGAAGGCTATGGTTTATGGTACAAAAAAGGGTTCAATTTGGATTTAAAAGTATTCACATATGCTAATTGGGAAGGTTTTGTTGATGGTATAAAGGGCACCACTGGTGGAGCATTCTTTCTTGATAAAAGACTAGTGTCTTGGAAAAGAAAAAAACAAAATTATATTTATTAGTCCACATCAGAGGTAGAATATGTGGCAACAATAGTTAATTGTTCTAATATTGTTTGATTTAAACAACTATTGGTAGGAATGAAGGTAGAGATCAAGGATCCAGTGGTTATATACTGTGATAACACCAGTGCAATCAATATATCAAAGAATTTAGTGATGCATACCAAAACAAGACACATTACTATAAAATATCATTTTTTAAGAGAATTGGTACAAGATAAAGAGGTAATATTGGAATATGGCAACACAAAAGAAGAAATTGTAGACATATTCACTAAACCATTAGCTAAGGATACATTTCTTCATCTAAGAGGTAAGCTAGGGGTCATTCCCCTATCTGAAGCCCACTAAATGAAGTTTAGTGATGCATCAACTAAAGCATATTGAAGATCAATCAGTTGATGTAGTATTAACAAAGGCACATTGCAAATAAGGTACATTGATATTTATTAAACATTGTCTTTGGCATGAGATGTCAAAGAGGGAGAATTTTTCTGTCATATCTCACATTAATATTATCACTTCAAGAGATGAAAAAGAGGGAGATATCAAAGGCAGAGGTTTGCTAGCAAAGGGAGAAATTGACGACAGAGAGAGTTCACACTAATAGAGGGAGTTCTCATAGATGAGAATTAGAATAAAACAAAGGATATGTTCCTTACTTTATTCTTGCTCTAAAATGTCATTGTATTATGACATGTTGTATTGACATCAATGCCATAGAGGGAGATTATTGGAAATAATTTATTAATTATGTATTATCTTTGATGTTACAAAAAGTGTCATATCATTTCAAGTTAGTGTATGCCAAGCTCACTCAGGCATTGAAGATAGTTTCCTATGTCTACCAAGCATTCCAGAATTTTCCTAGTTTAGAAGGCAGTGTCTATTGAGTTCACGTGCATGACAAAGGAAAGTTTGTAGAAGTTGAGTGTTAACTGAGCTCACTCGGTTAATGAAGGAAATTTTAGATGGAACCAGTGTTAACCGAGGTCAATTGGTTACCAAAGGAGATTTGAGAATATGTAGTGTAAACTGAGTTCACATTGTTAACACAAGAAAATCACTTTGAGTTAGTATCTATTGAGCAAGGTTGGCTAACAAATAGTTTTCTTGATTTGGCATATTGAGTTAAATAGTTTTGTTTGTTGGTTCTATCTAGCTAAGAAGATGAATATTAATTACTCCAAGTTGTATTCAAGCTGACTTGATAGTGTATAAGATATAAATATAATGTCAAGTTCAGAATTGAATGTGTGAACAAAATTGAAGATTGATGATTCTTAGAGGAAGTGAATTAGAAGGATAAGCAAAATATCTTTGTTGAGATGCAAAGATGCATTCAATCAGGAAGGATCAAGTATACGAGCAATAATTAAGATCTATAATCAAAAACTTAGTTGTATCATAAATTAGATCATCTCATTATTACCCTCTAACCATTGTAGCAGTGATCTAAATCTCTTAACAAAGTTGGCTTAGCAGCTATTTGTAAATCCTCTAACAAGGTGGCATTTCTATTGAATTATTTAAAGACCTCTAACAAGGTCACTCCTAATAAGGTTATTAAGTCCTCTAATAAGGTCACACCTAACAGTGTGTTTTGTAACCTTTAACAAGGTTGGCTACTAATAGGGCTCACTTCAGAAGAGTGAAAATCAATAACTAGTTCTAATTGGCAATTTTTCCCAAATTGTGTTTCTACGTTAAAATATTGTGTTCATGTTATTTATTTTATGTGTTTGAAACTAAGTTAAAGTAACATCAATCACAAATAATATCTCAATTTTTTCATGTTAGACATTTGTTGAGCTATTTTAGTGTTTATCGAGTTACAACATTTTTTTTCTTGTGTGTTTACCAAGTTACAACAAAGTTCATTTTTGAATTATATTGACATCTAAGGGATCTGAGATTTATTTTTGTGGTAACCAATTCACCCATCCCCTCTTAATTACTCCTCTTATATTTCCAACAACAACTTCCCATTCACTCCTATCCACTCATCTTCAACCCTTTCTCTTCTATAGCCTTTTTAGGCCTTCCTAGTAGCCCTTCAAACGCTAAAATCAACAATTCTATCCCTAAAGCCCCAAACAATATATCAAGGTTTTACACTTTCAAATACCCTTTTCAGATTTACTATGTTGATATTATTCTTATACTTTCATGACCTAACTAGTCAACACTTCATTTTCCCCCTAACCCTTCAATTAGGGCTAATTAGCCCTTGCCCAAAGAAGCAACTCCATCATCCACTAATCTCTAGGATTCCACAACCAAAAATAGTCTTGAAAAAGGATGAAGGAAACCATTTTTCAATTTATTTTTGTCATACTCACCCATCTACACTCTCATTTAGTAAACTTTCACTATTTCAGCTATAAACCAAGGGTTTTGTATAAATTAGCCTTTCCTGCAACTCTCAACCACAAAACTTGTTCAAAAACCTTACAATGCATCCATATGGTCCATTTAAACTATCACATACACATTTCCTTCATCGAGTATCATCTAGCTAATACTGGTAGCCTTAGCCAGTCACAGTCATACTGACTATACCCTCAACAATGAAAAACATTGATTGTACCCTCAACTAGTCACAGTCACTAGTAAAGAGGTCTTGCCCTATCTTGAAACAAAAAACTATGAATTGCTTTCATAACCAAGTGAAACAAATGCTAGGAAAATGTTCCAATATCAACACCAAGCCAAGATCACATACTATATTACAAAAAAACTTCTCTATTATTCCAACTATACCCATGGGATAGTGAGTTCTAGATTTTCAGAGAATTTAATTTTTCTTATTGATTGAAAGACATTACAACTTCAAATAATTTCATCTCCAATTGACTCTCTTTCGTGGATCTCCTTCCAAGACCCATTAACTCTCCAAATAACTGAGAGTAACCATTCAACTAGCTCTAACTACCTTTCAATTTTCCCTTGAACAGTCTTAACTAATTATTGCTAACATAGTGGTCCACCTCACAATAGGTGTATAATAATCATGCCCAAGGCCATGAATAAGAATAGTGTATTCAATCTAAGGACTATTTTTCTCACCATGAGGTGCATTTAATTTTGTCAACCCAGGGATGTATACTTGAAATGGTCAGCACAGTATGTGCACTAGGTCTCTTAATAAGTCAGTATGCTTATGCTGCAGGAAAGTAAAAAGCAAGAAAAGAACCTACACTAGTGTTGCAAGAAACTAACACACTTAACTCTTTACTGAAATGAATACTAGATATGCAATTAAATACTAATATATATTCCAACTCAGTTCATCTACTATAATTTTTCTTATAGATGTTACAGGAACACTCACAAAGTATGATGCTATAGGAAGGAACTTACAACTTCTACCTACACTACTAAAGATGCTTGAAAACAAATCTACACTATTCTAATCTAATCCACCTCCCAAGTGGGCCCCCTTGGTTGGCTTCTGCTAATCTACTAACATGGAATGTAAACCAAGAGTTATTTCATTATGTTCCAAAAATTCCTTACATAAGAATGATACATAAAATTGTAAAAACAACTCACTGCAAGAGTCAATAGTTTCTTGTCATAAACTTTCTTCTAACCTCTAACACTATTGGTCTGATCCCTATTAATAGAAGATCAACACTTATTCTAAAACAGAAAAGCAAAACAAACTAACTACAAATTTTCCAGAGAAAAAGAAGTAAAAGATAACAGCTCATGGAATGAATAATAAAGTCTGGACAACTGCTTTGACACAATAATAAATGCAGAGAAAATATAGCAATTCTTCATAGCTCCTCCATATCAGCAGTCATGTCCCTTGGTACTATAATGAATTTTTCCACCATGGCTAAACCTTAACGTCTTTTCTCCTTGAATGTTGTTGTCTATCTTCAATGTTTCCCTTTGAATACTTCCAACCATCTTTAGCTTCTTGTGAGGCCTCACCTGATCTGTCATAGTATAAATGAGATAATTGCATTATGACAAATCTAATTCAATATTTTGATAAACTTTTGAGACTATAGGGTTATGTCATTTTAATATCTGCATATTATGACCTAATTGATGTATTTAATGATTCTATTTCATGTTCTAAATTATTGACATTTATTTAATAGAAATTGAATGGTAGAAATGCTTGTAATGTTTAAGTGGAAATTAGAGGTAAGGATATATTGTGTCATGCATTGAGACCTAACCCGCATACCTAGGGATTCAATAGTTGTGGATTCAACATCTTGTCACAATGATAAAAATAGATTATGAAGTTATTCAAAATATTTAATTGACCATGCTATGTTGATAAGAAAATTTTGATGTTATAGTATTCTGAGCATTTTATGTGAAAATTGTTAGAAAAAGTAATTCAATTAGAAAGAATGAAGTATGGAACTCAAATGTTGAATGTGATATGCAAGTTTTCATATTTTAATATTTGGAATGCTATATTTGAAATGATTAAGAAAGGGAAAGTTAATTTGAGATGATGAAATATATGCAACCCTAATGTTGAATGAGATAATGATTTATTTCACATATGTACTTATTGCTTACATGATTTTCTTGGACTACTGATGCTTGAATTTAGTGTATAGGAATTTGACAATGGGTTTAATGGGGAACTAAGGCTCAAACTACTACAACATGACATAGCCAAGGTTGAATTAGTGGAAAAGATTCAAACCTCATTGTAATGTATTTTGCTTCATATACATGAATTGTATGTGTGTGTAGTAGCTTAGTTCATGTATTATTGGAGACAAGTCACTTTTAATGTAATGTGTTGTTTTGTGTGTCACTTGACACTTGTATTGTCTATGTGGAGATGCCATGTCATTCAGAGTTTGATAAGAAGTAACCTAACCTAAACCTAACCCCAATGTAGTACCCAAGTTAGCCTCACATAGAAAAATGTTATGAGGAGTCTCCATCAAGGGAAATTCGAATCCCAACTTCCTACTAACTTTTTAGGGTCAAAAAGGGGTCCTAAGGGGTTATTTTGGTGTAAAATAAGTGCTCTCATGATAGTACTATGGGTTGGGGGTCTAAATCTAACCTTTAGTCGGCTTGGGTGACCTTGGAAACCCTCTAGACATGTCATTTTCTTAGAATTTTGAAATTGAACAGTCACATGTTTTTCTTCCACTTGGTCAAGGTGAAAATTTAGAAAGGGGAAAGGATGTAAGAAAAGGGAGGCTTCTTGTTTGGGCCATTTTTAGCTAAGTGAGAAGTTGGAGTCTTTTTAGAGGGCTTGGGAGTAAACTTGGGGGTTGTCCACCCAGTCTCTAACTTTAGAGACTCTTAGGGTTTGTAAGCTGGGGAGGGAGCTCTTCTTCAACCATTCATTTCCATTTGAAAATAAAGATTTAAGGTTGGTTTTCTTCTTGCCATGTATTATTTTGTTTTCTATAGACTTGCATAATGGTATTACATTCATGGGCTTGTAGGAGTGTGAGTTCATATTGTGAGAAGATTTCATGGCATTGTATTGTGATGTAGCATTCACATAAATGTTTGAATGGTGTTCATACCATGTAGTTAGTGTGACAGCATTTTGCATCTTGTTGTATTGTATTGTGTATTGTGAGTATGAAGTTTGGATTTCCTCTATTTTCTTGTTGGATTGGAATGTGAATGTGATCATGGGTGTGAGGGCTTCACTCACCCTTGTGGGAAGGGAAGAGAAGTCCAGGGTGAATGGGCATAAGTTGGGCTTGCATGATTGAGGACCTTGGAGTATGGGCTCCATTGTATGCCATTTTCATTCATATTTTACCTTGGGGTGATACAGGAAAAATGGTTAAGAAAGGAAGTAAATGACGTATGGTTTGAAGGAAGCTAAAGTTGTTGGTAGTGTGTGGTGGAAGATGTTTATGAAGCCTTGAAAGGGCATTATATTTTGTTGATATATAAAGCCTCGAAAGGGCATTATATTTTTTTTATTTAGCCCCAAAAGGGCATGAAAGTTGTTTTATGGCAGATATGATATGAAATGGAAAAACTCCTTGCAAACACACCTTCACCCTATGTTCAAGGTTCCATTGGTGAACATTTGTGAAATACCCTTTTGGATGGGAATTTTGAAGTTTGGATATGTAATGTATATGTTTCTTGAAAGTGTGTATGTGAATCTTGGTTTGAGCCTTGTTTCCCTAGCATGGGGATAGTCTCTTTGGAGGCCTATGGTTGGGTGGAGAGCACCCATGGTCCTTGTTTCTTTGTTGTGATGTTTCCTTGTAGATTCTATGTTCAATGATTCCATGGGATAAGCGGGATGTTCGTGAAGAGGAACTAGTCATTCATGTATTGTATTGTATGGAGAAATCTCCATCTTATTATTTCCTAATAGCAGTGTAAGAATTTTGAACGTGTAGATTGGGTTGCTTGGTTTAGGGATAAGGATTCTTTTTGTAATGTTTTTAGAGGATGAAATTCTCCTCCATGTTATTGTGATTTGTATTTTAAAATCTACACTTTTCACCTATGTTCTTGTAATTCCATTTTATGTACATCATTGTGAGGTAGAGATCCATGAATAAAATGGTGAAATATAAGTATTTTCATTTTTTCTTTATAACATACATTTAGATATAATGAAACCAAAAGAGTTGTAGTATGATAGTCATCATTGAATTCAATAGAGGCTAATTTTCAAAAGCAATCCAATGGTTTGGCACTCTAAATGAACTTGCAAATATGAAATCACACTCATAGAATAATGAATCAATATAGGAAAATGTATCTCTAATGGTGGTGCAAGTAAAGAAATTTCAATATGCATTAATTTGATGAGAAACTTCATTTTTAGGTCCATTATTGAAAGGGAAGCATTATTCTATAGGTCTCATAATTGACCTTGATCCAAAAGCATTTCATTTGATAAGTTATTGTTTCAAGTCATATTAACAAGATTTATTATTTTAGATGAACCATATTGAAAATGCTAAATTAACATTCTAGTTGAGTAAAGTAGATAAATTAAATAGATTATATAGTATGATCTACCAAGAGAAATTACCCACTGTACATGCACTTTTTCACTCTTTGGAAAATCTATGGGGAGTGAAAATAAATCCACTCCCCAATTACAAACTAATAAAATAATAAAAAAAATTCTTAAGAATCTTCTAGTTAGTTTAATAATGAAATAAAGGGGTCAAAAAATCTAAGTTCTAATTCATAAAGAACCCATGATTAGTTCTTGTTCAAACAAGTCACAATAATTCATAATACCTAAATATTATACCATCTTAAAATATGTACCATTGCCCATGTTGGCAATGGCTATCCAAGCAATTCATTCGACTACTCGGATGCCCGAGTTCACCCAGTCTTGTATTCCTGCTATGCACGTTGTCAGAGGACCCCACCTTGTCAGACAGTGCATGTACCAACCACCAAGTTTCTGATACCGTAATGCTCAAAGCTCTTTCTACACATTTAAAGACCTCAAATGATCGCAGTATGGAAATCATTGACAACATATTGTGATTTGGTGGAGTATTTAGTTTTCTTAAATTATTCTCCTCCAATTCAGCCCTTATTTGGTTTACCTTGAGCTCAAAATGGACGGGAGGCCTTTAATCGAACTGGTAATTTTGAAGCCAGTGAATTCATAATAGGTAGAAGTCTGTTTTTCACTTGCAAGTGACTTAGAATTTGCACATGATTGTAATTAATTAAAATATAAGTTCAATTAGTAAGATGACCTAGAATTTGCAGAGGATATGGATTTATAATTTGAGTGTATATTTGTTCATGGTCACATTGATGCTATGGTTTGTCTATCATCTAGAGGCAATTGTTTATTCTAATCTTCTGGAATGTTTAGTATTGATGTTATATTAAAATAGCATCTAGGGATGTATGAAAGATAGAATCAAGATGACAATTAGGGATCTTATAATATATATTACAAATTTTACTGTACCAAGCTCAAATATTTTACATTTATTTTCTCAATTTAGGAATGTAGAATAACACAACTATAAATGGTGCTCATTGTGTGAGGATGAAAGAAATTAAACATTTTTAAATTAGTTTTGTAAGGTTTAATTTATAAGTTAGTTATGTGAATACAAGGCATGTGAAATTCATTCATGAATATGTGATGTGTTTTATAAGACAATATCTAACATTAAGAAATTATTTATTTATTTGATTTTTAATTAGATAAAAAAACACTTTATTAGGGAAAGGGATGAAAGAGTTGAATTAAATTAAATTAAAAAGAAAATTAAGTTAAGTGAACAATCAAAGACATTTTATTGGAGAAGATGATCATTTATAAGAGTTGAAGAAATCTTGAAAACAACTAATTTAAGTGAACAATGAAAAATATTCTTTTAGACCCTTGATCTACTAGTGACAATCTCATAGAACTAAGAAATGGACGATGAGATCTAGAAGGGAAACCAGGGGAACATTAGAGACATAATTGTAATCATTTGAACTTAAACAACATGGTTTATACTTAAAAAGAAAAACATTGAAATAATTATTTTTTTTGATTATTAAATTAGATTAGATCTATACATTTAATACGATCGATCAAAAAAAAAATTACATTTAATACTTATTATTTTTGTTTTTTACATTCTATTAAATAAAAATATATATAATCATCTTTTTTAAATATAAAATTATTTTTCAATATTCTATTATAATTATTTTACTAGCCAAATTTTATTTGCTAAAGATTAAGAATATATACATAAATAAATTCAAAAAAATCAAGTTGAAAACATAAATTTAAATATTAATTTAAAAATGATTCTAGTAGCTGCTAATAATTATTTTATGGTTATCTTTGCAAGCATGTCGGATAGGAATAAGGCTTTTGAAGGCAGCCCTTATTTCTTTAATTAGGTGTGGCTCTTCATCAAACCTTGGCACATGGGCTTTAACTCTGCGAAGGAAATCCCCTCTCAAGTTCTGGTGCAGGTTTGCTTGCTGAGACTTCCTTTATTATTCTAGAGGGAAGATATTCTCCACTCAATCTCAATGCTTCTGGGAAAACCTATGGGATCAGCTTCACAGACTCAAGATCGTAAGATAATCTCTTTTGCTCGTATTTGTGTAGAAGTTGATTTAAATAATCCATTGCCAGATTCTATGGAGATTTGCATGAGCTCAGTTTCCTAGATTCATCAGTTGGATTACGAGACCTTACCATTTAGATGCAGAATCTACCATGAATATAGGCATCTACTTTGTAGATGTCCCAAGTATAAGAACCCCCCCTTGGCCACTTTAGGACCCCCTTAGGAGGACAAGGTAAAGACTCTAATATTTAATGGGCCTGTTGATAGTGAGGGATTTATGTAGGTTAAATCTTGTAATAAGGGAAAAGGTAAGAAGAGAACCTAGATAGATAGGCAGACTGATGACACCTTTAATAGGTTTGATGCTCTTGGAGATATGGTCCAAGAAGAAGGTATCCTAGTTGAGTTCTCTTCTAAGGCTAAAAGTCAATAGGAGATTCAAGTAGGGGATACACAGAGAGAGGATCAAATTCTATCTATAGGGGACCTTTAGGCTAGGTAGTTGGATATTGATTTGCTCCCTCTTGTTTAGGATATTGGGGATCTTCATGGATCATAGGGTTTGAAGGACCTAGTTTTGGTGGCTTTGAACCCCCTTATGCCTAAGGGGACCTCTAATTCTGTAAAGAGTAACAAGGCTCCTCTTTTTTTAGGCATACAGTAGAAACCCTTCAAAAAGGGGCCTTTAGATAAACCATCAAAAAGTGGCAGGAAGACTGATCAATAGAAAGTGAAGATAATGGGTGAAAATTTGGTTGAGCTTGGGTCTGTGAAACCCATTTATTCTCATTTATCCCACCCCCATAAATGATTGTGTTGTCATGGAATGTAAGGGGGTTGAACAACATCCCCAGACAAAAGGTTGTTCACAAATTAATTGAGTCTCAGTCTCTTGATATGGTCTTTATTTAGGAAACCAAACTTTCATTAGATGGATTGGCTAATTGTGCTACATATATCTGGCCCCAGGGCTTTTGGCAGGGGGTGGGGGCCTTGAATATTTTAGGAGGAGTGGCTTGCTTTTGGGACCCAAGGAAAGTCTCCCCAGTATGGTGGATCTCCAATTGGTCCTCCATGTCTTTGATTGCTACTAGCTTTGAGAATGGAGAAAGGTGCCTTTTATCCAATATTTATGCTCCTACAGACTTTGCAGGTAAATCATAGTTATGGGCTCACATTAGATTCATCTAGTCTCCTAAACCTTTTCTACCATGGATTATGGTGGGAGATTTTAATGTAGTTACTAGCCTAGAGGAAAAAAGAGGTGGGCTAGCTAGGCTAGACCCATCTTCAAATCTACTTAGAGATATGATTGGCACATTGTTTCTCATTGATGTGAAGCCAACCAATGGTGTCTTTACATGGAATAATCATAGATGTGGTGCTGAGGCTATCTCAAAAAGGCTAGACATATTTTTGGTGTCCTACTATTGGATGGACAATAGGTGGATTACCAGTTTTGAAAATCTTGATTGTAGGGGACTAGACCACTAGCCCATTAAGCTTTTCATCGTTCATATAGAGTCACCAAGAATCTCTCTTTCAAATTCTAGCTAATGTGGCTTAGAGACTTGTCTTTACCTGATCTTATGGTGGATTGGTGGTATGATGGGATTCCTAATCATGGTACAGCTATGTATACTTTCAGTAAGAGGCTTCAACATGTGAAGTACAAGCTTAAGAGATGGAATAAGTAGTGTTTTAGGTATCTACATGTTCAGAAGACTGCTACTCAAACCAAGCTCGATAATATCACCCACCAGATTCATGACCATGGGTTGAGCTCTGAGCTTAGTAAAACTGAGTCCTTAGCTCTTAAGGATCTAGAAGAATGGGAGCTTCAAGAGGAGATTTTATGGAAGCAAAAATCTCATATTGATTGGCTTTAGGAGTGGGATAGGAACACTAATTTTTTCCACAACTCTGTTAAGGCACAAATGCATAGAAAATCTCTAACCTCTCTTGTCTTAACTGATGGAACATAGATCTTTTCTGGTGATGATATTTCTAGGGAAGTAGTTAGTTACTTCTCTGATTTCTTTTCTAGGGAGGATCATGTTGCTGGGCCTGAGGAGCAGGACATCCTAGATTGTATCTCTCACCTAGTTTCTACTGAGATGAATGGTGCTCTGTTATGCCCTATCTTGCTTCCAAAATTGGAGAAAGTTGTGTTTAATATCAAGAAAGGTAAGGCCCTAGGTCCAAATGGGTTTTTGATTGAGTTTTTCCAAGAATTCAAGGAGATAATTAAGTATGATCTCCTAGATGTGGTCTAGGAATCATATAGGAATAAAAAAATGTTGAAGTCTTTGAATTCCACCTTCTTGGCTCTCATACCTAAGAAGGAAGGGGCTAATTAGCTGGATCAATTTAGGCCTATAGCATTATGCAGTGTTGTCTATAAGATTATCACCAAATTGATTGCTGAGAGGCTCAAGCCAATCCTTGGTTCTTTGATCTCTGTTAAATAGGGTGGCTTTGTTGATGGAAGAAATTTTTTGGATGGGGTTGTGATAGCTATAGAGGCAGTCCACTCTATGGCTACTTCTAAGGAGAAAGCTATGTTCATTAAGCTGGACATGGCCAAAGCTTATGATCGGGTGAGTTGGCAGTTCTTATAGAAAATTCTTTTGACTTTTGGATTTTCTGAGGAGTGGATCAATTGGGTTCTTAGTTGTGTGACCTTAGCCTCTTTCTCGGTTCTTATTAATGGAGAACCTTCATACTTGTTTGGGGCCTCTCGAGGACTTTGGTAGGGAGACCCTCTATCTCCCTACTTGTTCATTATCATGGCAAAGGGTCTTTGCAGGTTTCTAAAAGCTCAGGTGTGGTAGGGTCTTATCCAAGGATGGAGCTGGAAAAATGACCTTTCTTTGTATTCTTATCTTCAGTTTGTGGATGATACTATATTGATGGACATGGCTATAATCAATGAGGTTGTGAATATCAGGAAAGCTCTAGATAGGTTAGAGAATTAATGATGATAAGTCTTCTATTTATTTTTTTAACACTCCTTGGCTTATTTAGAATAGGGTGGCTAGAATTCTTAGATTCCAAATTGGTTCCCTTTCTCTGATGTACCTCGAGGTCCCTTTGGTTTTGGGTGCTCAGCAGAGGAACTATTGGCAGGGGATTTTGGACAAATTCAAGAGTAAGGTTAGTCACTGGACTTATAGATGGTTATCTTCTACTAGTGTTGTGTTCAAGTTCCCCCCTCTAATTTTGTGAAGGACTTTGATGCTTTATCCTAGCAATTCCTTTGGTCTAGTATTCTTCTATCCTTAAAGTGGAGCCTGGCCAAGTGGGAGTTTGTGTGTAGACCAAAATAGGCAAGTGGTCTTGGGCTTTTCTTGATGGTTCTTGTTGTCATGGCCTTGGCTGCCAAGTTACACTGGCGATGGTGTAACAATCAAGATCATGATTAGGCCAAGATTCTTTCCCATACATACTTTCCTGGTGTGGATTGATCTGAGGTGCCATGACTTCCTTTGGTGGGTAAAGGCTCCTATATTTGGGATACACTTAAGAAGGGAGCCTAACTAGTTAAGGAGGTTCTCTTCTAGATTTGAAACGGAGGCTCAGATACTATGTTTTGGCAGGACTCTTGGGATGGCCATCCTCACATTCTTTCTAGTTTTCCCTAGCTTCTTCCCCTCTCCCATTCTTTTACTAATGCAGGTTGGCTTAAAGTGGAGCATTTTAAGACCTTCAAACACCTAGGTTAGGTTGAGGTGACTTGCTAGAAGGATTCTCAGGAGTGGCTAGTTGGTGGCTCTAATGAGGACTGTGCCCTTCTCTCTAGAGTTTTGGAGAATAGGTTTTGCAGCTCTCTCAAGGGGAGGGACAGCTTGGCTTGGAGTCCTAGTCAAAAAGGTAAATATATAGTGGCTCAAGGATATGCTACTCTTGATAGGAACTTACACAGGCTGACTAAAGTGCACTGGTGGAAGAAGGTTTGGAGCAACTTTTCATGGCCCAAATGTAACTTTTTCTTATGGTTGTTGGCTCAGAGGAAATGTCTCACTTGGGAGAATCTTCGCAAATGAGGTTTTCAGGGACCTTTGGTTTGTTGTCTTTGTTTGCACAATGAGGATTATGCTTCTCACTTATTTTTTCTCTGCCCTTTTTCGAGAGAGATATGGCACAGATGGTGGGAGGCTTAGTGTCATGGTTGTATTCATGCTTCTTCTCTTATTGATTTCTAGGAAAGTATGGGCAGACCTCCAGCGAAGAATCCTTTCTTATAGGTTGCTTGGATGGTTGGACCAATCTTCATTATCTAGAAGGTTCCAACTATGGAAGAAGATTCTCAATAGGCTCTAGGAGACGATTTATGCAAAGTGTGATATGTCTGTTACTATAGATCCTGAGGATCAAGCTATTGTGAGGAATCTGAACCTAGGAGATAATAGCTAGGGATGCATTCTTGGAAAAGGACCTAGCCATGTTAAGTGGTGAGTTTTTCAAGATGGGAGGTGGTCTCCTCCCTCAACTGGGTTCTTGAAGATCAATACAGATGGGTCTTCTCAGGGGAACCCTGGTCATGCTGGTATTGGGGCTATTGGTAGAGGTAATGATGGTGGTGCAATTTTTCTCCTCTCTATTTACAAGGGTCAACATTCTAATAATCTAATGTAGGCCCTAGCTATTAAGGTTGCTATTGAGCACGGTTGTTCTTTAGGGTGGTGAAAGATCATCTGCGAGTCAGACTCTCAAATTGTTGTTGATATGTTGAATAACCAAAGGTTGGAGGATGTTAGTTAGCAACTTGCCTCTTTGGCTAGACAAATTATTAGTGTCTGTAGCTCTTTGGATTCTATCTCCATTCATCATATACCTTATGAATGGAATAGAGTGGAAGACTATTTGGCAAAGTGGGCTTTAGAGGTGGATAGATGGGATATTGATGGTAGGGATGAGTTACCTTCTAAGTATTGTGATATCATTAAGCAGTTGTTACTGGAGGACAGGAGTATGTAGTGTGGTTTTGGGCCTTTGACCTTTCCTCTGTAACTTGGATTTGATTGAATAAATTTTTACCCCTCTTTTTTCAAAAAAATTAAAAATAAAAAAAATATTAATTTAAAAATATATATTAAAAAAATCCTATTTTCTTTAAGAAAAGATATTACAATTCTTTAATAGTTATTAACCAAATATAATTTATTTTAAATATTAAGCATTTAGTTGAATGATTTTATAAAAGATGTACTTATCAATTAAGAGTTGAGTAAGGAAAGGACATATAACAATTAATGAAAAAAAATAATAATTGAATAGATTTTCATAAAAGAATCTTGTAAATATTTATAGTATAAAATATAAAAAATAACTACTATATTACCCAAAAAAAATTACATTATCAATTATGTCAAAATTTTATCCACTGACATTATCAATTATGTCAGTGGATAAAATTTTGACATAATTGATAATGTAATTTTTTTTTGGTAATATAGTAGTTATTTTTTATATTTTATATTATAAATATTTACAAGATTCTTTTATGAAAATCTATTGAATTGTTATTTTTGTTCATTTCTTGTTATATGTCCTTTCCTTACTCAACTCTTAATTGATATGCACATATTTTATAAAATCATTCAACTAAATGTTTAATA
Organism: Cupressus sempervirens; assembly: GCA_028749045.1. NCBI lineage: Eukaryota > Viridiplantae > Streptophyta > Pinopsida > Cupressales > Cupressaceae > Cupressus > Cupressus sempervirens. Next base: position 630,069,339 of record CM053791.1, on the reverse strand, counting down.
TTTAAAATAAATTATATTTGGTTAATAAATATTAAAGAATTGTAATGTTTTTTTTAAAACAAATAGAATTTTTTAATATATATTTTTAAAATAATATTTAAATTTATGTTTTCAACTTGATTTTTTTGAATTTATTTATGTATATATTTTAATCTTTAGCAAATAAAATTTGGCTAATAAAATAATTATAATAGAACATTAAAAAATAATTTTATATTTAAAAAAGATGATTATATATATTTATTTAATAGAATGTAAAAAACAAAAATAATAAGTATTAAATGTAATTTTAAATGTATAGGTCTAATCTAATTTAATAATCAAAACAAATAATTATTTCAATGTTTTTCTTTTTCAAGTATAAACCATGTTGTTTAAGTTCAAATTATTACAATTATGTCTCTAATGTTCTCTTGGTTTCCCTTCTAGATCTCTTCGTCCATTTTTAAGTTCTATGAGATGATCACTAGTAGATCAAGTGTCTAAAAGGATATTTTTCATTGTTCACTTAAATTAGTTGTTTCAAGATTACTTCAACTCTTATAAATAGTTATCTTATCCAATAAAATGTCTTTGATTGTTCACTTAACTTAATTTTCTTTTTAATTTTATTTAATTCAACTCTTTCATCCCTTTCCCTAATAAAATGTTTTTTATCTAATTAAAAATCAAATAAATGATTAATTTCTTAATGTTAGCTATTGTCTTATAAAACACATCACATATTCATGAATGAATTTCACATGTTTTATATTCACATAACTAACTTATAAATTAAACCTTACAAAACTAATTTAAAAATGTTTAATTTCTTTCATCCTCACACAATGAGCACCATTTATAGTTGTGTTATTCTACATTCATAAATTGAAAAAATCAATGTAAAATATTTGAGCTTGATACACTAAAATTTATAATATATATTATAAGATCCCTGATTGTCATCTTGATTCTATCTTTCATACATCCCTAGATGCTATTTTAAAATAAAGGCAATACTAAACATTCCAGAAAATCAGAATAAACAATTGCCTCTAGATGACAGACAAACCATAGCGTCAATGTGAACATGAACAAATATACACTAAAATTATAAATCCATATCCTTTGCAAATTCTATGTCATCTTACTAACTGAACTTATATTTTAATTAACTACAATCATGTGCAAATTCTAAGTCACTTGCAAGTGAAAAACAGACTTCTACCTATTATGAATTCACTGGCTTCAAAATTACTAGATCGATTAAAGGTCTTTTGTCCATTTTGAACTCAAGGTAAACCAAAGAAGGGCTGAATTGGAGGAGAATAATTTAAGAAATCTAAATACTCCACTAGATCATAATATGTTGTTAATGATTTTCGTACTACGATCATTTCAGTTCTGTAAATGTGTGGAAAGAGCTTTGAGCATTACGATATCAAAAACTTGGTAGTTGGTGCATGTATTGTCTGACAAGGTGGGGTCATCTGACAATGCGCATGGCAGGAATACGGGACTGGGCAAACTCGAGCATCCGAGCAGTCGAACGAACTGCTTGGATAGCCATTGTTGCCCATGTCTACCAAAAAAAACTTAAAAAAAATAACAAGCAATCCCAAGCGCCAACCTCCCTTATGTGGAATTAAGCTTTTGGGAAAGGTCAACATAGTAACATAATGCCAGTCCCATCTCCCAAATAGTCTTAGGCGCTGGGTAAGGAGCCTAAATTGGAGTAAATAAGTGTTCAAGCATACTAACAAATAAATGTTTCCCCCCACACAATAGCTGATTATCCTTAGCCTATCATGATCCATGCGAAAATAAGCATGAGGCCATTTTGGGCACCGGCTACGGTGCAACATATTTGCACTGGGCCCAGTTACGTTTTACATGTGCATTGCACGCATGGTCTGAGCATGTACAAATACTGTGTACTTCATCTGCACAAGATACAGATGGTTATCAAAGCTGTGTGATAACTTGTTTTTCAACTGTGCAATCTTCTGACGTTTTTAAAATTTACAATGAAAAATGTTCTCTCATCTATCTTATTTTATATTAGTGTTTGTTTTTAATCTTTCCCTATGTTCACGAGCAAACTTTATAGATATATAAATGACATTATTTAGTTTAGTTTTACATATCTTTTTATTATCTCAGTTTTATTTTTAAATTAAATTTATTAATATATAATATAATTTAAATTTAAATTTAATTGTGTGTTAGATTTTTTTTAGTTTTAATAGTAATAAAAAATATTTTATCTAATTAATTTAATTTAATAATAGTTTCTAACATATATTTAATCATGTAATGTGTATTACTATAATATAAATATAAACTAATTTAATTTATTTTAAGAATAAAAAATGCATTAAAAACTTATAGATTAAATAATAAATTAAAAATTACTCAATTTTTTTAAAAATATTTTAAATAAAGTAATCTTTGGTAATTTCTATATAGTTATTAAATATATAATATTTCATTAAAGACTATAATTAAAATAAAACAAATAATATGTATAGTGTAAATTTTTATCTCCAATTCTCTAAATAACATATGTTATGTTATGTTATATTGATGAATAAAGATAATTCTTATCTTCAATATATCTATTTTTTTATTAAATAATTATCAAATAAAAATATTAAATTATTAAATAACAAAAAATTTAACAACACACTCTTAAATACATAGTTAAAAATTGTAAAAAGATTTTTTTTTTTAACTTAATAGGAAAAACTTAAAATCAACCTATCAAGGAATTTTTTTAACTTGATAGAAAAAACTGTGGATCAACCTATCAAGTTAAAAAAATTCCTTTTTAAAATTTTCCTTTTCCTCATAGTTTTGTTAAGCTGATAGGCTTATTGTGGGAGCTTTGCTCAAAAAAAACTTAATTTTGACAGAAAAGTTGTCAGCCCAAAGGGATTTTTATTTTACGAGAGCTTTTGCAGTAGCAGTCATTTTTTAGAAATATTCTATAAACATTTTTTTCATTCTTTCAAATAATATCTCTTTTTTATAAACTTTCTATTTTACTATTACGTTTCTAATTCTTAATATTTTTTGCTAATTTCTATAAATCTCTATGATAGCTTCAATTTTGTTATGCAATCTTGAAAATTCACTGTCTAATCTTCCATGAATTTTATAGACTGGTCAGCTTTAGTTTTTTGCCTGGGGGCAAAATAAGTATTTTTGAGATACTTGTAATTCTTTACATCAGATTTACGACTTTATCATTGATAACATATATTGGATTTTGTCACTGGTGATGCTGCATGCAATAATATTAGTTCGAGATCTTGCATGCATGAGATAATAGCAATATTTTTTATTTGTATCTTCACAGCTTTGGTTTGTATTCAATTCAATGGTAAGGATTTGTCTGGTGAACAGAAATTTAAAGATTTAAGTTTACTGATTTTTACATGCCTTTGCATCCATGCTGATCTTCCAAGTCTCAAGCTTGATGTCTGTCATGTTTGTGTTGATTTAGTTAATTTTCAGATTCGTTTCATTTCAGCGGTCTTCCTACTTACAGTAAATCACATGAAGAATATGAATTTATATGAGCTATCTTCTATGGTGGTTTTTATATGGGCCATCTTTTGCTGTGGAGCATTTTAAAGCATTACTATGCTATGTTTTTAAAATCTTCCAGCAGTGCTTTTTTGGATGCCTTGTTGCCGATCCTATTTCTTCCGTTTAACGTAGACATATTTGGTGGGTCCCAAAAACATTTGAAACAAACAATAACCATTTTTTTGGTACGTTAAATAAAAGTTTTAGATGTGTGGTTTATATGGGACAGTTCATTGGAACAGGGAATACACCCCTGGTTTCGTAATATAAAGGCAATAATATTTGTTAGTGATTTAAAAGGGAGTACAGTAGGTTTAATATAAAGTAAATGACAAATTGTCTATTTCCAATTTAGAGTTGATTTTCAGGAGTTTTCTTTACAATAGCATAACATTATTATATTCAAGATTTAAAAGATTATAATGGTGAAATTGATATATTTAATTTATAATTATTTTGTAAGAATATTCTAATGTAATAATTTAGAAAATGAAAAAAATTAGATCTAATTTTTGTAAATACAATTTTCAATTGTATTCTTTATTTCATATGTGTTCTTATATATTCATTTCTGAATTTATTATTACCATTTTATGTTTTATACAAATCTTTTATTTAATTTTAAGATGATACAAATAATTTTTATATTTAAGTGAAAATTTAAATTTTCTCGGTCTTACAACTACTTATCATAATGAGCCAACTTTAGAACTAAATAAATATTGTTATCTTATAGAAATGAAAGGAACTCTTCTCTATGATAATTATGACTATGGCTATGGCTTGACCCATTACAATACACAAATCCCAAAGACTCACACTAGAAAAGGCTACAATAGACATTGGAAAAAAAGAAAGACAGGGATTGACATTTACAGCAATATCGAGAGTCAAATCTATTGATGGCCTTTAGATTCAACCACCATTCTCTTTTGAAAGATACTGTAAAATGCAAAATAATTTTTACACACTTGCTAGAAAGAAGGAAGAAGCACGTCTACAGCTACTATCGCCACTTCAGCAAACAACACAGTCTACAACATGAAAACATCTACCAACAAAGGTAACAAAGAAAAAAAACTATTCATCATTTCTAAAAATTCTCAACAAAATAAATTTTTAAAAAAATTAATGCACACATTTCATTCACTTTACTTTTTAACAAAAAAAATACTTATCATGCAGGTACACAACATATCAGAATTCATACACAACATATCTGGAATACAACAATCATTCCATAAAATCTACCAATGGAAAAAGTAAGTAACTATATCAACTTCCAATTATCTTCTTTCAGTAAAATAGTTTCCATTCTCCAACTATACTTTTGAACAACAAATTTTTGATGCCACATTACATTGAAAACACATTCAACTAACATTTAATATGATTCTAATGTTTGTTTGCAGATCAGAGTATACTACTTCAACTATATGCCATCACCTCTCTAAATGGATCGCATGTGCTACAAGAACACAAGCTTCAGCACTACCAACATTTTTTTAAAAAAAAGAATTTTTGTAGAGCCTCCTTCCAAAATGATTTCTAATTCTTCTTCTCCATTACATTACTATTACTAATGTTGACATTATCAATACTACATACATTTTAGAACTATTATTTTTTCACTTTCTTAATTCAATTTGCCATGAATTTAAGGTTACAATTTAGTCTCTCTAGCAATCTCTTCGTTCCAACATTACATTGAATACATTATGGTGGAAAATAAGTTCTTCTTTCAACGTTTCAGAGAATAATTTCAACTTCTCACTATGTATTCATACCTATGATAGCATATTAATTGCTCCTAATTTGATAGACATAATTAAATTTCCTATCAATACTAAATACCATTTTTTATTATTCTATGACTGTAAGTTAATCCCAACTTTGTTGCATTATGCATTATGATATTCTTTCCAAAAGACACCTATAGGCTAATCGTTGCACATATATAAATGTGCAATTGCTAGTATATTTGAAATGAAAGATTATTGTAATCAATTTTTAACTATGTAATAGTAACTTTTCATATTGGTTTGTTTCCTTAAAAATCTTTAAATAAAAGTAATATTTAATTTATTATTTAATGTATAATTTTTAAAAGCATTTTAAGAAAATATGTATCAATGCTTAAAAAATTATACATTAAATATTAAATTAAAGATTACTTTAATTTTAAGATTTTTAATGAAACAAATCAATATGAAAAGTTGCTATTACATAGTTAAAAATTGATTACAATAATCTTTCATTTCAAATATACGAAAAGGAAAAATTTTAACTTGATAGGTTGATCCAAAGTTTTTCCTATCAAGTTAAAAAAATTCCTTGATAGGTTGATCCTACATTTTTTCTATTAACTTAAAAAAAATTGTTTTAATTTCCTTTTTACAAATTTCTTTTCTATAAAAGATTCTTTTAATCAATTTTTAACTATGTATTTAAGAGTGAGTTGTTTAATTTTCTATTAACTTGACAGGAAATCTTTGGATCAACCTATCAAGTTAAAAAAAAATCCCTCTTAAAATTTTCCTTTTCCTCATAATATTGTATATTTGAAATGAAAGATTATTGTAATCAATTTTTAACTATGTAATATTAACTTTTCATATTGATTTGTCTAATTAAAAATCTTAAAATTAAAGTAATTTTTAATTTATTATTTAATGAATAATTTTTAAAGCATAAATACATATTTTCTTAAAATGCTTAAAAAATTATACGTCAAATAATAAATAATAAAATACTTTTATTTTAAATTTTTTAATGAAAAAAATAAATATGAAAAATTATTATTACGTAGTTAAAAATTGATTGCAATAATCTTTCATTTCAAATATACAATATTACAAGGAAAAGGAAAATTTTTAACTTGATAGGTTGATCCAAAGTTTTTCTTAACAAGTTAAAAAAAAATTCCTTGCTAGGTTGATCCTAAGTTTTTCCTATTAAGTTAAAAATAAATTCTTTTTACAATTTTTAACTATGTAGCTATCAAGTTAAAAAAATTCATTTTTACAAATTTCTTTCCTATTCTTTTAATCAATTTTTAACTATGTATTTAAGAATGAGTTGTTTAATTTTGTATTATTTAATAATTTAATAATTTTATTTGATAATTATTTAATAACAAATATTTTTAACAGATATATTTAAGATAAGAATTATCTTTATTCATCAATATAACATAACATATGTTATTTAGAGAATTGGAGATAAAAATTTACATTATATAGATTATTTGTTTTATTTTAATTATAGTCTTAACACAATATTATATATTTAATAGCTATATAGAGATTACCAAAGATTATTATATTTAAGTAATCTTTAATTTATTATTTAATCCATAATTTTTTTAAGCATTTTAAGAAAATATGTATTTTTTATTTTTAAAATAAATTAAATTAGTTTATATTTATATTATAGTAATACACATTACATGATTAAATATATTGGTTAAAAATTATTATTAAATTAAATCAATTAGATAAAATATTTTCTATTGCTCTTGATAAAATATTAATATTTAAAAAAAATCTACACTCACTATTAAAACTAAAAAAATTCTAATAATAGATTGAACAAATTACACATACAATTTTTTAAAAAAAATAAAAAAATTACACATACAATTAAATTTAAATTTAAATTATATTATATATTAATAAATTTAATTTAAAAATAAAACTGAGATAATAAAAAGATATGTAAAACTAAACTAAATAATGTCATTTATATATCTATAAAATTTTCTCATGAACATAGGGAAAGATTAAAAACAAACACTAATATAAAATAGGATAGACGAGAACATTTTTCATTGTAAATTTTAAAAATGTTAGAAGACTGCACGACTGAAAAAACAAGTTATCACACAGCTTTGATAACTATCTGTATATTGTGCAGATGAAGTACACAGTATTTGTACATGCTTAGACCATGTGTGCAATGTGCATGTAAAAGGCAACTAGACCCGGTGCAAATATGTTACAGTATAGCCGGTGCCGCCATTTTACTATGTGTGTCAGACTCATGACTTAGGTGCTTTCCAATATGCCACGTGGAAACTTTGGAAGTAAGTGGGGATGTTTGGAAATTAATGTCAGGGGGTCCCACCTTGGAAGTCAAACTCTCACATCCATTCCATCCTATCACTAGCCTTGCAAATTATGGCCTAGCACTGCATTCAAGGCGCCCCTTCCCTATGGCAATGGCTACCCAGGCAGTGGAATTGATTGCCCGGATGCCTCCCTCCCCATCATTGGCATGCCCCCCATACACATCAGGAGAAACTATGGTACATACATGTCTGATGCAGAATATTGTCTTCTTAGATGGGATCAGTGTATGTATGTGTCAGTGTAAAAAGATGAGAGAATAAATGATTGCAACTCTTTACCATTTTAACCATCATACCTACGCCTTTGATAATCAATATTTTTATGCTTCTCGCTAAATTGTATTAACTATATTGGTTTATAGATTTCAGTTTATTAACTATATTGCCTTAGTTTGTATATATTTAATATCTCTTATCTCATTCGTAACAAAGTTAATATCATCCGCTTTATTAAAGTTGTAAACTTATCAAATTTTGTTAGGTATTATTAAGTCAATAATGTACTACTAAATATAATTGATTAAATGGGTAAATATTAGTTTATCATTAATTAATTAACTCATTCATGGATTAAATCATCTAATATTTAGAGTAATTAAAATATAGTGTTTAAAATTATCATAAAATAGAGGCAATAATTAGCCTCATAATCTACCCCCTAGTAAATTGATGCTTATCCTCAAGCATTGCATTTTCTAGTCAGTGATCTGAATTCTCCAACTTCAGTCCTTCCTCTCCTACTACTTTTGAAGGTGTAGTAGAATCCTTGTGTTCTCTCCCAAACTTCACTTCTATGGTCCTCTTGTAGCTTGTCAAGTCTATCAACATTAATATCATACAGGGGCCACATGAGCATTGGAGGTTGCATAGTGAGTGGGCACCATAGTTCTTGCCTAGCCTATTTCCCCAACTCTATATACTTTGGAACTCGGTGAAGGGCGACCTCTAAATTGATAGGACTATCTGGCTTTGATCTTTTAAGTGTCTTAGGTAATCTAGCCTACCTACTTTTAACACCAACCATGGATCTTTGAAAGGAAAAGTAAGGTAGGTTCTCATAGTCTGCATAGACCTTGGTTTTGGAAATGAGGATTCTATCCCTTACTCCCTTGTTCTTATCCCCATAAGTCAATCTAAACTAGTCCCTAAGAATTTCCTCTAGTTTACTACTCTCAGCTCTTAATGATAGGGGCTCTATTCTTTCCTCATCTCTATAATTATTCAATTGTCTATCATAATTAGCTTTACTATGCATCTAGGACATCAAAGCCCTCAAATGTATATCCCCTTTATAGAGTAAAGGAATATTCCATTGAGTTTCTGCTAGAATGATAAAATTGTGCACATATAACTCACAGAGCAAGTTTTGTTGCTAGGATGGCAGAGTCTAGTATAAACCATAGAATTCCTAAGCTGATTTGAATTATGCATTTATGTTCTTGAGGGTTAGCATAAGTTGGAATAAAAGTAATTTTTCCTTTAAACACATAGCATAAATTTGAGGTGGTGGTCTACAAGCTAGTGCTTGATCAGCCAATATGAGGGCATGATCCATCCTTTGTTTTTAGTTTATTGATTGCTCTTTCAAATCTGTAATTTCCTCACCTTGGGACACTATGAATTTCTTCATCTTCTTCCTCACCTCTTCCCATAGGGCTAAAACAAGAATATGTTGTCCAAACAATTGTAAAAGAAGTTTTCGTAGGGTAATGGAACGACTATCCTGTTCATAGTTATTTTTCCTCTTCTTTTGTTCCCTCCATAACTGCTCTATGAAATCTGTAAGCCATGTTGGCTTATCGGAAACTAGGCCAATGTTTGAATAAACTAACTCATTCATTATGGGAATTGTTTGTTGGCCTATTGGGGAATCATTTTGATTTTCATTTACTTCAACCCTTCATTCCTCATTAGGGTTTTTAGGAATGTTTGCAATTTCAAGGTGACAAGGAGAGTTATCAAGAATAATTTGTACTGGAGATTCTTTAGTGGATGATTTGGATGAAGTAGACTAAGCTTCTACTATCACTTTAGAAATTTGTCCCTTGATTCTAGGACTTCTTCTCATAGGGGTCTCCTCTCATATCACAGCCTCCTTCCTACTTCTTCCTTTCGATGTCTCTATTGCAAGAGTAATTGCTGCAGGACCTGTCTTAGTTTTCTTTTTCTTTGTGACTGCAACATTTGGCTTTTCTACTACCAGAGTTGATATCTCTTCTTGTAATTTATGTTTTCTCTTTGCTCAAGCAGAGGTAGGTTTTTGAGTCTCTTGAATAGGTAAGGACACATTTTCTTACACATTCTCTTGTACATTTCTAGCTTCGACATCTTGAGTGCTTTGCTTAGTAGGTTCATCAATGGGAACTACATTCTCTTCACTGGGTTGTTCATTAAGGAAAAACTGGGGTTGTAGGGTTTTAGCTTGGACAAATTATGCCCATGACATGGGAGAGGCATCCCTAAGTGATCTTTCTATGAGTAATTTAATTAGGGCATGATGGGTGATAGAATTATCCTTCCCCTTTTGGGTTTCTTTAGCACTAATGCATAACATGTTATACAAGAAATTGGGAACATTTACTAGATAATTGTGCCTTATATAGCAAAGCAATTTAAAATGATGTGCATGTAAATATGAAAATCTTCCTTCACAAGTGAGGTACTTGATAATGTGCATAACTAGCTCATTGTATGGCAACAAAAGAGACATCCTTTTGTAACCTTGCTTGGTGATATCCTACTGAGGATTAGTTGGTATGAAAAACTAAGCATTGGCTGATCTTGCATCATGTGTATTAGGATAATGTTCTCCTATTAATTGTAACCTAGTTACTTCAGCTATTCTCTCTTCTATAGCAACAACTGTTAAACCCCATACAGTAGCTTCTCCCTCATTAAATGTTCTTGTAAATTCTATGGTTTCTTCTTCACCAAACACAGTTAAACTTAAGAAATACCCTAACCAACCACATGCATTAAATCTCCCCACTGCCTCTATGTCTGAGAGTAAAACAGTATGCTCCACTAGTTCTTGTCACTGCAATTGTCCACCTATTTTTGCTTGACAATTTTACTCTCTGCTCTACTTGCACTATTTCCCTCCTATGAATTCAAGACTTCTTTTGTTGTTGTTTTATAGACCCATTTTCACATTTCATTTTCTTTAGCTAATTAATGTCATAACAATTCATTATGAGTAGTAATAATGTGGTTTTAGTGAGAGTAAATCATGGATATGTAAAAATTGTCCAAAAATGGAATTTGGATCACTTGAAAATTAAATATGGGTCACATCACAGCCTGACAGTAGGGAATCATTCAAGAATAAGGGGTACAACACCTAGACACTTGCATACTTATAGCAATTCAGTTTCATAAATAAAAGAAGTATAAAGATTTGGAAAAAAAATCTTTATGAATAAATAGGATTGTCATTGGGTTTTAGTAACCTTCCTTGCCCCCTACGAAATATGTCCACACTTGTTAGACTTTGTATGGTGTATGGAACTGGCATGACACTGCCATAATATAAATAATGCAATATTATATATAAGAAATGAAATTGATGTACTATAAATGAATAAACATTTGAAAAGATAATACCTGTTAGTTGATTGTTGCACATACCAAAAAGTGGTGGAAAGTACATCAGTAGTGATAGCATACGTCAACAAACTTGTGGTGTTTATTGAAAGCACTGTAAAATGATGACATGGAAGGTGGGTGGGTGGTAGGTAAAGAAGTGAGATGAGTTGGAAAAGAAGAAATTAGAAGATGAATGGACAAATTGGGAACATTATGTGGACATAAAGTTTTTATTATGGGCATGCACAACGAAATTAGTATTGAAGAGCTGCAAGTAGGAGGTCAGCACCTTCTGTTTAAGGAAGAGTTACCTGGTGTACATTTAAATTTGGTCATTGAAACTACTACAAGAAGTCCTCTTTTGTTTGGGGCCATTGACTAATAACTTAAAAGGCACTGGATCAATGGTAGTTAATCGCATAGCTTCACTTACAAAGACATGGTTAATTTCATATGAACCCAGCCATCATGTTTATAGCTTGCTTGGCATATCTTTAGATCTAGAATTGTATAGCAATGCCCAGTCACCAACTTGAAATTGTTTGTTGCTAATGTGGGAATCATGTCATTATTTCCTTTGCTTCTGTATGATTTTAGTACATTCCAAAGTAGCCTTGCGCATTTCATCCAAAGAATTAAGATGTAGAGGATGTTCTCTCTGTGCTGTAGGAAGTTCAATGTTCAACTCTAGTGCGGTTCTTAAAGTTTTATGTTCAAATTCAATGGGGAGTATTGCTACTTTCCCATATAGGAGCTCAAATGGTGTGAACCCTATAGTAGTCTTCCATGTTGTTCTGTAGGCCCAAATAGCTTCTAGTAATTTGCTATTCCAATTCCTACGGTGCAAATGAACTATTTTTTTTAAGATGACCTCTACCTCTCAATTTGTGACTTCTGCTTGTCGATTAGTTTGAGGGTGATAGGGGCTTGATTTTTGGTGCCTGATATTATATTGTTTCATAAGTTTTGTGATTAGATTAGAAGTAAATTAAGCACCTTGGTCAGTGACTAGTTCTTTGGGTACATCATAGCGAGTAAAGATTTCTTCATACAAATTTTGCAACTTTGTGATCATGAGCATGCTTCATGGCTTTGACTTCAACCCATTTTGTCAGATAGTTAGTGCATACAAGGATATATGATTTCCCATTAGATGGATGATCAATTGGAGCAATGAAGTCCATATCTCATTTGTCAAATGGTGTTAATGCCAATTGTGGATTGAGAGGAATTTTAACTATTCTTCTTGGTCAGCCCATCCTTTTACACTTGTCACACTTCTATGTATAGTTGGTTGCATCTTTGTGAAGCATAGGTCAATAGTAACCAATTGTTAAAATTTTCAAGGCTATTATTTTTGCTGCAGAGTGCCCTCCACTTTATTCATTATAACATGCATGTAGAATTTCATATGTCTCATCCTCTCTCACACACCTTCTCATAACTTGATCAGGTCCAATGTAAAATAATATATTATCAATCCAAGAGAAATAGAAACTTTTCTCTACAAGCAGCTTCTTTTCCTTGTAAGAGAAATGTTCTGGCATTTTATTAGTTGCAATGTAGTTAGCAATGTCAGCATACCATGGAGTTTAAACATCAATATGAAATAAATGTTCATCTAGAAATGCATCATCTATAAGAGTAGTGTTATTCTTATCATGGTGGATTCTTGATAAATAATTAGCTACCACATTGGCTCTTCTAGGCTTATCAATGATGGTGATATCAAATTCTTGCAACAATAGTAACCATCTTGCTAACCTACCTATTATAGTAGGTTTGTTCATGAGATATTTAATTGTTGCATGATCAGTATGAACAAATACGAGATAACCAGTTATGTAATGCCAAAATTTGTTCAAAGCATAAACTATTGCTAATAGTTCTTTTTCAGTCACTATGTAGTTTAATTTTGGTCCATGAAGGCTATTACTAATATAATATATTGCATTTTCAAAATGTTGAGAATTTTGTCCTAGAACTGCACCTATGACATAGTCAGAAGCATATGTATAAATGTGAAAAGGCAAAGTCCAATCAGGGCCTTGTAAAACTAGGGTTGTAGTGAGAAGTTTCTTAAGCTGCGGGAAGGCTTCATTGCATTCGGGTGTCCAAATGAGTTCAACTTCCTTAGTTAATAATGTATACAAGGGACTAGCTATATTGCTGAAGTCTTTTATGAAACATCTATAATATCCAGCATGACCTAGAAAAGAGCTTACATCTTTCAGTTTTGTGGGTATGGGCAATGTTTGAATTATCTCTATCTTAGTTGGATCCACTTATATTCCTATAGCTAATATGAAATGACCAAGTACCACACCTTCCTGCATGAGCATGAAACATTTTTTACTATTAAGTGCCAAATTATGTTCTTGACACCTTATCAAAAAAATTTCAAGATTCATCATGGCAAAGGTGACTCCAAATGTTGTGAAGTCATCCATATATATTTCCATACAATCATGTGATATATCAGCAAAGATGCTAATAACAACTTATTGAAATGTTGCAAGAGCATTACATAGACCAAATGGAAAAATAAAGTATGCAAAAGTACCCCATGGGCATGTAAATGTGGTTTTATCTTGGTCTTTGAGTGCAATATTGATTTGATTATAACCACTATACCCATCTAAAAAAGAGAAATACTTCTTTCCAGCTAGAGTGTCTAGAACTTGATCTATGAAAGGTAAAGGAAAGTGATCCTTTTTGGTGGCCTTGTTTAATTCTCTATAATCTACACAAATTCACCATTTCCCTCTCTTTTTGGGCACTATGACTAGGGGTGACACCCATCTACTATCAAATATAGGATAAATAAAACCAACATCAAGCAATTTTTTCAATTTAGTTTTAACTATTTCTCTAAGGCTTGGATTTATCCTTCTTTAGGGTTGATGGAACGGTAGGCACCCTTCATTGATGAATATTCTACATGTGCATAATGTAGGACTCAACCCTTTCATATCACCACAGTCTCACGCAAAAGCCTTTTCATGCTTTTGAAGTAGCTTTGTTAACTGTTCCATTTATGTGGATGATAATTTAGGGTTAACATAAAGATTATGACCTTTGGACAACTCAATAGTAGTGGTAAACTCTATCATAGTAGCTTCATAAATTGGACTTGTATCTAATTCACATGGTAAGAGTTGATGAATAATGTCTAGTTCTTTGAGCAAAGTACAATTCTCATCACGTTCCTCATATGTGGTTAATTCTAACACGAAACTTTTAGATACATCTTTTTCTACCACACAGTTGTTAGTAAGAATACTATAAAGTACTGAATCCTCTTCCTAGAGCTTTAGAAATGATTGTCTATGTAACATCATAAGTTGTGCTATAGATTGTAACTCTTCTTCTCCATCCCCTAAATCTAGCCAGACAGATGTGCTTAAATCTGGTAATGGTTGTGTTGAAGGATACAAATCAAATTTCTTTATTGTTTGGCCATTTGATATGGTCATATTCCATGATCTACAACTTATATTTGCATTAGTTGTAGGTAACCGTGATCATCCTAGGATGACAAGGTAACCAGATAAATTGACTTTGGAAGATAGAATCATGAAATTCGCAGGATACTCTAGAGAGTCTAAGGTTACAACTATGATTTCTATCATCCCATCAGGAGTGACAACAGAACTATTTGAAAGTTTTAGAATTGTTGGAGTAGCCCTTAATCCTTCTATTTTCAACTTCTTCATAGTATCCTTGGTCATGACATTTATAGCAGCACCAAGATCTATTAAAGCATTTTTAACAGATAGACCATTTATGCTCACATTCACAACTAGACTACTTGGATTAGAATATTTTGGAGTGATCAATTTTCCTAACATAATGTCAACTAATTGTCCCACAACATGGACTATAGTTGGGTCCTTTTTCTTCCTCCCAGTCTTCTTTAGGTAGGCTTCTCTAATGGTTTTTCCATAGATAGGAACATCTTTAATAGCTTGGAATAGGGGTATTTGGACATGCATGTTCTTCAACTGATAAACAATATCAAAAGATTGTTCCTCTATTTGTATAGGTTTACTTTATACAAGCTTCTCTGAAAAAGGAGGTTCCACCACTCACTAAGATTGGGCTGAGATAGCGACATTGGTTGGGTCAACCTCTTTAGAGACTGGGGGTTCTGATACTATAGAAGAATCTGGTATTTCAGTTATAAGAGGCAGTTTAGGAGTTGGTAAAGTTGTACCTGATCTCAGATGTATATTTGCAACATTCAAAGCATAAGAAGGATATTGCTGAGCATCGACAATATACATGAGTTGTTGTGGCTACTAGTTATTTGGATCTGGTTGAGGTTGTATAGGTAATTGTGTCTACTTTTGAGGTCTAGGATTCATAAGTGGTGGCATTAATGTAGGTTGTTGGGTTGGGGGTGGTAATTGTGGAGTACTAGTATTTTGGTTAGGCCACTACTGAGGTCCTCTCTATTAGTTTGTAGACTGCCAATTCCCTTGGGATGGTTGCCATTAGTTCTGTTGGTTCTGCCATTGGTTATTCTATTAGTTGGCCAGAATGGTTTGGAATTTTGAGGCCATTGGGGTTGTTGTAGATTATTTTTCCCAACATTATTCCAATTAGGTTGATTATATTGTGGAGGACCTTGGGGATTAAAAATTTTCCATTGGTTACCATATTAATTTGAATTTTGCAAAGGGTCTTTAGGCATACCTTAATGTTGGGCCCATGGCCAACATTGAGAAAGAAAGAATACTTACTCATCATCTCCATCTATCTTGATGTACTCAGTTGGAAGATGTTGGTTCTCCATGCTGGCAAACAATTTGCATTGGCAATCCTTCTTTTGCTTCTGGCAGTGAGGGCAATATTCAGCTAGTTGTAATTCAGCTTTTGCATGCTTCTTCTTTGTATTCATTGTGTCAAGATGTGTGGTAACATCATTTATAATATTTTTCTTAAAATATGTGAGCAAACTAGATATCTCAAGCTTTGAAATACCTTGACTGTTTCCTTTAGTGACTATGGAATGAGGTCCTCAATCTTTCTACATAATTGACCTTGAACAATTTTGACAAATTTTCTTGAGGTCATCCCAGGAAGATTGATATACATCACCGCTAGCCATCAAGTCTAGTTCTTCTAGACAATTATCATGCACACCTCTCAAAAAGACTAGCTTTTGTGAATCCTTGGACAACACATGCTAAGGGTTCTTCTATAGTGTATACAAGAAATATGAAACATAGTCTTCCAATGTCTCTTTGTCTTTTTGTGATATCCTAAAGATATCATCTCCTCTTGAACCAGATGCTTTGCAATATTCTTTATATTTATCCAGAAATAGAGTTTGCATTTCATCCCAAGTTCCTATTGCATTGGCTCCTAAGCCCATGAACCATCATAAAGATGACTCTTTCAATGTTGCTAGAAATAACTTGAGCTTATGGGCATCAGTGTTGTAGTCAAAACTATGACAGAGTAAGTCAAATTCAAACAAGAAAGTATCAGGATCTTTGGTTGCAAGGCCATAGAACTTTGGAAGAGTAGTTGATGGTATATTCTTGAGATTATCAATATTTATGAGGCTTGGAAGAGGAAATGGAAAAGTAGGTTGTACCATTACTAGAGGTATTAGATTATAACATTGGGTACTAGATTATTAACAATAGGTGGATTTGGAGCAATATTATCAAGGAAACTGGCTATCTTCAACATCTTTTCTCCTTGAATGTTGTTGGCTATCTTCAATGTTTCCATTTGAATACTTCCAACCATCTTCAACTTCCTTTCCTAATAGGTTAGTTATTATGCAAAGATATTTTCAAATAAGCATTATCAAATTAAATTCAAATATTAGAACACACATTCTAATGGTTATATGAAATACTGCATTATATATATAATATTGGCAAAATATGACATACTATCTACTTATAGGCTAATCATCAGTTCAAGTAAACATAAGTTCACAAATTTCTTGGTGAAAGTAAAACAAAGTTTTTAAAATTATCATGAAATAGAGGCAATAATTAACCTCATCACATAGAACGAGTAATTATTGTCAAGTTGACAACAAAAGTTTCCAACTTGACAACTCAACATCCAAGACCCTTTAAATATTCATAAAAGGTTTAAGGAAAACCTTTAAAACCCAAACCAGCTTATAAACCTCTACTACTAACCCCTACTAACTTTAATTAAGCCCTACTTGGCTTATATTTCTAATATATAGGCAATTTACGAAGTATTGCACCCTTAGTTCTTTTAACATCATTTAAAGACTTCACTAGCCCTATTTCACAATTATAGATCATTATAGGTCATCTTCCCAAACCCATAATCTATTCCTAGTGACCCCTAGGTACCTTTTAGGCTTATTGATGCCTTTAAGGCTTACAATTAAGATTGTGCTATAGTATGACTCACATATGATCAAGACCCAATTACATGATTGGTGTCATTACATGTTTTAATGACCTTTGAAAGCCATTTGTATTTCACTCCTCCCAAGGATCCATCAGTAATCCTAGTTCTCTCCATGATTCATGCTTGTGACCTTGGTGCTCCTGCCCCAATCTAAATGACAAGAGAGAAGGGTTCAACTGATAGGTTGCAATGGGAAGAGTGAATCTCATGATAGAGATGTTCAAGGTGGAGGAAAGCGGTAAATAATGAAGTTGTTGATGAAGGAAAAGAGGAAGAATGAGAATAGTCGGTACCATTTTATGTCCCTTGAAGATTGGGAAAAAGAATTCACAAGGATAGTCAAGGCTAAGAATAACAAGGTAGACACCAAGGAAATGGTGAAAGGCCAAAAATATGGCACAATGATGATGAGAAGTTTCCAATAGGGATAGGGGTATCTAGACTTGAGGAGTTTGAAGATGAGGAAAACATAAGAATGAAGAGTTATGTGAAAACTATTCCAAGCATGTGTATGGGGACAAACTATACTAGTATAAAGGTATTGCTTTGGTTTTTGATGCTAAGTATGATTGTATTGCAGGTGTATCCTAATGGGGTACAAATTTCTAGCATGGTAGACTTTACAAGGTTATATCAAAGTCACATAGTGGTAGGGTTGTGTTACATAGTGAATAAGAATAAATTCAATCCTACATCATAGTGAAAGAATAATTTGTTTGTTGAGAATTTGTGACCATTAGAAGGTCTTGAGGGTTAAATGTCTAAGAGAGTCCAAATGGTTATGTCCTTACCTGAGTAGGACGAGTATTGTGTTGGATTTTGTAAAGGTGATCAACATCATGTGAGGATGCTCTGCATCATTTATCTTCCTGGAGATATCACAAGAATCTAGCACCTTTTGGGGGAAATTCAAAGTTGAATTTGAGTCTATATGTACTTCATTTATGGCATTACTATTTATAGTCCTACATTCTAAGTATTGGAAATCATGGAATAGATTTTTCAATACAACCCTACTTTTCTCAATGGTTATTTTCTTATAATATTTTTTTTAATAGGGCAATATGGATGCTTACCTAAGGGATATAAAAAGGATTGAGTAGTCTTCTTTAGAGAAAACAATCAAAACTATTACAAAGAAAGAACAAAATTACTATTTTTTAATTTTTTTATGTAGATATTTTATTTGCAATAACTATAAATAAAATGAAACCCTATCAAAACAATTGAACAAAGTAAAATTCATATTGATTTACTCACCATTATTGTCATTTGATTACTCCCAACAACCATATCCTACGTGTAAAACTATTGTTTTAATGTCAACCCTAGAGCCAACTACAAGACCCAAAATGAGTCAAGTGGTAAAGTTTTTGAATGAAATTGATTAATTAATGAGGTATGTCAATTTGAGCTTCACTTGGTTTTGAGAATACTTTAATATTATCTATTAACAAGGCCAACCACATGAAGTTGGAAGCTCATTTGGCCTCACCCCCCTCCTCCTAACATCAATCTAAATTCCTCATTATCATCTAATTACATACTTCATTCATTCATTCATCCATTTATGAACTATAACACTCAATCTATACAATCACATAACATTCATTAATATGATATAAAATTCATTAATACACAATACTAATCAAGACTTCATTAACACCTAACAATATTCATTGACATGACATAAAAATCAATATTAATATGCAACATTAATAGATAATTACTTAAAACAATGTTCTTTCATTATCCAACAAAGTTTATCAAACAAGGTTTATCAAAGGGCATTTTTAAAAAATCATTTCTTCTTTTTGTTTTTCTTAGCTTTCTTAGAAGGTACAAATTTCTAGCATGGTAGACTTTATAAGGTTATATCAAAGTCACATAGTGGCAGGGTTGTGTTACATAGTGAATAGGAATAAATTCAATCCTACATCATAGTGAAAGAATAATTTGTTTTTTGAGAATTTGTGACCATTAGAAGGTCTTGAGGGTTAAATGTCTAGGAGAGTCCAAATGGTTATGTCCTTACCTGAGTAGGATGAGTATTGTGTTGGATTTTGTAAAGGTGCTCAACATCATGTGAGGATGCTCTACATCATTTATCTTCCTGGAGATATCACAAGAATCTAGCACCTTTTGGGGGAAATTCAAAGTTGAATTCGAGTCTAGATGTACTTCATTTATGTCATTATTATTTATAGTCCTACATTCTAAGTATTGGAAATCATGGAATAGATTTTTCAATACAACCCTACTTTTCTCAATGGTTATTTTCTTATATATTTTTTTTAATAGGGCAATATGGAAGCTTACGTAAGGGATATAAAAAGGATTGAGTAGTCTTCTTTAGGGAAAACAATCAAAACTATTACAAAGAAAGAACAAAATTACCTTATTTTTATTTTTTTATGTAGATATTTTATTTGCACTAACTATAAATAAAACGAAACCCTATCAAAACAATTGAACAAAGTAAAATTCATATTGATTTACTCACCATTATTGTCATTTGATTACTCCCAACAATCATATCCTACATGTAAAACTATTTTTTTAATGTCAACCCTATAGCCAACTAAAAGACCCAAAATGAGGCAAGTGGTAAAGTTGTTGAATGAAATTGATTAATTAATGAGGTATGTCAGTTTGAGCTTCACTTGGTTTTGAGAATACTTTAATATTATCTACTTAACAAGGCCAACCACATGAAGTTGGAAGCTCATTTGGCCTCACCCCCCTCCTCCTAACATCAATCTAAATTCCTCATTATCATCTAATTACATACTTCATTCATTCATTCATCCATTTATGAACTATAACACTCAATCTATACAATCACATAACATTCATTAATATGATATAAAATTCATTAATACACAATATTAATTAAGACTTCATTAACACCTAACAATATTCATTGACATGACATAAAAATCAATATTAATATGCAACATTAATAGATAATTACTTAAAACAACATTCTTTCATTATCCAAAAAAGTTTATCAAACAAGGTTTATCAAAGGGCATTTAAAAAAAATCATTTCTTCTTTTTGTTTTTCTTAGCTTTCTTAAGGTAAAGGTTGGTAGGAGCATCAATATCTTCCTCATTCTCTTCCTCTTGTGGCACATGTAATGTCAAATTATGATGCCTCCTCCTATTTTGAGGACCAGGAGGGTTCTTCACTAAAGGGGGCTCTATTGCAATAACAAGTAAATGGGTTAAATTGGCATACTCTTTTTTTTCTTTTAACTGTTACAAGTATTTAATTGACCAGTAGAACGTAGCATGCAATTTTCTTACCTAAAAATGCCACATCATGTACAATAACATTTTCATTCCTCATGTGCCTCAAATATATAATTTGGCCACTTATTAGTTGAAACAAGTCGAGAACTATTTATAAATCATGAAACATTCATTGTTGCTTTTGGCCTTCCATCGATATAAATAGCGAACCTTTTACTTTGATCATTTTTTTTGCATTATATATAATTTGATGACAATCCATACCTACACATACATTTTTTTATATTGTACAATCCACATCCAATTGTTGTAATTGTAACAAGGTCCTACATACTCCATCAATTCAACAAGTTTTTTGAAACTGACCTTTATACCATCCATGGAAAATAGGCCCAAACCATGTAATGAAGATGGAGCTATGCAATATATCCTTTTGTTAACAGAAAAATCAATGCTAACTAGAGGTAGTTTCTTGGGTATTGTTGAGGTGTCATTTTGCACAATGATTAACGACAAGAATCCTTTCAGACTTTCCTCTCTCAAAAAGCTAATCTGGGATCAACTCCAAGGTTCTGGGCAATCTTGCGACCTACTAGAATCTACTCAATTGAAGATAAAATTTTTTTTCATAGGGATGCCTTTGTTGGTTCTAACCAATTTCGGATAAGATGTTCAATTTTCATGTTATTTCAAAACTAACCACAAAAGAGATATGTTTTGGGTATTTTTATTTTTAGTGAACGCAATCTAACAAAGCAACTATATGAATTCCTAATTTAACCAAGGGTTAGCAAAGAAAATAATGAAGATGAGGTAAAAAGAGATGAAAACAAATAGCATGAAAGAAAAATTATTAATAGACATAAACCACTATAACAACACATCTACGAGTTAAATCATTGAAAGGATTGGGTAGGAAACTAATGAAAATTGGAGAGGCACTTCCTTAAATCTACTGATGCAATTGTCAATGAGAACTTAGTAAAAAATGAAAGATGTTTCACTTCTTATCAAATTTCAAGGCCACAAAAAGTACACTTATGCAAGACAAGAAGCTATGTAGGAACAATAGGCTGATCTCTTCTCCAACTAGGTACATCAACAGAATTCGTCAACATGCGACAAACACTAGTACTGAAATATCATACAATCAAATCAATACAAAAAAACTATTGGCTCCATTATTATCATTTAAAAGTAATGAAAAAAATAACACACTCCAAAAATAATAACTACACTTAGAATGAGAGCACTAATAGCATATATTATTGCATCAAAATAATGGCATAGAATACATATTACATTTCTGAATTTATAAGAAATTATCTCCTCAATTTGTGTTGAGAGTGAGAGCTCTCTTTATGAAAATATATGCTTAAAAATAAAATAAAAAATCTAATTATATACAAAATGACTCTCTAAATAGTGCTCAGTAGGACTCCACCCTTGTTCATATCAATTAATGGGTGCATGCGCATTTACATAACTTAGAAAACAATGAAAGAATAAGTAAATAAGAAGAAGGAAGTTGTAAGAGGATCCGAGAGTTAGTGGAAGCTCTAAAAATGGAAGCTTGACCTTCTATGGGTATTTCTAAGAGTTGAATTGTCATTAGAATATGTTTCTAGTGCATGGAAAGCTCTAAATTAGGAATTGGTAGTTAACTGTTGATGCACCTCTTATTTCTTAAAAATTATCAATGCACCTCTATAAAAAGTATACCTTGCATACCTAGTGCACCTAGCTCACCTTTCACACCTTGTGCACCTAGCACACCTAGTACATCTTGCTTATCTTTAAGGAATTTGTGCAAGGTGCTCAATTCACCAAAAAATTAAAGTTCTCTATTTTGAAAGTAGTTTCTGGGTTTTTCTCATATGAGGTTTGGGAGAACTCTTGTGTACTTATTTTTCCCTTTTTAATGACTTATACTCTCTTTATATTCCAACATTTTCATAGAACTGAACTCCCTTTACTTCTTCTATCTAAACTCCTGAAGTACATGTTTTGAATCTTGTCATTTATAGTTGCATAAGATGAGGAACATGTTCTAGTTCATGCGTCCAACCTTTGTATGTTTCATCTTCAATTTAAATTCATGAATCAAAGTTCACATGTGACTCCTTTGAAGGTGAAGGTTAACATCTTAGGTGAGATCTATATTGTTGTTGATAATGAAGATGCTCTAATAATCTATGCACTTGCGCATTATGTGCCACACCTTCGTGTTATACACATCTTTGTGCACTGTGAAGTCTATTCCTTGATTTTTTCTTCTCTCTGAGTGCTTGAGCCTTCCGAATCAAAGAACAAGTGATCCAATTATCCAAAATGATCAAATATTTGAAACCTTTTTATATTTTTATAACAATCTTTTCCAGGCATTTTTAATTGGCTTTTTCAGAGGTGTTCTACTCAAAATTTTAATTTGAACTTTCATCAGTCCTAAAATTAGGAAGTCCAAGGCTCACTATTTTAGGGACTAAAATTAGATTTTTAGTTCTTCTTTCCAATAGTATAAACAATTTTGAATTCTGAGCTCTAGGTCAAAAGTTATGACCCCGACAAGTTAAGGATGTCTTTTTATCTACACAAAGAAGCAAGCATTAGTTATCTTACATTAGAAGACCCAAAAGAGGAATCCACAAGACTTAGACTAACAAAGAAATTGGGTCAGAACTAGTAAAAATAGAGGGGACAGTGGATTTTCCCTCCTAAAAGCCAGTTTTGTTCACTAGTGCGCTAATTTTCCTTGGAAATGGCACATTATGTAGCTACACACTAGTGCACATGCACACCTCGACAAGTTGTGCATGGTACAAATGTGCACACATGTATGTTATATAATTTTGAGGGGGCAAGGAGAGTGCACACCTCCATAGGTGTGCACCTTGTGAAGGTGCACACCTCCGAGGGTGCACATGTTCACATTCCCAAAGCGAGGGTGAAGTGTGCATGTGCACACTTGGCACACCTATGCATGTGCACACTTTAACCACATGAAGTCTTAAAATTGATCTTTTATCTTTGTTTGACTACCTGAACCTTCCTAATCAGAGACCAGGGTTTGACCTAGACCCAGGAGAGGGTCCAAAATGACTGAGGCTTTGGACTAGATGCCTCATGGGAAATTTTTTAACTAGGGGGTCCCCATTTTGTGACTCAAAATGGGGTGTGTGTTGTGAAACCACAACAGGTACCCATTCCTTCTAAAAAATTGTGTACCTTAAGGGAACCTTTCTATCACCTTCGCTCTCATTATAATAAGAACATGACCCCCCCAGCAAGAAAAAATTGCATTCTATTATTGAAATTTCTACTAATCTTTTGACCTCTAGTTGACCTCCCTATTTTAGATCTACTAGATGTCTCACTTTTGTCTTCCATTCCTACATTTTCCTCACTTGAGGAAGATAGAAGATGCAGGACCGTCCAGGGTGTAGTAGACAGGGTGGTTGCTATTTATGGGAATTTTCTATTTTTAGTAAGTCTATCATATGAGCTCAGAATGTTCTAATTTTCTACATGAATGTTCATTTTAGCATTATAAGTCTACCATAAAAATCTTATTGCTCCAAATTAAGTATTAGAGAACTTATTGTAGATCTTTGATGGAAATATTTGCAAAAAAATCTTCAAGCTCACTGTTGGAGGCCTTAGAGTGCCCAGGTAAGGTCCAAAACTCAATGGAAGATGCTTACACCATTTTGCACTTGTAGATCAGGAGCTGGCATTTCTAAAATGTGGTTATAATAGCCAATCAAAGTAGTGGTTTGTGAGTTATGGCCTTTCAAAGTTGAACTACCCAAAATATCTAAAATAATTGTCAAAGATGTATTTGGTCGATCTTCCTGGGCAACATAAAATTTCCTATTTAAGAAAGGCCTGAACATTATCTAGGATAGCTCTGGGTGATAGTTCACAGCTTGTCTAGAAAATTATTGTAATGAATAGGCCCATGTGGGTTAGCATATTGTACTTGTAAATTATATAATTTTGCATTTGTGGCACAAATAAGAAGTCAATATTTTTTTCTTGCATTTGTTGTTATTTCTTTTTTTTTTGTTATGGTTTATAGTATTAAGGGGAGCACCCTTCATCAAGTACTATCAGAGCCAGGTTCTTGAGTGTGTGGATAGATTGCCAAATATGAGGTAGCTCACACTAGGACCATGGTTTGGGCTGAGTGTGTAGATAGATCACCAATTGTGAGGTAGTTTGTAGTAAGGTTTCAGTAGAAGTGTGAAAATGCCTCCACAAAGAGAGCATGGTGGAAGAGTCAAAGGTGTTACACCTAAGGATTTTAGAACCCTCTAGAGAAAAATGCAAGTGATGCAAGAAAAAATTTGTATAGGAATGAATCTTATTGTAGGAGATGATGAAAGTGAGGATGAAAGACAAGAAGGAAATGCAGACCCAGACACAATAGTGGAAGTTCTTAACCTAGAGGAGGCAAAGATTTTTAGGGCCATTTCTAGTATTAAAAAAATACCTAAGTTTGATGTTCCCACATTTTAAAGAAATCTCAACCCAAAGGAATTGATTGACTAGATCAATGAATTGGGTGAGTACTTTGAATATGAAGATATTGGAGATCCGGCTAGGGTCAAGTTTTCAAAGGCCAAACTGAAGGGTCATGCAAAGATTTGGTGGTAAGAGATCTAGCTGGATCAAAATAAAAGAGGAAAGGATAAAATAACTAGATGAGATCAAATGGTAGCTAAAATGAAGTGATAGTTCATTTCCATAGATTATGAGCTTGATCTATTGAAGAAATTGCAAGGGTTGAAGAAAGTGGGAAAAATCTGTCCAAGAGTATATTGAAGAGTTCTACCGAGTTCTCATTGGAATCAGCCATGCAAAAGTTGACAAGGAGAAATTCGCCCATTATCTTAATGGGTTATGGCCACATATTTAAGATGAGATAATTCTTGTTTGATTGACTTGTATTAGGGAGGCATGTCAATTCTCCCTAAGGGTTAAGGAGAAACTAAGCAAGAAGTTTGATAACAAGAATAGTGGAAGAGGTCATGGTGGATGATCTTATGGAGGTCATAATGATGATTAGAAGAAAAAGGATGAGGTTGGAAGTAGTGGTCAGAACTAGAGGGGAAACAATTCCAATTGTTTCCATGATCAAAATAATGGAGATTAGATAGGAAGAGGCAAAGGACAAGGATTAAGAAGAGGAGGCTTCTGTGGGAAACATTTTCACTATGGAGAAGAAGGGAATAGAACATTTGAATTCTCCCAGTGCCAAGGAAGGATAGATCAAAGAACAAAAGGCTAGGATAGAGTTGAACATGTTGATAAAGATGTCAAATCTTCACATTCTAAAGATACTAAAAGAGGAGAAGTCCTAGTTAATAGAAGAGTCCTGTTGAGTGATGAGAATGAACCCGATCAAAGAAGGAGTTTTTTTCACATGAGGTGAAGATGTGAAGATAAGCGTTGTGATGTAATTATTGCTAGTAGAAGTAATGACAATTTGGTGTCAAAAATGATGGTCACTAAGTTGAAGCTAGAGAGATAGAAACAACCATGTCCATACCATATTGCTTGGGTGCAAGATGACCAAAAATCATAGTTAATGAGCAGTGCTCCAGGAAGTTCAAGATTGGAAGCTACTAGGATGAGGTACTATGTGATATCATACCTATGGATATATGTCATATGTTGTTGGGTAGGTCATGGCAGTTTGACAAGCATGTTGTACACAATGGGAGAGAAAATATCTACACTCTAACCAAGCATGGAGTGAAACATAAGTTGAAGCCATTAAAGGAGAAAGAAGAAAAGATATGTAGTGCTACCAAAATATGTTTTATTGATGGAAAAGAGTTTCTCTAAGGTATGAAGTGTGAGCATATGTGTTATTCTATAATTCCAAAAGATAGCACAGAAGAAGCAGAGGAGGTACGTACAAAAGTTGTAGATATGTTGGGAGAGATTTCTGATATTGTATTAGATAATGTACTTGATGGATTGACCCCAATGAGGAAGATCAATCACCAGATGGATTTGGTTCTAGGAGCTAGTTTGCTAAACAAGGAAACACATAGAATGACACTAGCAGAAAGTGAAGAGTTGAACAAATAAATTCATGATCTTTTGTAGAAGGGGTTGATTTGAGAGAGTCTAAGTCCATGTGTAGTACTAGTTGTATTAGCACTAAAGAAGAATGGAGAATGGAGGATGTGCACAGATTCACATGCTATCAACAAGATCACAATCAAGTACATATTTTCATTGCCAAGGATGGATGATATTATGGGTTGTTTGAGTGGAGCTAAGTATTTCACAAAGATAGATCTAAAGAGTGGGTACCATCAAATTTGTATTAAAGAAGGAGATGAATGGATGACTACTTTCAAGACAAGAGAAGGACTATACAAGTGGTTAGTCATGCCTTTTGGGCTAACCAATGCACTGAGCACTTTCATGAGGCTCATGAATGAGGTACTGAAGGAGTTTCTAGGTAAGTTTATCATTGTTTACCTAGATGATATCTTGATCTTTAGTAAGACATTGGAGGAGCATTTGATCCATATTTGTAAGGTGTTTGATAAGTTGAGGGAAGAAAATTTTTTGATAAACCTGAAGAAGTGCAATTTTGTAAAGAAGGATTTGATGTGCCTAGGATTTGTAGTTTTAGTAGAAGGTCTGAAAGTAGACCCAGAGAAAGTGAAGGCTATCCTTGAATGGCCTACTCCAAGGAGTGCAATAGAGGTGAGATATTTTCATGGACTAGCTAGTTTTTACAAAAAGTTCATAAGAGGTTTTACCAATATTTATGGACCCTTGACTGAAATAATGAAAGGGGATAGGAAAGAATTTAAGTGGACTATAGGAGAAGATAAGAGTTTGAATCTATTCAAATAGAAAGTTACTAAGCAACCTATTGTAGCACTTCAAGATTTTAAAAAGGTGTTTCAAGTATATTGTAATGCTCGTGGTACTACAATAGGAGTTGTTATGAGCCAAGAAGGTAGACCTATTGCTTATTTTAGTGAGAACTTGAATGATGCTAAAAGAAAATATTATGCTTATGATCAGGAATTTTATGCTATAGTTCAAGCATTGAAGAAGTGGAGATATTATCTTCTTCCTAAGGATTTTGTTTTGTATAGTAATCATCAAGCTTTACAATATTTGAATTGTCAAGAAAAATTAAACCAAAGGCATTTGAAGAAAGTTCAATTTTTGTAGAGTTATACATTTGTCTTGAAACATAGGAGTGGGAAGTCTAACAGAGTTGCAGATGCTCTTAGTAGGAGATAACTTTTGCTAACAGAAATGTAGATAGAGATGGTTGGGTTCAAGGAACTCAGTACTTTGTATCCAAATGATCTTAATTTTTTTGATGGGAGGCTTGAATAGAACCTATTACACTTGACAGGATAGTGGTTGGATTTCATGATCTAGGACAATATGTTGTTTGAAAGAAGCCAGTTGTGCATTCCTAGAAGTTCAATGAGGGAGAATCTCATCAAGGATAAGTGTGGTGGAGGATTAGCTAGACATTGTGGTAAAGATAAAACCATAGCTTTGTTTGCTGGGAATTATTACTAGCCATAGTTGTAGCAAGATGTGAAGAAGTTTGTACAGAGTTGCAAAGTATGTCAGATGGCAAAAGGAGTGAAGCAAAATACAAGGTTATATCAACCATTACCTATATCAGAGAAGCTGTGGGAGTATGTCAGCATGGATTTTGTTCTTATATTACTAAGGACATAGTGAGGGCATGATTCTATTTTTGTGGTCATTAATCGGTTTTCAAAGATGAGACATTTTATTCATTACACGAAGACTAGTGATGATGATCATGTAGTAGAGTTATTTTTTGAAAAAGTGGTAAGGTTACATGGCTTCCAAAGAGTATAGTTTTAGATCAAGATACCAAATTTGTTGGGTATTTCTTGCATACATTGTGGAAGAAGTTGAAGACAAATTTAAAATTTAGTTCATCACATCATCCATAGATTGATGGATAGATAGAATTTGTGAATCATAGTTTGGGAAACTTGCTAAGATGTTTGGTTAGAAACAAGCCAAAAGGATGGGATCTTATTTTTCCATAGGCAGAATTCACATATAATAATTCTATGAATAGGAGTACTAGTAAATCACCATTCCAAATTATATGTGAATAGTCCTAAAAATGCTTCTAAATTGAGGTAGTTGGATAAAGGAGAGATAAGTAGTGTTGAAGCAAAAAAATTTGTTGAACATTTGAAGAACATTCATGAGGAGGTGAGGAAACACATCATAAAGATGAATACATAGTATAAAGCTAAGGTAGATGTGAAAAGGAGGTATCAAGAATTTTAGATTGGAGATGAAGTCATGGTTCATTTGAGAAAGGAGCATTTTCCAATGGGTACATATAATAAGTTGAAGATGAAGAAGTTTGGATCGAGCAAGATAGTAAAAAGGCATGATTCTATAAATGCTTATAAAGTGGGTCTGCCCACAAAATTGAATATTTCCCCAATATTTAATATTTTAGATTTGATAGAGTATTATGAAGGAGGTGATGGAGATGAAGTTGTAGAAGTGCAATGGAGTATTCCAATAGCTAGTTTGGCCACAAATTACATTGAGGAGATACTGGACAGTTGTGTTGGAAAAAGTAAAAGGAACAAAACTTATGAGGAATACCTGATCAAATGTTAAGGGAGGCCAGTAGAGGATTCATCATGGCTAGCAAGTGAGGAGGTTCACCATCTTCATTTTTCTCTAAACACCTAAGATGTGACGAAGTCAATTCTCAAATTACCTCAGGTGTCTGATGTAGGAGCATCTTGGGTGTAAGAAAAATCTTGCATCACCCAAAAATATTTTCTTTTCAGTCATTTCTATTTTGATAAGGACTAGTAGATAGGGTGGTTACTATTTATGGGAACTTTCTATTTTTAGTAAGTTTGTCATACAAGCTCAGAATGTTCTCAATTTCTACATGAAGGTTCATTTTAGAGTTATAAGCCTATGATAAAAATATCATTTCTCCAACTTAAGTATCAGAGAAGTTATTGCAGATTTTCATTCGAAATATTTGTAGAAAAATCTTCAAGCTCACCTTTGGAGGCCTTAGAGTGCCTGGATGAGATCTGAAAACTTGATGAAAGTGCACTTATTCCATTTCAATCTTGTAGATTAGGAGGTGGCATTTCTAAAAAGTGGTTATAATAGCCTATTAGAGCAACGGTTCATGAGTTGTGGCCATTCAAAGTTGGGTTATTTGAAATATCTAAAATAATTGTCAAAAATGTATTCGGCCAACTCTATATGTATTTTCAAGGTCTGTCAGCCCTAGGTATTAAGTTTCAATGTCTAGAACCTTACCAAGCGGCATAATATTGCCTATTTTAAGAAAGGCCCAAACATTGTCTAGGATAGCTTTGGGTGATAGTCTGCAACTTGTGTTGTAAATTATTGTAATGAAGGTGCCCGTGTGTGTTAGCATATTGTACTTGTGGATTATGTAATTCCAAATTTTTGGTGCAACTAAGAATTTCATATTTTGTTCTCACATTTTTTGTTGTTTCTTTATTTTTTGTTATGGTTTATGGTATTAATGGGAGCAAACTTCATCAACAATTTTGACAAATACCTATTTGGTAATACATGAAATCCATAAAATGAGAGACATACTAGGATTAAAGTCAATGTTGATGGTAAAGAGAAGCTATGAAAATAAAAAATTGTATCTGTAGGGTCTATTGAATTATACCCGTTGATCCATGTGACTGTACAAGACCTTGGTTAAAGGCATTGAATATGTAAATCATTTATCTTAAGTTAGCCAAAAATTTGGTCTAATTAATGTGCATATCTACAAAAATATTAGACATATTGTACTTTATATATATATATATATATATATATATATATATATATATATATATATATATATATATATATATATATATATATATATATATATATATATATATATATTTGCACATATGATTTTGAAAGAAAAATTTAGTCACCTTGCTCAAATTCACCCATATTATAATCAATGAAAAGTTGTTCACTCTCAATGCTATATATACTACAAATTACATAGAAGACAAAAAAATACATGACGCATTCATCAAAATTAGTCTATTTTTTAATTCCTTACCTTTACTTTATGTGTGGTAGCTATGCAATTTCATTGTATATACTCCATGATAGCATAGTTCAATACATAATAACTTAATTAAAACAACATACAAGTCAAACAAATTTCTATAAATAAATCATGACCCCATCATACTTGACATTGATCATATGTCAACACAAATTTCATTGATTATGTCATTAATCATCATCTTCATCCATGCTATCATCATTATCACCATCATCATACTTGTCACTTTGATCATCATTGTCACCACCACCATTTTCATCACCATCATCATCATCTTTAGACACTTATTTTCCTAAACTTCTTGAATGACGAGATTTCATATTTGGACCACAAAATGGAAATGCAAATTTTTTATTTGTCTAAAGACCTAAAAGATCATGTACAATTAGATCATGTGCAATTATCATGCACAACTTAAGAATACAACAATAATGTGTAAGCACTATAATAGACCAAAAATATGTGACCTTAACAATATAACATACCACAAAAATGAGCTAGCCTAGGGGTATCATGTATTGTCCATACAAGAATTGTATGGAATCAAAAAAAAAAAATTCTATTGGTCTAGAGATGTCATACATAGTGACCCCATTCCATAACTTTCACAACTCATCGATAAGGGGCTCAATATACACATTCATATCTTTAACTTGGTACTTACCTAGTAATTGAATGAAAAAAAACAATACATAATTATTATGACCATTTTGATGCATTATTTATAAATTAATTTAGATAACTATTAAATAAAAAAATACCCAATACAATCATTGACAACATTATGTGCTCCCTCTTTTATGCACATCCAAGGAGAAATGTTACTGTTAATAACAAAAATAGGCCACACTAAATAAATAGATCTCATATCTCCAAATGGATTAACATTGTCCACTGCCAATGAAAGCTTGAGATTACAAAGTTCTTCTTTAAAGTGTGTTCATATTTTTTTCTCTCTCTTTAAATGTAGAACCTGTTGAGAGATTGTTGGAATCAAGAATGCTGATGATATTCCTATGCATGAGTATTGTAGATATGTTACTATGATGATATGTTACATTCATGACTAAGTTTTTCATTGATGTCAACATAGTAGTTTTCTATGGTATCTAACAGGAGAATAACAAAAAGATCAAGTTGGTAAGGATGCCTAGTTGAGTATTCTAACTATCTAAAGGTTATAGGAGATATGTCTGAGTATTTGGTATATGTAGTTAACATCAAAAGAAGAATTGATAAGTTTGGAAGAAGTTATGTAAGTTTTAGCGATGTTTGTTTTGATATAGAATTTATAGAGGCATGTTCTGGTAAACTAGTTACATCTCTTAGAAAAATTTCTATTCTGAGAATCAAGGTTGAGGATGTGGAGAAGACATGTTGGTGATGACATGGCTAAGTTTTCTCATCATAATATTATGTGTACAGAAAGATTTTCAAGTTGCAAGGTGAAACATTAATGTTATTGCTAAGTGTAGAGTGTTCTTAATGTGGTCCTATAATGATTAATTGAGAAGGTCTAACAACTGACTCAAGAAATTATTTTATGAACTTGGTATAAAGGAAGGAAATTTTACTTTATCATGAAAAATAGATAAGATATGGAGAAGTGATTATAAACAAGTAGTAAGAGTGGAAGTGAAGGAAACTTCATTGTTGAGATTTCGCTAAGTGATCTGAGGTTAGATATTTGGATCCAAGGGTTGTGACCTAATCTACAAGGTTTAATAGTGATTGGTTTAGTTGATAGAACAAAGGAAAGAAGAACATAATAGTAAATTTCATGTTTGAGTAGTGAGCTCTTCTTGTAGTTGAAATTGCATTTTTGGGTAGTGGGCTCATCTTGCATATATTGTACTACAACTCCTAACAAAGTTAGCACAACTCCTAATAGGGTTGGAATCTCCTAACAGGAATTCAAAGTCTCCTAACAAGGACTCATATGTACTAAATATTGTAATATACTCCTAACAAGGTCCATCCTCTGACAAGGAATATTTATATTAGTACATCATCTTGTGGGCATCATTCCCACTAGGGCTTTCCCTCTTATCAAGGGTTTCTCTAGTTAACATATTTGATGTAATTGTCTATGTGCATCTTATTATGGTTGATGTTTACTTTGGTTGAATGGTTAAGTTATTTTTAAAGAAGAGAAATGTTTTAATTATTGGATAATTGATTCACCCCCCCTCCCCCTCTCACTTACCTTGGTGGACTATTGTTTCTAACAGAATCATCTACAAGCATTCACATAATGTCTTCTTGACTTCCATTGTGTGCATGGTAATCCATAAATTGTGCCAAGCTAGTGCACCTGAATAATCGTTCAAGACATGGAATAATGGGAATGTATTGAAGAACCTTGTGAGGAAACTTTTTTGTTATTTAATTTGACCAATATCTACTAATATGACAATCAGAGCATTCTGTTACAAATTCATTTTGTTTATGATATATAATGTGATCATTGGGACATACATGTATTGTCTGATACTTCATTCCAATTTGATTCACAATGGTAAATAATTCTCAGTATGAACAAGGAAAAATGTTTCATGGTGGTAACAAAAACTCACCTATCAATCTACAACAATAAATATGAATTGTTAATATAATGAATAGTAATGGTATGCTAACATTGAAGATGACAAAAATGGCACACCTTAGCATATGTTACATTGCTATATTAGATAAACCATTCATAACCTTTAATTTCACCAATAGCACTATATCAGAGAGAAGAGTTGTTTGGGAGCCTTTGTATAGGAGCTCATGTGCCTTCCCAAGTATAGGTATCTCAAGACCATATTCATCATCATTATCAGATGCATTTGTACCATCATCATGAGCATCTTTATCAGCTGCGCCAATATCATCTTCTTCAATCATGTCCTCTCGCACATTATCATCTTCTTCCATGGGAGTGTTATCCTTAGCTTGGATATTCACAACCCCATTTTCCTCCAATTGGAAATCCACATTCACCAATTGATAAAAATTGTGGCCCCATTCAACATGACCATGTTTCCTACAATGATTCTAGGCTATTGTGATTAGAATTCTTTGATTCTTTAAGACCTTACACTTTTTGCAAGGAAAATTACATTTATCAACTTTTCTTTTGAGCTGAGACCACAATCTAGCAATTTTTTTTTTTTTTTTTTAGGTTCATATTGTTAGTTGTGGTCTTTCTTCATAGGAAAATATATCTACAAAATTATTGGACATGCTGTAGTTAATTTTTATATCTACAAACATGGTTTTGATTTTTTTTTGGGTGTAATTAATGTATATATCTACAAAAATATTGGACATGTTTTACTTAATGTTTGTATCTACACATATGGTTTTGAAAGAAAAAAAAGGGTTAATTAATGTGTATATCTACAAAAATATTGGACATAATGTACTTAATGTTTATATCTAAACATATGGTTTTGAAAGAAAAATTTGGTCACCTCGTTCAAATTCACTTATACTATAATTAATAAAAAGTTGTCTACTTACACAAACTTTCATTATTTGTGGTTAAAGATTTATTGTAAAGGAAATTGGCACGGAAGAAAGGACAAAAGTTAGAAGCAAAATATTTCATTACAAGTATCACCTCCCAAAATGCAATCATAGAAACACAAAGAAAGAATTTTTAGAAAAGCAAGATGGAGATGTAGAAGAATTGGACAAGGTTCTAATAAACTCACATTTTTTAAATCTTGTGAAAATTTGGAATTGTTATGTGTTCAATATACAAAAAGCTAATGTGGGGCAGTAGTGCAAGGGCCCAAGATCCTCAACAATATTTTTAAACATCAAATTTTGGATAGATTAGGTGATTAATAAGTGTCCAAGTTGACATGTGGCAATAAGTCAATCTCAAGCATCCTAGAATGCATTTTAGGTAAATTTATTGCATGTTGTTATTTTGACTATGGGCAACATTGGTCAATGTTATGATTTGACCAAAAAAATCTTCAATTTTATGTTTTTTAGAGTTATTGTATGATTTATCAAGTTTAGGTAGGCATTTGAAGTCATTTATTTGGAAATATTGAAAATTTGCAAAAATTGTCAAAAAGTTGTCATGCAACTTTTCTTGCAAATTTGGAAATTCAACATTCACAATTGTGTTTAGATTGAAAAAGTAGAGATGAATATGTAAGGTCAAGAGGCTTGTCCTATAAATTGAATGTTCTTCAACCTAGGAAGGTTTTTGGTGTTGTGATGTACAAAATTTGAATCAATAAAGCAATTTTTGGTGGGAAAATAAGTGGAGACAACAAGTACTATTTTGACAAGCAATCAGAGGAATGAAGTTATGGAAGTGGTTCATGATGACAATAAGATGGATATGGGTCAATTCAAGACCATAGATAGTATAGAATTGGAGACTCTTAATGTAGAGGCAATGAGTTATCCATGGACAATAAACACAATTGAAGTGTAGAAAAATGAAGTGAAAACGGTAAGGTTAAAGTCATTGAATTGGATGGAGCCATCATTTTTGGAAATTGATATGTTGAACAGTCAAAGTATGGTATTTATGTCACCAAGGCAAGGTAAACCTTGTGTAAAGATGAAAAATATTGGTTCATGTGGAGCAACTTTGAGTAGAGGTGGTCAATTTCCTCCAATCATGTTCACCTAATAACTTTTAATTTCTTCATCAATTTTTTGTGGAGAGTGATGATGTAGCACGACCTATTCCTCAATAATTTTTGTACTTGAATTTCCAAATTGTATGTGTTATTGATCATAGTTGACCAATTGATGATAATGTAGCCTATGGCTATAACTTCCATATCTAATTCAAAATCCATCATAAAGTACCTTTTCCCTAATCTAGTTGTGTCGTCCCTTATTTGATTGTAGGAAAAAATAATTTATTTGCTATTATTTTACTCTTTTTCATATACACATCAAATATCTACTCACTACTACATACTACCCAACCAAAAATAATACAAGGACTTGAAGACTAGTTTTCAAAGGCAAGTGAAATAGGGGAAAGTTGACTTCTAGAATATGTTGCTCTATCTTAAACTAGTAAGGAATCTTAAATAAAATATTTCATTTTCAGAACAAGGAAAAGAATTGAGAAGTTGGAATAGAGTGACTAGAGGATGATGAAGAAGTGATCAACAAATAAGTCTAGAGTTAGTACCCACCAACCTTGTCCAACTTCCTCTAAACTTTATACATACAATGGGAATCCATACCTGCAACTAACAAGACCATAGATTGAATAATCATTTTACTATTCAACATAGCTATAAAAAGAAATTTAAGTATATCATTGAGGAAATTGAAGTAATTATGAAGTGATCATTCTTGGTAAGTTGGACAAAAGAACTAATGGTATAAGACTTTTTATGTAGAATATACAAAAGAAAATACAATGGTAGACTATAGTGGATTCAAAATTATTATAAACAAGATTCATTACGCATTTAAGTAAGAAAAATAACTTAGGTTTTCATTCTTCTAGTTTTTTAATGAGAATAGATTCATTAATTAAACAACAGCACGAGAATCTATAGCCATGACTAGCTTATCTATATCCATGAATAGCTTATCTTTTATTAAGTAAATCCTAAACCTAAATTATGACAAACCTAATCCAGACACTCATATCAAACAACAACACTCAAAAAGTGAGCCATGAGTACTCTTTAATTATTGCAAAATATTATTATGTACAATGAATGGTAACTACTAATCTATTTTGTCTGATATGGGCATAATAGAACCATGTCTCAATTAAATTATTGCTTCTTACATTTAATGTAAATAAGAAGAATAGTTATAACATATTTTCTCAATGCATTAGTCAGCACCCAATAGTTTCTTGATATCTTCTTGCAAACATAAGGTTACATATATTAGCCATTATTCCTATAAGATGTGAAATCAAACAAATAAAACCAGTTTGAAAAGATTGTAAGTGCAATTTTCATTAAAAAAATTGACAAAATAATAAAAAATGATTTTCAAGTACCTCAATCTGCAATAGAGATGTTGTGGGTGCATATCTATCAACTACATTTCCATTGTTGTCAACCAGAAACTTAGTGAAGTTCTATTTTATGCTATCACCAAAAAATTCACCTTTGATTGATTTCAAGAACTTGTAAATAGGGGATGCATTAATACAATTTACCTCAACCTACATCACCAAAGTGCAATACAAACACAAAAGATAAAATGTAATAACTTTGTTTAGTAGTTAAATGAAACTTGAAAAAAAAATTCACTTATTTTTACAATAACATTGCCCATAAGATATCTAGTAAAGATATCTAATAAGCAATCAAAATATAGCTAATATGCTAACCTTTCCAAAAATGGGAAACTTTTCTATAAAGTGAGTACATGCCGCATCAAATCTCCAAAAGGGGGGAGCTATTCAAGATTAATCCCCAAATCATTGCCTAATACTCGACCTACATAATGTAATATAGATGTGGGTTACATAATGATTTACAAAAGAGCCCAATGGTCATATGAAGACAAGTGTTAATCCAACCATTATCTTTAGTCAAATATCTAAGTCATGGGATTAAAGATTAGAGCTCCTAAGAAGAGCCCTAATATATATGGAATTCATCTCCAAGGAGCCTAGAATATACAAATAAGCAATAGTGACATAGGAACAGGTTGCCAAGTCTAAATTACATATTACTCTATCATCTATAGAAAGAAAATATTTTGTATAACCCAAATTTTCATAGTTATGATATTCAATTCATATCATAAGGAATAATTGGTTTCTTTTTGGGTCTCTCTTGACAAGGCCTGCCATTTAGTTTTAGACCTGCCTTGACAAGCCCTTGAATATATGGTTGTTAACTTAAAAGATGTCCAAACTATGCTAATAATAAAAATATTATGTTACAATCTTCTTCATAAATTATGAAAGGTCTATACTTCATTCTAATTTTCTAATTCTAATTATTGTTGATTATGAAGTAGGGGATGATTATATCTCTATTATATCTAGATCCTCCAATATTGATATTCAAAAGGTCACATGTGGACCAGGCCATGGCATTAGGTATTTAAGGACTTATTCATGATATATTACATGTCTAATGGATGATTTTAATGTGTTTTTCTTTGTTATTTTCAGCACTGGGAGCATAGGAAAAGATGGGGAAGAAGCAATAGTGGAAAAAATTGATGTTCATAACATTTTGTTTATTGGAACAAAAAATGGAGCAAGAATCACAACTTGGCAAGTTGCTTAAATTTAAAACATCAAATATTAAATTTATTTCACCTATCATGATTCGAATAGCTTAAACTTCACACACTAAAGCTTAATTCCTAAACTAAAATTGTTAAATAGTCAAAATTGACTTATCATTTTTAAGCTTAATTTTTCTCCATTCCTTAGCAATATTGCATTTACCTGTATTTATTGAACACATCTCTTAGTTATACAAGAGTAAGAAGATCTTAGTGTATTCAAATTATTACGTTCATTCAACTTCTCTCTTGCCAATTGGTGAGTGTAGTCATTCATTGAGTGGTAGCAGATTGTAGAATTTAGAATTTTTTTATGTGCAGTCTTTCATTCCTCACCATTCTCTCAATGGAAATTTTATATTCAATAGTAACACCATGCTTAAAATCAACATAATGACCAGACTGTAGAGGCCATACCTTCATGATGCTTAGTTTTCCAAAATTTAGTATGGGAAAGGATCTACACTAAGTTTTAGTGAGAGGATTTTATCACGTCATACTAGGTTCACCATGCTTCAAAGACTGAAGAAGCTGGCAATTTTCTTATTCTCTTTAGTAATTCTAAAATTTATGTTAAATATCATAATAACAAGTAGAAACCTTCTAAATTGTAAAACATGATAATATTATACATTATAGGCATTCAAAATCTACTAAAAGTATATACACAATATAGTGATATAGTGACAAAGAGCCATGCACACATAAAGGGCACAAGTTATGATGTATAAGCCTATATCTACGACAAGTTTCAATGAAAGGATTTAATCATGCAATGCCTAAGTTCACCATGTTCGTAAGAATGAAGAGGAGGGCATTTTTTCTTTTTCTCTTCAATAATTCTAAAATATATGTTGGATATCACAGTTACAAGTAGATACCTACTAAACTCAAGAATATGATAATATCATACATTATAGGTATTTTGAATCTACCAAAATCATATACCAAATACACTAAAAAATTATCCATGCACACCTAAAGAGCACAAGTTATAGTACATAAGCCTACAAAAAAGTTAGTAAGTCCAAATACATGATTGGTTACATGGACACAACACAGCTAATATGGAGCCTTATGTGGTTGTAGAAGTACAACCAAATATCCCAATCCACAAAAATCTCTAATTTAAATCTCATAATCACCATGGGGAAAAATAATTTCATTAACCCTAAATATTTTTATAGTCTCACAAAATTATGATCTTTATAGCCATTGGTAGTACCTCGATTTCTATCAGATGATAATTATAGAAAACCCTAAGAATCTCAAGTTGGGGGAAACATTCTTGAGAAATTGAAATCTTCCACACATGTGTATTAAATAACTCTATTTGTTTTAGATTGTTCAATCCAATATTGGCTAACGAGGCCACCCAAAAATTGAACTCTCTGATAGGGAAATTATCTATGTGTAGTATTTTAAGATTATGAAGTTGGGTAATTGAGTTTGGCAAAGACTTTACTACCAAGTAGCTCATGGTCAAATACTCCAGGAGAGTAAGGTGCCCATTAATTGTGTTCGATAAGTATTCTAGTTTGAAACTCCCATCAATTTTGAGATGAGTTGATGACAACAAACCTCTAATAGAGTAGGGAAAATATTCTAAAGAGCACTCATACATTTCAAGATTAGTTAGGGAGGAAAAATGACCTATGGAACTCAACAAGCTTATGAGAGACTCACTTTTTATCACCATTTTTTGCAATTTCCTGAGTTGACCTAATTAACTGAGAGCTCCCTTAAATTGGTATATTTTAAATGTAGCTCTCTCAAGAGTGCCTGATGAACAATGTAACATGGCAACTCTTCCAATTGCTTATAGGTATCAAGGTTCAAAATCTTTAGCTTTTGGATGTTTGCAAAGTCCTCTAAGTCAAGTTTGAGTTTTTCACATCCCTCTAATTTCAAAATATTGTGAGACTGTAGAAAGACAAAATTTATGTAGTTGTATAAAATGAAAATGCTACATATCATTCCAACCTATAAATATTCATAAGCTTTGAGCAATAGGAATCTACCTCATGGTCTTGTTATGCTGAGAGGTGTTTCTATACAATCCAAGCACAAACTGAACAATAAACTCCCACCACCAAAAAAAATCACTAAATAACAAATGATGAATTATAGTTTTTTTTTCTCATTATGAACCTAATTTGGTCAAAATTTTGACCAAATCAAGCATAAAAACCCTAATTTGGTCAAAATTTTGAACAACTCAAGCATAAAAACAAAACAAAACAAAAAAATCATAGGCCAATATGGCCTTTGGTCGAAAAAATTGGTTGAAAAATAAGGGGAAATGTACTAGTGGTTTTATCATATCAAGCTGAGTATTGGTAAGCTTCTTAATTGGATTTTTTGTTCTGTCTTTAGATCTTTTGCTTCCTTCAATAGGGCAATGTTCTTCTCTAGTAACATTGTCATTACTTCATCTTTATTACCAATCTTTTCATTGTCCAGCAATCCTTCTATGTCAACTTCTGTGTATTGAGTGTTATTAAGCTATGTATCCATCTCTCTTCTCCTTTTGAGGGATTTTCTCAACTCTTCTTTTTTTGTCTATAATTGTTGCAACCCGATCTGTATTTCAATTATTTGGTTTTCAGTGATATTTCCTAAATTGTATACTTCCATCTCCATAATCTTAGACTCTCAATTTGTTAAACTTCCTAACAAGAGAACCAAGCTTAGATACCAATTGTTGGAAAATATATATAAGAAACAACATACTAAGAGGGAGGTGAATCAGGATCTTAAACTTTTGATTTCAAAATCAATTTCATTAAACCATAACCAATTCATAATTAAAACTATAATGTTGAAACATAGAATAAATTCATCACATCCATAGTAGTTCAACACATAACACAATGATTTGGTTACCCAAAAACACTTCAAGATGAAGGTAAAATTGGGGTGTGGATGGAACCCAGAAATCTTCATTGTTGCAACAATAAAGTTAACCTGTTAAGGTAACAATGTTTGATCATAAGATATGAT
This sequence comes from Cupressus sempervirens, assembly GCA_028749045.1. Classification (NCBI taxonomy): domain Eukaryota; kingdom Viridiplantae; phylum Streptophyta; class Pinopsida; order Cupressales; family Cupressaceae; genus Cupressus; species Cupressus sempervirens. The sequence continues at coordinate 630,027,997 of CM053791.1, read as the reverse complement.
CTACCTAGTGAGAGGTATGTCTTGTTAAAAACTAAAAGACTATTAGTTCTTGCCTTGTTAGAGAGCTTGACACTTACAATAAAGTAAGGACTCTATTAGGAGATTTACATAGGTCTGTTAGGACCACTCTATTAAGAGAGTTTCCCTATCTTAATTACAAAATAACTAATTTAGTATCTAAGCCTCGATGTGCTCCATAAGCTAATATTGGATCTCCTCTTTCTCTTATCTTTGATCTAGTTCTCCCAATCTAATAAAAAAATGTAGTCCTTCACTGCTCTAATTTCTCTCTCTTTGGATCTATTACTTGAACTGCTTCACATGTGTGTATCCTATCCACATTTCATCCATCTAACACACATTGATTCTAGGATTAGAATCCTCCTTACATATATTTCATGTTAATCTTCTAGATCTTGATCAACAGTTTAAACTTCATCATCTTTTTTTGTTTATGTCCCTTTTTTGGATTGGTTAAAGTATTTACCTAGGGATCATAACCTTCTACAAATGATGCATAATTAGAATCTAATCTAGCTCTACAAATATTAAATCTCATAGAAATATTAGCCATAATTATTCACATATGAGTTTGTTCAATTACAAACTCATATATCAAAATTGTATTGCTTAGCACCTGAATGCTCTAATGCTTAATCATGTATGTTATTTCTTAGCTTCTACAAGTCTGTGTGTTTGACACTTGATAACTTCTCAATATGCTCAGTCATTGTTATATTATTCATCTCATACTATATTCCTCGGCTTGTAGATCTACCTAGTCTCTATTAAATGTTTGGCAATTGTTGTTTTGCTTGGTCTATTGGCTTCTAAATTAACAACTTTTGAATAACCTAGAGATAAGAACACATACACCTAGGGGCAGCTGATTCCCGTGGTCAATACACCTATTTAGACACTAGGGCCAACTATAAGGCTATACTCTCCTTCTTCTTCTTTAGGCTCTACAAAACCTAGGTGGTTGGACCTCATATTCTTTATATGGTACCAATGTAAAGGCATATAATTGAATCTATAAAATAGATAAAACCTCTGAATCTTCTATGTTTATGAAAACATTCATGGACATGAAATAACTAATAATAGGATACATGAACCTGATAAACTGAGGGTAACTCTTTTCAACTCTTAAACATAAACGAGAAAAGATATATGATTAAAGATTGAAATCAGCATAACCTAGGAATGCAATGGAAAAAACATGTAATCTCCAAGCTGATTAGTCCCTTACACATTAGGCATTTAATAAGTCAAAAACACACACATTGATACCCAAAATATACTCATATACTCAGATATCAGATCTCTTAATTTACCTTGCAAATAGACATCTATTTTCATAAGAACTCTCATACTTATTGAATATCATCTTGGTGAAACCTGCAACCCTATTAATATAAATAAGAATTTACACAGCTCTTTATTCCAATAGAAAATCTATCCAAACATACAACCTTAGGGGATTGCAAAAGGGTCTAAGCTCTTTGTTTTTAAACACAGAACATTGCAAACAACAAAGGAAGGAGATTAGAATCAAAATGAAACTAAGAAAATGAAGCTTTTATATTAATCTCATTGAAGCCAATATATCATATGCATGCCAAAAATCATAAAATAACACAAGGAATGATTGTATAATCTAAATTATTCAAGAAACTACACTGCTGCTATTCATAACAAATAAAATGCTAAGAAATGTGGAATCAAAGTCATGGAAAAGAACCTAACTGGAACCAACAAAGTATTCAAATAGCTATGAAAAATTTCCAAAACTATAACCCTTACAATAAAAAAAAAGGAGAAATATATATAGAAGAAGAAAGCTCCTGAATCTGAAATATGATTTTGACATGTGTCATGTTGAAACTCTTCTTCCTAATTTTGTTGAACTCATATCATTTCTCCTTTATTGTTAATTAAAAATCATTAATGTTGCCTTCAAAATGTTTGAAAATATATTTCTTAAAGAGTAATGAGGAAATCCCCCTTCTAAAGGAATATCAGATATATGATAAGATGTCCATAAGTTTCAAATATGATCTTGGTTTTTCCTCACCTACCCCTTGTCATGAAACTCTAACTACCTATGTTGATAAAAACCTTATCCTTTGCATTTGCCTTTAAAATATTCAATTCACTCTTTATAGGTACTCAGTGAGTTTGATCCTATCTCAATCTGATCTTGCTCTATCTAAAATAGTAAATCTACATGTATACTAAGGATGCCTTGAAATAATAAATATTCCTATAAATTCTTCCATTGAAGACCTGTGTAAAAATTGACTGTAGAAATGAAAAATTTGGATTCTTTAGGTTCTGATGGTATATCACAGTGCATATTTCAGATAAGAGTGATGCCTCTGATGCTGATTTGAAAACTCCAAGCCCATGCCATGAATAGAGCATTAAAATTGAAAATTTTAAAATAACTATATAATATTTCATATTTAATCCAAATCTTTCAAATTCAATCGTAGTTGTGCATTCAAAATAGAGCTTTTGATTTTAATCTCTTATTTTAATACTTTACCCTATTTCTCATGAATCTTTAGGTGCCACTTGTCAATTTCTTATTAGTCAACTCGCCCAAGTAGACCCCACATAATCTTATGAAACATTTGAAAGCTTACAAATTTATGATCTTATGATGTTACAATTACTCGATGTCACAATGAAATCATAGCTTCTTATTTTCACAAATTTCTCCTTTCAACCCTACATTGATCATAAGATTGTAGCTTGAAAATTACCTTCTTAACATCATAATTACTCATTACTTTACTCTTGATCTTCCAATTTTCATTTTTTCAAACTTATCATCAATTTATTTAGCTCCCAAACATACAAAATGTCATGACATCATAACATTTTATTTCGTCATAACATCACAGCCCTCATCAATCTTCCTTCTAACTATACGATTAGTCCTAACATCGTAATGGTGTAACTTTGGAGGTCTTTCTCTCTCCTCCTTGTAAACTTATGAACTACCTCCCACGTGTGCCATGTGCCACCTCTTCCTATGCACACTCAGTCAAAATTTAGTTTACCTGACTACCAACTGGCCATAATAGGCCCCTCTAAGTGAGCAATAGTTTCAAAACACATTGTTTCTTAAAGACACTTAATCAGTGTTGTGCTTATGTATTATAAGGCTTCAAATAACTTTCGTGTAACACATATGGATAAATCCCATGTCATTTCCTCTGAAGCCTTTTTCAAAAAGATATTGTGATCCATGTTTTCAAGACTTATCTAAGAAATCATGGATCATCTCTACCTCTTCATTTTCCATGGAGTTGTTCTTGTTCCCTTTCATCCTCTTGCACATGGACTTTGGACTTTGCTTCACCAACTCTAAATTCCTTTGAACATGGATTGAGCTTTTACTTTGTTCAATTATGGGCTATAGAGTCTTTCATGTCAAGGAGCTCTCTTCTTCCTCTAAAGATTTACCCCATCTATGGCTTCCACATACATCCACATCCATTTCTCCTCTTCCTCCTATTCTCTAGATACATGAGACATTGAGATCTTTGCATGGTAGGGGAGGAGCAGAGCCTGCAACTTTATGTGGTGATCGTGCCTCCTTTTTTCTTCCTTATGGTTCAAGCAATTATTTTTCCTATTAATTTGGGCATCCCTATACTATTTTAGAATGTTTATGAAGTGCTAAAGTTGGTAATCATAGGTTGTTCCCTTGTTCTCTACCTACATGTTCTATTCCTCCACGGAGAGACCCAATATTACAACACTTATGGGGAACCCAAAATATGTTAGAAACAATAGTCCACCTAGATAACTAATAGGGGGGAGGGTGAATTAGTTATCTTCCAATTAAAACATTTATCTTCTTTAAATAAACTTAACCATTCAACCAAAATAAACAACAATCATAATAAAATGCACATAGATAATTACACTAGATAAGTTGACTAGGGAAACTATTGATTAGAGGGAAATCCCTAGTGGGAATGATGCCCACAAGATGATGTACTAATATAAATATTCCTTGTTAGAGGATGGACCTTGTTAGGAGTCTATTACAACATTTGGTACATAGAGTCCCTATTAGGAGACCTTGAATCCCTATTAGGAGATTCCAACCCTGTTAGGAGTTGTACTACAATGTATGCAAGATGAGCCCACTGCCCAAACATGCAATTTCAACTACAAGAAGATCTAACTACTCAAAAATGTAAATTTATTGTTATCTTCCTCTTTCCTTTGTTCTATCAAACAAATCAATCACTGTCAAACCTTGTAGACTAGGTCATGAATCTTAGATCCAAATATCAAACCTCAAATCACTCAGCAAAACCTTGACAATGAAGTTTCCTTTAATTTCGCACTTCTTTGCTCAACTTCAAATTCCACTCTTATTGCTACTTATCATCAATCATAAAACCATATCATTCCATACCATGATAAAGGAAAATGTCCCTCCTTTGTACTAAGTCCTTAAAAAAATTCACTAAGTTGGTTGTTAGACCTTCTCAATTAATTATTATAGGACCACATTAAGAACACATTACACTTCGTGATAACATAAATCTTTGACCTTATAACTTGAATAACTTTCTGTACACACAATATTATGATGAGAGAACTTAGCCACATCATCCTCAACATGTCTTCTTTATGTCCTCATCATTAATTCTTAGAATATAAACTCTGCTAAGAGATATTACAAGTTTACCAAAACATGCCTCTATAAGCTCTATCTCAGAATAGACATCACCAAAACTTACATAACTTTTTCTAGACTTATCCTTTCTTCTTCCAATGTTAACTACATATACTAGATACTCAAAAATATCTCCCATAACCTTAGATAGTTAAAATACTCAACTAGTCATCCATACCAACTTGATCTTTAAAATGTTCTTCTGCCAGATACCACAAAAAATTGCTATGATGACATCAATGAAAAACTCAATCATGAATGTAACATATCTATAATACTCCCCCTTTACGAATATCATCAACATTCATGCTTCCAACCAATATTCTAATAATATCCCCTTTGGCATTGATGGACACATAGATGAAAAACATCAAGTTCCAAGAATACCAAAAAAAGACTGTTCATCTTCTCAAATCTTGTTCATCAATCATTCTCCCCCATTGATATACCTCAATGTGCTTTCTGCCAAACTATCATTCCATTTTGTGTTTATGCCTAATATATTGTACTCATGCCAAACATCTTCCTCAATATAATTTTTTCATGCAATGTTCTCCCCTATTGACATCAATGTCAAAGGTCTCAGCAACCAACATCTCTGCATCAAACTCTACAACAACTGATACTTACTAGCTCGAGTGTCAAAAGGCACCTTTCAAAAGAACATCCAACAAGAGTCCTAGATGACTCTATCCATCAAAAATACTCCCCTATATAGGAAGCATCAAAATTTAGTCTAAAAAATAGTGATGCTCTTTTACACTAGACCGATGCACTCTTGCATCTTCCACTCTGATGTAGGAAGGGGCATAACCCAAATAATACTACACAAATACTCAAAAGTCCCTTTGGGAAGAGGCTTTGTAAATATATCTACAACCTGCTCTTTAGTGCTCACATACTCCAATCTAATTTCTTTCTCTACAACTTTCTCTCTCAACATATGATACTTAATAGAAATGTGCTTGGTCTTAGAATGGAACACTAGACTCTTAGACATATTTATAATGTTTATGTTGTCACAATGTATGACAAAAGGTTCACTAATTTCTATCCTTATATCTTTTAGCATCTACTTCATCCAAATGACTTGATTGCAATTATTTGTTGCTACAACATACTCTCCTTCCATTGTACTTTGTGATGTACAATATTGCTTCTTGCTTAACCAAGAAACCAATCTTCCTCCAAGAAAGGAAGCTCCTCCACTGGTGCTTTTTCTGTCAAACATACTACATTCCCAATCTGCATCAATATAAGCACTTAGAGTAAAATCATTAGATCTTTCATACCACAATCCAAACTCAAATGTTCCTTTTAGATATCTAAATATAATTTGACTGCTACATAATGTGCTTCTCTAGGATTAGCTTGGAATCTTACAATAATTCCAATGTAGCATTTGCTATATCCTTGTGTGAGTTTGATATTTCAATCCTCCTATCATAGATTTGTACTTCTTCTACACAATAGTAGGTGTCTCATCCTTTGTAGATAACTTGTGTCCAGTTACCATAGGTGTTCCAATAGGTTTGCATGTCTCCAAACCAAACCTTTTCAATAAATCTTTCAAGTACTTAGTCTAAGAAATAAAGATTCCTTCTTTATTTTGTACAATCTATAATCCTAGAAAATATTTCATCTCTCCTAACATACTCATTTCAAAAAACTTCTTCATTTCCTTAGCAAACTTTTTACTTTCTTCATCATTTCCTCCAAATATGATATCCTCTTGACAAATATTACCAAAATCATCAAAGCATTGTAAATTTATTTCCAATACATATTACTATCTTCCATACCTTTTCTATATCTAAGTTTTTTCAAATGTTTGTCCAATCTTGCATACCAAGTTCTGGGTGCTTGCTTCAATCCATACAATGCTTAACTTAATTTTCATACTATTTCCTTGGCATCTATCAAATGACATCCTTCACACTGCTCAATGTGTACTTCTTCAAGTTCTCCATTCAAAAATGCCGACTTGACATCCATCTAATATACTTTGAATTTCTTTTGTGTTGCATAGGCTAAGAATAAACTCACTACTTCTATTCTAGCCACTAGAGCATAAGTCTCCTCATAATCTATCCCTTCTTGAGTAACCTTTACATACCAATCTTGCTTTGTTTCTTACAACTTTTCCTTTTTCATTCATTTTTTTCCAAATACCCATTTAGTTCCTATCACATTCTTGTCTACTGGTCTGGGGACCAATTCCCATGTCTCATTGTTTACTATCTAATCCAATTCCTCTTTGATCGCTTGTTTCCAATAATCATCTTTACATGCTTCATCTACATTTTTAGGCTCAACTTGAGATATCAAGCATAGCTCTTCATTTACTTTTCTTCTTGGCATTACACCTTTGTCTTTGCTTCTGATGATCTGCTCAGATGGGTGATTATTTATCATATTCTTTCTTGAAGTAGGAGTTTCTATCTCAACTCTTAGCTCTGCTAAAGGTTTAGCTCTTTTTTCTTACCTTGGCTCTCCTTCATTCTAAAAATAATTGTTAGTCTCAAGAAATACCTCATTGTTCCTTGGCTTAGTAACAACATCATCATCTGAATTGTAATCAACTACTCTTTCTTGTATTATGAATTTCTCATCAATTCTCATAGATGCAATTTCTATAATAGTCTTAGTTCTCTGATTATAATATCTATAAGCCTTTCTTTTTAATGAATAACCAAGAAACATACCTTCACCACTTCTAGCATCAAATTTACCAATATCATCATCTCTTTTGATATAGCACTTACATCCAAAAATTCTAAAATACTTACCTATAGGTGAATGACCAAACCATAGTTCATAAGGGATCTTGTTTGTGTCTTTCCTAATGTGCACTCTATTCATAGTGTAGACTACTATATTTATAGCTTCTCTCCATAATGTTTTGGATACTCCATTCTTTGCTAACATAGCTCTTGCAGCTTCTGTAACTAACTTGTTCCTTCTCTTTGCAATACCATTCTATTTAGGGTTTCTTAGAGCTGATAACTATTTTTTAATTCCATTTTATTCATAAAACATGTTAAACTCATTCGAAGCAAATTATCCTCCTCTATCTAATCTTAAACATTTAATCTCCATACCGGATTCATTTTCAACCCTATTCTTGAATATCTTAAACTTATCAAATGCCTTGGATTTTTCTTTAAGAAATGCAACCCACATCAATCTTGAAAAATCATCAACTAGAATCATTAAGTACCTTTCACCGTAGAATCATTTAGTCTTTGTAGGACTGTTGAGATCTATGTGTACAATCTCCAACTTCACTGTAGTGGTAAACTTCTTGCTAGGAAAAGTAGTTCTATTATGTTTTTCCAAAACACACTCCTTGAAAATTGTGTTAGTAGGCTTTACAATATTTGCAAACATTCTACTAGTATTCACAATACTATCAAAGTTTATATAAAAAAATCTCTTATGCTATAACCAACTGTCATCTATCTTTGCAACCAAACATATCATTTCAATAGGATTCAATTGAAATAAATTACCTCTAGATCTGGTTCCTATTCCAATTACCTTTGCATCATTATCTTTGATCACTACAATTGATAACCTTTTTCTACTAGTTATCCAACACTCAAAAGGTTGTGCTTTTCTAGCTCTCATGTCACACATGAAAATATATATTTCTACCTTGGTGCAAATTTCCAAATCCTTTTCAAAAATGATTATGATGAAGGAGCTTGCATGATTAAGGTATTTTGGTGTGGTTGAGGTGACTTATTTGGGTCTTGGGTAGTTAATTTTGATGTATTTAATAATTATTGTAAACCTTTAAAGGCATTTGGTATTTAATTTCTATTGGAGGTTGACTTGTGGTTCTTCAAGTATTTATTGTTAGGTTTATTTAGTTTTTAGGATTCTAAGATGACTTGTGGCTTAGATTGGTATAAGTAGGGGTTGTGGTGAATCCTTTAGTCATTATTCATTCATTCAAAGGAGGAGTGAGTGTGGAGAGTAACTGAAGATCAAGTTTTTCCTGAGTTTGTGGATAGAGCATCGAATGTGAGTAGTTTATAGTAGGATTGTGATTATTCATCCATCTTGGAGAAGAGGAGGTAGTAGAGGAGAAAATTTTAAAGAGAGCTAGTAGTTGATGCTTGGGAAACAAGCAAATTTCTTGGTGGGCTTGCAAGTACCAGTTGGATCTTCCTTGGAGGTTTCTACTAGAGTGTGGATCTAGACTAGCTAGGGTTTGGATTTACATGCTTTGTATTTTTCCATAACTAGGAAGACATTATAGCCTGGCACATTGCATATAATTAGATATATCTATGAATAAATAATTGTGACTTGGCTTCAAATCTTGTATTGTTATTTATCTTTCATTGTGTGGTTATTAGCTAGGGCCTAGGACATCTCCTTTGGGGATTTTCCTACCTTGCATTATGCTAGATGGTATCAGAGTGAAGGTTGTTCCTAAGTGAGTAGGCCAAGCACCGAAGTTGACGTAGTTTGTACCAAGGTTTTGTGAAGTGGATTTATTAGGGTTTGTATATATCTTGGAAGATGGCTCTGAGAGGATTGGACCCTAGGATGATTGCAAGTCTCAATGATATTATGGAGAGGAGGATTAATGAGACAATAGCTTTGGAGGATGTTGTTGTGGATGATGCTTTTACTAAAAGAGTTGAGAAATAGAAGAAGGAAGTTCTATGCTACTAGAGCTAGAGTCTATCAATTCGGAAGAGATTTTTTGGCTAGTTAAGAGACTTGTTTGAGAGAGAAGATGGCATAGTAAGGTTGAGGTGGAAGAGGTTGGTTTTGTTGATCAGTTTATGGAGTCTGATATAGAACTTGCAAAGAAACTTGAGACTATTGTTGAGGATATTCCTAATCTTGTTGGTGCTAGGATGGAGATTGGTTTTCATGATTAGTTGGTTGATTTTGACATGGAGATTGTAGAGCACTTGATCATGGATGATCTAGTTGTTGTTGGTGGTGACTTGTATGTTGCAGAGCATCTTGTGAGCAATGAGACTATTGGTATTATGAGTTTGGAATATGTTGTTGGAGATCTACATATTGCTATTGATATGGAGTTCGATGTTGTTGGTGTGGATTCACTAGTTGTTGATATGAATGATGTTTTGCTGATGAAGAATTATGTTCAGTTTGTTCTTGGAAGTGAGCATGCTAATTGGATGGTTGAGGTTATTGTGTTTGACAAAGTGATGTAGATGTGGATGATTTTCATGTTGGTTTTCTTGTCCCTGATGGAGTGGAATCCTTTGATGAATATGAAGATGGTTGTGGATTCTTTTGTTCATTGGGCGTCAAAGTATGGGACACAATTTTCTTTTCATACCTAGGGAGTCTAATGCAGGAGCATCTAAAGTAGTTGGATATCCTACATGATTAAGGGATTTTCATGGGGTTGAGTGGACCTATTTGGGTCTTGGGTAGTTAATTTTGATGCATTTAATAATTATTGTAAATCTTTAAAGGAATTTGGTATTTAATTTTTGTTGGAGACCAACTTGTGGCTCTTCAAGTATTTAATGTTAGGTTTATTTAGTTTTTAGCATTCTGGGCTGACTTGTGGGTTAGATTGGTATAAGTAGGGGTTGTGGTGAAGCCTTTAGTCTTTATTCATTCATTTAAAGGAGGAGTGAATGTGGAGAGTAGCTGAAGATCAATTTTTTCTTGAGTTTTTGGATAGAGTGCCAAATGTGAGGTAATTTACAGTAGGATTGTGATTATTCATTCATCTTGGAGAAGAGTAGGTGGTAGAGGAGAAAATTTTGAAGAGAGCTAGTAGTTGAGGCTTGGGAAACAAGGAGATTACTTGGTGGGCTTACGAGTACCAGTTGGATCTTCCTTAGAGGTTTCTACCAAAGTGTGGATCTGGACTAGCTATGGTTTGGATTGGATCTTGAGGGATCTTGCAGAACTATTACTTGCTTTGTATTTTATTGTAATTGGGAAGGCCTTAGAGCCTGACACATTGCATGTAATCAGTTATATTTATGAACAAATTATTATGACTTTGCTTTATATCTTTCATTTTTATTTATCTTCTATTGTGTGGTTATTTGTTGGGGCCTACAACATCTCCTTTGGGGACTCTCCTATTGTGCACTGCATCTAATTGTCTTCTCTAATTTTGTCAAGATCTAATATCTCAGACCCATACACAACAAATGTGTCTTCATATTTTCCTTCCATAAGTCATAATTTGTTCCATCAAACTTTGGAATATCTTCCCTAAACATGTTCGTCATAGATCTTCCAAAGTTGTTAAAATTTATCTTCATGGACCTGATGCTCTAATACCAATTGTTAGAAACAATAGTCCACCAAGATAACTGAGAAGGGGGGAGGGGGGGGGGTGTGAATTAGTTATCTGAAAATTAAAACATTTATCTTCTTTAAACAAACTTAACCATTCAACCAAAGTAAACAAAAACCATAATAAAATGCAAATAGACAATTACACTAGATATGTTGACTAGGGAAAACCTTGATCAGAGGGAAAACTCCAGTGAGAATGATGCCCACAAGATGATGTACTAATATAAATATTCCTTGTTAGAGGATGGACCCTATTAGGAGTCTATTAAAACATTTAGTACATAGAGTCCCTATTAGGAGATTCCAACCCTATTAGGAGTTGTGGTACAATGTATGGAAGATGAGCCTACTACCCAAACATGTAATATCAACTGCAAGGAGAGCTCATTGCTCAAACATGTAATCGATTGTTATCTTCCTCTTTTATTTGTTTTTTCAAATGAAATAATCACTCTAAAACCTTTTAGACTAGGTCATGAAGCTCAAATCCAAATATTAAACCTTGGGTCACTCAGCAAAAACTTGACAATGAAGTTTCCTTCACTTCCACACTACTCTGCTCAACTTTGCATTTCGCTCTTGCGACTAGTTATCATCGATCACAAAACCATATCATTTCATACCATGATAAAGGAAATTTTCCTTCCTTTATACTAAGTCCTCAAAAAAAATCCATGAGTCAGTTGTTAGACCTTCTCAATTAATTATTATAGGCCACATTAAGAACACATTACACTTAGCCAGAACATAAATCTTTCACCTTACAACTGGAATAACTTTTTGTACATGCAACATTATGATGAGTGAACTTAGCCATGTCATTCTCAACATGTCTTCTTCATGTCCTCAACCTTGATTCTCAAAATATCAACTTTGCTAGGAGATATAACAAGCTTACCAGAACATGCCTTTGTAAACTCTATCTTAGAACAGATATCTCCAAAACTTACATGACTTCTTCTAGACTTGTCCTTTCTTCTTCTAATGTCAACTACATATACCAGATACTCAAAAGTATCCCTAGAAAGTTGGATAGTTAAAATACTCAACTAGCCATCCATACCAACATGATCTTTTTGTTGTTCTTCTATTAGATACCACAAAAAATTGCTATGTTGACATCAATGAAAAACTCAATCATGAATGTAGCATATCATCATAGTAACATATCTATAATGCTCCCTCATATGAATATCATCAGCATTCATTCTTCCAACCAATCTTCTAACAAAATACAAGGCATATCCCCTTCTTAAAAAGAACCAGGCTCATCAAAACGTCAAAAGAATAATTTGTCGATCTTGAAAATCTGATGTCTTGGAATGAAATAGAAAATATTTAACATGATCACACTATCATTCATTAGTGTGATTAAGAAACTAAAGGAGACACTCCTAATGAAAATATTCAATATTTCCACTACACGCACATAGCTAATATAATTGATTCTCTACATCCCCACTTGTTCTAAAACTAGAGGGAATTTAAAATTGTTAAATTCCACAAACTTCTAATGCAAGGTGCTCTGTTTCAACATTTTGTATCTCCACCCTTTTGAGCCTACAAATTTGGGATTGTGTTCATCTTTAAGTAAAGAAAATTTGTAAGGTGTGAGATTCTAAAAGGCATAACATATAGAGCTAGGAAATCTCTTGATGGGAACATACCATTACCTTGAGCAAGCCAAAATTAGATAATTTCCTATACAAAAAAATCAATTCAAACATTTCACTTTGCTATGTATCTATGAGAAAACTTGAGGAGAGTCTAGATCACCCAAGACTCATCCATATCCATCTTTGGTCCTAGACTATTCATCTATTTCCATATTTAAATTATTTTTCCCCAACTTCCAATTTTGTGGCCTAATTATGCTTCCTCGTGCAATTTGCCATGGGGACAATTTGATCTCTCCTAATCATATAAAAAAAGACATCACATCCCATATTGTTTCCCTTGTGTGTAACACTACATACTCAATTGATATCTAATGATGATAAGTGCATATTAGATGTTACCCCTCTACATCTGTTTGAAAGAAAAAAGATGATGTATGTATGTATATATATACATACATACATACATACATACATACATATGTGTATATGTATGTATGTATGTATGTATATATATATACATACATACATACATATATATATATGTATATATATATACATATATATACATATATATGTATATATACATGTATATATGTGTATATATATATATATATGTATATATATACATGTATATATGTATAATATATATGTATATATATATATGTATATATAGATACATATATACATACATATATAGATACATAGATACATATACATACATACATATATACATATATACATATATATACATACATACATATAAATATATATACATACATACATATATACATATATATACATACATACATATAAATATATATACATACATACATATATACATATATATATATATATATATATATATATATATATATATATATATATATATATATATATATATATATATATATATATATATATATATATATATATATATATATATATATATATATATATATATATATATATATATATTGCATTATATTGATCAACACCATTAGAGTCCCTCACTCTAAAACACCCTTAATCTCCTAATGCTTTACCAATCTGGTGAAGTTAGTTGAGCCACAAAAACAGATCGAGTTATTAAAAAAATTCAAACTAAAATACCTGAACCCTAGAAAAATCCACTTATTGGCCTCCTTGAGCTGACTAAAATCAAATTTGACCATTGAATCACCATTTTAAAACTCATTTCACCCTATTTTGCAAATTGGGACCTTCTGATGGGGAGGCCTATAAGTTGGCATTAAAAACTGACCAAAACAGATAATTGGGCTCCAAAAATTGACATGTTGATACTTTGTTCCACATTCTTGCACCGTGTTTGATCTCGTATGATGATGACACCTAGGTCAAAAGACATTGACTATCAAATTTTCTCAATCAAAAATAACTGCAAACAAACATGTTAGCAATACATAAAATGTATTTGGTTTTGGATTTGAAAACAAGTCAAACTAATGCTTGGAGGCTTGAAAATTGGGGCATTAGTTCACTGTCATGAGGAGAATATAATTTTGTGATTTGGGCTCATGAAAAATAATAGGGTGCATTTTGGAAACCTTGCAAAGTGAGGTACTTAGATTTGCAGAACTAAAAACATTAGCAGAACTGTGATTTTCGCAAATTTTCATCAAGGTTTGAAAACTGGCGTAGTTAAAGTATTTTTAGAGTAGAAAATAGTGGTACAATCTATTTAATCACATCATTCATGGATTCAAAGTTATGACATCCCAAATAGTGGTACTGATCAACCTACACCTTGACACTAATAAAAAGCTATAAATTGCATTTGGAACCATGTTTGAAATCTGATCAAACGGATTTGTCAGAAGCTCAAATCTGGAATGTAGCAAGTGTGTGACCCCTAGAATGAAATGCAAAAGGAATTTTCTCAGTATGATGAACTAGTTCAAAGTTATAATTGGTCAAACAGGGCCCCCTGGAATTCAGGGCAATTTGTATTAGCATGATAGAGATAAGTGACCAACTTCGAGGGGTTCAAAACCTAGTTAAAACATATCGAAATGACTTGAAAATTGAAACATAGGTTCTCTAATATGCATACTAAAAAATTTCAAAGTATATTCATAAAACATTATAGGGTATAAGATATTCAAATGCAAATAAGTCTTCCTATTGTTGTTTGACACTTAGGCAAAAATGCAGAACTAAACATTGCTCAATATGGAACTTTGCAGAATAACTTGAAATGACATTTTATCATTATAATATGCATGGATATATTGAATTCAAGGTGTTAGAAACATAAAACACCTCATAGACCTTTATATGATAGCCAGGTACATAGGCAAGAAAATGCATTTATAGGGCTCAAAATGACTCAAAAGCTTGGAATGGTACTCAAAATAGGAACGCAGTCTTTAGTCCGATCACGGTCTAAGTGTAACTTGCTTAGTATTTACAAGATAACTTGGTCATAGTGATGACCTTGTAATCTCTCTTAGTAAATGACTTGCAAATCACTAACGGTTTGATCTCTAATCAACAATATAGGCTTAGAGATCAACACTGTGACCTCTTTTGACCCATTCAACAATAACATATGTTCCTTGGGGTTGTAGGATGCTAGGGACATATTATATTCATTCTAATGGGTCAAAGACGGTCTTAAGGTACCCTATTATAGGCCTATTTTACCCATTCAATGATAACATATGATCCTAGGGTAGGGCCCCCTAGGAGTTCATATGTTGTCATCAAAGGGATTGAAATGGGTCAAGGGAAATATTATATTTATTTTAGTGGGTATTTTATTTATCTGATATTAATTAATTTGTATATTGTATATACTATATCATAGAATATAATATAATATATTACAATATTATATTATATTATATAACATATTATAATATAATATATTATAATAATATATCTAATAAACTATATATTAAATACAATAATTTGTAATTAAAAATACTACATATTATTGTTTGATTAGGACCTCATTCATAACAACTAAAAAGACATAATTTGTATATTGCATGGATCATGAAGGAGACAATCTAGACCTCTCTTTAAGTTTAAATCTACATGGGCTTCCATTTTTCATGTGATTGTTTTAACTTGTTTGGTGCTAAACTATTCGGTATCAGATATTTTGAATCCCTGATTATTGGATACCTGATAATCACCAAGCCTCCTTGGTCAACTCAAAAAATGTGAATTTGCATTATTTATGGGCATTCCATACTTCAACAAGGTATCTGATGACTTGTAATCTAAGAAAATTCTCTGAAATGAAAAAGGTTTCTAGAGGAAATTCTCACCTTTGTGGCAATATAATTATTGTCAAGATATCAGTTTGATGTGTTTTAATTTATTACTTATTTTTAAACGAATATACCTACAAGATGTTGATTTACATACTGACTAAAAATACCTATAACTTTCAAACCATAAAATATTTTTGAAATTTGAAAGATGTGTCACATTCTATTTTTCACCCAATACTATAAAAAATTATAAACTTGTTAATGCTTTGAATTAATTAAGCTGGTGAAACACAAGCCTTTTTCCTGATAATGTTGTAAAAAAAAATCATAATTAATTATTTCCTTGGATTAAAAATACCCAAAAACATGTGTTGTATCTGAGGATGAGTCTACTTACGATATCTAGAATCTTTTAAAAAAATATTATCAGTTTTTAATGATTAAGGTGGTCAGATATACACCTACTACTTATTTTTGTTCCAAAATTGTTGTAACACTGTATTAAAATGTTTTTTTTTCACAAATCAAATTAAATTATTTTCAAATAAGACCTAGTAATTTAGACACTATATTCAATTTCCTACAGATTCTATTCTTACAATGTTTTAATATAAACTTCATAACTAGTTCAAAATTGCATGTCAGGTTGACATAAACCCAATTTGCTGATTTTACATTGCCACTTAAGGGTATGGTTTTGTCCACCATGATCTAGCACATACCCATCAGATTGGATTATGTTAGCACAAAGGAACATATAGTAGATATATTTACTAAACATTTGGCTAAGGACACCTTTGAGTAGTTTAGAGGCATGCTTGGGGTTATGCTCAAACCTTCTTTAGAGTAGTTGATGCAAGATTGGATAAGTCCACTATATTCAAATCTTATTCATTTGGACTTCATGTGTGATGGCCCTTCCATTGGGGAGTAGTTAATTTTTGGCAAAGTTATTGGGAACTCTTGAGCACTTTTTCATAGTATCTTTTGATTCTTGGTGAGACTTTTTAGATTGGTTTAGAGATGATTGGACTTCAAGAATTGGCATAATGGCATTGTTTTCATTGATGTCAATGGGGGAGAGATATACATGAAAAATACATTTGTTAATTATTTATGCTACTTTGGGAGAGATGTATATGTAAAACCTTATTCATCTATGGGAGAGTGATATGAATAGGGAGAGTCATTGCTACAAATTGATGTATAGTTTTGTATGGTTGAGTAAGCAAACAAGGAAGAAATATATTCGATATTTTTGGTACTTTGATGTTTTTCATTATATGTTTCCATCAATACCAAAGGGGGGATATTGTTAGCATGAATGTCTAAGAAGGATTTTTAGTATGCTTGGGGAGATGATTGAATACTTATGTGTCACATTCATGACTTGGTTTGTCAATTGATGTCAACATATCATCTTTCAGGTTGGTATAGTTAGAGTAGCAGAGACAGTTTTGTTTAGAAAGATCAAAGGATGTTGAATTATGTTCAATGGGTCTAGCAAAGCATTGTTGGATGTGTCTTTATGATATATTTCTGTTCCCAAAAAAATTTGTGAAGATTGTGTGAGTTATAGTAGTTTTTTAAAAGACTAGTTACATGCCAATGTATAGGATATTATATGTTGCTCTTTGTGATGTATCATTTTGGTAAAGTTAAAGGTTGTTTAGTGGGGTTGGATTTTGGTCATAGAATTTTTTTTTTATTATGTGTTTGGGATAGAAAAATCAGAGGCTCATTCTAAGGAAGTTATTGAAGTGAAACATTTCATATGTTCATTGTCAAGCTAACTATGTTATGTAATTGACGTAATATGCATTGTAGTGTGTGGAACATTATTGTGGTCCTATATTGCTCATTGTACATTGGGGAAGAGTTAAGGAAAACTTAATCAATTTTTTTATGACTTGGTATAAAGGAAAGATGATTTCCTTCATTTTAAGCATGGCAGTGTGTCATATGGATTGTATTAGTAGTATGCGAGCTTTGGATGTGAGTTTGATGAGATCAGAGCAGAGAATGATGTCAAGGATGTGTTGATGAATTCGAAGGAACTATATTACATAGATAGGTTTATGTATTAATCATTTCACTTTCTTGGATATGTTATCCTAAATTATTTAGTGAGAATAGTTCTAAATCAATTTGGGTAGTAGGTTTTTTTACTTCTCATCAACTCCTAACGGGGTTGAATCTCTTGACAAGGATTCAAAGTCTCCTAAAAAGGACTCATATGTACTAATTTTATTTAATTGAATCCTAACAAGGTTGCATCCTTTCACAAGGAACTATATCTATTAGTACATCATCTTGTGGGCATCATTCCCACCTGGGTTTTTCCTCTGATCAAGGGTTTCCCCAGTTAACATATCTTGTGTCATTGTGCATGGTTATCATCATATAGTTGATGCTTTTATTGGTTGTATGTTTAAGTTTTGGTAAATATTATTTTAAGTGCATAACTTATTCACCCTCCCCCTGCGTCAAACTATATATATATATATAGCAGTGGATTGTTACTTTCTAGCATAACCTAAAGTACAAGAATATGCAAAGATTGATGCAATTATTCTCTAGAATGTAAGAATGATGCAAATTAAACTAGAACAATTCAAATTAATTAATATTCCTACATTCTTGCATCTATTGAAAACCTGATGAAAATTCTCCATTACAATGTCACTATATGAATATGTTAAGCTAAAATAAACTCAAAGTTATGATACTCTCAATGCAAGTTGACTACAATGCACTTACTAGGAAGATGAGTGTATAGAGTACACTAATTAGATATCCTATTTATAGGATTTCCCAAGGTGTACAGGGTGAGTTAGATGTGAATCATGTTCATGATATAAGGTTGAGTTGTATTTGTTTGTTATGTGCAAATTCAAGGAAAAGATTGATTCTCAAGAATTGAATGTCAAGATTGCAAAGCTTATTTGTGATTATTGTGCACATTTTCCTCTTCTCTCATTGGTTGACTAATATTTATGTTGTAGTGTTAGGTGAGAAATTTTAGGATCAATTAGTTCCAATAAATAATTAAATTATTCATGTATGAATATTGAATGTGTTGGATTCAATTATTTAATGATCTATATAATTAAATGATTAATTCAATTTAATTACATAATCATTTTTTTTCTATTTTAATTTATCCAAATAGTTTGAATTTAATTAATTATTTTATTTCACTAACTTTGACCACATTTAGGTGTATAAACTTTGTTAGCCCTAATTTTCACTAAGCTTAAATGTCCAAATTTTGTTGTGAAAGTTTTTTTAATTTTTGAGGAGCTAGGTTTAATTTGTAGCCTATTCTCATCCTTTGGAAAAAACCTCATTTTGATAATATTTATCTATTCTAAGTATCAAGTGTTTTCTCGAATTTTTCATGAAAGTACTTCACCCTAGGAAACCCTTATTTCTAAGCCCGCACTTTTTAAATTTTAATTTTTCAAAATACCTCTAAGTTTGGTGTCTTATGTTAACCTTTTTTTTCTAATAAGAGCTCCTGGATTTTAGGTGTGCAACCAAGTGGCTACAGTTACCCAAAAGGTCTAGGTTCTTCATCAAACCACAACATCTAATGGCATGACTTGGTGAAGAATTTTCTTTCCTTTGATTGTTGAGTCATGGTGGGTAAGCAGTTAAATTTTTTCATGATTGTGACTGAGCAAAGTGGCTGAGGTGGCTTTGATCTCATGATCACCTAAATAAGATTGTTATGACAAGTTTTGGTAGCACCCGAGTGATTGCTTTGGTTGCATAGTTGGGAACTTAGATAACAAAGATCTATGTGTTAGCTTAAACAATAAATTTGACAACTGAGTGTCAATACACTTAACCAAGATCAAAAGTAAGTGTCGAGTGATAACAAGTGCCGAGTGTAACAGGTGCCAAGTGATAACAAGTGTCGAGTGTAATAGGTGTTGAGTGATAAGAAGTGCTGAGTGTAATAGGTGTCGAGTGATAACAAGTGTCGAGTGTAACAGGTGCCGAGTGATAACAAGTGCCGAGTGCAATAGGTGTCGAGTGTTAACAAGTGCCGAATATAATAGGTGTCGAGTGTTAACAAGTGCCGAATACAATAGGTGCCGAGTGTTATCAAGTGCCAAGTACAACATGTACCGAGTAATACTATTTTGTTTAGGTGTTGATCTATCCAAGAAACAGCATGTACCGAGTATTAGAAATACTTCAGGAGCCGAGTAACTCAGTAGATCAGCATAAAAGTTTGAAATTGCACAAACTATGATGCAAACAATTTTTTGCAGCCGACAGAAGGTAAACTTTGAGGGATTTAATGATAAAATCGAATCTTTTATTTTTTCCATGCAACTCACATGCAGCCAATAAGAAAAATAATAAAGGCATGCAACCAATCAGTAAAAAACAAGTATTGAGCGAGAAATTGAGAATCAATATGGATCATTGATCCAAATCAAACCCTAAGTCTTTGAAGTCTTTTTAAGGAAGATGAAATTTCATTGTAAAAATAAATATGAAAGGACATACAAGGGTGCATAAGAAAAATCTATTTTCAGAAGCAAGAGTTATCAGATCATAAAGGATCAAGATTAGGAGAAGGCGAAAAAGGAGCCTGCATTCAGCAATCAAGGATTGTAATCTATCATGTTTATTGTATCTAATACTCTCTAGCAATTGTATTAGAATGAAAATCCTATGGTTATAGGTTATCTTTACAACTATTTTGTAAGATCCTTTTAATTAGGTGATTAAAATCCTTTAACCAGGTGACACTTCATGTTAAGTGTTTGTAAATCCTCTAACCAGGTCACTATTAATATAGTGTAAAGCCTTTAACAGGGAAAATCATCAGAAGTGGTTGAACAATACTGTTGCAGTAAATTTTTGTGGGTATCATCCTCACCCCAGTTTTGCCTTCTTATTTCTGGAGGGTTTCTGGGTTACCAAATTCCAGTGTCATGAGTTATTGATGCATGAGTTTTTTTGCATGTTTATTTGATGTATTTACATGCATGCAATTTACTTTAAGATAGAAGTTTTATTGACTAAAGTGTGGTACTTATGATTCACCCCCCACCCCCCTCTCATAAGTACACTTTCCATATTTGAATATTCCAACAATTGGTATCAGAGCAAGCTAGGTTCTCACAAGGAAAAGCCTAGCAGCTTGGAGGAAAAGCTCTAAAGATGGAAGCTTTCAAACTTGGAAAGATCATTGAAAATCAGGTGATAGATGTGCAACTTGCTCTGCATAGCTTTGAGGAATTCAGAAACATATTGAGAAACTCATTAAAAAAGAGGAAGGATCTAGCCATAGCTAAAAATGATAGACACTACAAGGAGATCGATACCACCAACATATTTTCTAGTGGAGACACTAAAGAGTTTGATGCAGCAATAGCAGAACTGATGGAGAAAAATAAAATTCAAGCAGATGAGATAAGATCTCTCAAGATGGAACATGAAGCACATGCTATAATGATATGTGAAATTACTGAACAAAAGAAAAGAGTAGTTGATGATAAGGTCATGATGGAAAATGACAAGAGGAATCTTGCAAACAGACTTGAAGAAAAATGTATTGAATTGACAAGAATCTCAAACATACAGATGGATACACTTGCTCAAATGATGAATCTTCATCATGAACTCAATATGAAAGATATTGAGATCTCTACTTTGAAGATGCAGAAGGAAAAAATGTAGAATGAATTGAACAAAGAAAGAGAGATGGCAGAAAATCTCAACAAATCAAGTGAAGCCATCAAATATTTTGAGCAAATACTGAAATCTCCAAGATCAACCCATAATATAACAGGGCTTGGATATAACAGCACTAAATTTGGAGAATCATCAAAGGGTGTAGAAAAAAGAAGTGAAAAAGGTAAAGATGTTAAACCTACATGTCATTTTTGTGGAAAGAAAGGACATACATCTAATGTCTGTAGAAGCAAGAATGCCCATCAGCATGACAAACCCAAAAGCATAAATCATTGTCATAAATGTAAGAAGCAAGGTCACCAAGCATATGAATGCAGAACCCAAATTATCAAGACATCAAGATTTGATGGACATTGTTATAATTGCAAAAAGTATGGACATAGATCTTTTGAATGTAGATCAAAGTCTATGTGGATAGTAAATCAACCAACAAAGACATCAAACCATGAATTTTGGGATTACAACACCAGGTACAGCTGTCACTATTGTCCAGAATATGGACATATCCCACAGAACTATATAAGAACACATTTTAGAGGGAACTACAAAAGATGGTTGAGTCAAACCACATGTTTCAGTTGCTTAAAAACTAGTCATGTCGGTAGGAATTGCCCAACAAGGTCAAAGGCATCAAGTTCTGAGTTCAGCAATGGAAAGGCAAAGATAGATGTTGGACATATCAGAAGTGAAATGAATAAGACATGGAGGAAGAAATATGAGTCTAGCACAACAAGTACAGAGATCACTTCACCTAATAGGTCAAGTGATCACACTTCATCAAATTAAGCAAAGAATAAGTGTGTGGGATTGATAAACCTAGTTACATCACAAATCAATCCCAAGACATATAAGAACTGCAAAAATGAAATCAGCATAAACAGAGATGCTAAGTCAAAATTGAGAACTTTTGTGAAAATCTATCAAAGTTGCCTTCAGAAGCCGAGTTTCTAACAACGACCGAGTTGATAGTTGATGCCGAGCTATGAAATATCAATAGGAGCCGAGTAAAGTAAAACACAATGGGAGCCGAGTCATGACGAAACCTTTCAAGTGCCAAGTAGACAGTTGGTAGCGTACTAAGCATTTATTACTCTATTTTGAAGGGTACATAAATCCAATTTTCAATCATTTTCCCACCATTCAAATGAGAAGCAAAGCCAAAAAAAAGTAGAGAAGATCAAGAATAGCTCAGAAGTCATTCGTGAAGATTTCAACAGTGATTCAAGACAAGTTTCATCGATTCAAGGTATTTTACTTAAGTGTCGAGCTACGTAGGATTTATAAACTTGTTTAAATTAAAAACCCTAGTTTGGAAAACAATGACATCTGGGTGAGGAACCACTAAGGGTATAGAGATTCATGAAGTTTAGTTGGTCAACAACAAAGTTAAACAACCTGAATTTAAGCCCATTCTAGAAGTAGCGTACAAGAATGATCCTGCAAGTGCATTATCAGTTATTCCAGATAAAGTTGTTATGGTCCAAGATGTTCACAGATGTTATAATTGCAAAATTGGTGCCATAAGAGACTTAGAAATTCATAATGCATATGATAAACTATGTGAAAAAAAAGTACTAAAAAATGAGTTTTCAATAATTGAAAGAAAAGGATTGACCAAAACCCTAGCATTTCTGACTATTTTCAAAACTAAATGGGTACGAATAGTTTTGAGCCGAATACATGATGGAGCTTTTTGGTTAGAGTCAGGACCAGTAAAATTCACCAAGAAAACTGTTCATAGGGTTACTGGTATTCCAACCCTAGATCAGCCAAAGACCTTGCGAAGTGACAAAAGGGAAGTAATAGAGAAAAATACAGGTGCCAAATGGAACAATAGAGGAATGACTATCGACACAGTCATAGATCCCCTACTAGATTTTGCTGTGAGAATCATTTCACATAAATTCTCTCAATCAAGTAGGTTAAATAGTGTACCTTATATAGCAGTTGATGTTGCATACAAGATAATCAAAAGAGATCACACTTATGATTTGGCAAAGCTCATGTTTCAATAGATTAATGAAAATTTGGGAGCTATAAGGAAGAGCAAGGGAGCTCAATGCAAATTTGGATCAGTTTTGATGTGCATGTTTTGCTATCTAATGAAAGAATTTCCTTCTATGGGTAAGGTAAGATGGAATCCAAATAAAATAATTGTTGAACAAATTAATGGATACATTGAATAGATGGGTGAGAATTTTGATGCCCAAATGACTGGTTATTTTGAAGATTTCAAAAATTCCATGAAATAAAGAATGAGAATTCTAGTTTCATTGACTAAGAAATATGAAAAAGATATTTTTTTTCTTGTAGATATAGATTATACCTACATACAAGCAGTTATACCTAGAGTAAGATGGCTTAGGCCACTAGGTTATGAACTTGATGTTGATCAAGCCTTTGCAACAATAACAGCTCTACTTGCAGAAGAAGCTGATAAAAATTCAAAAAAAATTGGAACTTATGATGTTGTCAAATCTAAGGTAATAACAGATTTGAAGACTGCTTTAGCAGTAAAGAAGAAAGAGAAAATGGTGAGACAAATCAAAAGAAAATTTGGCAGGGAAGAAGAAGAAGGAATAGCAAAAGAAGAGGAAGAAGACATTGAAGAAGAAGGAGATAAACTTCAAGGTTAGACTCAAGGGTTAGGAGAAGACAAAGAGGAAAGTGCTGAGGTAGAAGAAGCCAAGGAAGCACCAGTTAAGAGAAAGACCACAACTCCTTCTGCTCCTAAATCAAAGGGGAGGAAAGTAGCTGCCCCTACACCAAAGAGACCTACCACAAGGACTGCAACACAAAAAGCCCAAGAGGAGGCAAAAGGAAATAAGAAAGACTCAAAGAAGATTGCTACTGAGTCAAAGAAAAGGAAATTTATTCCCCAGCCTAAAACAGATGAGGAGAAAACAAAGTCAAAGGACAATAGTCAATTTCAAGTGGTAAGACACAAACCCCAGACTGCTATTGATAAATTATGTTCAAAAATTAGAAATAATGATTTAAAAGGTCTAAAGAACCTGAATTTTTCTAAGCTCACCAAAGAAGAGAAAAATAAATTAGAGGAATCTGTGTATGCTATGATGGCTGAGTATAAGCACACACCTCTAGAATTAGATGAATCTATGCCAAGAGAATTGTATAAAATTGTAGAGGATAAATGGCATTTTTGTTTACAAATGGAAAAAGAAATAAGGGATTCAACATTAGCCAGATTGTTGCCTGATTTGACTAAAGATCAAATAATAAATGCAGTAAAAAGGCATAATAACAGATACACTCCCAAGTATAGAGCATTCAACATATTGCAGAATAAAATTGGAGAGGTAGTTACTAAATCCACAAGATTGTGGAAAATAGTTTACAAGAAAATTGAAGATGTATATAATGAAGAATATAAGGCAGAGGCAAGTGCCAAGACAAAGGAAAAGAAAGTATCAGAAACCAAAGAAAAAGAAAAGGAACTAGTGGAGAAGAAGAGTAAAGAAGAAAAGGAAGAAGAGGCACATAATGAGGAGAAAGAGGAAGAGAAAGCTACAGCTGAGCCACAAGATCAAAGTATGCAAGACATACAGGTATCTCCTCCTAGTCCTCCTCATGCCACCATCAGACCTACAGATATCATAAAAATAAAAGATGTTATAGACACTTCAAATCTAAACATCAATCCATTAACTGTAGAGGATTTGGAAATCCTTGACCAATCATCACTAGTAGCAAAATTAAGTTCAAATCCTGTATTGGTCAGTGTTGATGAATTAAAAAATCCAAAAGTCAAGGTAAAAGCACTAGTTCCACCCTCGACCATACAAACTACTGGCATTCTATTTCTTCCACCACCACCTCCACCAATTATAGTCACTTATACACTCCACATGTCGAGTACAATAGTAGGAGAAATAAAAGAAACATCTGAACAACTAACAAGTTCAACCCCACTCAGAAATCATAAAAGGGATATTCAAGCTGAAGAAAAAGATGAGACAAAGAAAAAGGAGGAGACAGCAATACAAACATTGGTTGCATTACCAAAATCTGGTACTCCAACACAAACTCTTCAGCAACCGAGCACAGATGGATTACAACTAAAAATTAGAACACCAGGCTCGAGCTCATCAAAGGTGGTCAAGAGACTTCACTATGGAGTTCCTAAGCTTGATGAAGAAATAAAGATCCCATATTATGAATCTAGCACTCTTACTGAAGAAAAGATTAATGAAATTCAGAGTGCATTGGACAAAAGAAGGAGACAAGAAGCACTAAGAAAAGAATACAAGCATAAGCTTACCTTGAATGAAATTAAAGATATATTCATAGAAGCCTTTTTCTTACAATCTCCAGATGAGTCAAGACTAATTATGGAACAACTATCTGATATAGTTGACCAGGTGACTAATGAAGACCATGAGACAAATGCCAGATTGCTTGAATGGTCAGAAAAGAAGTTTGAATGTAAAGTAAATAGTTAAATATCTGGTGATATAGCACTGTCTAAAGAAGAACTAGCAAAGAAAATTAAAACAGTTAAAATTTTACTAGGAAACATCTTTTCCCTGTACAACAAGTTGTGTGATTTTTCCACATTCACACAGGACACTAGCCAGAAAATACTGAGCTTGGAAAACAATCTGAAAATTTCTAGCATGCAACTCCCCACAGATCCAGCTTAGAGTGAGAAGCATTTTGTCCAATCGCTTCACACACAAAGAGAGTTAGTTGTCTTAGTAGCAGAGGAGGCAACCACAAAAGCCAAATTGATACAAATTCAATCGTCAATAACTCCTCATTTGGAATTACTTCACAAGGAGAAGATAAATGCAAAGACAGTCCTCAGGAAAGACCCCAATCTTTCTTCATCTGATGGACTTGTACACCTAGCAGCAGAGATTTCCATCCAGCATAAGACATTGGATGTCACATTAGCAAATTGGGATGCAGCTCTGAAGGTACTCCTTGAAGTAAATAGCACATTTTTGGCTAAGTATGGCATTTCATTGTAAAGACCCTTGACATAAGTGTCAAAAAGGGGGAGAATAAGTAATAAGGAATGAAGTCATAAGAAGTGATTAAGTAAAGGGGGAGTTAAGTAAAGGAATGAAATGATAAGTATGATAAAAGGGGGAGATAGCAAAATTTGAATGTAGGATAAATTATTGAGTCACATGGATCTTAATTAAGTGTTTTTGCCACTCATGTCAAAGGGGGAGATTTTTAGCTTAAATAATAAATTTGACAGCTAAGTGTCAATACACTTAACCAAGATCAAAAGTAAGTGCCGATTAAGAGAAGGTGTCGAGTGATAACAAGTGCCGAGTATAACAGGTGTCGAGTGATAACAAGTGCAAAGTGTAACAGGTGTTGAGTGATAACAACTGCCGAGTGCAACAGGTGCCGAGTGTTAACAAGTTTCGAGTACAACAGGTGCCGAGTGTTAACAAGTGTCGAGTATAATAGGTGTCGAGTGCTAAAAAGTGCCAAGTACAACATGTACCGAGTAATACTATTTTGTTTAGGTGCCGAGCTATCTAAGAAATAGCATGTGCCGAGTATCAAAAATACTTCAGGAGTCGAGTAACTCGGTAGATCAGCATAAAATTTTGAAATTGCACAAACTATGATGCAAATAGTATTTTGCAGCCGACAGAAGGTAAACTTCAAGGGATTTAATGATAAAATTGAATCTTTTATTTTTTCCATGCAACTCACATGCAACCAATAAGAAAAATAATAAAGGCATGCAACCAATCAATAAAAAATAAGTATTGAGCAGGAAATTGAGAATCAATATGGATCGTAGATCCAAATCAAACCCTAAGTCTTTGAAGTCTTTTTAAGGAAGAAAAAATTTCATTGTAAACATACATATGAAAGGACATACAAGGGTGCATAAGAAAAATCTATTTTTAGAAGCAAGAGTTATCAGATCACAAAGGATCAAGATCAAGAGAAGGCGGAAAAGGAGCCTGCATTCAGCAATCAAGGATTGTAATCTATTAGGTTTATTGTATCTAATACTCTCTAGCAATTGTATTAGAATGAAAATCCTATGGTGATAGGTTAGCTTTACAACTATTTTGTAAGATCCTTTTGATTAGGTGATTAAAATCCTTTAACCAGGTGACACTTCATGTTAAGTGTTTGTAAATCCTCTAACCAGGTCACTATTAATACAGTGTAAAGCCTTTAACAGGGTAGGCCTTTAACAAGGCAAACCATCAGAAGTGGTTGAACAATATTGCTGCAGTAAATTTTTGTGGGTATCATCCCCACCCTAGTTTTGCCTTCTTATTTTTGGAGGGTTTCTAGGTTACCAAATTCCAGTGTTATGAGTTATTGATGCATGATTTTTGTTGCATGTTTATTTGATGTATTTACATGCATGCAATTTACTTTAAGATAGAAGTTTTATTGACTAAAGTGTGGTACTTATGATTCACCAACACCCCCCCCCCCCCTCTCATAAGTACACTTTCCATATTTGAATATTCCAACACTATGGTTGACCAAAACTTGATGAAAAGGCGTAAAGGCTCATAGATTGTCTTTGGTCACAGGTTTGCATGCAATTAAGATTAACTTTGGATTTGCATTCTAAAATGGTAAAATGTTGTTAATCAAATGTTCACAGGTGGTGATAAGTAATCATGGGTTAAGACCATGATGATGTTGCTACCTGCCATGTGGCATAAAGGAGAAAAGGAATTTTGTTAGAGTTGTCTAATCTATTCAAAATCAATGGTTGTTGCTTTGTCATTATGAAAATCTGGAGGTATTTTAATCTTAGTGAGATAATGATGAGGTGACACATATCACGTGGACCCAACTGAGATAAAGTTCCAAAGAGAAAGTCTCCACCATAGATCAAGATTAAAATCAATGGATGTCATTATATCACTGACTAGAGTTTTAAGGTTTTTATTTATAGTGATATAACAATAATGTGACACATAGTGATGACCCACTCTCAAAAGGATTGTTGTTTGCGGGGTCACCTAGTATGGTTAAAGTATTCGATTCTTTAACCATGACTAGGAAAAAGGGGTTAACGAATGTTAAATTGTGCAGTCATGATGTTAACTAGGTAGTCAGACAAGTTATTTGTGATTCAGCAATCATTGTTATGAAAATGCATAAAATACTTGTTCTCCCAGTCGCACTGTCAAATTGAATAAGGGTTCTTAAGTCAGTGACCCAGTGAGAATGATTAGAAAGGCTTGATTGCTTGGTCACATGGTTAGAGAATATAAAAGTTAATTTGATTGTGACTATGTGATGTAGTTAACCTCAAGGTGGAATGTGGTGATCACAAGGTCACAAGAGCAAAGGCTTAAGTTTCATAATAGTGTACAAGGTCATGACTTCATAAAGTAAGGGTGATTGCAGGGTTGCTAATGTTTAGTGTAAATGTTAACATGAGGTAGTACCCATGTGATTGAAATTAAGTAAAAGGTCAAAACCTATGAGCATTGGGTCACACAGTTAGTCACCAACATTGAATGATAGACCACATAGAGATGGAAAGAAGGAAATATTGTGGTCGCCCAATTGCAAAGATGAGATATTAAGTAAGAAATGACTGTTAGAGGCCTAATTATGAGTTTAAAGGTTATGTTGTATCAAAAGTGCATAAAAGAATTAAAAGGGTGGTTGTACATGTCATTTCTTGCTCTTTTGCAAATTTTGAGATTTCTTACACACGTTGACATTAAGAGACATAAATGCCCCTCTATAGCTTTCTCTCCATTAATAAGTTGATATAGCAGATTCTCAAGTTATAGTATTTTGCATAAGATTAGAGATAACTATTTGAGTGCCAAGAGTTTATAGATATTTTTAGTGTTCTTAGAGCCAATATTGACAGAGATTGTTCAAAAACAATTCAATTGCAGAGATCATGGCATAGGAAGAAGGAAAGATGATAGCTCAAATTAATGTGGAAGAATATTCATAGACCAAAAAGAAAGTAAAGCCAAAGTTGGCAACATTGTATGTAGAAGAATGGGTGTATTTTTTCCTAGGGTGCTCCCAAGTTCAAACTTTGAATGCCCATGTCTTCAGAGATGTATAGTCCTTCTACAGAGACACCATTGTACCTAAGACCAATGGGAATGAATTATTCTAGTATTTTTTTTTTATCAAAATAGGTATGTGAAATCACCGATATATAATCCTTGGATTAGAAACATGGAAAAGTTGACAATGCCAGAGGTACTAGTTGATGTTGATCTAATGAAGGCATTGATCAAATCTTACAATCTGATGACCAAGGCCTTCCATAGAAAAGATATGAGTATCCTATGCAGATTGGATAGGGAGACTTTTGTTGAAGTCTTTGACCTAAGAGGACCTCTCACAAAGAAAATTGAGAAAGAAAAAATGAACAAGACTTTCAAGAATTCCAAGAGTTTCTTCACTGGGACTATCATGAGGAGACATATTCCCAACTGAAAGAAAGAAAAGGGGGAATTACCTAAGAAGGTAGGAGAACTAATTCCACTGGATTTTTTCTTCAAATATTTTAGATATATCATCCACGAGATTGAAACGATGGTAGAGTTTAATGGCACCATGAGTGCTTTAGGATATATATATATATATATATATATACATATCATGGCATTGGATATCCAGGATCTAAATCATAATGTTTGTTATGACTTTGTGGAACACATCATCAAAAGAATGTATGAAGAAATTGAGGTGGCTCGGAACAGAGAAATGGGAAACTTCAAGTTTTTTCATTGTTCATTATTGATGCACATTATCTTTTTCAAGAATATAGGGTATATTAGTGTAGACTTTATCAAGGCCACTGAGTAGAATGGAGAAACCCTACCTGTGCAATTGTGGACTCACTTTTGGAAAAAGTTTTATCCCTATGCTAGTACTATTTCTTTCTATAATGATTGTGTATTTCCAATCATGAATGTGTTAATGGATATAGATGAGAGAATACCTAGGATAGTAAGGATATTAATTAGACCATCTTCTTGCCCAAATGAGTATAAGGTACTTAGCCATGACTAGGCTATTTTGTTATTATTTGAAAATTTATTGATTATAAGAGTTTTTGAAGTCCTTAGCCTCCCCATGTATTACCTAAAAATGTCCCTAAGAGATTAGGCCAGTTAAATTTTTTGTATCAATTACTAATGATGATTAAAGAGTATTTAGGCCCTGTTGTTCAGAAAGGCTCTTTTTTAGCCAGAAATACAAAGAAAGATGATTTTCTAATAGGGAAGGATGCCATAGAAGAAATAGATTAGTGTTTGGCTTAATTTAAACTTCCCTCTATCCCAGCTAGATCCTATGATCTAAATGATTTAGTGAGGAATGCTCTTAAACAAATGAGGAAGTATACTCTTCCTAATAGCAAACCAATTTGGTAAGAAGATTGCATCATGAACTATTTGCAAATAGAGGTGTGTAGGGAAAAGAATCAGAATTGGAGTAAGATAATGAAGATAGAAGAATCCATTAGGGAAGAAGACCCACCATTCAAGGGTTTCCACTATAATGCACCATATCTTAATACATACAATAGGCTCCTAGACAATTTTGAGGAATTATGACATAAGTGCCTACAAAGTTTAGAAATAGACCAGAACTCCAACCTTCTCAAGAAGAGGATGTTATAAATATCAAGGTTGAGGATGATCAACTAGAGAGATCTTTATGGGCTAAGGGAAAGAAGGAACAAAATATGATTCAAATCCCTAGCAAGATCAGAGGAAAGGTGTTGCAAATCATGCCTCAGGGCTCAAAGTTCTTCGATACCATCAAACACAATTTTTTAATCAAACAAGAAGATGAGCATGAAATGATCCCAAACATGACTGAATTGTAGATTTAAATGTTGGATGAAAGAATAATCCAGGCATAGGAATTCACAAAGGATGACCAAATTTTAAAAAACTGATGAATTCAAGTCATTCCTTTATAAGGTGAAACAAAATGAACTTGCCCTACAATTGCAACCTAGAGATTCACCTAAGAAAATTATAAAAGTAGGGTAGAGGTTGTAGGAATATGATCTTAATAGTGAGAATATCACAGTTGAGGAAGCAAGAGAATTAGTAATGAGAAGTGGAATGCTTCTTTTTCCTAGTCAAGAACTTAGTTCCTCTTTCATGTTGGATTAGATCAAAAAGCAAGAAATATCAGTCTCTTTTGAAGAGACTAACATCACTACTGAGTTTCAAGGCTCTAGATTTAATATAGATAGAAAAATAATGGCAATGTGGAGCATGGCTCTAGATGACAATAAACCAACTCTCATGGAGATAAAGGAGTCACTCCGAGTAAATGTAATTTTTTGGAATGTTTCTACTATATCCAGTGATCAAATCCATAATTTTGTGAATACAACATCATTCGTGGGGAAAAGTAAGATGAATACATTGCAAGCGTGACTATACACAACTTATAGCATATCCATTGATGTTAGATAAAAATATGAGGAAGAGTTGAAGAGCACTTATGTCCTAGAGAAGAAAATAGCTAACATGGAGGAAGAAATAAGGAGCTTAAGGATTGTATCTAGACCTATTACAGAGGTAAAGGACCATAAAGCTTAGACTAAAGTTGACTTTGCAATTGTGGGAGAAGCCCAACACAAGGATATTTATGACTAGGATGGTTCTAAGGAGGTGGAAATTAAGACGATTCAAAAATTCCTTATGCACAAGATTGGTGCCTTATAGGTTGTTTCACAAATTGTGCACGAAAAATATATTAGCCTACAAGGAGCTAAATACAAGTGCTCAAAGGCATTAGACCTTTTATCCCCTCTATTCACAACTTGGAGACCTTATGCCCAATTTTTTGATAATTTTGTCCCTTTCCTAACCCAAAAAAAGGATTTACCAAAGCTGGTAATCATTAATACTAGAAACATGATAAAGAGGGTAAGGGAGTTGTATGGTTTTTTCATAGGAAAGTTGTAATTGCTCCAAGGAAAATGAAAATAATTGTTGTGGGGATTCCAAATTTCATTCCTAGTATTATAGATGGTAATGGAAATTTTAAGGAATGGCAAGAATGGTCTTCTTCATTTGAAGATATTTTGAGACATCTGAGGTTTATAGCCTATTGCAATAATGAGATAGATATAAATGTTGTTTATGATTTAATTGATTTTATTTTTATAATAGAATTAGATATGAGTAAACTCTTAGGAGAAGTAAAGGCTCTTATTGATTCTAAATTAAATAAATGTATAGAAGAATTGAATGCAGTTAGGGATGCTACTTGGCTCGAGATAGACAAAGATGTGGTCATATGGAAATTAAGAGCATACATTAAAGGTCTACCATCCCAAGAAGATGATTCGACAAAGACAAGAAGGTTTTTACGAGAAGATAGAAGGAGATGGAAGAGGAAAAAATAGTTAAAGTAAGGACTTCTGCCATAAATGTCATTTACTTTTTGCACCCACTTTCCTACCTACTTTTCAACTTCGAAGGAATGCATTAATGTAATCTTTCAAAGGTTTTACCTTTTAAAATTGACCAGTTAGTTTTTGACACCTGCCCTCACATCTAAAGCTTGTTGCAATCCTCTATATAAGTATTCCCAAGATGTGGAGTAGAGGCCTGAAGTCTATATAACTTAGTGTTTCTACTTTCTTATAGTTAGTCCAGTATTGTAAAGTCATATGTTGTATTCAACTTTGTAAATAAAGAATACTTTGTACTGGATTATTTTTCAAAGGGATTAATACAAAGAAATTTATGCATATTTATGTATCTAAGTTTTATCTCCATCTCTTATGTTTGTAATCTTTAGAATGAATGAATAAAGTTCTTTCATTTTAATATAGCTTAGATAAGTTGTATATCCTTTCATTGACTCTGTTTAATTCAAAAAAACTAGTAACTACTTTCAAGAATAGATAGAATTTTGGATTTATGGGATGGATATGATAAGAATGAAACTTTCAGTTAAGTGTTGATAATTTAATTGCAAGTCAATTAAATAGTTCTAAACTTACCGGTTTGACTCTATAACAATGGATAAGGCACTGGTCAATTAATTTAGTTTCAAGTTAATATGATTATGTGAGTGCACAATACACATATCAATCAAACAATCAATTTTTCCATTTTATGTAATGAAGAACTAAAATTGTTGGTCATTTCTTGTTTGTAATATCTTCCTTTGAGTTGTATTTTGCTACTATGATCAAGGAGTTTATTGTCAAATCATAGAAGAATATTGATCACCTTCTACTATAAGGGATTGTTTTGAAAAGAAGAATATGAGTGAATGAGTGAACCTTGAAGGAGAATAACTATAACCAATCATTTCCATCCCTAAGGTGCACCACCTTGGCCCTGTAGAGCCTAAAGTGAAGAGAGTCCTAGTGATTTTTTTTAAGTTGGTCTAGAGCTAAGACTAACCCTATTGAGTATAGGGTTTAGCTATTCCTTAGGCTTGGTCATTGTCTTATGCATCCTAGTATTAGGTTTAAAGAAACCTAGTAATTCCCTTTCCATGAAATGAACTCCAACAAAATGGTGAATCTTTTGGGGATCATGTAGAGAATATTGTCATAACAACTAGTACCTTGTTTATAGAGTAAGGTTTCTATTACCTAGCGTGTAGTGTTGAAGGTTTCTCAGTTTAAACATTTGTAACAACTTTGTTTCTAAGGATTTTTCTCATGTTATTTTAGGCCATTCTAAATTATTTTCCCTTAAAATGGTGGCAAATCAAGTCTAAGGTTTTGTAGTTGGTGCTATAAATATCTCAAATAATCCCAACAATGGTAGATAAGAAGAAAAATACATGTGTTGTTGCAAAGGTACGCCCAAAAATACCACTGTACATAGAGTTAACTCTTGGGGGTATAAAGAATCAAAATAAGAAGAAAGTCAACCCTAATCCTACATGGATCCTTAGGGGTAGTATGTCATCCCATTCATAGTACTACCCTGTGGTAGAAAATGAGTCATCTTCCAAAAGCTCTATATCAGAGCATACTACACTATTGGGAGAAACATTTGCCACCCCATTTAGAGAAGAGAGGGTATATCATGAGAAGAATGTATCTTTTGTAGGGGATATCCCTTGTAGACCAAATAGGGTGGATGAAATGAACCACAATTGGGTTTTTAGAGAGAATATGGAGACCAGTTTCAATCCTAGAAAAGGACCATATGTGGCTAATCTCATTGACTTGGATGGCATAGTAGACTCAGAAGCCACTTCTATAGATCTCAAGGACTTATCTTTAGAACTTGAGGTTCTTAGGAAAAGGGTTGCAAAGGAAGAGGTCAGACAAATACATTTGGAGAAGCAAAAGAATCAAGTTATTATCAACAAGATTATTAAAAGAGATGACTTGCTTAGAAGAATGACTTCCTTACAAGAGAAAAAAGGCTACAGGAGAAGTTCTCTAAACTACACTCAAATTTTTTTGAAGCTATAGAAGTTCTGAGGTCCAAGGTCCAAGAGCAAGAGCGCCTTCTTAAAGAGAAAGAGGGGCATGTTATTACACAAGTTCAACCTTATAGACTTGTTGAACCCACTTTTGTAGGTTGGACTATGAAAAACCATGATAAGGGAAACCAAAAGGTTATGGGAGTACAAATAAATGAGTCCCAATTTCTTCCTAGTAAACCCACCAATATGGGTATGTCAAAACTTTACGTAGACTTGAAAAAGGCCAGAAAGGAAAGGGAAGATTTAGCAAAGGAACTTGAGAAAGTAGAGAATGAAGCTCTAGTGGCTAAGACTAGGAGAAAGATCCAATTTATTAAATCTAATTCTTCTCTAGTCTCAAGGCTAGGCCAATCCCCACAAGTTACCCCTTTTTCCCCTACTACTAGAGCTTTATTGATAGGCCAAAAAATTTAATAGTCTGCTCCTTCTTTAACTTTCACTACTACTAACCAAATCCTTGTTATTCAACAAGTCCAGCAGACTTAAATTTCTTCCCAAAGCCAAGTTATTGGAGCAAGTACCTCAAATGCTGCAATTGTCCAAAGGAGACTAATCTATATGGAAATGTACAAATAGATGTCTTTTTTAGGCATCCTTGGTTTCCCACACCCTATCTCCAATGACTTTAGGGACAAGGTCATAAAGTTTACTGGAAATAATACCATTACTAGTGAGGAACACCTTACGAAGTTTATTGACATGGTCAATGACTATGAGGTGGAACATGAGGATGTAGTGATGAATCTTTTTGTTCATTCATTAACTAAAAATACCAAAGATTCATTTAGAAGACTACTTGATGATAGCATCAACTCATGGAGTGATCTATAAAAACTTTTCAAGGAGTAGTATGGTGATAATACCAATGTTGGTTTCATGCTCAATGACTTCAACAATATTAAGAAGCATCCTAATGAGTCAACTTTTGATTTCAATGTGAGATTTCAAAAAGGAATGTATAAAATTTTCCAAGTAACGGGACTAAATGAGGATGTGTGTCTTACAACTTACTTCAATGCTTTTAATAGTAAGATGGCATACTCCTTAAGGGAAAAATATCCTAGAAAATTGAGAGAAGCTTACAAAATTATTGTAAACATTGAAAATAATTGAAGGGCCTCTCGTAAGCTTGGAAGAAGAGATGACCCAAAGTTGTTCAATCCTAGAAGTAAGAAAGAAGGTGAAAATCCGGTTGCAAGAAAGAAGCCTGAGGAGGATACAATGGGTCAAGTGTTGAACCTATTAAAAAATATATGTCTAGTACTAAACTAAGCCAAAAATCCCAATAGCACTGATAAGCCTTAATTTAGTGCCCATTACAATAGACTGCCTAGAATGCAAAACTATCCTTATACCACTCAGTGGAAGGATGGAAAACCAATCCCAAATCCTACTCAAGGAAACAAAGATAAGGGGACACCATACCTAATATAGACAAATTATTTAAATATAGTCAAGGAGATGCCTTGGTGTATTCTTTTCCAATCCCCTCATTCCCTTGATTATTACGCAATTGCTCAGTCATTTTCAATAAATCAGCAAGCACATTATGAAGAGGGAAGGGAAGAAGAGAATTAGGAGGATGTGTCATGCAATATGATCAATCTATATGACAATGGTGGGGATTCAAACATATAGGAATCTGAAAATGATTTCATAGACCTAAGAAGTATGAGATGGTGGCTCAAATCCATACCACTTATAATCTAAGAAATTGGACTATTAAGAGTGCTCCAGCTAAGCCAATTGGTATCTTCATTAAGGACACCATTACAAAGGTTAGAAACGAAAATAAGGATATTCTTGAGAATTCTAAAGTCAAAGATAAAAAGAACAAGAAGTGAGAGCCAAAGAAGAAAGTGTGG
The DNA here is from genome assembly GCA_028749045.1 of Cupressus sempervirens. NCBI lineage: Eukaryota > Viridiplantae > Streptophyta > Pinopsida > Cupressales > Cupressaceae > Cupressus > Cupressus sempervirens. The sequence goes on along the minus strand of CM053791.1, from coordinate 629,991,087 downwards.
TTTCAAGTAGATGAAACTATCAAAGCAAGTGTGCAAGAAAAGAAATCAGACTCTAATTTCATCAAGCAAAATGAGCCACCTATTGTTCAAATGGCCTACCAATTATGATCCTGTTGACATGATTTCAATGTTATCATATATTACTATCAAAGTTCCTTTATCAGAGATGTTTCAAATAGAGGAACACAAGAATAAGGCCCTATCTTGATTAGGTGGGATAGGAAATAATAATATTGTCACACAAGAACCAATAGTTATACAATAGACCTCAATCATAGTAAAGGATAAAGGGGATAAATATTTTATATCCTAAATACCACAAATGGAGTTGGACAATTCATTTGTAGCCTACTTATAAGATATTGATCCTTTTTCCTTAGTCTAGTTATAAATGGTAGAACTCTAAAAAACTGTATGATTGACTCTGGTGCATCTAACAATATTATGCCTTTTAAGGTTATGGAGGCCCTTTTTTTAGAGGTAGATACCAAGCAAGGTGGATGTAGAGTGATGGGTGCTAGATAAGTATCTATCATAGGTACTATCAATGCTTTACCTTTTAAACTTGTTGCTTACCCTAATGTAGAGTTGTTTATGACTGTCCTTGTGGTTCATATTCCTCCCCATTATGGAATGTTACTATCTAGAAAGTGGAGTGCTATGATGGGAGGTAGCTTGCAATGTGACTTATCATATGCTACTTTCCATATGCTACTTTCCATATTGGGGGTAAGGCTATTAAGATTGAAAGGGAACCAAGGGTGACATATGTGTTTGAAGATAATATATATAGAGGAACTACATGCTTTCTAGATACTAAGGTTAATGCTTTTAGAGAAGAATTTATTATTCATGAAATTGATAAATCACCCCCACTTATAGCACAAGAAGTAACCAATTGTGTAGAATCCCAAGGTCTTTGGACCATTTTTTTTTATGGTTCTGATTCTCATGAGGGCTCAAGCACTGGAGTTGATTTTATATCTCCAAAAAAGAATACATTTAGGTATTCATTTACTTTAAACTTCACATGCATAAATAACATTGTAGAATATAAGGCACTGTTGCTAGGATTGAAAGTGGCAGCCAGTCACAAAATCAAAAGGTTGCATGCTATTGGTGACTATGAACTAATTATGTCTTAAGTCAAGGAGAGATATGCCTCCAAGAACAAAAGGCTAAAATAGTATAGAATTTTTTTTTAGGATCAGATAGAATCATTTAATGCCTTTGGCATTTCTTGGAGGGATATAAATAATAACAAGATGGCTGATCTACTAGCTAATATAGCCATTAAGCCAGATGATATATCATTTGCTGGTGTGTCTAAAATTGAAATACAAAATAGACCATATAATCCTAACAATGTGGAAAGTTGGAAAGTTTTTGAGGATAATAGAGACATCTTGAATTTCCTCCTAAATGAAAACAAGTATCAGGGCCAAGAAGTGGACTGCAGTGCTTTTTTAAAGAGGGTATATGGGAAGCAAACCATCTTTGGTCAAGAAATCTTACAGTTAAAGACCAATAAGGTACCTAAGGGACTAGTGGTCTTAGAGAATGTTTTTGATAGTCAAGAAAAAGTGCAATCCGAGATCAGAGATTAGAAACCACAAGAGCTCAAAGAAGTCAATCTAGGCACTACTGAAGCTCCAAAAAAGGTATACATTGGAAAAACTTTGTCCCTTGTAGTTAGGAAAACCTTGATAGATTTATTAAGAAGATTCAGACATGTCTTTTCTTGATCATATTATAACCTCAAAGCTTTTAGAAAGGATTTGTTTCAACATGTAATACATCTCAAGGATGATTTTAAACCATTTAGACAAAAATAGAGACCTGTCAATGTCACTCTACCTACTAAGATGCAAGATGAACTCATGAAGCTTAGGGATGGGAGCATAATAAAATCAAATAGACATTCTTCTTGGGTGTCTAATATGGTACTAGTTAGAAAAAAGAATGGTCACATCAGGCTTTGTGTTGATTTCAAGAATCTCAACATTGCCTCATTAAAAGATAATTATGGACTGCCCAACATGGAAGCCATGTTACAATAGGTCATTGGTTTAGAACTAATGTCAATGATGGATGGCCTTTTAGGATATAACCAGGTCCTAGTTGATGAGAAAGAATAGCTCAAGACAACCTTCACTACCCCTTGGGGAACCTATGTATATGTTAGAATGCCTTTTGGCCTCATAAATGTAGGAACAAATTTTCAAAGGGCCATGGATGTAGCTTTCAAAAAATATATTGATGAGTTCATGGTGGTATATCAAGATGACTTAACTGCATACTCAAAGAAAGTTAGAGATCATTGCAAACACTTAGAAAATATTTTTATTAAATATTTAGAGTACGGAGTCTCTCTGAACCCAAGGAAATGCACTTTTGGCATGACCGAGGGAAATTTGCTAGGTCATATAGTTTCCAAAGATTGGGTAAAAATTGATCCTGGAAGAGTAACAACAACTGACAAGGTACCAAAGCCCAAGAGTGTCAAGGATGTACAATCCTTCTTTGGGCAAGTAAATACCTTGAGGAGATTTTTGATAAATTTTGCTAAGATTAGTAGACCAATTCCCAAAATGCTCAAGAAAGGAGCAACTATCAATTGGGAAGGTGAGCCTACTATTGTTTTCCAAGAAATTAAGACTGCTATTAAGAATGCACTAGTCCTTAGGACCTCATACTATGGAAATCCCATGCATATTTTTTCCTTTGCATCTTTCCATACTATTGTTGTTGTCTTACTACAAAAAATGATGAAGGCTATGAATAGCCAATTGCATTTTTTAGCAAGTCTTTATAGCTTGCTGAACTAAAATATGAAATCAATGAGAAGTAAGCTTATGCTTTAGTCAAGGCTATCAAGGCTTATAGATGTTACCTAGTGGGTGCTATTGTTATTGCTTTTGTACCAAGTGTAGTAGTTAACAATATCTTTTCTCAGCAAGAGGTGTTTGGTAGGAGGTGTAGATGGATCAACAGAATCGAAGAATTCAATATAGATATCTAGATCAATAAATTGGTAAGAGGTCAAGGATTAGCTAAACTAATGGCTTAATCAAATTCAGATTCTAATCAAATAATTTTTTTAGATAAGGATCTCATTTCTGATACATGTAATATGGATCAATGTGACTGGTATAAAGATGTGATATGCTACCTACACATATGCAAGCTCCACCTCAATTTATAGCCAATGAAGCAAACACTATAAAACTACATTTGGTCATATATGTTATTGTAAGTGGTAGTCTATGGTGCAAAATTTTTGAAGGGATACTCTTGAAATGCATTGACAAAATGGAATAAAAAAGAGTTCTAAGTGAGATGCATTCTAGAGTATGTGGGGAGCATTATATGGCAAAGACAACTGCCCACAAGATTATGAGAGTAGGTTTTTGGTGGCCTAGCTTGTTTAAAGATGCCCAAGTTTTGGTTAGAAAATGTGACCCTTGCTAGAGATTTGTAGGAAAGTTGAAGTTCTCTAGGAACATGGTGTAGGGGCACTTAGGAATAACAAGCAAGCAGATGGGAACAACAAGCAAACTATGAAGACTATGAAGGCATGGAAGACACTTAATGACAATCAGAGGTCCACAAAGGTTAGAGGAATCATAAATGATGCAAATCATATCAACTATGATGTATTGGCTCCTATAATGGTTTAAATACCATCAAATGACTTTGAATGAATTAATATAGTTGAAAGGATTAAATAAATGTAATTTGGACCATTAGTGTCCCAATGTGTCTAGGAGATCCTATGAGGTAAGTTGATTTTAAATAAGTTTAAATAAGTCTCCTAAGTGTTGGAAAACCCTTAGTGAGAAGATTTAAATGATTTTTAATTCATTTTCATAGCTAAAAGTTTAAATTCTCAATGCATAACGGTTAGTAGTCATTAGGAGGGAAATGGAGTTTTGGTAGTTTAAACACTTAACTACTCCCTCAAACTGATTGGAAGAGATTGAGGAAGTTAATATTGATTTTTTTCTATATTTGAAACTCCACTATATTGCAAGAAAAACCTAGAGTGTATGGACAACACAAAGATTTAATGATAATTAGTTTTGGATCAGCATTTTCATTGTTTTAAGTATTGATGTTCTTTGGTTTGGTTTGAGATCCATCATAGAATAGATTTGGAAGTTTCATTAGGTTATTCGAGGACATTTTTACATGTTTTAGAGGGTTTGAGAGTCATTTTCCATGACTGTACTTTCATGATTAGCAAAGTAGTTTGAATTTTTTAGTTTTCCTTTCATTATTTTGAAGCTTTCTTGGTAACTAACACTCAGCCCATGGACTCAAAGGCCTAGAATCCATGGAATTATGTATACTAACTTTGTATCATATGAATCTAACCTGATACATGTAGAAAATTAATTGAGAGTGTGATCATAGGGCTGCAATGTATTTTCCCATTGAAAATGTTGGTACAAGTATAAAAGTGAGAGTTTGGGATTAATGGAAATGTGTTTTTAAGATTTGGATAATCATATATTGAAATATTAATGGTGAATAAATCACCAAATAAGTACATAAGAGTTTGAAGAATTAAGATTGGAGAAACCCTCAAATCAAGAGTTTGAAGCCATTAAATTGGGGTTTTTGATGTTACAAGTGTCTTGGGTTCATTTTCTCTTGGATTTAGAGGTTTTGAGTCATTTAATGATACTTTAAAAGGTTTGATAACTTTTATATATATCTATGTGGTAGTTTCTTTGTTAAATCACCCAATTTTGGTGCATTTTGGGGTCACATAGTGAGGAAAGTCGTACATGGTCCAAAGGAGTGCATAATAATCTTGTAGTATGTTGTGATAGGGCCACAAGGGTATTCAAATATACCATTTATTTGTTCCATCCTTTGGGAAAAATTTGTGTTAGGGGGTAAAAAGGGCAAAATGCTGATTTTTAGGCCTCTTTGGTCTAGTTTAGAATCTTTTTGCTATTGTGAGTGGAAAATAAGTCTAGAAACTTTAAAACCATCTTAATCCACCATTATATACATGAAACACTTCAAATATATCATTACTTTGCATTGTGAAGAGTCTTAGTTGGGTGGAGTCTTATAAAGCCATTGTGCACCTTTTAGAAAAGTGTGGGTTTCTAAGCCAAATTTGAATAACCAATCTTGTGTAAAAGGTCCATCACCCTTTCCTCTACATTAGAACACTCCTTTGAAATTATTAGAAGTATAGGCACCCTTTTAGAAATGGGAGCTGGTTTCATGTCCCCTTTTCAAATAATTAAAAAATAATAATCTTTGCTAAGGCAGGCAGGCCCAAGAAAGTGAAGTTTCAGAAAAAGGGGGTTAATCTTTGGAGACCGTTGGACTAATAAATGAAAATTATTATTAAAATATGTTTCATTAACCTCTTTTGGACATGAGTTACGGTTATGCCCTCTTTTAAGGGGTTTGGAGGCATTTTGGGCTGATTCCAGAACTTGATTTTTGCTCATTCTTTGTTATTCTTCAGAGGCTGCCAAACCTGTGGAGAAGGAGACCCAAGAACGGGAGTTTGTAGGTTTCTAGGGAGACCCAAGAATGGGAGTTTGTAGGTTTCCAGGAAGGCTAAGGATGGGAGTTTGAAGCCATTACATGTGCATGCTCATACAGAGTTTGCCTTTGTGCTGAACAGTGCAGATTTGTGGGTTTTCAGGTGTTTTTTTTTTGTATGAGTTTGGTGTTTTCAATTGAGTATTTCATATCAGTTTGGGTTTCTGCTGTATTTTAGACTTTAAGATGTTAAAATAGAGCTGAATATATGTATTGGGATGTGATTAAACTTCTGAGATAGATTATTAGTGTTTTTGTGGTGTTTCCGGACATTTTTGTGTTAATTTTGGGAGCCCGATGAGCATAGTTTTTGTCCTACATTTGAGAACTGTTGTGTAAAGGCTATACAAACCTGGAAATTTCATTTTGTAGGCTGTTATGCTACTGAAATTTCTATAAAAATTTCCACTTTCAGATTTATTAATAATAGGTGAAGCTGTGAAGCTTTTGGCACAATTTTTGGCATACCCGATTTGGGGTTTCTTGAGAAATTTGGTGGATCTTTGTGATATTAGTTGTTTGATCTTGAAAATCTGATTAGAGGTTGGAAATATCATGTAAAATCAGAAAAGGGACATTTCAATGGTATCAGAGCCATGATCTTGCCAGCCTGAGGGTTTGTAGAAGCTTGCATGTCAGTTTTGACAACTACCCAGATCTTGCATGTCATGTTGCTTCTAATCAGCTGCATGTCAAAATTCATGGTTGCATGCTACTTCTAATCATTTTCATGTTAGTTATTAGTGAATTTGGTGGTAGTTGAATTTCCAGTTCATGGATAATTCTTGAAGAAATACTGCTATTGAAGGTATTTATCTTCCATGAACAGTAGTTAGGTGTGTATATCTTTTTATGTTTGTATCTTCCTATGCATAATATCTATAACCTCTATATGTATGTGTATGTTCCTGTATAGTCTCAAAAAAAAATTTCTCGTATTGTTTTTGTTATGTGGTCTACTTTTGCCAAAGATTTTGCATTCGTGCATGGTTATAGGTTATCCATCATCCCCAGACAAAGCCACTACTAGCCCTCATATTTACTAAGCTTAAATTTCAAAATTTTATTGTGAAAGTCTTTTTAATTTTTGAGTAGTTAGGTTTACTTTGTAGCCAATTCTCATCCTCTTGTGAAAACCTCCTTTGATAATATTTATCCATGCTAGGTATCTAGGGTTTTCTTGATTTTTTCATGAAAGAACTTTACCCTAGGATACCTTTGTTTCTAAGCCTGCACTTTTTCAATTTTAAATTTTTAAAATACCTCTAAGGTTGGCGCCTTACATTAACCTTTTGTTTCTAATGAGAGCTCATGGATTTTAAGTGTGTGACCAGGAAACTATGGTTAGTCGTAAAGTTTAGGCTCTTCATCAAACCACACCATCTAATGGCGCGACCCAGTGAAGCAAGTTTTTTCCTTTGATTGCTAAGTCATGGCGGGTAAGCAGTAAAAAATTTTCATGGTTGTGACTGAGAAAAGTAGTTGAGGTAACTTTGATCTTGCAATCACCTAAGTAAGATTATTATGAAAAGTTTTGGCAGCGATTGAGTGGTTTCTTTGGTCACAGATTCAGGCACTTAGATACCAACAATATATGGTTAACCACAACTTGGAAAAAAGGCTTAAAGGCTCATAGACAATCTTTAGTTGTCGGTTCACATGCAGTTAGGATTAACTTTGGATTTGCATGGTGAAATGACGAAATGTTGTTAATTGCATTTTTGTAGGTGGTAATAAGTAATCATGTGTTAAGGCCATGATGATGTGGATGCCTTCCATGTGGCATAATGGATCAAAAAAGTTATTTTATCAGAACCGTATGATCTTTTCAAAATCACTTGTTATCACTTTATCATTATGAAAATATGGAGGTGTTTTAATCTTAACAAGATAATGCTGACATGATGACACCTGCCACATGGACCCAACTAAGATAAAGTTTCAAAGAGAAAGTCTCTACTGTAGATCAAGATTGAGATCAAATAATGTCATTATATCACTATCTAGAGTTTCTAGGTTTTAATTTATAGAGATATAACAACAATATGACATGTAGTGATGGCCCACTTTCAAAAGGATTATTGTTCATGGGGTTGCGTAGTATGGTTAAAGTATTTAGTTCTTTGACCATGACCAAGTGAAAGGGGTAAAGTAATGTTAAATCATGCAGTTGTGATGTTAACTAGGCAGTCAGACAAGTTAGTTGTGATTTGGCAATCATTGTTATGAAAATGCATAAAATGCTTGTTCACCCAATCACATCATCGAAATGAATAAGGGTTGTTAATTTAGTGATGTAGCAAGAATAGTAAGAAAGGCTTGATCACTTGGTTGCATGTTTAGAGAATATAAAAGGTAATTTGATTGTGACAATGTGATGTAGTTAAACTCAAGATGGAATGTGATGATCACAAGGTTGCAAGAGCAAAAAGTTAATTTTCATAACAGTGTGTTAAGTCTCAACTTTAGGAAGTAAGGGTGATCACGAGGTCACTTGTGTTAAGTGTAAATGTTAACATGAGGCAATGACTATGTGATTGAAGCTGAGTAAAGGGTCAAACTGTTGGGTTGCACAATTAGTCACCAACATTGAAGGATGGACTATGAAATGGTAGAAAGAAGGAAATTTTGTGGTTGCCTAGTCGTGAGGATGATATTTTAAGCAAGAAATGACTGTTAGAGGTCTCATTATGATTTTAAAGGTTATGTCATGTCAAAATTGCATAAAAGAATTAAAAGGGTGGTTGTACATGTCATTTCTTTGCACTTTTGCAAATTTGGAGATTTCTTACACATGTTGACATCAAGAGACATAAATGCCCCTTTGTTTCTTTCTCTCCATTAATAGGTTGGTATAGAAAATTCTTGAGTTATAGTATTTTGCATAATTTCAGAGATAAGAGTTTGAGTGCCAAGAGTTTATAGAGATTTTTAGTGTTCTTAGAGCTAGTATTGACAGAGATTGTTCTAAAAAAAATTAGTTATAGAGATCATGGCATAGGAAGAAGGAAAGATGATAGCTCAAATTGATGTGGAAAAGTTTTCACATACCACAAAGCAGGCAAAGCCAAAGTTGGCAACATTGTATGCAGAAGACTGGGTGTATTTTCTCCCAAGGTCTTCACACATTCAAACTTTGAATGCCCATGTCTTTAGAGATGTATACTCCTTTTGTAAAGACACCATTGTAACTGAGACCAATAGGAATGAATTATTCTAGTATTTTTATAAAAATAGGTATCCAAAATCACCAATATGTAACCCTTGGATTAGAAACATGACAAATTTGATAATGCCAAAAATAATAGTTGATTTTGATCTAATGAAGGCATTGATCAAATCTTACAATCCAACAACCAAGGCTTTCCATAGAAAGGATATGAGTATCCTATGCAGATTGGATAGGGAGACTTTTGTTGAAGTCTTTGACCTAGGAGCACCTCTCACAAAGAAAATTGAGAAAGAAAAAATGAATGAGACTTTCAAGAATTCCAAGATTTTCTTCATTGACATTCCCAAATAAAAGAAATAAAAGGGGGAATTACCCAAGAAGGTAGGAAAACTAATGCCATTGGAGTTTTTTTACAAATATTTTAGATATATCATCCATAGGATTGAAAAGGTGGTAGGAATTGATGGCACCATGAGTGCCCTAGGCTATGTATATATTGTATATCTAGGATCCAAATCGTAATGTTTGTTATGACTATATATGGTATATTCGTGTATTCATGAGAGTTTAATGCAGAATGCAGATAAAATATAAATGAACTAGACCAAACCCAAGATATCATTTTCAAAATGTAAACTTTATGAATGTCTCATATTTTCCTAACTACAACCACTAAGAAACCTCTCAGACCAGCATTTCAATGAAACATCTAGAATGAGAGTATGCTTAAAATGTAGAGATACAAGAATACAAGTAATATATATGATTATAATGTAGATTATATGTGGGAAACAACTCTTAGGATGCTATCAAAATGGACATGCAATGAGCTAACATGTAATAAATGATACTAAATAGCGTGAAAACAAAGTTAAAATGCTATGAACTTGCTATAATAATAATTCTAAAAGGATAACTCAAGATATGCCTATAGTGCAAATGCCTAAAACTTGGGTCCTTTGGCTCCTGGATTTCCCTCCTATTTATAGGATTTTAGAAGGGGTTGGGGTAAGAATCGGGATTTTCACCTTTGACTGGTGGATGAAGGTGAAATTGAAAATATCTCATAAGAGACTAGGGGGAAGAGTCCAATAGACTTGTTTTTGAGGATAAATGAAGATTTTTTCAATTCTTTTAAATGAAAAGGGGGTATTTTTACTTTTGTGAGGATAAATGAATTTATTAATATAATAAATGTTCTATTTATTTTCAAAAGTTTGTCTTTTTCTTTATCCCTTTTTTAATTTAATTTTATGATTTTGAATTGTTTTTCTCCTCTTTTTAAAGTTGATTTAGGTCTTATTGATTTGATAGATGATTAATGACCTAATGCGATTTTTGATTTGAAAGTCTATTGTGCTCTCCTAATTTTCTCCTTAATTTGTGTTGATTGATTGAAATTGCATAATTTAGGTCTTTGCCAATTTTTGGGTGTCTACAAATGCCCCTCTTTCAGCTAATATGCAAAGCATATTAGTTCAAAGATCATGTTTATTCTCTGATTTTAGGTCAAGTTTTGATGATATTTTGATGTTTCGTAGTTGTCTTGATGTTTGATCATTGATTTTAAAGTTGTGATGTTTTTACTTGGATACCCTGGTTTTTGTTTGATTTGATGTTTGAAATTTTGGTTGGGGTAGAACATTTTTAATTATTCAAAAAAAAATTGATGTCATGGTTTGGATACCCCAGTTTGATATGGATACACTACCCCCTCAAAAATGAAATTGGAAAGAAAAATGAATATGCAAAAATTAAGAAGGTTCCAATTTTATTTTTGAAATGTTTGATAATTGATGGATAAAGATGATTGAGTTGGTTTAATACAATATCCAATTCACGAAAGTGAGTAAAAAGGTTCCAATGTTGGGTAAATAGAGTGAAAAAAATGATATAAATGCCCCTAAGATGGGTTAAATAGGTCAAAAGGTCTTTTACCCTTGTCATTTTCTCACTCTCTTTTGACACTTGGCAATTTGGAGCTCTGAGCTAGCATGGATGGTGGTCCCTTTACGAGAGCACAGATTCAAGAGGGGTCATAGGTATGAGCATCTAGCAGACTATGATGCCTTGGTAAGTCATCGAGATCCTTCATTTTTAGGATTTTTGCATGTGTACCTGAGTTTTTTTGAATTTTGCACAATTTTTTGTGGTAGATGTGATAGTTACGTATTTTAGTGCATTTAGCTCTTCTTTTAGCGCATTTGAATTCTTTTAGTGTGTTTGAACAATCTTTTCTAGCACATACGTGGGGTGAAACAATGCATATGAAAACCTAGTTTTGGAGTCCAATTAGTGCATACATTGAAAAAGTAGCACATATAATGTTTATAATAGTGCATTTGGACAATTTAGTGCATTTGATTGATCTTATAGCACATACATAATGTTGTAATACATTTGAGTTAAACAGATCTTATGCACTGTGAAATAGAGAAAATGGTCATTTTGATAGTGCTTATGTGTTTTATAGTGCATCTAATATAGGAAATAGTGCTTTCAAATGTTTTAATAGTGTATATGTCTGTTTTAGTGCATTTGATTAATGTGGTAGTGCATATGTCCTATGAAATAGCACAAATAAACATTGAAGAGCATAAGCAGATTGTAAAGCCTTAATTGAGCGTAAGATGACTCGAAAGGCTAGATTCTAGGTCTATCGGCTGGGGATTTGTCATAATGAGGAAATAATAGCAATCAAGTAATCATGAAATGATGTTTTAGAATCATTTTGATGATAGATAGGTAAAGAATGATGCCCTAGCTCAAGATATAGAGTAGGGAAAACAAACAGGTCTAGCTCAAGATAAAGAAGGATGAGTAATAGGTCTAAGATAGAACCAGTAGCTAAGTAGTGAGATATAGATAGTAGACTGATGTATGATGATCACTTGGGATGAAAATTGATAGTATTATTTGTTTGATGAAAAATAGATATGTGGCCAAAAGCTCATGGTACGAGGACTATATCCATGGCCCCTAGAGGCGATCGATAGATTGCCAGCTACAGATTGCCAGGTGATAGACATATGTGGGTTCACTTATTTACTAAAGATGCCCCAATTCTGAGTGAACAAAGGGTTATTGATTGCTATGGCCGAGCAATGGCACTCAGACCACAAAACCTTTCATCTGCCTATGGCTGAGATGATTCTGACTCCAAAGGATGCATATTGATTATTCTAGATCTTGATAGTGGGAGATTTAGTGTACTATGATCATACTGTAGATGGCACTATCTTCATGGATTTGTTTGGAGATGAAAGCATTGGGGATGATAGTGTATCATGGTTCCAGATGTTGCAGTATGAGCCATTGTTGATATTTTTGGATGGACTAATAGAAGAATTTTTGTTTCCAAACCAATGAGGGTGAGGATGTCCAATTGGGTGGGGTCAGTTGATACAAGATATGATTGATCAGCCATGGAGATTTGCATTGGGTAGCTACATATTAGCCCACTTATACCATGGCTTGCATCAAGTTGTATATTTTGGAGCCTCGTCACTATCAGTAGGAGTGATTTTGTTACAGCTATGGACATGGGAGCATTTACCCATTACTTGTCCAATATATGTATGACAACATCCATAGGGTCTTCCTTACATATATACTTACTCTAGTGTGATCATGCAGCCCCATATGGGCAAGATCGAGTATTGGTGATGGATATTGGATGACATTGATGAGGTTGTATGGAGACCATATAGGTTTACAGAGCCATGGGTTGAGGACGATGATGAGATGATATACTTCTTTGGTCCAAGATATTTTCTTGGTCAGGTGCCCACAGTGATAGAGTGATTTTGTTTCAGGTGGGTTGTGAGATAGTTTGGGCAGCGGTAGGGCATGCCACATAGGTCAGGACATTATGCTCAGGTTCAATCAAAGAGGGTAGTGTGGGGGCTAACCTTGGAGTATGAGGCTTACCTAGAGGCCTTTCTTTAGATGATAGATATGCCACGACCATGGGCATTATGGGATGGAGAGACAGATGCAGGGATGGAGGAGGACTATGCACAATGGTTTTGTGAGCATCCATTTTTCAAACACATGGATCTGGTAGAGCCTTTTCCTAGGATTGATGAGTCATCAAGTGGGGAAGAGGATGGGGATGATGATGGTGGTCTAGGGAGAGGTAGAGGGAGATGGTGGGCTAGAGGGAGAGCAAGAGATGTGATTAGAGCACGGGGGAGATATGGGGGGCAAGGTCGAGTAACCATGGTATTACTACAGAGGGGTATGGCATGAGGTCTAGTGTGGAGACCAAGGGATGTAGGTGCAGGGAGGGTTGGAGGGATTTGGGGCTATGGAGGTGCAAGGGTGAGAGGAGGGATGGGTGGTGGTGTGGGAGCTAGTCAGTGGGATAGAGGTGTTGAGCAGGGTAGGGAAGAGAATGTGAGGGCCAAGTTGCCCAAGGATATATAGTTTATCTGGTGATAGAGGTTGTGGGTATAGGCTTTGATCAAAGATCCACAAGATGTACAACCATAGGGGTTGCAACAGGTACCGCTAGATGCATAGGCACCACTAGAGAGGCCGGGGGGATCTACTAATTTAGAGGCTTAGATGAGTGTCATGGAGGATCAGACGGGTGAGTTGACAAGTATGTTATAGGCATTTATAGCATTGATGACACTGAGGCCAACACTACTACTAGGGATAGATAGGGCTTTGACTAGTTAGGTGGCCATAAACGGACTTGTCGCAGCAATGATAGATGGGACCGAGTAGGTGCCATGAGAGGATACAAGTGCCCCAATGAGCAACAACCTTTGATTCAACCACCTACACATGGATGATTGTACATTATTTTCTATGGCATTACTTATCATATGTTTTGGTATTCATGTGATGTACATTTGATATTCATGTTGAGGTACTTGGTGATCTTGTGATGTTCATGTGGATGGACGTTGTGACCGCTTGATGTTGATGTCATGTGATCATTTGGATGTTCCTTGTTGATTTTGTCCATCTTATATTCATGTTGATTTGATTCTTTTGATATATTGTTTGATCTTTTTCTTTATGAGATATTTGAGCTTATTGATGTTCAAATATGTATACTTGTTATATCATGGACTTATGTATGCATGTGATGGTTTGATTTGATGGATATGGTAGTAGTAGATAGTGATATATATGTGAATGATTAATGTAGCATGATATGTGGATAATGAATAAAGGAATGAAATGGAAAAAATGAATTGTAATGAAATGAAATGTGAGGTAATAGGTGTGAATGAAATAAAATGTGCTAAAATGAAATTTGATGTAATGAAAATAGATGTAATGGAATGATATTTGGTGTAATACAATGTGATGTAATGATATGTAATAAAATGAAATGAATTTTGAAATGAGATGTAATGTGATGTAGTAAAATGAAATTTAGTGTAATGTAATGTAATGTAATGTAATGTAATGTAATGTAATGTAATGTAATGTAATGTAATGTAATGTAATGTAATGTAATGTAATGAAATGAATTATGATAAATGAAACATGATAAAATGTAATGTACTAAAATGAACTTGGCAATAATGTCATGTGATGTAATGGAATGTAATAGATGAAATTTATTGATGTAGTGTAATTCAATGAGATTTGATATGATGGGATGAAGTAGAATGAAATGAAAAATGTGATAAAATGAAATGAATGTGTGGATGATATGAAAATTTTGAATGAACAAAGATATAGTGAAATGAAATGAAAATGTGATAAAATAGAATGTAATGTGTAAATGAAACGAAAATTGTAAATGAACGGAAGTGTGACAAAGTGTAATGGAATGAAATAGGATAAAAAGGAAAGAAATGAAATGAGAATGAAATGAAATGGAAGTGTGATAAAATGGGACGTAATGACATGAAATGACCATGTAATGCAAATGTGATAAAACAGGACGTAATGACACGAAATGAAAATGTGATAAAATGTAATGTAATGAAAATGTGTAATGAAATGAGATTTGATGTGATGTGACAAAGCAGAATGAAATGAAAAATGTGATAAAATGAAATGAATGTGTAAATGAAATGAAAATTGTGAATGAATGGAATATAATGAAATGAAATGAAAATGTGATAAAATGTAATGTAATGAGATATGGTAAAATGAAATTTGTAAGTGAATGAAACGATAATGAAATGAAGTGGAAATGAAATAAAATGTAACGTAATGAGATATGAAAATGAGGTGAAAGAAAGTGAAAAATGGAAGGAAATGAAATTATTAGAGATGAAAAAGACATGGGATTGGACTCCACCTTTTAAGATTCAAAAGTCACAAAATAAAGCTTGAGACCCTCATAAGAATAGGTGAAGAAGTGAATGCATAAAATGTGATGAGTGGTGTAATGAATTAGTGACCATAATTGTTTTAAATTCAAAAGCCACATAATGCAATAGGTGGAATAAGTGATATGCAAGGTGGTAGTGTTGTGATGAGACAAAGTCCACAATAGTTGAGTGTTAAAAGCTCATTTTGACATTAATGTTGTTGTTTGATGTTTAATAACCAATCCTAAAATTTGTTGTTGATTTGTTGAATGGTCATGTGTAATCTTGATTTATGTGCCAACCTTTTGTTTTACAAGGAACCCATGATGAAAATGCAAACTAAATGGATGCAACTAACTGTCACTTTTTTTAAAAAGATATGCAAATTAACTATTTTCATAGAGCATTTAATAAAAAGTGACTAAGTACAACCACCACTAGCTCAACTATGGTGATATGAATACTATGTCATACCAAGAAGTACCAGCAAACACGAATAATGTACACAAAAAAATGACAATTACTAGAAAACAAAAAGTTAGTCACAGAAAATAAAAAATAGGCATACAAATAGTCACATGTCAGATGAAAGACCTCACCTAAGATATCATACAAAATTTGTTGAGGTACACATGGCCTTCCAAATGAGAGGAGGTGCTTACAAGTGGGCACCAATAATGCATGAAATTAGCAAATCATTGGAGTTAAATGGTGAAAAACCAAAGGCAAATAAAATATCATGACTTTATCTCGATACCTCTAGTCAAACACATCATTGATGTACTAAAAGTGCATAATAGTAGAAAAGCCCCTAATTTGCAGACCATGCATGCTAATAGTTGTGTGTAATAGTGTTGAGTTTGTTCAATTCTTCCTAGAAGAAATTGTTGTACCAGTCAGATAACAAAGCATGAGATGTATCAGTGGTGATTTACCAATGGATTCTATCTAGCAATGTGCATCAATAGGAATTAGGTTGTCTAAGCGTCAAAGCCAAGGGTCAAGTGTACCTAGTACTAGTGCAGTGGGTTGTAGAGAGTAGACGTGTGGTAAGACTAGTAAAGAATGAGTCCCAAGTGAGCGATGACTATAAATAGGTGGATATCATGGGAATGGAATAAAGCAAGGTAAAGAGTAGAATGTAGCCATTAAATTTATTGAGAAGTTTGAGGAAGTGTGCAAGTGAAAGCATGTTGAGCTCACTAGATTAGTTGTAGCATGAGGGTGATGCTAGCCAGGGAAGGTGGATTGGGCAAAGGTGAAGAGTGAAACACATTCAAAAAACCTCTAAGGAGCTGGTGTATCAGTTTGAACTTCAAGCACTAGTTCAAGAGTCAAAAGAATCAACTCATGTGGGATGGGAGTCAACACAACCTGAAGATGCGGGGGTCAAGGTAAAAGAAACACCCATGTTAGCATTAATGATGTTGCCAGGGACAGTAGTGCAAGAGGCATTATAGATGATATTAGATGATGAGTCGATGATGCAAGCAGGGAATAGTCCTCCTAAGATGATGAAGAGTATGTTAGGAATGGTAGAGAATGCAGGGGAAATAAAATATCCTAAAAAGTCCATGGGAAAAGCTCTAAGGGATGTGGAAAATGTTAGTGTGGGTGAGGGGATGAGTGGAGCACATTGGTTGATTAGTCTTAAGATTCTAGCACAAGGATCAACGGAAGGGGAAGCAAGTGGTGTAAATGTAGAGGAGTCATGAGTAGAGACAGGGGATGGAGATCAATCACTAGGTGACATGGAAATATTACAGAGCATGTTGGCCGCAGAGAGACTCTAAGCAGAAAGAGTAGAACATGAAGTGGCATTTTTGCTAGGATTGATGGAGAAGGCATGGAAAGATGGAGTGCAAACTAAGGCAAGATGGCTCCAAGAGGTGGTGAATATGGAGCAAGCATGGGTGCAATCATTAGAAGTAGAACTTCATGTGGAGTAATTGTGAGTGGAGGGAAATGACGTGAGGATGCAGGCAGAGTGGTCGCGAGCTCAAAGGTTGAAAGAATCTCTAAGGATGGTGTAAGTGGGTTTGGAGAGTACACAAAATGAGCTAGTCTTAGTACAGTCATAGTCTAAATCATTTAGGGAGGCAAAGGAAAAATCAAACTCTCTGGCATTGAAACTATAGGAGCAGTTAGTATTGAGTGAGGAGAAGGTGAGACAATTATAGTAGTGGTTAGGTGAGGCAAAAGTAGATGTGGAGCATTAGCAAATAATGACTAATCAAATGTAGTAGGAGTAGGATGTGGCTCAACAAGAGATCATGGCACTAGGGGTAAACAAGTTGGTGGATCATGTGTTCATGGAAATGCAACAGATGGAAAAGGTACACCAAGAAGTCACTTATTATATTGGATGTTATCATCAGGCCTTTTTGAATGAGAACTGGTTGGAGATGTAGTTTATAAATAGGGAATTTACACAACTATTGAATGCACAATTATGCGGTGGTAGGTTTCCAATTCACATGGATGCAGTATGGGTTCATAGAGGATTGAAGCTAGGGACTTCTTCTTCTGGAGCTTGGTCAAAAGAAACACCATTGATTGGACACCCTGTCTTGTTACCTCCCCCAAGGAGGCCAAAATAAATAATCTGCCAAATGCCATTTGAATGTAATGTTGTCATTGTCTTCGTACTAGAATAAAAGTTGTATTTGTTTAGTGGCAAGCAAAAGGATTACTGATGTTGATTGTATTGCATTGTCATGTTTGTTTTTGTTATTTTCAAAATGTATTTGGATGTTTTTAGTGTTTTCAGGAATATGCGAATGTTTTTGGGATTTTTGATAGATATTTGAATGTTTTTGTGATGTTTGACAAATATTGGAAAGGTTTTAATCTCCATAAAAAGTGCGAGCAATACCATCTATAGAGTGAGAAAAACCTTTACTGGTATGCAAGGAACTGAATGTTTGTGGGGGCTCTCAATGAAAGATGAGTATAGAGGTGCATAACATTTGGGGAGCTATGATGTTTAAAGTATAATTATGTGTATATTAATAACCTTTATAGACAATTATAAGACCAAAGTTGGAATTTTTTTTTTCTCTAGGTTTGTGTCAAGACAGATACTGACAAGGCCTATGAAAAGGTGTCAAGGCCTTTTGAGGGCCTAAAAAGGCTCTATGGGGCTTTGAAAAAGGTGTTTTCACCTAAAAAGGCATTTGGGGCCCAAAAAGGACACCTGGGCCATTAAAAAAAAAAAGAAAAATTGGACCTTGGAAAAGGCACTTTGGCCTAAAAGGCCTTTTACAGGCCCAAAAAGGACACCTGGGACTTGAAAAAGGCACTTTGGCCTAAAAAGGCATGTGGGGGCCCAAAAAGAACACCTGGGCCTTGAAAAAGGCAAAATAGGGCCTTGAAAAAGACACTTTGGCCTAAAAAGGCATTTGGGGGCCCAAGAAGGACATCTAGGCTTTGAAAAAGGTGCAATAGGGCCTTGAAAAAGGTGCTTTCACCTAGAAAGGCATTTGAGGGCCCAAAAAGGACACTCAAGCCTTGAAAATAGTGAAAATAGGGCCTTGAAAAAGGCACTTGGGCCTAAAAAGGTGCTTGAGGGGTCTAAAAAAGGCATTTGCTTGAGTGGTCTGAGAAAAGCATCTAGGCCTAAAAAGGTGCTTGAGGGGCCTAAAAAATAGGAGAGGGGGTGGCAAGCTTTCAAACTTACACTTGCTTATTCTGTGCCCCCTATTAGGTGATGATGAAAGAGTCCGATGGATATCTAGACTTTTAGGATAGCATTGATATATTTGTTGAAGGGGTCTAGATCAATCGTGGCCACTACAACATAAATAAGACTAATTATCCATTGGGAATTGTTGTTCTCAACAAGAGGAAAGAAGAGGGGACTCTGCCAAAGCCTCTTGTGCTATTCGTGTTGTGCTAGATTTTCCAAATCTGAGCGAGATGTTTTAGGACATAACTATGCTACTTCTTAATATTGTTGAGGCACTCTTATTGTTTTTTCAGGGGTAATGGAGCCCTAAAACATGTCATAAAATAGTTAAATATTTTCCAATATAGTGGGCCTCACCATTGATTTCATATAAGACCGGTCAAGGTATGCAAACCTATCCTAAAGGAGTAACAATTATAGATGGACATTAGTCTGGCATGAAATCAATGGATCATCGGTTTGAAAAATACATCAATAATTTATGCATAGTTTGTTTTAAGTTGAAGTGAGCCACATTTAACTGGAATTCTAGGATGCTAATTTTTTGGATTTTTTAGCTATGTTTGGCAAACATTACCTCCTTTTGGAATGTTTTTGGCAATTTTTGACAATTTTGAATTTTTTGATAATTTTTAACAAATTTTGAATTATTTTTGATAATTTTTGACAATTTTTGAATTTTTCATAATTTTTGAAATTTTTTGATAATTTTTGAATTGGCGAGAGTGGAATGAGGATGTGAGTGAGATTTTTTGAAATATGGGGAAAACCAAGACTGTGTAGAGGTACCTAAAGAATCAAGGAGACCAAAAGTGGGTCAAAAATGTAAAGAGTGGGGTCAGATAGCTATATTTGAGACATGGGAAGAAAAAAGGATATTTGGGATGCCAAATGGGTTTGAATGAGGGCTAAAATGGACAATGGGGATCGTTGGTCATGGCGGATAGCTAAGATGTGTATTGATTTTCTTGCAATTCATATCTATGGTATCTCAATACATAATTTGACTCTGTGTTTCTCCTGATTTGTTGTTGTAAGAATTTGGCTTAGGCTAGAATTCACCCAAGAACTAAAGAACTCAACACAAGCACATAGTAGACCAAAATAGACAGAATATGATCAGAATGATGATATTCATTCAATAACTGCTTGAGAGTACACTAGGAGTGCCTGTATATAAAGGCCTCAAGAGAGCTTCTAGAATGCATAGAAGTCAGTGTCATGATATGTCATACAACCAAGCACATGTCCACCAGATATGGATTATCCTCTATTAAGCATGAAGTGCGATGATGTGAGGATAAGACTACAATGGTGTAGCATGCAAATCAGTGGTATAGACAACATGTGCTAAATGAGAAGTGCAAATAACTATGTTGTCATCATGACAACTCAATGAATGATGAATACTCCTATATTGTAGACAACATGTGCATAATTAGAGTTGCATAACTCAATAAGAGTACACAAACTCCTAAGTGTCTCACCTAAAATAATAATAAAATAATGCAAAATAATTAAATAATGCATTAACCTAAGTAAACTTAAGTAAGTGTAATAAGTAAATACTTATTTACACCAACACCCCCTCTTAAGTGCAACTTAGGGGAATGCCCTTAAGCTCACGAAATCTAGGAGGAAATGCAATATGGGTCTCAACTACTAGGCCATGTTAGGTACCCATGTACATAATGATATGCAAATCTCCCAGAAAGCGGGGAAAGAGGGAAAACCTCATGGGAAAAACCCTCCCCTGAAAAGAGAGATAAATAGGGATGCACAGATGGATGGAGTAATCAAGACCCCCCCCCCATTATGACATACATCTAGTATATACATAAGAGAATGATGAGAAGAGGTAGAGAGACAGGATAGGACCCCCCCTGCAAAGAAGAATGTTGAACAATGACTACTCTAATGAAGAAGCTGATCCAAGATTGCAAAAGGGTGTTCCTTCCCTTAGGAAGAAACAATGCCAAGGGTACAAATGAGACGCTTCCACTGTGTGTGGAAAGAATCTAATGGATAAGTGATGTCTCTGAAACCTACTCAACTGGCTAAAGAACTTGTCCCAAAGAACTATATATCCTTGCAACTAATGAAGAACCCTGCTGCAACTACTGATCATAAGTATCCACAATCACTTCAACTTGTAAGGATTGATCATGTAGAGAATGAATGAGAGTCTTAGATGGAATCCTCATGAGAACTAAAGAAGGTAATTCTACATCAAGATGAAGAGGTAGATCATGAATACTATCCCCTAAATCTATCACTGAACCTGTATCTAGAAGACTGGATGTACCCTATTGTTCTGGACCTATCACTATGGCTATGTATGCATGTGGATTGAACTGATTAAGTGACCTCTCACTATAACTGTCAATAGAACCCCACATGTCTGAATCTGTTGAAGCACTATTTCTGAAATCACTATCAATATCCACACTATATGATGTGTGAAGAGGACTAGAGGACAAGCTGGGTGAACTTTCCTCAAAATGTACATCCTTCTCCACAAATATTTGATGTGTCTCTAGATCTAGAAGTCTATATGCCTTCACACCATCTTCATAACCAATAAAGGTACAAGGACAAGATGATTGTGCCTTGCATCCCCTAGAAAATTAGTTTCTCCATGCATGACAACCAAAGACTCTGAAGTGTGTCACAATAGGTTTTCTACCACACCATGCCTCAAAAGGAGTTTTTCCATCTAAGGTTGGATGAGGAGAATGATTAAGAATGTGAGTGGCATTGGAGATTTCTTCGACTTCTAATGGTGGATCTAGAGACTTGGCATGAATCATGCAACTTGCCATAGACTTAAGAGTTTTGATCCTCAAAGCTGCAACATCTATCTTATGTGAACTGAATGGTGCTAGAGTCTGAAGATCAATTCCCTCATGTCTGCAAAAGTCCATAAGTCTTCTTTTCACATACATGCTTCCATTATCCATGTGGATTACTTTGATGGCCTTTCTGGATTTTCGTTCTACATGAGCCTTGAAGGCTAGAAATGTGTCCAACACTTCATTCTTGTGATGAAGAAAGTAGACCCAAGTGAACCTTGAAAAGTCATCAACAAAAGTGAGTATGTAGCGACCTTGGCTGAATGCAAAAGGACCTGCTAATACCATGTGAACCATTTTGAGAACACTTGTTTCTCTTGAAGACTTCCCTCTCTGTAACTTCCCCTCTAGATGTATATCCACTGAATCTATTCAACACTCACCCTTAGAAAAGTTCATTTGAGGTAGACCTTTCACCATTTGGTTTGTGCAAAGTTGCTAAAGGTAGCAGTAGTCAAGATGACCATACCGCTCATGCCATAATTGCATGTTTGAATTGGATTGAGATAACAAGGCCTTTAAAGAAGACTTGGGTACAAAATGAGAGAAAGAGTACAACCTCTTGTGATCATTCACTTTCCCCACTGCAACCAAGGAATCATCTTTAAGACAGTGCACTTGAACTGAGTCTGGAAGGAACTCAACTCTATGTCCATCTCCAAGGTGAGTTATTTGGTAGATTGATAGGAGATTTGGACTTAGATTTGGAACATAAAGAACCTCTTGAAACTCTCCATTTTCCATCTCCACATTTACTTTTCCTTCAACTTCCATTTTGCTATCATTTCCCATGAAGATGTGTGGTACCTTTGAGTGATTCAATGAAGAAAAAATCTCCTTTGAAAAATTCATGTGATATGAGGCACCTGAGTCAAATATCTATTCCTTTGAAGAGTTTGAATTTTCCATGAGTGCTTGTCCTTTGCCCTTTGAATCTGAAGATGACCCTTTCTCCTTATAAGCATTAGGCAATGGAACATTATGTTTCTTCATGATGTTGGTCAACTCATCAATCTTTTTAAGATAACACTCATGCTCTTCATGACCCAATTTATTTCAATAAGCACACTTCTTCTTCTCCTTGTTGTTGGCCCCTTTCTTGTTGGAATTCGAGGACTTGCCTTATCGATTGGATTATGGTGTTGTCTTTTTTGCATCCTCAAATTTGTCTTTCTTCCACTTCTTCTTACCCTTTCCTTTATTTGAAGACTATTCAGCTAAATTTTGAGAACCCTCATTGTTGGCCACCAATGCTTTAGACTAAGGTGTTTTGAGAATCTCCATTGATCTCAACTTCTTTTCTTCATCATCCAACAGTTTGGAATATTCATCAAAAGTGACTTTCTTTTAGGTAGACCCTAAGGTAGTGTTTGAGGTGTTAAAAGAAGATACAAATGCAGAATACTCTGATGGTAGCTTGTTATGGATGAGATAGATCAGTCTGTCATCTTTGATTGAACTCCCACAACTAGTAAGCTTTGTCCTTAATTCATTCACCTTAATGATGAAGTCCTTTATTGAGTCATATGACTTAGGATCTAAGGATAAAAGCTCATCTTCAATCTTGAATACATCATCTTCAGACACTTTACTGTAAAGGCTTTTGAGGGTATCCCAAGCTTCCTTGGATATAGAACACTTCTTGATTTGATACATGATCTTATCATCTACCACCAAACATATATCACCTAGGGCTTTCCTATCCATTGCTACCCAATTTGAATTATCACTTGCAAAAAATTATCATTTGCTGGTTTAGGAAGAGTACCATCTACATATTGTGAAACTCCATTATGCATTAAGTGATACAACAATTTGATTGACCACAAAGCATAGTTATGAGGAGTTAATTTAGGAAACTTAAAGTTGCCCATAATGCAGAAAATGAAAGAAAATTGCAGAAAAGAGAGAACACAACACCAAGAACACCCCCTCTTTTCACTAAATCAAGAAACCCCCCCCAAAATAGATGCTTTGGGCACTTTATTAGTAGTGCAATTACAATGGGCCACTAACCAATTTTGGCCTTTGTGGACTTCTAATTTTTCTTGTTACAACCTTTTAATGGAGTACAAATCTAAAACTTTACAATGTGCTACAATTATAAAGCATTACAAAGCAAAGAAAGGCCCTTTTCTTAAAGTGACAATTTTTTCCACACAACCCTATAATTTGATGGCAAATTTGGAAAGTAGACAAAAAATAACTCACTTTCAAAAAAAATGGAACCTATTTTTGACTCCAGATGTGCCCGTATGGAGCATTTGAAGTTGCAAAATGCAAGATTATGTAGGTACAATCACAAAAAAATGCAATTTCTGAAAAATCCTTGCACCAAAACTAGAAAATAGCTAAACCACTGAAAAATTTAAAAAATTCTACCCAATTTCAAAAAAATTGCACCTAATTTGGAGTTTAGATGTGCAAGTTATGGCCTCCCAAAGTCGGACTACAAAATTGAAAATGAATTTGGAGCGGGATTGCATTAGCGAATGATGAGGTTAAATTTCACAGTCATACGACCATTGCAATAGTTCTAATTCACCCTAAAATGATTTCCATATGGGTGTCAAATTTAGGATCTCAAACTTGATGACATTAGCATTGGTCATCCATACGAAAGATGATGTCAGCAGTTGATGTGTTGCCACTGGACCATACAGATGGTACAGATGGTATAGATGGTGCACACATGGCAGGGTGACCAAAATTTGATGTGGCACTAATTGTATAGATGATTGGGCTATGGGCGAATGGCTAGGCATCTACAATTGTGCCACATGTCACTCGCAGATTGGGGAGGGGTCTGACCGTAGCATTCTGCATGGGTGAATGTAATATCGTTGTGTGGTGAAGCTTGTGTAGATCCACATGGATGAGTAGAGTCACAAAGCCTATCGCTATACGTACTCACCAAACAAGGGTTGTCAAAATGTAAAGTCCTCACCTGAATCTTTCATTGCCATCGGGATTCAGCAGTGTTAGTCCCACATTCGTGGGGTAGCGAGATTTAGAGTTGTATATAAGACTATGCCTACAAACATTGAGGTGAAAATAGAGGCTCGCTCCCAGCTTGTATACTGAGGGAAAAACTCTGTCGCGACTTGTGGGGTTTAGTGCTGCCAAAAAATTATGTTTGCGCCAGTTGATGTGGATAGTGACTGGTCTGTTGAAATGCCAAATTTTGTAGTTTGCGGTGCTCAAGATTTGTAGGGTTTACTAATGCAGTACTGCCCGCTTATAATATTGAGCCCACAGATTATAATAAAACCCTGCAATAAAATTAAAATATATCTGCCACATAATATAGAGCGAAGCCAAGGTGTCACTACCCGATTCGGCCAAAAAAATTTCCTCTACCTGTGCAAGTAATTTATTCAAAAATAAAATTTGAAAAAAAAGTCAAAAATTGCAGAGATGCATGCAGATCTAAAATTTAAGTAATCAGATCAATAAATTGATCATACCCGATCTGCAAATCGGGGCCTCTGGGTTCTAATTTGCAAAAAAAATTATAGTCAATCTTCACCAAATCGATGCTCTGAACGCAACAGTAAGGTCAGATCTGGCTCTAAATGCTCCCAATTTATGTGGATCCTCCATATTCATGTCAAGGTGTTGAAGCATGAACGATCTCAAACTGCTACGTGATGAGAATCCTACTTGGCTCTTATACCATGTAAGAATTTGGCTTAGGCCAGAATTCACCCAAGAACTAAAGAACTCAACACAAGCACACAGCAGACCAAAATAGACAGAGTATGATCAGAATGATGATATTCATTCAATAACTACTTTAGAGTACACTAGGAGTGCATGTCTATAAAGGCCTCGGGAGAGCTTCTAGAATGCATAGAAGTCAGCATCATGATATGTCATACAACCAGGCAGATGTCCACCAAATATGGATTATCCTCCATTAAGCATCAAATTAAGTGCGATGATGTGAGGATAAGCCTACAATGGTGTAGCATGCAAATCAGTGGTGTAGACAACATGTGCTAAATGAGGAGTGCCGATAACTATGTTGTCATCATGAAAACTTAGTGAATGATGCATACTCCTGTGTTGTAGACACCATGTGCATAATCAGAGTTGCATAACTCAATAAGAGTACACAAACTCCTAAGTGTCTCACCTAAAATAATAATAAAATAATGCAAAATAATTAAATAATGCATTAACCTAAGTAAACTTAAGTAAGTGTAATAAGTAAACACTTTATTTACACCAACAGTTGTTCTCCCCTCTGTTGTTGTGATATTTACTATCTCTACTATTGTGAACTGCATTGGATGCCAAGGAACGACTAAACTATTAGCCAAAAGTTTTTCTCAATTGGGTATGTGTGAAATTAACTCGACTATGCTAGATAAGCCTCAAACAAGAAAAATTTGTCACAGAGGAAGTTGCTTGAGTTTTGTCTTGATTGTTTTTCAGCATTGAAGGACTTGTGTTGTTTAGGGAAGTCCAAAGGTGTTATCCCTCACTCTTTTTGAGATCAAAGGTAGCATTTATCACTTCTTTTGTACCAATTTTTTTTTTTTTTTTTTTGTTGTATTTTTTGGCATTTTTTTATGTTTTTGGTATTTTTGGTGATGAAGAGTTTCTCAAAGCTCTAGACATAATTTTTTTTGAGATGGATACTATTAATGGGCTCTACTAGGTCTGTGCCATCACAATCTAAAAATTCATAAGTTCCATTCCCAAAAGACTCTAAGATAATGTAAGGATCAATCCAATTGGCCTCCCACTTTCCTTTCTTTTCCCTAGTAGCTTGGTTCTTAGAGTTTTCTCAATGCACTAGGTCACCAATCTAAAAAACATGGGGTTTAATCTTTTTGTTGTAATGTCTTAATAACCTATTCTAATACTCATTGAGGTGTTGCATGCTAATGTTCTCTTAATAATTCTAGCTGCTCTAGATGGGCCACTCTATAATCGTCATCAGATAAAATGTCACGAAGAGTAACTCTTAAGGATGGGATCTCAACCTCTAAAGGAAGAATAGCTTCACAACCATAAACCAAGGAGAAGGGTGTTGCACCTGTAGGTGCCCTAACACTCTTCCTATAGACCCAAAGGGTGGGGTTCAGTTGTAAATGCCAATCTATACCAATATTGTTGATGATTCTTTTGAGAATGTTGATAATGGTTCTTTTGGTGGCCTCTGCTTGGCAATTTCCTTGGGGATAATAAATTGACAAGGAGTGGTGTATAATGTGAAAATTTTCACATAATTCATCAATTATTTAACTCTTCAAGTATAAGGCATTTTCCATGAGAATGGTGTGGGGTATGCCAAACCGACAAATGATATGGTTTAGAATGAAGGAAGAGATTTGGTTTCCCATAGAGTTGACAAGTGGCACCACTTCAACCCACTTGGTAAAGTATTCTATGGAGATGATAATCCATTTATGTCCATCAAAGGAAGGTGGATGGATGGCTTCAATCAAGTTGAAACCCCACTAATAAAAAGGCCATGGTGTGGCCAAAGGGTTGAGCTCTTGGGCTGGCGCATGAACAAGATTACCATGCATTTGACATTTTTTGCAAGTCTTAACATAGCGAATAGAATCCTTTTTCATGGTTGGCCAAAAATAACCCATCATAGGAATCTTCTTTGCTAGTGTAAACCCATTGGAATGTGACCTACAAATCTATGCATGGACTTCTTGTAGAGTGACTTTCAACTCATTATTTTCAAGACATCTAAACAAAGTACCATCAAGACCCTTCCTATACAGTGTATTAGCCACGAAAGTGTAGCATGAGGTTTGTCAAATTAAATTACATCTTTGGTTGCATGAGAGGTCAGAGGGGATGTTGTTATCATGGAGGTAAGTGATGATGGGGTTATACCAAAGGGAATTAAGAGTGTCTAAATGGAAAATGATAAGGGAATCAAGTTGAGTAAATGCAGGTTGAACCACCTCTTTTACTAAGAACTCATACCACTCATGTTGCTCTAATAACTGAAGCAAGGAGGCCAAGGTGGCCATGGCATCTACTACTCTATTCTTATCTCTGAGATTTTTTTCAAAAGTAATATGAACAAAACATGGTTTAGGTGTGTCAACCATATGTTTGTAAGGCAATAACTTCTAATCTTTACTCTAATATGTGTCACTGACTTGATTGATGAACAACTGGGAATCTCCATAAACCTCTAGTGCTATTAGTTTCCATTCTAAAGCTACTTTGAGGCCTAAGACCAAAGCTTCATATTCTACCATGTTGTTTGTACAAGGAAAAAGTAATTTGTAAGATTTGGGGATGGTAAGATCTAGTGGCATGATGAACAAAATACTGACACCTAATCCATGGTGTGTGTAAGAACCATCAAAACAGAACTTCTAAGTTACCGGCTTTATCTAAAGTATGTGCATATCTAAAAAATTAGCTAAGATAGGATTTGAGCTTTCTATAGTTGCATCTACCAATTGATCAGTGATGACATGTCCTTTTACTGCCTTCCTATCAACATACTCAATATCAAACTCACTTAGGATCATCACCCACTTTTCCAATCTACCTATTAATGTTGTTTTCCTGAGAAGATATTTGAGGGGATCAATCTTAGAGATGAGGTTGACCTTATGTGTTAGAAGATAATGGCATAGTTCTTGGGAAGCAAAAACCATGGCTATGCAAGCCTTTTCAATAAAGGAGTAATTAAGCTCATAGTTAACCAGCGTGCAACTGATGTAATAAATAGACCTTTCTTTTCCTTGGTTTTTTTCTTTTGTTAAGAGGGCTCTGATTGATTTATCTATTAGGGAAATGTACAACAAAAATGGTTTGTGTGATACTGGAGGTACCAACATAGACGAATTCATCCAGTAGGTTTTGAGTAAGTCAAAATTCTTCTGACACTAATCATCCCACATAAAAATTATGTCCTTTTATAGTAAGTGGGTGAAAGGTACACACTTTTTTGCCAACTAAGAAATAAAATGATAGACTAATTAAATTCTTCCTTGAAGAGAGCACAACTAGGTCAGGTTCTTCAAAGGTTGCATACTAATGATGGCTTGTACCTTTTTAGGATTAACTTCTATCCCTTTGGCCAAGACAATATATCCTAGAAGCTTGCCCAATTTGATGCCAAAAGTGAATTTCTTTAGATTGATCCTAACTTTGAATGCTTCTAGGTGGGTGAATATCTTGTCCAAGATGGGGAGATGTTCTTCTTGAGTATGGGATTTGGCAAGGATGTCATCTACATAATCTTTCATAAAGATATGCATTATATCATGGAATATGGTGGTCATGGCCTGCTGATAGGTGGCCTCTACATTCTTTAGCCTAAAGGGCATCACATTTCAACAAAACATGCCCCATGCACAAGTAAAGGTTATTTTCTCTTGATCCTCTAGTGCTATTCTAATCTGATTATACCCTAAAAATCCATCCATGAGTGAAAATATGGAATGGCATGCTATTAGATCTACAATGGTATCAATGTTGGGAAGGGGGAAATCATCTTTAGAACATGCTTTGTTCACATTGCAAAAGTCAATGCAGATGTGTATGCTACCATTTTTCTTTGATATAGGCACAATATTGGATATCCATGATGCATATGCCAAGGGCTGGATGAAATTGGTGCTGATCAATTTCTATAATTCTACTTTGACTAGTAGAGCTATCTAGGGATGCATCTTTCTAAGCTTTTTTTTGACCAGCTTGACCTCTGGAGAAATGTTGAGATGATGGAGGATTAAAGTTGGGCCTAATCCTAGCATGTCTACATAAGACCATGCAAATTTTATTTTCTTCTCTTCAAAAAATAAAATGAATGTGCTTCTTTCTTCTATACTTAAGGACTATGCCAAATAAATGACCCTTGGTTCTCGTTCTCTACCAATGTTGACTTGTTCTATTGGTTCAATCAATATAGATGATCTTTCCTCAAAGTGCTCAGGTAAGGCATCAATCACCTCATTCGTGGGTGGCACAGTTGGGTTTTCACCTTGGGATGCATCACTTCTATTTATTTCTATTTTTTCTCAAGATCAGCTTCAAATTGGTAGTGATCATCAAGGCTATGAAATGCTTGACCTTTTCTAGTGTGATTGAGATGATTGATATCAAACTCGACTATTTTCATTTCTTCTATTATTCATAGATGAGATGGTTCAATCATGTTAAGGTAGATGAAGACATCATGGTCAGTGTCAAAATAGGGAATATGGTGAGGCTTAGTTGTATCCCAACTAATGAGTTTAGGATGGACTAAGAGAGTGATTCATAATATGGAAGGGTTTTAGAAAGATTTAAAGACATGATCTTGTTAGATGGTTCATATGTTGTATCAGTTAGGTCTATAAAATGTGCTTCCTCTAGAGTGGTAGGAAAAGTAGAGCTTGCAAGGGGCTCATGGTAGTCATCTTTGACTTTTGTTGGAAAGAAGTCATGAAATAGGGTTTGAAACTGAAACCCTGCAATGTGTTCATCATCGTCTAAGTTTCTATGTTTTACTCTGATGCTTGGTGAAGTAAAACCTGGACGAGAGGTTGATCCTTCTGTAGCAAAACCATTAGACGTGGGCATGTGAACAACATCACATTCTTTTTCATTAAGAGACTCTTTGGATAATTATTTGAATTTCCATTTAGTGGAATCATCATCATCTTCATTATTAGAGGTATCTATGGGTGGTTCTCCTACATGATGTGAACCTAGGATAGATAAATTTACTTTTATAATTTTAGATATTTTTTGGTTATTACCATCTATTTTTTATGTACCTGCACCAAGGTGGAAGAGGAGGAATCACTAGGCTTGGAACGAGACTGAGAAGAGGTTTGTGTCTTGTCCTATTCATCATACCCCACCCTTATTTTAGGTCTGTTGGACCTAAACTATGATATTAGAGGTTCAACGATGCCTGCCCCTTTCCCTAAGAGATCATCTCCCATATATCCCATATTTTTCATTAAACCAAAACCTTTTCTATGTAGGTGGGGAGATGTCCATATTTTGTTGATTGATTTCTTATACCAAGCTTGGAGGTGTTCCACTTGCTTTGACAAAATGTGCATGATAAGGTCTACTGGTGGATGATGGTTTGCCATGAGATCTCAGAGAAAGTGGGGGATCAAATAAGGAGACTGAGTACTCACCTATGGCTTTGCATTGCAAGTTACACTTTCTATCAAATTCTTTCATTAATCTATCCATTTCTTCATAGTGTGACTATTTAAGGTATTTGGATGATGATAGTGAAGGAAACGAAGAACTCGAATAACCAACTTTCTCTTTACACTTAGTTAATGTAGATGAGGGGTTGTCATTTTGGCTAGTAGAGCATGATGTGTCTATGGATGTGTACTAGTTGGTGTCATCTATTGGGGTCCTAGTTTCTTCCCTGTTATGAGGAATAAGGGAGTTACAATATTGGGAAATGTGTTGATCCCTAGGTATGGTCACCTCTTGACCCATGTACAAAAATTTAAGACATTGATGGTAAGTGGAGGGTACGGCCTGCATGTCATGAATCCATGGTCTTCCTAACAGGATGTTATAAGTTTATTGCAAGTCTAAGACTTGAAAAATGGTTCCTTTCAAATTTGTTCCTACCCTAATCGATAGAATAACCATGCCTTTGGAGGATCTCTCCTCATCATCATAAGCTTTAATGATGATTTTCTTCCTTGGATCAACATCATCCTCCGTGTATCCTAGGGCTTTCACCAAATTTAGAGTGCAAATGTTGAGACCTGCCCCACCATTGACCAATGCTCTCTTAACTCTATTTCTATGGATAAAGACTTCAATATGCAAAGGAGAGTTTTGTGGTTGGATGACGAACATGTTGTCTTGGGTTGAAAAGAATACATAGTGAGGGGCAACTAGATTGCTGACCATATTTTGAAACTTTCTCACATCTAGGTAATTTAGCACTAGGAATTTGGTGAGAATTTCTTTATGCTCTAGAGAAATTTGCAATAGTTCAAAAATGGAGATATGGGCAGGATTCTTAAGTAATTAGTTGACCACGTTGCACTTGGCCAGGGAGGAACTCATAGTTTCATGATTCGTCACTGGTCCTGGTAAGATGAATTTAGAGGCCTAGCCTCAAGTAATAGTGTTTGATGTTTGTTTCTTGTTTTTATCCTTAATGATGATGACATTTGCAGTGTCATCCAATCTAGAGATCATGTTGATGGTGTTGTCGTAATGATGTGCATAATTAACCTTAGTATGAGGAGGTGTATTTTGATTAGCTCTAGAGGATTTTCCTTTTTCATTACTCATGAAAGGGTTCTTAAAGGTCATATGATCTACATTATTGCTAAGGTTGTTCACTTCGATAGTTCCATCATTGATTAATTTTTCATGGCCCCCTTAAGGGAAAAATAATTGTTTGTTAAATGCCCTCTATTTTGGTGGTAGGTACAAATGTGCTTGTCATTCCACCACTTCGGCTTGACTTGAGGTTTATAGGTTTTGGCCTCAAGAAGTACGATGAGTTCATCAGCCAAGAGGGTTTGTAAATCACTCTCATAAAATACCCCAATAGGTGTATACTCCTTGAGTATATCAGAAGACTGATATCTGCATGGAGGAGGAGCTTGATTATAAGCAACTTGTTGATTAGATGTTGAGGTAGTTGTTGCATTACATTGATAAAATGGATGGGCATTATATTGTCAAGGTGTGTTTGGATTGGTGTTGTTGACGATAAGATACGACTGATTTGGATGGGGTTGGGTTTGCAGTTTAATGTGGTTAGCCTCGACCACCCCATCATGGACAGTGTTTTTATTTTTGTTTCTCCACCATGACTTTTGTTTATCGATGGTCCCATTAGAGGAATTATGAGTCTGTGTGGAATTTTTTGAAAAACCCTTACCATCTTTTGATAGTTTAATAATGTCATTATTTATTAGGGTCTCTTCTACCTTAGTGACATTCTCTAAGGTAGTTTTAAAATCTTTAGGCCCTTGGATTTGGAGCTAGTAATTCATCAATTTGGAGAGACTATTGACCAAGATATCAGTTTTCTCTTTCTCTGCTATGTCTCTATGATACTTAGTGAATGTGTGTCTCCACCATTGTAGGAAGACCTTGAATGACTCGCTGGGAAGCTATTTTTTGTTGCACAAATCGATCATTATAACTTCCTTTTCAATATTATAGGAATATTGGGTGATGAATAGGGAAGCCAATTGATCAAAGGTTTTGATGTTGGAGGGTAGCTTGGCAAACCACTCCATGGCTTCCCCTCTGAGGCTCGTAGGAAATAGATGCATTAGGTAAGTCATGTCATGCATAAACTCCATACCTAGTGCATAGAATTGTCTGAGGTGATCTTGTGGATGTGATGTGTCAAAATATATATCATATTTTGGCATTTGCACATTTTGAGGGAAAGGTGTGAAGGTAATGCTTTTATCAAATGGAAGAGGACACACCTTTTCGAGGCTGAATTCTATGGGTTGTATTTTTCCTCACTTCATCCTTTCCATTTCTATTTGTAGGTCTTGTAATTTTTCTGTAACAACATCTAGGGGTGACTCTTCTTCATCTCATTTTAGATTGGTCACATCAAAATTAGATGACAATTTTGCACCTTATTGTGCTAATGCTAGTATATAGTGTTATTTGTGTTTCTTGAGTATCTTGTCCATGATATCAACAAGTTCAAGATTTTGTTGAAAATCTTCCATTTTAGTTTCAATGCTCTTGTCATCCCATATGTTAGATGAATCCATTGTGACAAAGGATTCTAAATTTCAGTTGAACAAGGGTGACTCATGGGTAACTGCATTTGGTGAACAATCTATTGGTGTGACAAGTTCAATGAGGTTTAGAGGTTTCATGCATTTGATGGTTCTATTGGCTATGTGAGCACTTACTTGTATAGGTGATCATTTCAACTTCATGGCTATACCAATTTTACATGGTGGCATGAAATGTGACTTGGATTCCTTCATTTTTTATGCATTTTCTCAATATGAGGGTTTTTGTTGACTGTGATTTGTTTGGGGTAACAAGCTAGGTTGAACAAAATGTTTGGTGATGCTGATAGGGTGTGTTCACTTTTGCGAAGTTAGGTAGGGAATGGATGTGTCTCCAGATATTTCTAGCTTGATATGCAAAGTGAAGTAATAAGGACTATTGGATTAATAATGATGTTTGTAGCTTTGCTTGTTTCAAAATGATTTTTGTTCAATTTCAGGATCTCTTAGTCTTGGAAAATATTAGTGAGAAAAATGGTATCTAAATTTGTTATTGGTTTGCAAGTGTTACATATGCAAAGAGCCTTTGTTTTAGGTTTTTTCCTCAAGTATGTCACAAGATTGATCAAATGCATTATTTTATTGATTATATGTGCTATTTTGATACTCAAATGTGTTATTTCATTTGTCATATGCATTGT
Organism: Cupressus sempervirens; assembly: GCA_028749045.1. Classification (NCBI taxonomy): domain Eukaryota; kingdom Viridiplantae; phylum Streptophyta; class Pinopsida; order Cupressales; family Cupressaceae; genus Cupressus; species Cupressus sempervirens. Next base: position 629,957,120 of record CM053791.1, on the reverse strand, counting down.
TTTAGGATTAAATGCATTGTTTAGAAAAGCAAATGCATTGTTTTAAGAATCAAATATGTTATTTTGCAGTCATATGCACTATAATAGATTTTAAATGCATCATAGAATTTTAAAAATGTGTTGTTTTAGGTAGTAGATGCACTATTTTAAGGTCTTTCAACAATGTTTTTGTTTAGAACTTGGTTTCTCGTATCAGTTTGCAGTTGCATCTTTTGGAAGGACTATGATCCACACTAGTGTTTGTTATTAAGCTTCAAAACACATCCAAGCACAATAGCAATAGAAACTAGAACAAAATATAAAGCCACACACACCTACAAAATAGAAGAAAAGGGCTTCCTAATAAGGTTATCTAAAGCCGGTGACTAATGGGTTTTAGTTTTTAACCAATAGTGTTCGGATTTACCTCTCTTGTGATAGAGAGCTTCCCACCAATGCTAAGGAGGTTTGACACAATCCCTCAAAAAATTGCTAGAGGAAGGCTATATTCCAAACATGGGTGACTTGCATTTAATTGGGAATGCAAGATTGGGAGGTGTTCCCTCTCACCAACCCTACTAAGGAAACTCAGGAGGTAACCTTTCTATGGGTAGATAATCCTACCTAATGGAAAGCAAGAAAATGAAAATCACAAATATGTTTTAGAATTTGATCACTCAAGAAGAGTGAGAGCATATCTATACTATCCTAACTTCCCAAACACAATAGATAAAAATGTTCAATCACTAGCCCTTATACTATGGAAGACAAAGGGGCTCCTAGTTAAACTATGTGTGGGTTCTTTCCTCATTCGATTATAACTGATCTTTATAGAAGGTCGAACATTCTGATCAACTCAAGAGATTTGAGAATATAGGCCTACTCTTGTTTAGATCAATGAGATCAAATGCTTCTATTAAGCTAGGTTTGAAACTTAGAAATTCCACACTTTGAATTAAAAAGGGTCGAGGTCCACTTACATGATTCAAAGCTAGTAAAGGCTAGGCGCATTCATGAGGTTCTTCATTCCTATCATGTGTTGTCTGTAATCTGGGAGTTTTTGTTAGCTTGGAAGAGGCTTGTAAACATCCAATATTCAAATCTGGAAGTTAGATTTAACAATTTATAACTTTTATCAGATGTGCTACATGAATGAGTATATGCATTACAAAATGTGTTATATGAACTATTTAATCTAGAAAATGCACTATAATAAATAGCAAATGTGTTGTAAGATACTTTATATGTGTTATAGAAATGCTTAAATGCATTAGAGAACTCTTTAAAAGCACTATAGAAAGTTTTGAATGCATTACAGAACTCTTTAAAAGCATTCATAAAGTGTTAAATGCTTTAAAATAAAGTTCAAAAGTGTCAAGAGATTTCTCAAAAGCATTAAAATAGAGTTCAGAATCATCAGAAGATTTAGATCTGGCCCTTGTGCATTCAAAGAAGACTTTGAGAGTTTACTGTCACTATTACAAAGCCTCCAGAATGCTGTAGAACTTGCAACTGATCAGATTTGCACAAGAAAATAGAAAGAAACACAGATCTATACTAGAAATAAAAGATTAGATAGAAAGATTGAGAAGCAGAGAGGCTTTGAGTTCAAGCCCCATGGTGGGCACCAATTTGTACATGGTATAATCATATATTCATGAGACTTTAATGCAGAATGTAGATAAAATGACAACGAACAAGACTAAACCCAAGATATCATTGTCAAAATGTAAATTCTACGAGCATCTCATGTTTCCCTAACTACAACCGCTAAGAAAGTTCTCAGACCAACATCTCAGTGATAGTTCTAGAATGGGAGTATGTTTAAAATGCATATATACAAGAATGCAAGCAAGATCTATGATTATAATGCAGATTATATGCAAGAAACAACTCTTAGAATGCTATGAAAATGGAGATGGAATAAGATAACAAGTAATAAATGATACTAGATAGCATGAAAATAAAGCTAAAATGTAATGTGTACACTCGATTTGTGTCACACTCTAAACTCTTCTATCCAAATGATTTCATGGTTTTAGAATGTTTAGATGCTGGCTTAGAGATCCCTATCTACGGAGTGCAAGAGAGTGTATTTCATGTTTAAGGCCTCTCAGCTAAGCCTTAGAAATACTCTTCTTGCTAGTAAACCATGCAATGGGAGGTTCCAAAGACAAGATGCAAGATTAAGAATGCAAATGTCCCAAGGAGTTCCTTGAGGATGCAATGCAAATGAAGATTAAGCTAGAATGAGAGTGCAAAGTGTAGCTATTCTAAACAATATGCAAATGTTACCAATCCAACTATTTACTATGTGATTTAAGCTATTGAAAAATGAAAGCTAAGCTACATGCAATCATGATTCCAAGCTAGTATGTAGTGGAATGAGAGAATGAAGACAAGAAATGGAAGTTCTCCTCAAAGCTCCAAGAAGCCTATCAGAAAACCTACAACATTACAATATTCAAATGGTGGATGGATCCTTTGAGAGGGAAAGCTCTCTCCCTTTTAAAGTTGTACGAACAGTAAAGATCAAGATGAAGATGGTGGATGATCAATGATGGAATTTGAAAATGGGAGGGATCTATGTGCACACACAAGTCAACCAATAGAATATAAGTTGACTTGTCATATAAGACAAAAGTCACAAAACCTTATCTTTTAATTTGAAATTTAGAAAAAGGACTTTATGTGTGCACTTTAAGTGGGTTAGAAGAATGGGGTCATTTATTTGATTAAAAGGGGACATGTTCTTTTAATGAAATTAATTGATTATTTTTAATTTGGTCTAGGTAAATGATTAATTAAATTAACCAAAATGCTAAAAAGGGGGCTAATAGTCTAGATGACCAGTTTTAGGTGATTACACTATGAACTTGCTATAATGATAATGTTAAAAGGATAGCTTAGAATATGCCTACAGTGCAAATGCCTAAAAATTGGGGTCCTTTGGCTCTTGAATTTCCCTCCTATTTATAGGATTTTGGAAGGGATTGGGGTAAGAATCAAGATTTTCACCTTTGACTAGTGGATGAAGGTGAAATTGAAAATTTATCATAAGAGACCATGGGGAAGAGTCCAATAGACTTGGTTTTGAGGATAAATGAGGATTTTTCCAATTCTTTTAAATGAAAAGTGGGGATTTTCACTTTTGTGAGGATAAATGACTTTATTTATTTAATAAATGTTGTATATATTTTCGAAAGTTTTTCTTTTTCTTTCTCCCTTTTTGAATTTCATTTTATACTTTTGAATTATTTTTCTCCTCTTTTTAAAGTTGATTTAGGTCTTGTTGATTTTATAGATGATTAATGACATGATGTAATTTTTAATTTGAAAGTATTTTGTGTTCTTTTAACTTTCTCCTTAATTTGCATTGATTGATTGAAATTGTGTAATTCAGGTCTTTGCCAATTTTTGGATGTCTACAATGACTTTGTCAAACACATCATCAAAAGGATGTATGAAGAAATTGAGGCATCTCTAAAGGGAGAAATGGGAAACTTCAGGTTTTTCCATTATTCATTATTGATGCACATTATCTTTTTCAAAATATATGGCATATTTGTCCAAACTTTATCGAGGCCACTTAGTAGAATGGAGAAACCCTACCTATGCGATTGTGGACTCGCTTCTGGAAACAATTTTATCCCTATGCTAGTAATATTTCCTTCTATAATGATTTTGCATTTTCAATCATGAATATGTTAATGGATACAAATGAGAGAATACCTAAGATAGTAAGGATGTTAATTAGACCATCTGCTTGCCCAAATGGGGATAAGGTACTTAGCCATGACTAGGCTAGTTTGTTTTTATTTGAAATTTTTTTAATTATAAAAGTTTTTGGATGTCCTCAGCCTCCCCATGTATTACCTAGATATGTCCCTGGGAAATTAGGCCAATTAAATTTTTTTAGGCAATTACTAATGATGAATAAAGAGTATTTAGGCCCCATTGTTCAAAAAGGCTCTTTTGTCTAGCCAGAAATACAAAGATAGGTAATTTTTTGATAGGGAAGGATGCCATAGAAGAAATAGGTTAGTGTTTGGTTGAATTTAAACTTCCCTCTGCCCCAGCTAGAACCTATGATCCAAATGATTTTTTGAGAAATGCTCTTAAACATATATGAGGAAGTATACTCTTCCTAGCAACAAACCAATTTGGGAAGAAGATTGCATCATGAACTGTTTGCAAACAAAGGTGTGTAGGGGAAGGACTCAAAATTGGAGTAATATAATGAAGATAGAAGAAGCCATTAAAGAAACAAACCCATCATTCAAAGGTTTCCACTATGATGCACCATATCTTGATAGGTATAATAGGTGACTGGACAATTTTGAGGAATTGATGGCACAAGTGCCTACAGAGTTTAGAGATAGAGTAGAACCTTGGTCTCCTCAATAGGAGGATTTTATAACTATAGAGGTTGAGGATGATCAACTAGAGAAGTCCTTATGGGCTAAAGGAAAGAAGAAACAAAAGATCATCTAGATCCCTTACAAAGTCAGAGGAAAGGCATTGCAAAGTATGCCTTAGGGACAAGGATTAGGGGTGAGTTCATTGCAAATTATGCCTTAAGGGTAGTTGTTGCATGAGCGAGAAGTGCAAAAGGAAAGAGTTGAGTGGGACAAGGCTTGATAGGTTAGCCAAGGGAGCATTTGTGAAGGTTGGAAGCATGGCATGTGATGTGTTGATTCATGCTTGTTCACATGGACTACTTGGTAGTGGCTATGGCTTTGAAGGCTTCCATGGTTGTATTGCAATGGTGCTTCTACTGAATAATACATGGTGATGGATGCTTTTGGAGGGTTGGTTTTTTCCCTCAATGAGGGTTTCCCAGGGTATATCTTGTGTCACATTTTTGTGGGTATGATGTATATTCTCTTGCATGTGGATTTCAATTACATATTTATTTTAGATCTATTATGGGTTATATGAAAATGATTATATTCTTTCTTGCAGGTTTCCTTACAAATGGTATCAAAGCTATGGTTGTGTTGTTGTAACCCTAGATTGAATCCATAGGAATGCATGAGAGGATAAAAGAAAGAGCAAGATATATGAGTGATTTATTGCAGATTTGAGGGTTTTGGGTTTGCTATTATGATGGGGTGTTGGTAGATTTTGGGCATGTGAAATTGTTGGACAAAATAGTTTTTTAAATGTTTCATTTAAATGAGGGTTTTAGGGGGGGCTTGTGGTAATGACCTCCTAGGTAAAAAAAACCTCACCATTTGATCTGAGTCGACATTTTCATAAATTTTGATATATAATATGCCCAGTTTGGCCATGTTCAGAGGAAATGAAAAAGCTTTTTAGTTTTAGCCTGTGATGGCCATCAAATTTAATCCCGTCAAAATTTTTGTCACCCAAAAAAAAATCATATTGAAAATGATAAAAAAACCATCTTAGTAAAATGGCCATAACTTTCTCTCAGAATATCAGATTTCAAACTTCTTATAGGTGTTAGAGAGCTAATTTAGAGCACTGCAACCTGGTGTAGGTTTGGTTCTATGATTTTAACATTTTGTTAGGTTTTAAGAGCCCTAAAGTCAGATGTTATTTATTTTGAGCACAAATTGGGGCATAACTTGGGCATACAAAGCCAAATTTTAAACTTTAAGTAGTCAATGAAAAGCTCTTGGAGAGCTCTACATATTGGTTTAGATTTGGTGTAGTTTTGGCATGATTTATTTGGTGATACATTGATATGAATAGTTTATGATATATATTGATTATGGTAGCATTGTGAGTTTATGACATTGTATGTTTGGAGATTTGGATTTGTCATTGTATACTTAGTTAATATTTCATATTAGTTTCATGATGATATGGTTATCAATGTTTGGTTTGGATATGTATGATGACTTGTTGGGTCTACAAGTTATGTAGTGTTGTAAGCGGTCTATACTCATAGGTTGCATTTATAGCTTGGCTATGATTTGTCTTTGCCCATTGACCTTTCATTATTGATGTATATTCAAATTGGTGGCTTGGATTGGGTTGTCTATGCCCTTAGTCACATGATTTACTAACTTTTTCTTCATGTAGAAGGGATGAGATGTTGTTTCTAGGTACAATCATGGTAGAGGATTGTGGTTGACTATTTTATGCTGATAGGTTGGACACTTTGAGAGTTAGTTGCTCAGTTCATGGATGTGATCATGATGCCATGAATTTTGGCATGACATGATTGGATATAAAGGTATATCCTTGATGTTCATTATTTTGGATTCCTGATTTGGTTATGGTGGTATATCTTCTTGGTTGAGGATCATGGTTATTTAGTTTTTTTTCTTTTGAGGAGCTCATGATGTGCACTTTGAATTCTTTGATGGTTTGATGCCTTGGTTGATTCTCATGGTTAGACAATGGTTTTTTCATCATGATGTCATGGATAGCTTGGATACATAGTTTAGTGGAAGCTTGTGACAGTGATGGGGTGATAGTGCAAGATTAGTTCCTTGTTTGGTTTATATCTTCTTGGTTTAGAGATCTTGGTTTCACTTGGTATTGACACTTTGGTTGTGTGAGTGTAGACTTGGAGGATCTTCATGTCAGAGATGGATTTATATGATTCTATGGATGACTCAGTACCAAAGTTGAGAGGGAGTTGTTGGCATTGATATAATTATTAAATGTTTGTAGATGTTGAAAGTTTGTCTTAGATCCTTTTGCTACAAAAGCATCTCTAACATTCACATGGTGCACTTGGTTATCTTCATGGTGTGTGAAGATGGTTAAATCTTGAGAACTTATGATGTTCTTGGTTATCTTCACAGTGTGTGGAGATGGTTCTTCATAGTATGTGGAGATGGTTTTTCTTCATGGTGTATGGAGATGGTTGCATCTTGAGGACTCATAGAGTTCTTGGTAAGATGTGGTTTATGCTTTCATTTGACATGTTATCATTGGTGTTAGGATGGTTTTATTATTATGTCATGGTATACTCTTGATACACATTTAGAGTTTTGACATGTTATATAGTATGTTCATATCGAGCATGTTTTTGATTAGATAAACAAGTTTTACAAGGATCCTAAAACCCAAGTTTGAAACAGAACAAAAGGCTGAAAATAAGAAGATAAAGCCCAGCCAAAGGACAAAGGCCAAACAAAAGGCCAATACAACAAATCACCAAACAAAAGGTGATCAAAGTGGTAGAACAATAGCCACCAACACAGGTTTTGACTAGGCTCCTGAAACCCAAAGATAAGAGGGGAAGAAATCCCCAACCATTAAGCACTAAAAAGAATGACATTCCAAAATCTAGGGGGAAAAAAGAACGGCAGACCAAAATCATGCCTTGCCTTTAGATCCCTTCTTGTGAGAACATAATGCCATGTCAAAAGAGGCTGTGGATGGCTTGATCTTTTTACCTTTTACTACAGTCCATCCATCCTCCACCAAAACCACAGCCTTCTGCCACCTAAAATAATCAACATCAGAGCCACCAGAAATCCCTGAGACCAGGGAAGAGGCTGCAACAGGAAAGTCTACATCCAGGGAAGAGGACAGAGGAAGGGTCAATCTAGATGAAATAGAAATGGAGGGCACTTTAACTGAGGACATTCCAACCCCCACCAAATTAGTAGCCGGCTGGCACTGAGAATCAGCTAAGCTACAATGAGACCCAAAAACCCCCGAAGCCAGGGGGAAAATAGCAGCAATGGAGTTTATAGTAGGAACAAGAGAAGGAACAACAACCATAGATGGAGCAATAGAGGTGGCTACCCCTAAGACACTAGAAGATAGATCAGCTACAACCACAGAAGATGGGACAACAAAAACTAGAGGAGGAGTCGATGGAGGATCCTCCTTTAAAGCACCAGAAGACGAGATAGTAAAAATCAAGGACTGATTTGCTACAACCAAAGGTGCCAAAGGATGATCATTTGCCAAAGAGCCTGGAATAGTAGAAGAGACCTCCACCACAATATCTTGAAGAGAGTCTTTATACCCTGGAGAGAGGACCTTGTGGACTGTGTAGTGATCTTCTGAGACCCCTTTCCACCAAGAAGGGGGCATCTTCAGTCTAGATTTTCCCAAGGAGCAACCAGAAGCCATGTGACCAGTCTTGCGAAACTTCCTATAGTGAAAGGGGATACCCTCATAGTCAAGAAGGATATTCCAAGATCCTAAAGAAGAAGCCACTAAAATCATTTATGGGAGTTCCTTAGAAACATCAATTTCAACTAGTATGCAAGCATACATAGTACGAAAAACATTAGAAGAATCTTTATCAATCAAGCAGAAAGAACTAAGGGAACTCCCCTCCTCCTCCAAAATAGAATCTACCCAAAGGTGAAGGGGGAGATTCAACAACCTAACCCAAACAGGGAAAGTGTTAAAGGATTCTGTCAAAGGGTTGAAATCTTTATGCCGGGGTTTAGCCATTAGGGGATACTTTGAATTCCAATAGAAAACATGGTGAAGGATGGTAGCTCTATTAGCAGAAGATTCAAATTTGACAATGAATAGCCCCCTAAGCAAAGGGTAAATATGGCCTGTCTCTAAAAGAATGGGGTTCCAATGATGAGAAATCCAAGCATGCAAGTCAGATAAAGAAGGCCAAAAACCCTTAAAGTAAAAGATAGCAGCATTAGCTGAGAAGTCAGCCAAACAACTAGAGATCTCATCAACAAAAAATAATTTTAAGTCTAACTTTAAAGGGTTACTAACTGCAATTAGCTTCCCCAAATGCAAAAAATCCTAGAGCCCTGGCTTAGTAGCATGTCCACGAAGACCAGCCTCAAAGGTAGCCACATTAGCATAGGAAATGGCTGAACCACCCGCACTAGGTGAACAAAACCCAGAAGTCGAAGGGACCTCCATAACACCAAATACAAGAAGAAAACCAGAAATGAAACCATTCACTAGAGTAAGAGCCGGACCCATGTTGGAGCCGAAGCCGAAATCAAGAGCAGAAGTCAAGCTAATGTCAGATCTAGGCACAAAGGCAGGATCGAAGCCAGGGGCCAAAACTGAAGCCGAAGCCAAGCGAGGGAACCAAGCAAGAAGTCAGAAAGATGAAGGGCCTAAAAAAGACTCCAGAGCTAAGAGTCCATGTAGGACCAGACGTAGAGGCTAGGACGCCCAGGGCCGAAGCTGAAGCCAGGCCCAGGGAGCCAAGCGTGAAAAAATTCAAAAAGAAATATAATGTTCATATCGAGTATGTTATCTCTTTGGTTGAGATGGTTTAGATCATGTTGCCATGTTTATGTTCTTGAGGCCATGGTTGGAACTTTGACATTGATCTTGGTTTAGTTTCTTGGTATTGAGTACATTGATCACAAGCTGGATACTTCATGATATGGGTGCTCATGGATACTTAGAGATAGTGGTGATGTTGATTTCTCTTAAATTAGAGAAGTATTTGTTGGGATAGTTGATGGTTTCAACAGGAAGTCCGAGGGGCATTTACCTGATATTGACTTGAGAGGAGATTGTTCTTAGATGAGTCTTGGTTGGAGACTTGGATATCTTGATGAGCATTCTCATTCCCCTCTCTTGGCCTACTTGGTGGTTTGCTACTTGAGAGGTATAGCTCATAATTTTTTTTCAAGTGCATTATATTTATGCTTGTCTTTCATGGATATGGATCTTGAGGTACGATACATGAGTTAGTTCTAGAAGGTTCATTTGAGAGATGGCTTAGCATTGGTTATCTCCATGTGTATATGTTGTTATGCTCATTGAGTTTGGGAGATGATTTTATATTGGGCATATTCCTTGTTTTAGGAATGGTTTATGAGTTTGATCTTCTTGTGAGAGACTTACATCCATGATTAGTTATATGGTATAGTTTGGGTATTGTTGAGGCTTCTTGTTGGGGTTTTATGGAGGAGATCATACTTGCATAATTTACATCTAGAGGTGTGTGTAGAAGGACATGATATAGGTTATGATTTGCATGGTTTCTCTTTGGTCTTGGTTATCTTCTCGGATGTTTGATTTTGCTTACATTGGATTTGAGATTGTTTAGAGATCATGATCACTGGTTTGTGCTCATGTATGTCATGTGAGAGATGACATGGTTGTTCCTTTATCTCTTTCCTTTGTTGATTGTGGAGAGCTTGGGAGACTGTTGGAGACTTGTTATGACAATTGTTCTTGCAGGTTATTGGTTTATGTATTGTGAATGTCATTGATACTACACGGATTCACTTCTTTGAGATGTTGTGAGTGGATTGGTTATAGATTTGACATTATCCTTTATAGTGGGAGCTCTTGGTATATATGTGGTAGGGATTGCTCATGAGGCTTGTGATTACAAGTTACAGATTGGATATGTTGATGATGTGAGATACACTTGGTACCTTTGGAGGTATGGATAGTTGGATGGGTTTGGCACTTGTTGTGGGTGCTATTTCAACTATGGATATTTTGACAACTACAGATACATGTTATTACCTTTGGATTAGGTCTTTGTGCTTGGCATTTGGGTTGGTACAGGATTTTATGATCTTCTAATGTGACAAGTTGGGTGGTTTTCTCTTTGGATGACTTCTATGTATGTCCAGTGGTAGTGGCATAATAGGAGGTGAGATCATTCATGTTTAAGATGCTAGATACTTTGATTTTGTTGTGGGTACCAGGATAGAGCACTTCATGTACTTTGATCCATGATGGTGGATGTGTTGGGAGGGATTATTCCCTTGTTCATTTATGTGGCTACAAATTGACCCTACGCAATGTATACAACAAGTGGTAGATTGTTGAGATAATGGGTATTGCACACATTGCATAATATTGTTATATTGTATTATTTTATTTTATTATGTATTGTTGCACCTAGATGGGCATGCAACATGTAAAGATTCCCATAGGATATACTTGATGAGTTGTATTGTAACATTGTGATAATATTTCGGATAGAGCCAGGGAGACAGGGATGAACCTTTTAAATAATGCTTGCAACAACATGATTGATAATTTTAGATCAATCAAATGGCTTTTCCATGAGCTTGAGGAGGTTAAAGATTAGGTGAAACATATTGAGGAAACAAGGAAAGGAATGGAAGCCAACAGGAGGACGGATTCGACTGACAGGCTCAGTCTAGCAGAACAGAGGATACACAACCTGGAAAACTACAATCACAACCTTGCGAATCAGATGTTTTCCTTCTTAAGCTCCATCAAAAACAACATCATCTCTCTCATGGGCTGGATCAAAGACAGAGATATGCACGATGATGAGGATGGAAATGACAGGGATGAGGTCAGAATGGAGGATGACCCTGCAAAGGACAACTCCACTCCTGCTCAGGACCAAGGGAATCAAAGGGTGCAACAAATGGAAATGGAGGATAATCAACTAGCCTTTGAGGCTGCACAGGTGATGCATGATCTGGAGTGAAAGAACAAGGAATAACTCTCACCTGTTCTTTTATTTATCGTTGTCTTTTGGCTTTTTGTTCTGGCTTTAGGCTGTGGCTTTGCTTGTTTCCTTTTCCTAGTCTTTTCTCAGAACTCTTTCCTTTGGCTATGCTTAATGCTTACTATCAGCCTTTGAACTTATACTTTTTTGGCTGGGTTGTCACGCTTATTATCAGCCTTCTTATGTACTAACTTTTGGGTTTCAGGTTCCCTATAAAACCTGTTTATCTAATAAAAACATTGTGATAATATTTCATGTAATTATTTAATATTGGAAAAAATAATTAAATTTCCAATATTAAATGTGGGGTTAGTGGGTTAGGTAGCACATGGTTTTAGCACATGATTTATGTAGGTTTTGTGGGACTTGCTACTATATAATCAGCCACAAGGGTAGTTGTTGCATGAGTGAGAAGGGCAAAAGGAAAGTGTTGAGCAGGACAAGACTTGATAGGTTAGCCAAGGGAACATTTGTGAAGGTTGGAAGTATGGCATGGGATGTGTGGATTCATGCTTGTTCACATGGATTGCTTGGTAGTGGCTATGACTTTGAAGGCTTCCATGGTTGTATTGCAATGGTGCTTCTGCTGAATAATACATGGTGATGGATGCTTTTGGAGGCTAGGTTTTTCCCCTCAATGAGGGTTTCCCAAGGTATATCTTGTGTCACATTTTTGTGAGTATGTTGTCTATTCTCTTGCATGTGGATTTCAATTACATATTTATTTCAAATCTATTATGGGTTATGTGGAAATGGTTATATTCTTTCTTGCAAGTTTCCTTATAAGTGTTTCTACTTTTTTTTATAGTTGGTCCAGTATTGTAAAGTCATATATTGTATTCAACTTTGTAAATCAAGAATACAGTGACAACTGAATGATTCTGTTTGTCTAAATTTTGAGTTATACCAATACTATATTATTTTTCAAAGGGATTAATACAAATAAAGTTTTGTATATTTGTGTCTCTAGGTTTTATCTCCATCTCTTATGTCTATAATCTTTAGAGTGAATGAATAAAGTTCTTTCATTTTAATATAGCTTTGATAAGATGTATATCTTTTCATTGACTATGATTAATTCAAAGAATTATATAACTACTTTAAGAATAGATAGGGTTTTCAGTTTATGAGAAGGATATGATAAGAATGAAACTTTGAGTTAAGTGTTGATAGTTTAATTGCAAGTCAATTAAATAGGTCTAAAGTTACTAGTTTGACTCTATAACAATGGATAAGGCACATGTCAATTAATTTAGTTTCAAGTTAATATGATTATGTGAGTGCACAATACACATATCAATCAAACAATCAATTTTTCCATTTTATGTAATGAAGAACTAAAACTATTGGTCATTACTTGTTTGTAATATCTTCATTTGAGTTATAGTTAGCTACTATGATTAGGGAGTTTATTGGCAAATCATAAAAGAATATTGACCACCTTCTACTATAAGAGATAGTTTTGAAAAGAAGAATATGAGTGAATGAATGAGCTTTGAAGGAGAATAACTATAACCAATCATTTCCATCCCTAAGGTGCACCCGCCTTGGCCCTGTAAAGCCTAAAGTGAAGAGAGTCCTAGTGATTCTATTGAAGTTGGTCCAGAGCTAAGACTAATCCTACTAAGTATAGGTTTTAGCTATTCCTTAGGCTTGGTCTCTGTCTAATGCATCCTAGTAGTAGGTTCAAGGCAACCTAGTAAGTCCCTTTCCATGAAAAGAACTCCAACACAATTCAAGCATGGATTGGCCAAAATTTGACTAATAGATTTTGCTTGTTTTTTTTATTTATTTTATATTTGAGTTTGAATAAGAAATAATAATATTTAGAAACATTTTAAAAGAATTTTTTGAGTTGTAAGTGTCATTTTTTTCTCCATCAAATTCTTAGTATGACTAATTCAGTAGCTTTTATAGACAAGAAATCAACATGCAATGGGTTAAGGACAATGTCAAGCTTTTTAATCTAGCTATTATCTCACATTCCAAATACATTCATAAATTTCTTTAAATGCACCAAAAAACCAACTCAAAAATATGATATTTTTTGCAATGGCTAGTTAAGTGATGCTAATAGGACTTATCAATGACGTCGTGCATTTGTCCAACCATTTATTATGAATTTAAGGTATAAATTCACAACTATGTAATTAAACTAAGATCCACACTCATAAATTTGATCTAAGATAGTGACAAGATTTAGATTTGAATTTTAAATAAATTTGAAAAATGTAAGTAATAATAGAATTTCTAAACCAAAATTATCAAAAATGTAACTTATAAACAGCTTAATACATTACAAATTATTATTGAATATTAGTCATCACCCACCATCAAAATTTAAAATATTATAACCAAAGTAAACCTAAAACATAAAAGAGAAATAATCATATCTACACATGTATAGACACCTCTTACTTTTTGCATTATATATTTACAAAACTCTTACTTTTTGCATATACTCTCAACCATTACTTTTTGGTATTAGAAAACCTAACCACATCTACAATAATGAAAGTATAAAGAACTTAAGAGGGGATCATCCATGTCCTTGGATCCATCTGCTTAATATTTTACCTTTTATCTTTGGCCAAGTGTTTTTTATGTGATACGACATTGAAATCCATTTTAAAAGATCCTGCAGAGAACTATTCATCCTCCAAAGCAGATTCTTCCTTGTTACCACCACCATTTTTGCTTTACTTTTCCTAAGGCAGTGAAAGAAAGTTAATATTATTGTTATTATTGAGTGTTTGGTCATCACCCACAACCGAAAAAAATAAAAAATAACAGTAAACTTCACTTTACAGAAAACATTAGTCTCGTGGAAGAAGTGTGTGATAAAAGGAGTTTGAGAGACGACTGTATTTTTGGTGGTAGCTGGCTTGCAAGAAACCTTGTGTACTACTCCTCTTTGGAAAAGGAGAGTACAATTAAAAACAAAGTGAAAAGTAAGTGGGGAGACCCACATAAAAAAATAAGACTAAGACAAGTCATGGAGGATCGACGGATGCAGGGAAAAGAACGTTACAGTCGTCTCAACGATGCGGATGTGCTCGTAAAGCAGCGTATCACGGGGGATCACTAAAGTTGTCACCTTTACAACTTTACGAATTAGAGACTCTTTCAATTCAAATGGATTCCTTGTGAAGTAAGTTGGATCCCACAAGCACATGCCTTTGCTTTATTGCTCTACGGGAGTAATTTGACGGTCCATTGGAATTCAATTGTAAACAATCCACACCTTGTTCAATGCACTCATTGACATGGGGGTTTAATGGAAAGAGAAAGGAAATGTGTTTTTATAGTCTATGATATCAATTTTCGACTTTTAAATTTAGAGATGGTTATAATAACATAGGATCATCTATGATAATTCTCCATTCTTTGTAGTTCAGTTGAAGCGTAATATGGACTTTGAACTTGTGACATCTCTTCCAAGTACACAAGTTCTCCACCACTAGATCAACTTGGATCCTACTCTTTCAATATATTAATTGTCTATGAAGAGACGTGACTTTAAGATAAATTGATATGTCCAAGTACAACAATTTGATTATTTAAACTTGATAAAATGACACGACATTAAATTACATGTTGTTCGATGCACAAAACTACTTATGAAGGACTTTAACTTTAAGGAAAATTAAATGATGGTTATGTGCTCAATGTTACTCTCTTTAAGATGCACTAGTGTGGATTGACATGGTGTTCGATCTGTTAGTTGCTTATGAAGGGACATGCCTTTCAAATAAAGAATCGACCTGACAATAATTTGAGCATTTAACTTGATCTAGAAAACATCAAATAATGTATCTTGATTCAATTGACACATTCAGAAAATTATTTTAATGATGTCTTGTTTGAACAATGTTAATATTTCAAAGATATAAGAGTGTGAGGTTAGAAAAACATTTGCATAGAAAAAAATATAGTAATGAATAAGAATGGAATATATTAGATATATTCATATAATTAGTTTTGAGAAGCTCTAGTATAGATACTAAAGTTTCATATAACAATACTAAAATGTTGGGTTTGGGTCCTCCCCCACTTTATCTAATCAAAACAATATAAAAATGTATATTTATTGAGTTTTTTATATTCTTTGAGTTATGAAATATCATGTAAATGTGTTACTTATAAATTTAGATTTTTATAATTTTAGTTTATTATATTATTGGGTGTAGGTGGAATTGTGGCAAGGAGTTTGCAATTTGATTAGTGGACAGTGAAAGTTATTAAATTTAATTTAGGTCATCATTATATTTGAAATGTTCATGGTATGAAATTGTATATATGCATGTCTAAAAATCAAATCAAATTGTATAGATGTCTAAATACACCTATCTCAAAGATGTCAAAATATATCAAGTACACTTATCTAACTTATGTTGGAAATCTTATTCGATGCACCTAAGCATAATATCTCTAACATCTTTTAAATAGATATATGCATAAATGTATGTACAAGTAATTTATTATTTATTGTATTTGTCACTTAGTATGTGTATCTTTAAGCGTGTGGACGTGTGTGTGTGTGTGTGTGTGTGTGTGTGTGTGTGTGTGTGTGTGTGACTTAACATGTGTATTTATGTGTGTGTGTATGTGTGTGTGCGTGCGTGCGTGCATGTGTGTGTGTGTGAGAGAGAGAGACTTAACATGTGTATTTCTAGGTAGTGTGTGCATGCATAATTTATTCAAATATTCTAATTTTATCTTTTTTATTTTATGGTCGCTTATTTTTGTCTATTTTAAATTATTTAAATTGAATATTATATTTTCAAATAAATAATTGTAATTCAATTGATAAAGATGTTATATTGATTGGTTACATCATATACCAACATTCAAATATATATCAAGTTTATTATTTTCATAGACTACTTCCCTTCCCTATAACAATTTGGTTAAAAAACTATTGCACATGAATCTACTGCATAATACTTAATCTAAATTTTAAAAATAACATATAACCACTCTAATTAAATTAAAATAAATTCTAAATAGATCCAGATATTGACCATCCAATAAATAAACCTGATTGAAGTAAAGCAGTGTGGCCGTCAATTTTACCTCCGATCACCACCAACCGAGGTTTCATGAATTGGAGATTGCTTTTTCTTAATCACGTACGGATTAACCCTAACAAATCCAATTTTTGGCTATTTAAAGGTCCGACCTCATACCCCTTCATTTTCGTCGAACAAGCCTTCCTGCCATTATCCACTAAGGAAAACCACAGTCTCCCTAAAATTCTCCTCTTTCTTCTCTTTTCATTCCAGAATTTTGGAGCTTTTTGTCAGTAGATTCAGCTTCTTCTTTTTTTATTTGTTTGTGAGAACAAAACATTGCAAGATGTCGGAGGGATTCGAACCGCGCAAGCCGGAGAAGCCCAAAGTACTGAAATTTCGAGTTCAGGCTATAAAATTGCTTTGCTTCCCTCCCGCTGTTTGCTTGACTGTGTTTAAGATTTGCTTTAATTTTACAGCCGTGTCTGTCGCCCTGCGAGAGGTTTGTCTTGTGAAGATCCCTGAGCTTTGGAATTTCTGTACGAATCAATGGTTTCTCTTTTTGCTAACTAATGTTTTAGTCCTCACCCTTGCGTATCTCTCTGGATCGCTCGCTCCTTCCAATGGAAGTGAAGCAATCTATGAAGAATTCACAAGGAGAGTCGAAGCCACACGGAAATGCAACGCTTCGCGCCCTGTTTCGGGGAAGAAGCAATCCAGCTCACGAGCAGCGTCTTTCCGGCGGAAAAATTCTGGCGAGCTCTCTTCGGAATGTCCGGAGACGCAGAAGCAAATGCAAGCAGCAGAAGCTAAATCTTTGATCTTAATGGAGGTTCCATGTCCGGAGCCAGCGACCGTGTCGGCAGAGGAGCTGCAGGGGAAATCGGAAGCTGAAGCTTCGATCGTGACGGAAGTTCCGTCGACGGTTTTGGCAAAGGTTTCAGCCGAAGAAATGCAGAGGAGATCGGAAGCTGAATCTTTAATGTTGATTGAAGTTCCAACTACAGAGGCGGAAACCGTCTCGGCGGAGGAATTTCCGAGTCCGTCGGAAGCTAATTCTTTGATCCTGATGGAAGCTTCCTGTCCGGAGTTGGCAAAGTCTTCAGATGAGGAATTTAAGAGAACAATGGACGAGTTCATCGCCGATTTCAAAAGGCGACTCGGAAAAGAAGAATCCGCTGATTTCTATCAAGAAATGAAGTCGCGAATCGTCTCGTAAAGGGAAAAATTTTGTGTGGAAGAGATGTAAATATTTAGTATATAAGGTACAACAGGAAACTGATCTGCAGATTTTCACAATTAGCTTCTGTCTAAGTGATATTCAGAAGTGTATGTATCACCGGGCCGGAACCGCAACCATCCGTACTTGTAAAAGAAAGCAGAAAACAAATCTTCCAGGCAACTTTAAAAGAAATACCTATGTACTCAAATTTTCTCAACATAACTGTTCTTTATACCAAAAAATTAAGCAAAATCAGTTCATTTGTGCACAGATCCGGTGGTTATGGGCGAGCTTTACCGTAAAGTTTCTGTCGTCTATGTCACCTATCACCTAAAAGATAATTGCCGGAAAAATCCTACAGCTCCAATGATAATTCACTCACACTTGGCAAGGAACAGTGAGCTCTGTTCTTTACTGGAATATCTGGACTGCATAACCACAGCTGGCATCTATGTTCTTTGTAAGTAGCATATTATAGCATGATAAATAAATTATATTTAAATTAAAACGTGTTTTCCCACAAGTTTTTATAATTGCAAGAATTACTCTATTCATTTCTTGTGAGATTTTAGTCTTTGATGGATTTAGCTGTTGATTCAGTCAATTATTCTATTCAATTGTTGTGAGATTTTATTCCATTTTATTGAATTGTTGTGACATTTGAATCTTGATGGATTTACATGTTGATTCAATGAAAGTTGATTAAATGATGAATTCAATAATTGATACTTAATTCTGATATTGATTATTTATATTTTGTCAATGATTAACCATCAGACATGGTGAAGGAGTTGTCAACGCCATGGATGACTAGACTCTACAGAGCAGTAGACCCTACAAAACCAGGATCAGTTATTGATGGGGGAGAAGCAACAGGATTCAAGTGATGCAGTATATATTTGTTCTTCTGAAAGAGGATAATCTAAAAATACACAATCATTTCAGCAACTAAATTTAACCAATCCAACAATTGGATCGAACGCAAGGTTTTTTGTGCAAGCAAGAATAAACCAAAGAGATACAGGTAAGTATGCAGGACAGCTGTCAGATCCATTCGATTTCAAGCATCTGCAAATTTTATGTTTTTAGGACAATACATAAATATATTCTATCGTTTTCAGCTATTAAATCTCTATAATTTGGAATACAAATAGACTGAAAAAAAATCGCATGACAGTTGTCTGTCACTCTATTTTTGTCGGTCAGTGTCCCTAAACTGTCCTTGTGATGCGACCGGTTTGGTCGGTAGGGACAGCTAGACATTTACCGTACCGTGGAATTTATTTAAGAGACAATGTATACGATTAAACTTTGTGCTTGATTGAAAGGGCGCGTGGCCGTCGTACGTACTGGAGGATCTGGAGGCCAGTCTTCTAAGATGGGACCCAAACATCTCAATCAGATACACTTTCGGCCAAGAATGATAGAAAATAAAATTTGAGTGCAGACGAAAATGGTTGGGCCATCGATTAATCGAAAATATCTCGATTTTGATGTTTCCACTTCTGAATATGTACAGTGCCAAACAGTGAGCTATATTTTAGTATCGGTAATTTCTGGGAGCTCTTTCCGTAGATGCTAGAAACTTCTGTTACAAGAATATGGACTATTATTGTTGGTCCTGTACTCATAGTTTTGTGGCTATTTTTCAATATAATACGAACTGTTTTATTGATTTACCTATATATTTAAGTTCTATTATTATTATTTTTAAATTTTATTAGTAAAATGCTGAAGTTTATATTATATTTTCTAAGGAAATATCCACGGGGTTAGAAAGAGTCGAGTAAAGCTAGCTGTAGGTCATTACATAGGTGCATAATTTTATATTAAAAATATATATAAGGTTAGAGAGTGTAGAAAAAAGTTCTATAGATAATTACTAGGTAGAAAAAAGTTCTACAGATAATTACTAGGTATTATATAGTGGCATTTTAAAAATTCTTTGGCAAACAACAAGAATAAGATTCATTGTTTAGTAAAAAAGTCCAAGTATATATCTAATGCCATGATTTTCTATGATAGTCTAAACGCCTAGAATATCTACTAAGCAAGTCAAAAGAAGAAAGAACTATATGAAATTCAAGAATTAAAAGACTAATGACCTCCAAAAGATGAGAAGCATGCCAACCAACATTGCCTTAGCTACCACATGTTCATCATTAGGATTTTGTCTTTTTTTTTTAAAATAATGATCATGTCTATTTAAAAAACTAGTAGTTGTATCAAAAGGACATTCAAGGATAAAAGGAATAGGGCCCAAATTGTGATCATAATCAGAATTGAAAATGAAACTATAACACCAATTACATCCTAAACCTAATATATATTACATATTAACTTTAAGCAATAGACTAACTTTAATACTATTCTAACCTTATTCTATTTGAGTCCTATCAAAATTTCAAACCTTAATTTAATCTAATGAACCCTGACTTCAATCTTAATTGAACTCTAATGCTAACATTAATCCCAATCTTTATCCTACAATAGAAATTTTGTATTTAAATTCTAACAGTAACTCTTATTTAAACCCTAGTACCATGCCCCTAACAAAAAAAAAAAATCTTATAATGAAAATCTTAATTTTAAGTGACCATTGCTCCTAAACTTTAAGTAACCTTAATCTTAAGACTAACAACAATTAAGAGATGGTATATATTATTTCATTGTGTCATATACTATTTAATATTTATATTAAGGATTACAATTCAATTCATAAAAATGATATAATTTCATAAATTAAAGAAAATGTTGTGAGGAGTGAGACATGAGTAATGTAGTAGGAAGTTTCTACATAAAAGAATAGTTCATGATCTAAATATTTTAAAATATTAATATTAATTTTTTAATTGTTTAAAGATTGATATAGGTAAGACTGATATATAACCAAATATTATATAGATATCTTTTAAATATTTAATAATTTTTAATGTAATCTTGATCTAATGTACAATCAAGAGTAATAATGCTCTTTAATTTTAATTGACAAAGAAATGGTTCTTTCTAACTACATTAAGGTATAAGAAATAATATATTACATTAATTATTTTTACATAAATATTTTCAACCCCAAAATACTTAGGATTACCTCACCATAGAAATATAAGTTTCATTTAAGTGATTTACAAAAATAAATTTTTCATTCAAATCTTATAGCTTCAAGTGTGAAGGGTGTGATGATAGAACTAAGATAAGATTGTGACATGACATTGTACAACAAGAACCACTCATTCTCATATATATAGATATATATACACACACATCAATCGAATGAAAAAAAGCCTTTGTCCAATCGTATCTCTTTTCATTATTAATTGAACTTCAACATTTTTTATTTTACACGCACATCTATATATTATTTTGCATATATTTTTCATATATATGATCATTATATTTAATATTAATGACACATAATTCACATTTTCATTTTTCAATTAAAAATAAACTAATTAAACTATATAATTTCTTAACTGATTTATTAAAACAACTTAATTATATTTTTTAAAAGTTATTTTTATTAAAAAATATTGTTCATCCTAAATATTATTTATTTATTCAAAAGTAAAATTCAGTCTAAACATTTTTTAAATTTTTTTGCTAAAACCCATTAAATTGATCTATCACAATGATTCCTTATGTTAACAGGAATTATATTTTATCATGAACTGTCGGGAGCAGATACACTCCATATTTAACCACTGCACCTCCAAATAAATTTGCTCAAAGCACAATAAGATAAGATAATAATAAGAATAAAGAATAATAATAAGAGGCAATCATCCGCTTTTTAGGGTTTGAAAGTAAGCCCCATTAAAATTATTGAACAGAAAGTGTTTAACATTTTTAAAATTTTTTTTAATGAATAGTCATTTTCAATTAATAAAATTTACTAAAATTACAATTCACAAAAAAGAGGCCAAGGGATACAAGATCACCCCACAAATGAGTTCAGAAGGCCAAAGCCGGAAAAAACAACATGACCTCGCCAGAAACTATTTTGACTTTCTTATTCAATGGAAATCCGTATTTAGTCTAGTCAAGGGCTTCCTTCGCTTCGAAGTTACTTAGATTTGCTTTATCATCTTTGTTTGTGTGTTATCACATCCATCATTTATATATTATATTTAGCTGGGCCTAAAGTCACGATGATTAAATACTTTTTCGTTTTCGTAATGCATATGATGACGCAAAACACATTAAAGTAGTAATAATAATAATGGTTGAAAAATTATAATGCCATTTGCATTACTATCCAGCCATTTTGGAAAAGGACAACGGAAAAGTGTAAGTAGCATATGTTTCAACTGTTTTAGAATAAAGTTATTTCATTGACGTGGATGGATGAAGCTATAGTGGAGCACTATTGGATTTATCAAAGTTTGTGTTATAAATTATTAAGCTAAAATATATGGATTGCAAATTTATTTATACGTATAAAAGATCATAGTAACCAATAATTTCTAAAATAATTTATTTTTATTTTTATATAATTTAATCTATAAGTTTAGCACTTTGTCAAGTAATTATTTTTATAATTAATTTTGTTGTCATTATAGTATATGATAAAGTATTTGTAATATTAACAAAGGTAAGAAAAACTATTATAAAAAGTAATGTTAAAAAAAGAGCAAAATAAACATGATAAGAATTAAAGCTAAATGAACTTAAATCTCCCATCTATATAAAGTTTAAAGTGAGAAGTTTCCATGGATGGACTTCAAGTTCGGGCCATCCATGAAATTTTAAAGATATATAATTATTGAGTTGAGTCTTAAAGCATTGTTGAAATAACTCTATTATACTTGAGATTGACTTGAGGGACAAGGAGAAGCTTGGGATATATAGATTCATTTGAGGGAAATGAACATGAAATGTCAATAGAATACTCAATTCAAATCCTTGAGAAAGTTGTAAGGGGTTGATATTGTAATGCTATAAGTAGAAGTAATAAGATGTATGGTTAAGTGGTTGCCATATAGTCACAATGATCATTATAATGGTGAATGTCTCTTTAAAAGAGGTAAAAGATAATAGGGAAAAACACAAATATAAGATCCCTCTTCATGATTTGATTTGAAAATGGGGGTTGATTTAGATGTCTTGGGTTTAGAATCCTAATAGTGAAAATTTGGTTTTTGAATGAATTGTTGAAATTCACTGAGATCAATGAAGAATCCTAATTGATTAAGAATAGTAAAAAAATGTTATGAAGTTTATTTATTGGGTTCTAAAATATATGAAAATAAGTAGTCTTTTATTTACTTACTAAATAGATTTTTTTAGTCAGCGAAGTTAGAAATAGAGAGAAACATAAAAAAGTTGTGATGGAATATGAGTAGATAATAATATTTATATTATTTGTAAGGAGATAAGTGAATGGATTTATTTATTTATTTTAGATAAAAAATAATTATTAATATAACTAATTAAATAACATAAATTATTTGATTCATTACTGATCATAAATAAAAATTAAATTATGATAAGTGTATAAACATAGGTGAAAAAAAACTGACCAAAGCCACTTCTTGGTTCATTTCGCATACAACACTCTTGCATTATAATGTCATATTATGACTCAATAAAGACTATGCATAGGCCAATCATTATTGAACCATAGTACGCTTGTATTTTGTACCCCATATAATTAAAAATAATATTTTAGTTTGAAACTTCTCACCTTATACAATAGTTCCTATTACTATTATGCATAGTTAGGTGTATGAGTGAGTAAAGTTACATCCTACTCTGAAATATTCTTAAATTGATTTTGTTAGGAAATGATTGTGAGATGAGACTAATAAGAGACCTAAATAGCTAGTTTGGTAGAATGTCACTAGTCTCAAACAAAATCCATTGACTAAAATAAATGGTTATACTTTGATAAAGGTTTCACACAAGGCTAGGTCTTCTAAAGTGTATGGGAAAGTCATATACATTTAGAAATATATTGAATGTTTGCACACTATTAAATGACTTGATTTAGTAATTACCATGCATTTAATTTATTATTTTGAGGTGATATTTTAATTAAGAATTTTGTAATTATTTGATTGGCCAATTAATCATCAATTGTCTAAAATTTAATTTAATTTTAACTTGAGTATAAACTGTTGGAATTCTTTATAATAATTGAGAGTTGGGGTGAATTAGTTATCTAAGGTCCAGATGTACAAATAAAACTTTTAATAACTTAGTGAACCTATATCCATAAAACATATTCATTATGCATGCATCCATTATATCATACAATCACTTAAACTTGTAGGTTACTATCAAATCAACTTTGCATAAATGTAAGCATGAAACATAACAAATTCAATAACACATTTGACACAATGATTTTATGTGGAAATCCAATTTTGAAAAAACCACTAGTAACATACTACTAATTCTCACTCTTTGAAGTGATGCCCTGTGAAAGGCCAACCCTGTTAAAGGTTGCAATGCATATTGTTAAATGTGACCTAGTTAGAGGATTTCAATCACCCTGTTAGGAGTGAGCCTTGTTAGAGGACTTTAGATCATTCACTCGGAATGTCACCCAGTTAAAGGATTTGTAAATGACTGTTAAGTCAACCTTAATCCAAAAGATTTACCCTAGACTGGTACAATGATTAGAAAATAATAGTAAGGCTTGATCTAATAACAACTTACAACTCCAATTTATAGATTACATATCTTTGGTTTTAGTCCTCCATTATGCTTGACTTTCACACACTTTAGCTCTGATAGTTTGTTCACCCTTCAAGCATCCATACCCTTAAGCCTTCTTGCTTTGATTTCCAATCGCAACCTCTTATCTTTGGTCACCGAAAGAAGCAATACCTTAGACTCCTTGTCTTCCTTAGGTTCTCGCACATGACAACCTTTGCTTTTGACCAGCCATCTCTATAAAAAGAAAATTTTGATCTTTTTTCGTTCACCCTCTATCATCCATTTTAGGGTTAGGTAGGATAAAGTAGGATTCAATGAATCTACCCATTTTTTCATTTTATTTCCTTCTAGAAACTTCTCCTTCAATCCTCTTTGAATTCACCTCAAAATGGTTTATCTTAAACTCTGTGCCACTAGTTCATCAAGCTTACCTTCCACATGGTTCACAAAAATCAAGAAATCAAATTTGTTGGCTCGGATTCATTAAATTCATGATCTTTCTCATATTGTTGACACTCCACATTAACTTGCTTCTGATGCTCGACATATACTGCATTGCTCAACAACCATAATCAAGTCATTCGGCATGAACTAAAGTTTATTGGTGCTTGAAATAAACTAAACTTTACTTGGCTTACACTGTATCACTTGGCATACACTAAAATTTGACTTTGTTTGACTCCAACTGATTTTCTATTCGGCTTGCACTAACTTTTCTCGGCACCTACTGTCCACTCAGTCAAGCTTGGTAGACTTAATCCTTCTCTCTTGTTCTTCTTGACTTAGTGTATCCATCCTTTGAAACCTTAAGTAGATAATCAATGGACTATAATATTCACTATATTAACTGATCTTTGTACTTCTTTTCCATATCATAACTCAACCTTTCCTTTAGGTGCTATTGTTATCTCATTTGATCAAATCCTCTTCATCAATCAAACAAATGATATTACTCAAATCATATAAGCAATTATCTTAAAAGCAAGTAGCAGGTTTGACATCAATGACAAAATAATGATTGATAATTGTGGGTATGTGCACCAAGTTGTGGTGCCAAAAACATGACACCTAAAGTTATTTTTAAAAATTTTTCAAAGTACACACATGCTTTGGCTTAGGCTTGTGGAGCCCAACCTAAATCACATGCACACTATAACACGTACACACTTTGAAAAATAAGAAAATTTTATAAATGGGCTGCAAACCCACGGCCCATTTTATCATTCTATTTGACTTTTGCATTTTTCTCAACAGCGTGCATGCGGATTGAAGAAGTTGAAGAATTTTGTCACCTGCCTCCTCAAAATGCCTCCTCGTCACCAAAGTTCAAGATCAAGATCATATAGTATGTTTTCTACCCTTGTTTTTGCATTGTTTTATATGTTTTTGTATTGTTTTGTAAGTTTTTACATTGTTTTGTAGGTTTTTTCAATTTTGCTTTAAATTTGTTTATTTATTTAGATTGTAATTAGTTTCTTATCAGGAAATGTGAATAATCAACCTCCAAATCCCTAGCTGGTTCAACAAAATCAAAATGAAAACCCTCCACAACAAGAGCAAGAAATTCCACAACCTACATTGATTCGAAGACCTCCTCTTGGCACCCAAGACAACATAATTAATGAAATAAAAATAGGCAAAAATGAATTAGAAGCACTCATTGGTAGGTTGAAAGCTTGTGGACAAATCAATCCAATGAAAGTACAATTGGCATCCTCCCTCAAGTCCATTATGACCCATGTAGCTTCTATTAGTGGTTAGTTGGATATTTGGCATGTTAAGAGGGATGAACAAAAAAGATATTATGCAAACAAATTATCATATCAAGATGTTGAAAATAAAAATAAAAAAAGCAAAAGGTAGCATTTGTTGTTTAAAAATCTTGGAGAACAAGATTTTGTTAAAACTACAAGTAAAAGATTCCCCATCCATTGGTGCTTACATGATGGTATTAGAAATAACTTTTGGGATAGATGGTGGATGGTCTTTGATGCCCCTGCCTATAATAATCACAATGTTCCAATGTATTTCTTAAAGAAATTGTATTGTGAATTTGTCCTTGGGGAGATCCCCAATTATTTTGATATATTAGAATCTCAGGGTAGAGGTGGGGGATCATCATTTGAGAGGTTGGGGGAACGTTGTGACCTAATGTAGTTAGGGCACATGTTGTCAAGTCATGGATGAGCATGTGATTATTTCTTTAGTTGTGAAGGAACATGTAGAGACTAGCACCCTAGGGACTATTAATGCTTTGACACAGACCCTCATTCATTGCATGAGTCCATTAGTTGAGGAGGAGCCTTCTATGCATCACAATCACATGTGCACATCGTGTGGATACTTTGCAAAGTTAGTAATCACGCTGGAGATAGTATGGATGATGGGCTAGTCACTGATGAGTTCCTAAGTGACACATTTGGAATTGACACACAAGTAAATTACAATTATAATTAACTAATTTGATTTCATTTCATATGTATAGTGAATGAATAATTAATTAGCATGTATTAACATTGTTCAAAATTTAGGGTAAGGGTGTTGGTGGCCCTAGTATAGAATCCTTGACCCCATTTTTCATCCTGTTGATGAGTCGAGAGGTATGTATCGATTTAATCATTTAAACTAATGCATATATTTATTAAGTAATCATATGAAGGATTGACAAAAAAATTAATGCATGTACATTAGTTCTCTACTGGACCATCGACATTCACAAGGGACTTTGAACCTAGGTGTGATACGAGCTTTGTAGAGGTACATTTGTTTCATGTTAATTTTATTTATTTGATTATATTTGTTTCATGTTTCATGTTACATGTAAATTGTATTATATGACATGCAATTGTTGATGTCTGAGACTCCTCATCTTCATCAGTCCATCGATCATGGAGTTACTAAAGTGATGGCTAGTTTAGAGCCATTAGCCGAGGTATGAAAGAATTTTCTTGGTTTTAGTTGTTGTATATAATAATTAGTATCAAAATTTCTAATGTTATTTATAAGAGATTATATTGATTGAATTGTTGTAGGGCCTTATTACACCTGATCGTCTGCTATCCTTTGAGGTGGACATATAGAGTGACTATTTGATGGTAGTAAGAAAATAATTAATTTTGTGTATATGTATTTGATTTCAATGTATAATAATTATTGATTCATATCTAGTTTTTTAATATCATCTCGAGTTAGAGAAGAGCCTAAACAAGAGGATGAGCAAGCATGTGAGGAAGACCCCACCATCCCCATTATCTCCCTCCACATGATGACCAAAGACCTCTAGAGATTTGTTTCCTTCCCCTCCTATGAAGGAGAAGATATAGTTGATACAAACACATGTATAGGCATTAGTGGACATATATGTTGGATTTTATGTTAGTGGACAGATTCGATATACATTTGATATATATATGACATTTTATATTTGATGTATGACATATATTTGATGCATGACATTATTAGACTTATGACATTATTGGTTAATATATGATATGTTTATTCATGTATGACATTATTGGTTATCATAATATATTATATGTTTGTTAATGTATGACATTATTGGTTATCATAATATATTATATGTTTGTTCATGTATGACATTATTGATTATCATAATATATTATATGTTCGTTCATGTATGACATTATTGATTATCATAATATATATATTTTTTTTTTTCATGTATGAAATTATTGGTTATCATAATATATATTTTGTTTTTCTTGTTTACGTTTTAAGTACATTTCATGTATTTCATTTTAATGTAAATTGTATCCAAAATGGTGCAGAGTGCTCACACCAAAAGCTAGTGGATTCCCAACAAAAATACTTTTAAGGCAAACTACCTTTCCCACCTTTGTAACTGTCTTCAAAGACTCTTTCCAAATTGGTTACAACATTGAACAAACTTCTACCCAACTTCACAAAACTACTTGATCACTTTCCCTATTCAAGACTTGGGAAGCAGTAAGGAAAAAATGAGAAAATTTGAGAAATGGATCATAATCAACTTCTTGCTTCAAACTAACATCTTAGACACTTCAAGGAACACCTAATCACTATCTCACAAACTTTAGTCTATCATCTATTTCATCGTTCCAAGAGATTCTACAACATCTTATGATTGAAAACAATCTTCCAACATCCTATGACTATATTTTCTTTGCAACAACATGTAATTTGTCGATTTTCAGACAACTCTTCACAAAGGGAAGTGATTATGTTTCAAACCTAGGAAATGGCTATTAAGACAACCAAGAAGATCCTTAATGTCTTCAACTAATTCTATTCAATGATAACATGTAGCTAAAGTGGTGTTCCATTCTGACAAAGTATGGTTTTGTTGTTCCAAATAGGAAGTAATGATATTTTACAATAACTCAATGATCCTATATACAAGTTTAACATCAACAATGATTCCTTGCCATATAAAAAAAACTTAATAATCACCAACACCTTATGCCTCCTCTAAATTCATAGAGGGTATTTTCATCATTTGACATCCATTCCAACTAATTACCAGCTCTTTTGATTGGTTACAAGGTTAATTTCAAGGTTTTCCAAAAAATTGCTAAAATTGCGAAAAAGTTGTCAACAACTTTTGTTGCAAAATGCAATTTTTGCAGTAACTCTTCATAGAACTTAACCAAGTGGTTTTTGGTAACACATAGGATCTATAAAAGGTGTAATGAATCTCAAAACACTTATTGAGTCAACTTATTAACAAAAACAACAAAAAAAGAAAAATCATTAAGACTAAGGCAACTTGGGTTTATAGGTGACCTCAATTTCCTTGACCTTACAAACAAGGATTACCTTATTACCATAAAAAATAGCATGTTCAAAATGAGGTGTATGATCACCCCTTTACCTTCTATCTTGAGTCTCCATCATTAGATGAGATGACATATCTAGCTGCCACAATTAAAGATTGTTGCCCTATGGCATTTAGTGACTCTTAGAGAGGATTTGGTTCGGCGTGCCTAAGAACATTTGAGTGCTCAATGGGATGGGAGGAGCTTGGAGCTAGTGTTTACCTAGCCACTCAGAGCTAACAGAATAGACAGTTGGATCCCATGACAAAAGGTAAGAGAGATTTGGTAGTTGGCAACTTTGTACTAGCCAACACTACAAGTTTTAGCATCACCTAAGATGGCATAGAAAAATAAAAAAAGAATAAGATCATGATAAAGTGAGAGAGATTATTATAGGTCTCTACAACATGTTCCTAAAACACCTAGAATCACATCCATACCTCATACGAGCTCCAAGATATGCCTTGTCAATGATTGCTGTCCTATGGCATTTAGTGACTCTTAGGGACATTTCAGTTCGATGTGCTTGAGAATGTTCAAGTTCTCAATAGGATGGGATGAGCTTGGGGGATGGGGTTTACCTAGTCACCTAGAGCTAACAAAACATATAATTTGATCCCATGATGAATGGTGAGGGAGATTTGGCAGTTGGCAACTTTGTACTGACCAACACTACAAGTTTCAGCATCATTCAAGATGGCATTGCAAAATCAAAATAGAATAAGATCTCCAAAAAGTGAGAGAGGTTATTGTAGGTCTCTATAACACAATCCTATAGCACCTAGAATCGCATCCATACCTCATACGACCTATGAGATATGCCTTGTCAAAGATCATTGCCCTATGGCATTTAATGACTCTTAGGGAAGATTTAGTTCGGCATGCCTGAGAATGTTTGAGCACTCAATAGGATGGGATGAGCATGGGGCTAGGGTTTACCTGACTATCTAGAGCTAACGAAACAAATAGTTTGATCCTATGAAAAATAATGAAGGAGATTTGGTAGTTGGCAACTTTGTATTGGCCAACACTACAAGTTTCAACATCGCCTGAGATGGCATCACAAAATCAAAGTAGAATAAGATCTCCAAAAAGTGAGAGAGGTTATTGTAGACCTCTAAAACATGGTCCTATAGCACCTAGAATTGCATCCACACCTCACACAAGGTTTGAGATATGCCCTATCAAAGATCACTTCCCTATGGCATTTAGTGACTCTTAGGGACATTTCAGTTCGACATACCCGAGAACGTTCGAGCACTCAACAAGATGAGACAAGTTTGGGGCTAGGGTTTAATTGGCTACACAAAGTTTAAAAAAAGATAATTTGATCCCACGACCAATGGTGTGGGAGATTTGGCTGTTGGCAACTTTATACTAGCCAACACTAAGTTTTAGCATCACCTAAGATGGCATCGCAAAATCAAAATGGAGTAAGATCTCCAAAAAGTGAAAGATGTTATCGTATGTCTCTACAACATGGTCCTATAGCACATAGAATCACATCCATACCTCGCATGAGCTTCAAGATATGCCCTATCAAAGATCGCTACCCTATGGCATTTAGTGACTCTTAGGGAAATTTTGGTTCAGCATGCTCGAGAACATTCAAGTGCTCAACGGGATGGGATGAGCTTGGGGCTAGGGTTTACCCAACCACCCAGAGCTAATAGAACAAATAATTCAACCCCACAATGAATGGTGAGGGAGATTTGGTACTTGACAACTTTGTACTGACCAACACTATAAGTTTTAGCATCACTCGAAATGGTGTCACAAAATCAAAAGGAAGTATGATCTCCAAAAAGTGAGAGAGGTTATTGTAAGTCTCTAAAACATGATCCTATAGCACTTATAATCACATCCATACCTCACACGAGCTCTGAGATATGACTCATCAAAGATCGCTACCCTATGGCATTTAGTGACTCTTAGGGATATTTTGGTTTAGCATGCCCGAGAATGTTCAAGCGCTCAATAGGATGGGATGAGCTTGGGGTGAGGGTTTACTTGGCCACCCAAAGCTAATAGAATAGACAGTTCGATCCCATGACGAATGGTGAGGGAGATTTGGTAGTTGACAACTTTGTATTGGCCAACACTACAAGTTTCAGCATCACTCGAGATGGCATTGCAAAATCAAAATTGAGTAAGATCTCCAAAAAGAAAGAGAGGTTATTGTAGGTCTCCACAACATGGTCCTATAGCACCCAAAATTGTGTCTATACCTGACACAAGCTTTGAGATATGCCCCATCAAAGATCATTGCCCTATGGTATTTAGTGATTCTTAGGGACATTTTGGTTTGACATGCCCGAAAATGTTTGAGCAATCATAGGATGGGACAAGCTTGGGGCTAGGGTTTGCCCAGCCACCCAGAGCTAAAGGAATAGACAATTCTATCCAATGAAAAATGGTGAGGGAGATTGGTAATTGACAACTTTATACTAGCCAACACTACAAGTTTTAGCATCACCCGAGATGGTGTTGCAAAATCAAAATGGAATAAGATCTCCAAAAAGTGAGAGAGATTATTGTAGGTCTCTACAACATGGTCCTATAGCACCTAGAATCACATCCATACCACACACAAGCTCCGAGATATGCCCCATCAAAGATTGCTACCCCATGGCATTTAGTGACTCTTAGGGACGTTTTGATTCGACGTGCTTGAGAACATTCAAGCACTCAACAAGATAGGATGAGTTTGGGGCTAGGGTTTACCCAGCCAGCTGGAGCTAATAGAATAGATAGTTTGATCCCATGAAAAATGGTGAGGGAGACTTGGCAATTGGCAACTTTGTA
Organism: Cupressus sempervirens; assembly: GCA_028749045.1. NCBI lineage: Eukaryota > Viridiplantae > Streptophyta > Pinopsida > Cupressales > Cupressaceae > Cupressus > Cupressus sempervirens. Next base: position 629,925,245 of record CM053791.1, on the reverse strand, counting down.
ATGACCAACACTATGGCATCACAAAATAAAAATAGAAAAGATATCTCCAAAAAGAAAGAGAGGTTATTATAGGTCTCTAAAACATGGTCCTATATCACCCAAAATCACATCCATACCTTGCATGAGCTTCAAGATATGCCCCATCAATGATCACTACCCTATGGCATTCAGTGACTCTTAGGGACATTTTGGTTCAGTGTGCCCGAGAACATTTTAGCACTCAAAGGGACGAGATGAGCTTGGGGCTAGGGTTTACCCAGCCACTTGGAGCTAATGGAATAGATAGTTTGATCCCACGATGAACGATGAGGGAGATTTGGCAATTGGCAACTTTGTACTAGCCAACACTACAAGTTTTATCATCACTTGACATGGCATCACAAAATCAAAATGGAGTAAGATCTCCAAAAAGTGAAAGAGTTTATTGTAGGCCTCTAGAACATGGTCCTATAGCACCTAGAATTGCATCCATACCTCACACAAGCTTGAAGATATGTCCCATCAAATATTGCTGCCCTATGACATTTAGTGACTTTAAGGGACGTTTTAGTTTGATGTGCTCGAGAATGTTCGAGTGCTCAATGGGATGAGATGACCTTGGGGCTAGGGTTTACCTAGTGACCTGGAACTAATAGAATAGATAGTTCAATCCCATGATGAATAGTGAGAGAGATATGAGCAATATATGTATGCCTAGGCCACTTTGTGCAAGATATGAGCAAAAGTTGCTAATTAGGCAAAATTGGGTGTTTTTGAGTTTTTGGTAAAGATAGCCTAGGATTAGGTTTTTCTAGTTCTTTTTTAATAGTTTATAACCTTTTCCAAGTCCTAGAAGTGAAATCTAGTGAACTTTGCAAAAGTTGCACTTTTTGTGCAAAATTGCAAAATTTGTAAAAGTTTCTTGAAAATGCAAATCTGATTGGAAACATTCTAACCTTCGAAAAAATGTTTCCCATGATCATATACCTAAGCATGGATAGTTACAACTTCTCAAACTTCCATTTGTAATTTTTGGCAAAAATTGCAAAAGTTGCTCAAGCAACTTTTTGAGCAACATTGCAACTTTTGAGCAATTTTTGCTCTTTACATATTTAGGTCAAATGGGTCCATCTAGGACTATTCTAGGACCCTAGTTAAGATTCCTAGGACCTATTAGGTAACCAAATACCTTAGTTTTCCATGAATATTGAAAGGCAGAATAAGCAATTGGCTACTACCTACAAAATTTTCAAATAGAGAAGTAATAAGTGCTATAGAATTGTCCATGGAGCAATGTGAAGTGAAGCCTCAAATTGGCTCATTAGTAGGCAAAGAATCTAGTCACACACTTCATTCTAGCACCATAGATGTTTCAATTAGAAATTCCTATTCATCAATGGCCTTGCATTTACAAGACTTGGGAAGCTAGGATACTTAAGCTAGGCATGATCCCTCAAAGTTATCATCAAAATATATTAATGATCTTAACAAAACAACAAAAATCTCATTGCCAACTTTAAATGGAGATTTGAGTTTAAATGGAGATTGTTAGTTCCCAAACATGTCCCAATCAAGTAGATGACTAGTGTAGGAGCAACCATTCTAGACTCATCAAATAAGGCACCTAAGGAACATAGACAATTCACTTAGGATAGGTTATGATACAATAGTGCATAGTGGAAGCTTCTAAAAGGCAAGCCTCTAGGCAATTAGACAAGGTTGGAATCCTTCAAATTTCTCAAAAAGAGGGTTTAGTACTAGGACACTTATCACAAGCATCAATAATGAACTTATCACAAGTTATCACTACCCAAAAAAGGTAGGGAACCTGATCACTAGTTTTTCCTAAGTTCAAAAGCACCAAAACATAAGGATTCTCCAAAAGCCTAATAAGGGAACTGATGCAAAGAGCACAACTAAGAAGCTTCAAATGGGCTTCCCACTCTTGAAATCAACCAACTGGCTATCAAATCTTTAACCTTATTACAAGGTTTTGGCACACTTCAGTCCTCTAATGGATCAAAGAAACATGCTTTCCAACTTCACCAAGAATCCAAGGACAAAGAACAGCCCACTTTATGGATTTTGCACCTATCTCCCGTAACTAGGTCAATACTAGGAAAACACCCTAGAAGTTTATCCCAAGGGTTCTAGGAGGTTAAATTATCTTAGGGCACCTATTTACCATATACTACACCACTATTTTGAATCATACACTTGCACAAAGCATCAAACCCTAATTTGGCCTAGTAGCCCTATGAGCCCCTTTTAACCCTCCTAAAATGGTTTTGGGGATCTAACTTCACAAAGTTTCAAAAAAGACCCAAAAAAAAAAAGGTTTTTGAATACCCTTTTCAAAGTTACTTCAAACCCCAAAACATCAAGTTCTAGCCCCACTCCAGCACTCCCTTTCCTTCACAAAGCAACACAGACCTAAGTTATCAAATTAGGCTTGGTCTACAAAGCAACTAGTAAGAAATGGGGTTGTGGAAATAAAATCAATGCTCAAGAAAGTTAAAAAATACTAAAATAACTTATTTGAAAATTCTCATCCCTTCACCAATTCCCAAAGTCCTACCATTCACAAATCAACACGCTACAAGAGGTTAAATCCTTCATGGTACTTGACCTAGGGCTTGATTGGAAAAATCACAAAACACATCCTCCAATCTTGAAACAATAGAATATTCAAAAGGAACCTAATAACCACCATTTCCTAGGTGGCCATGAAATTTCAACCAAGGAAATTGTAGTTAGAGGCCCATTTTTGTTGTGTGCACCAAAATGCTATCCTAAAAACCTAGTTTCACTAAAAATGCAATAACTTGAGTTAGAAATCACATAGAATGATGAGACCAGAAGAAAAATAAATTTTATTCAAACATATATCTCAAAAATCCATCACATTTGGTCTAAAATTCCATATAGTTCATGCAACATGAAAACAACAGTAAAAATGACTCCAAAACTGAATTTCTTTCTTTGCAACTTCTTGCAATCCGTACATTAATGCCCTCCAGACCTCACAAATGAGGCATATATATATCTCCTATGTATATTTTAATGGTTACAACCAATATTTTAATAGTTATAACCCTTTTCTCACTAAATTGCAAATTTGAGCAACTTTTACAACTTTCAACAATGCAACTTTGCACAAAAAGTTCAATTTTTACATTTTTCACTTGATTCCACTTCTAGGGCTTGGAAAAGGTTCAAACATACTTAGAATTAATTAAAAACAACTAATATTAGGATTTCTTGACCAAAAATGTTTAAAACCCCAAATTTTCCAAATGAGCAACTTTTTCTTATAAATTGCATAAAGTGCCTTAAGCATACAAAATGGTGTCTTTCTTTGACAACCATGGAATTCTCATCCAAGGTTTGTTTATTATAGCCTAAGTAGGTTAAAAAAATATGAAAACCAAAATATAAACCAAGTTCCTTGGTGCTCTTCACTAGGAACATACAATAGTTCGCCATTGAAAAGGCTAGTAGCCCGTCAAATTGAAATTGAACATAATATGGAAAAACCCCACATGAAAACATAGTTTAAAATGAGATTAAAACACCCTTTTAGGACATATATAACATATTCAAACCTCACAATCTGGAAGAGACTAGAAGTCACTTCTTTAACAACATTTGGAAAGTATTGATAGGCCTAGTTAGGCTAAAGTTACACTATAGGTACCCTTTCATACATGACAATCTACAAAACAATTATTGTAACATCTAGAGGCATGTAAAAAAATTCCAAATCCAAAGTCATAGAACTTGGATCACTCTGGAGCAAAAGTTATAGTGATTGTGGTGAAATGTTGAATGGTGCATGTATGGAGCCATACACCTAGGGTATGGTGGAAAAATTCATTCCTTCCTTGGCCATCTATAAAACCTGAAAAATCATGAAATACACTAATAGGGCTTGCATTCAACTAAGGGGAATCAAATTTCCATGGTGGAAAGTGCCAAAACAACAAGGCCCTAGGTGAAACCTTTGGTTTAATGCTTATTTCTAGGCACCTTCAACAAAACTTGAATAACTTGCAAACTACAAAGGATCAAAACATGAAACCAAATTCAAATGAAATTTAACTCACCCCTCTAAATCCTAGGGTCACTAAGGCATGTCCCAACATTTGTACCAGTCTCTACCACTCTCTCTCCCTCTCTCCCTATTCAATCTAATGAACCAACTGGATCTACTCTACATTTTAATGTCTCAAGTATTACCTTGTGGTCTAACTCGCGAACTTTCCAAAGAGTTTTATTATGTGGTTTTTCACCATATTTTATTAGGTGGACATTTGATGTGACAAGGTTTGAATAATGAAGAATCTTCCTCTCTGTTTGTCAATCCTCGAATAATCACAAGTTAGGGTTCTTTATAGAATATCGTCTAAGCCATGTGTTGGCTACAGTTGTTGCATTGATATGGTACTCTAAACCTTCACCATATATAACCAAGTGATCCAAAAAAAAATTGGCTTGGACACAATGACACAAATAATAATATGTCCCTTCTTCATTATCTTCAAGTGCAATAACAACAAAAACATGGCCTACAATGATCAATGTACAAAATGTGGTCATTAATTTAGAAAATAATTAGGAAAAAGTTATAAAGTTACATATTGAAATTACAAAGATATATAAATATATATTACCAGGTTGCACTAGATCAGACAAGCAGTCAAAGTCAATGGACGAATCCATCTCTACCATTTCCAATGCTTGTGGGGCATGATAGGTGTCAATTGTGTCCAAAACTCGTATATCCCATTTGTCCACCCATTCAGTCAACTCATAGTCATCCCAATTTTCCTTTGCACATGATGGACAATAGCATGACATTTTTCACATGTGGATACTCCATGAACCTGGATCAGAGCTTCTAAAAGAGTGCAACTCACTTGACCCTATTATTGTGCAATAATCCTCATATGGTGCAATGTTAGTATTATCTATCAACCAAAAAAATCTATGAACCATAGACTCACCTTCCTTACCTGGACCCATTGTAGCATCTCTAGCATTACACCACTTGACAATGGATTTTACATCTATCAATATTGCTCCATCTTTGTACTTCAGTTCTTCATGAGCTAAGACTCTTTTGATGCATATGCTTGCACCATCATGCTCTCCCTTTCCATGAACAACCTCTATAAAATTCCACATATATTGAATTCTAGACAACTTGTACATCCTACTCAACCAATAGAACATCCGTACATTCTTGAATTGAGATGCACAATTGTATAACCAAATAATGTGTTGATGATATGGTATGCCCCTTTTAGCCAAATCTTCATAAAATAGTTGAAAATAATCATGTACAAACTTCTTAGAATATGATCGATCATCGCTGATGTAAAAATGGTGCTCCCTCAAAATCTTCCTGTCATCCTCTATACTTGTAGGTGAATGTATAAATGTTGTGTGAACAAATATAGAAACTTGTTGAGAAGTATATTACTTTTCTTGCACCTCATTTTGTGTTTGTAGTGTGTACTTCTTTGTGAAGTCTACAACCAAAACAATGGTATCCAATGGAAACATATCCTTGCACAACTTGGATTGCAAATCCAGCCATCGAGCTCTATGTGTATGCCTTAATACTTGTAAATATTCTTTTCATGAAAAATATTCATGAACTCATACACCGGAATCTTTTCAATGACTAAATCACATCTTTTACCCTATTTTCCATCATTTAGGGCATATGTCACTGTCTTATATTTTTCGTAATCTACTATTTCATTTCCAATTGCATGTGTACTATCCATATGTTCACAAGTTGATAAAAGTTGCAAAGAACCACAAAATAAGCATGTACCATCCAAGCATGATGTCTTGTAAAATTGTTGGCTACCCCCTATTTCACATAGAATGTTGAATATGAATTCCCTTGAAGATCTTGGTGGCTCATTCATGTCATAATCCTACAAAACAAACTTAGAATGCAAAAACACACATATATGCCTAAGAACATCAAAATGGTTAGAAAATTTAATATGTATCCTACAACAAGAAGTTGTGTGTGTGTGATTTGTCTTCACATAAAAAGGTTTACCCATCTCAAAAAATCTTTGACTTATTTGAATTTGAGGATACATACCAATAAATTTTGCAAAAAATTGTGTTTGATTTGAGTCCAAAAAATGTTTCGAATGTGGGTCACGATTTTTGCTACCAATCCTCCTTCTTACAACATCTCCTTGATTAGGGGAAATATGTGTGTTATTTTTTCAAAAATCTTTGATCAATTATTTCAAAGCTTCACTAATTTCTTTATCCTTTCACAGTAGTCTACTACTAAATGTTCATAACTCATTTTTTGTTGGATCTTCCAATCTCTCACACCTTAGCATAGATCTCCTTAGAGTACCTCTATCGATTTTCAAGGTTTTTCTTGTCTTTCTCATGAGTTGAACTTTCTTCATTTGGGTACTTACTATTGTTGATGTAAGTACTTGTCTTGTGATATTACTATCTTTGGTGCATGATTTAGAACCCACTTTGTCATAAGCACTCGTTAGATTCTTTACAATACTTTTTTCATTTGAATCATTCATCGTTCTTAGCCCAAGAATATTCATGATAGGACTAAATTTCAAATTCCTCATCATTTCAACAAATAATTGGTATTAACCTATAATATTTAATTCTTCAAAAAATAATCTCCACATACAATTAACTTTTCTTTGACAAGTACGCTTGCTAATCTTGTCAGGCATTGATTTTAAAATGTTAGTATCAATATCAATCAAATATTTTGGTCTTCTAAAGCAAATTCTAGAAGGTGTTATAATCTCTTCCATTCCCTCAACATTTTGAACATCAACATAAGGTTGAGTGCTTTGCGTACCTTGAATCAAAGATGATGTGCCTTGGCAATAAGATGCAAAAGATGGAATATCACCTACTTGATATGTTGATGTTGTGCCTTCAACATGACATGATGGAGTGTGTACATCATTGGATCTTCAAATTAGAGTCTCTTCAATATGATATGACTCCAACATTAGAAGATCGTGTAGCTTCACAATTCAATTCTCTTCTTGAGCGTAACAGTATCATTCATTCTCTTTGTCTTTCCAATTCTTCCTCTTTGTTTCTTTGTATCAATGGTTCTTGTTCCTCTTCAAAAGTCAATTCTTCATTATTGCTTTGAAATTTTCTTTGTTCATGTAGTAGTTTCATTTTATCTAGTTTAACTACCAAATCTCTCTCCCTCTCTTCCATTTTTTGAGTTTTTGGTTTCTTATTTGGCATGATGATGATTTCTATATGTCAAATTATTCAAACATCTAAATTAACCACAATTTGTAAATTACAAATAATTCAAATACATATAAAAATTACAATTATTTCAATGAATACACAATATATATTAAACAACTTGCCAAATTTCTAACCATTTCCAAATAACAATTCATTCAAACATACAAATTTCAATGAATTCACTATATATTAAACAACATGTCAAATTATAATCAAATTTGTCTCTATATAACAACAAAGAATATTTAAAAAGGATTGTACTAACCTTTTCTATAGAAAGAATATTTAAAAATCCTTCAAATAGCGTATCCAATGATTGAATTTTGTGTTTGCTAACTTCAAATAGAATGAAAGAATGTTCTCTTACACACACTCCCATATCCCTCTCTCTCTCTCTCTCCCTCTCCCACTCCCTCTCCCACCACCTACTCTCTCATACACACTCTCTCTCCAATCCACTACTCTCTCTCTCTCTTAGGCTACTCTCTCTCTCCCCTCTCCCATCCACTACTCTCTCTCTTTCACATGCACACACTCCCATCCCCCCTCTCTCTCCTCTCCCATCCCCTACTCTCTAGATCTCTCACACACTCCCATCCCCCCTCTCTCTCCCTCTCCCACTACCTACTCTCTCTCTCTCTCTCTCTCCCCCATCCCCTACTCTCTCTCTCTTACACATACTCCCATCCCCCCTCTCTCCCCCTCTCCCACTCCCTCTCCCAATACCTACTCTCTCTCCCATCCCCTACTCTCTCTCTCTCTCCCCTCTCCCATCCCCTACTCTCTCTCTTTCACACACACAAATCCCCCCTCTCTTTCTCTGTCTCCTCTCCCATCCCCCACTCTCTCTCTCTCTCTCTCTCTCTCTCTCTCTCTCTCTCTCCCTCTTCCACTCCTCCCACTGCCTACTCTCTCTCACTCTCTCTCTTTCCCATCCCCTACTCTCACTCTCTCTCTCCCATCCCATACTCTCTCTACCACCCCTTACTCTCTCTCTCACTCTCATACTCTCTCCTATCCCCTACTCTGTCTCTTCCACACATTCTCATCTCCCCCCTCTCTCTCTCTCTCCCTCTCCCTCTCCCTCTCCCACTACCTACTCTCTCTCCCATACCCTACTCTCTCTCTCTCCCCTCTCCCATCCCCTACTCTCTCTCTTTCACACACACACACACACACACACACACTCCCATCCCCCCTCTATCTCTCCTCTCTCATCCCCTACTCTCTAGATCTCTCACACACACTCCCATCCCCCCTCTCTCTCTCCCTCTCCCACTCCCTCTCCCACCCCCTATTCTCTCTCTCTCTCTCTCTCTCTCTCTTTCTCTCTCTACTCTCTCTCTCTCATCCCATACTCTCACTCTACCACCCTTATCCCCTACTCTCTCTTTTCCACCCCTTCTCTCTCTCACACTCTCACACTCTCTCCCATCCCCTACTCTCTCTCATACACACACTCCCATCACCCCTCTCTCTCCCTCTCCCACTCCCTCTCTCACTACTTACTCTCTCTCCCATCTCCTACTCTCTCTCTCCCTTCTCCCATCCCCTACTCTCTCTTTCACACACACACGCACCCATCCCCCCTCTCTTTCTCTCTCTCCTCTCTCATCCCCTACTCTCTCTCACTCGTTCTCCCTCTCCTACTCCCTCTCCCACTACCTAATCTCTCTCTCTCACTCTTACTCTCACTCTCTCTATGTCTCTACTCTCTCTCTCCCATCCCTACTCTCACTCTCTCTCTTACACACATTCCCATCCCCTCCTCTCTCTCTCCCTCTCTCACTCCCTCTCACACTGCCTACTCTCTCTCTCTCTGATCCCCTTCTCTCAGGCTACATTCTCTCTCTCTCTCCCCCCTCTCCCATCCCCTACTCTCTAAATCTCTTGCACACACTCCTTCTCCCACAACCTACTATCTCTCTCTTTCTCTCACTCTCTCTCCCTCTCTACTCTCTCTCTCCTATCCCCTACTCTCACTCTCTCTCTCTCCCATCCCCTACTCTCTCTCTACCACCCCTACTCTCTCTCACACTCTCACACTCTCTCCCATCCCCTACTCTCTCTCTCTTACACACACTCCCATCCCCCCCTCTCTCTCTCCCTCTCCCACTCCCTCTCCCATTACCTATTCTCTCTCTCCCATCCCCTACTCTCTCTCTTAGGCTACTCTCTCTATTCCCTCTCCCATCCCCTACTCTCTATCTTTCACACACACACACACCAATCCCCCTCTCTTTATCTCTCTCTCCTCTCCCATCCCCTAATCTCTCTCTCACTTCCACTCCCTCTCCCACTGCCTAATCTCTCTCACTCTCTCACTCTCACTTTCACTCTCTCCATCTCTACTCTCTCTCTCCCATCCCCTACTCTCACTCTCTCTCCCCCATCCCATACTCTCTCTACTACCCCCTACTCTCTCACACACTCTCACACTCTCTCCCATCCCATATTCTCTCTCTTACACACATTCCCATCCCCCCTCTTTCTCTCACTCCCTCTCCCACTACTTACTCTCTCTCTCTCTCTCCCCCATCCCCTTCTCTCTCTCAGGCTACTCTCTCTCTCCCCTTTCTCATCCCCTACTCTCTCTTTCACACACACACACTCCCATCCCCCCTCTCTCTACTCTCTCTCCTCTCCCATCCCCTACTCTCTCCCTCTCACTCACACACTCTCATCCTCCTCTCCCTCTCCCACTCCCTCTCCCACTCCCTCTCCCACCACTTACTCTCTCTCCCATCCCCTACTCTCACTCTCTCCCATCACCTACTCTCTCTCTCTACCACCCCCTTCTCTCTCTCTCTCACTCTCACACTCTCTCCCATCCCCTACTCTCATTCTCTCTCTCTCCCATCATGTACTCTCTCTGTCTACTACCCCCTACTCTCTCTCTTACACACACTCCCATCCCCTCTCTCTCTCTCCCTCTTCCACTCCCTCTCCTACCGCCTACTCTCTCTCACTCACACTCTCTCTCCCATCCCCTACTCTCTCACTCACACACACACACACACTCCCATACCCCTTCTCTCTCTCACCCTCTGCTCTTACATTCCTTACTCTCTTTCTCTCACACACACTCCCATCCCCCCTCTCTCCCTCTCCTACTCCCTCTCCCACCACCTACTCTCTCTCACTCTCTCTCTCCCTCTCCACTCTCTCTCCCATCCCCTACTCTCTCTCACACTCTCTCCCATGCCCTACTCTCTCTCTTACACACACTCTCATCCCCTCTCTCTCTCTCCCTCTCCCATTCCCTCTCCCACCACTTACTCTCTCTCTGGCTACTCTCTCTCCCCTCTCCCATCCCCTACTTTCTCTCTACTACCCCTACTCTCTCTTACACTCTCACATTCTCTCCCATGCCCTACTCTCTCTCTCTCTCTCTCACACACACACACACACACTCCCATCCTTATCTCTCTCCCTCTCCCTCTCCCACTCTCTCCCACTTCCTTCTCTCTCTCTCTCTCTCTCTCTCTCTCTCTCTCTCTCTCTCTCTCTCTCCCATTCCCTACTCTCAATCTCTTCCTCCCATCCCATACTCTCTCTCTTCCACCCCTACTCTCTCTCACACTTTCTCTCCCATCCCCTTCTCTCTGTCTCCCCTCTCCCATCCCCTACTCTCTCTCTCTCTCTCTCTCTCTCTCTCTCTCTCTCTCTCTCTCTCTCTCTCTCTCTGCCTCTGCCTCTCTCCTTCCCTCTCTATGCACTATTTGGGTCTTAATAGTGTGTGCACACTAAAGTGCATACACACTAAAGCACATATGTGCTAAAGTAAACACGTGCTATTAAGACTCAAATTTTAAAAAGCTTTAAATAGTGTGTGCATGTTATAGCACGCATGCACTATAAGGCACACACACTATTTAAAGCTTTGTATTCTACCAAGCCTAAGGCTTGGTTTTACCTTGGGGATCCAACCCAAAGGTTTGGAGTCTGTAAACTAGTTTGAGACATGTTTTGTTGCAAATATACAAAAAATGATTGATTTTTCTTGTGTGCTCTCCTTCAAGTTTCCTCATAGTTGAGCATCAATAAAATCAGGTTACATGACATTGTAAGTCTCTATTTTAGCTATATAACCATATAATTTATTTTTTATTTGAACTATTTCAAGCCTTTCAACTATAATTTATTTTGAATATATGTCCATTTTTTGTCAAAAACCAACATGTACTAATTGGGTTGTAGATTTTAGCTTATTCATTAAATTTTGCAACAACTTAGTTTTTTAGAAACTAGACTCCATTCTACACATTTTGAAAAAAAGAAGTTTTGATTTTAGATTAGTTTTCAATGATTTTTAGGGGGAGCACACAAATATTTTACATTTTTGGGATGTGTCTAATTAAAAAATTCATTAAAAAAATACACATTATAAAATTACCCAAAAGATCTAGGATAAACTACATAGTTTTAGGTAACTTTTGACTAGAGCAATCAAAGAATTTCAAAAAAAAAGTTAAAATTTTAGGGAGGCCAAACTTTGTATTGTGTTATGTTTTTTTGAAATAAATAGTACCACTTTTTGTGGCCCCCTTATTTGAGGACCTAAAACTAAACCACTTTTTTAAAAATAAGTAGTTTGGAAACTAGATTCAAATGATACTACTTTTATTTTTGTCATATCTTAAAATTTTGAGCATAACTATCTTCAAATTATTGTTGAAGTTTAGAAATTACTAATTTTAGAAAAAGGTGTCCACTTAGAACCCCCCTTTTGGGACAACAACTTGGTGCATTACCCTTGTATCATTTTGTTTTCAACAATCTCCCTCTTTGGCATTGATGGTAAAAAAAAAAAAAATTAGTACAACCAATAATAATACCAAAAAGAAACAAATTCTTTGTATTGAAATCTCTCCCTCTATTAACAATTTTCATCTTCTATATAGGTTACAAAATTATGTTCTCTGATCAACAAAGAATCAACTCATCCTTATGACCCCCTCCTAATCACTTCTTATATCTCCCTCAACATTATCTCCCTCTTACTAGGTAGATGTAATCAACAAGTACACTATCTCCCTCTGAGTAGATATTCCATGTTTATTCTATCAGTATCTTATATCTGCCTTTATGCCTCTCTTTTTTAATTTCTCCCTCATTTCATCATTTCTCCCTCAGGATTTCTTCCTCTTTGACAACAATGCCAAAGACTTGTCATCTTAATATGCAGATATAAACATTTTCAATTTCTTCCTCTATCACCTAACTTGTGAGTGATTTGTAGCTCTAGCTCTTTGATTACTTTAGTCAGCTCCTAAAGTAAGATCCACTGCAGCAATGTGTAATATATGTCAATCATATTGTTTGATGTGGGGCATTTCTCATGCTTCTTAAATAGCCTTTGATAGGGTTATCACCCCTATATTACCTCTTAGATACTCATGAGCATCCTTAGGTAGTGCTTTTGTGAAGATATCAACTATTTTCTCTTTTGTTTTAACATATCCCATCTTCACCTCTTTATCTTGAACTAACTCTCTCAAGTAATAATACTTGATTACAATGTGCTTAGTCTTTGTATGCATCATAGGATTCTTTGATATATATATATATATAGCACTTGTATTATCACAATAAAGTATCACAAGTTCAGTGATTTTCTCCTTCATACCTTTGAGTAGCTGATTATTCCATACAATGTTGGTATAATTTACTATAGCAGCAACATATTCAACTTTAGCAGTAGATTGAGATATGCAATTTTGTTTCTTGCTGGTCCATGTAACCAACCTTCTTCCTAAGAAAAATCCTCCTCTACTAGTGCTCTTTCTGTCATCAATATTTCTATCCCAATCAACATCAGTGTAGGTTCTCAATTCAAATTTTTTATTTTTCTTATAGTATAGACCATAATCTTCTATTCCTTTTAGATAGCCCATTATTCTTTTAACAACCATCAAATAATTCTCCTTGGGATTAGCAGAGAATCTTGCAACTATCCCAATAGATAATGCAATATCAGGTCCAATGTGTGCTACATATTGTAGTTTGTCAATCATAGACTTGTACAAGGTTTGATTCACCTCAATTGAATCATCACTCTTTGACAATTTATATCCTATCACCATAGGTGTGCTTACTAGGTTCGAATCTTCTGATCCAAAAGTTTTTAGTATCTCCTTTACATATTTTGACTAAGTGATGTATATACCATATTTCATCTAATGTACTTGCAAACCCACAAAGAACTTTAAATATGATATCAACAACAAAAATTTCAGATAGTAAAATAGCTTTTCCTTTTTCTATCTTCAAGTACACATTGTTGTCATCATCAATCCTCTCAAATCCAATCTTCATAAGATAATTATGAAGCCTTTCATACCATGCTTTTGGTGCTTGCTTCAAACCATATAAATATTTGTGTAGTCTACATACCGTGTTTTTGTTGTTAGCATCAAGAAATCCTTCTGGTTGTTCTATATAAAATTCTTCTTCCAATATACCATTTAGAAATGCAAATTCAACATCCATTTGATAAACTTTGAAACCTTTGTATGGAGAGTAAGCAAGCATAGTTCTTACTCCTTCCAATCTTGTAATAGGGGAAAATGTTTCTCCATAGTCTATCCCTTCTTCTTATGCATATCCTTTACAAACTAATCTTTCCTTGTTTGTTGTGACCACTATTTTCATCTAACTTATTTCTATACACCCACTTGGTGCCAATCACAGTTTTAACTTTTGATCTAGGAACTAGAGTCCATGTCTTATTTTTCTCAATTTGTTCAATCTCTTCTTTCATGGCTTTACTCCAGTCCACGTCTTCTAGGGCATCTTTTACTATTTTAGGTTCATGCATGCAAAGAAATTTTTTATCATTTCTCAACTTGTTCCTTTTCATTGGTCTTGCATCTTTATCTCCAATGATTTGTGTTGTAGGGTGATGTCTCTTAACATACTTTGACAATCTTGGTTCTGATCTATTTTCTTGATTTGGTCTCTCAACTTCTGAATCACTATGTACATCTCTATCAAGTAGTTCAACATCTCTTTCATGTATACTAATCTCAGTATTAGAATGTGCCTCAACTTCATTCTATAACTTGGCACCTAAATGTAACTTGGTTGCTGAATGCAACTTGACATTCATAGTATGTGACTTGGTAGTCACTGAAACTTGATGTTGATTTGCAACTTGGTTTACAACATCTTCATCAAGAGACATGCCTTCATAAAAATATACAAATGATTTTTATTCCTTTGGTTCCTTCATAGGTTCAGCCTCATGTACTTCTGTACATTCATAAAATTTCACATTTGTAGTTTTCACAACCTTGTCAGTGTTAGTATTTAAACACTTATGAGCTTTACTTCTTGTGGAATAGCTAAGGAATATACCTACTTCACTTTTTGCATCTAGTTTACCATTCTTAAAATCCTTGAGAATATAACACTTGCTTCCAAATACCTTAAAATATTTTACATTGGATGAGTATCCATACCATAGTTTAAAAGGTGTTGAATGAGTACCTTTCTTGACTTGCACATGATTTAATTTATAGAAATCTTTACTTACAACTTCTTTCCAGTATTTCAAAGCAACATTCTTCTCCATCATGTGTGTCCTAGCATAGTCCATTACAAATCTATTTCTCCTTTGAGTAATTACGTTTTGTGGAGGTGTCATAAGGGAAAATGTTTATCTTTTGGTTCCTTTGTCATTACAAAACATCTCAAATTAATTTGATGTAATTTATCCTCCTCTGTCAAATCTCAAACATTTTAGACTTTTACCTATTTCCTTCTCAACTCTTGCTAAGTACCACTTAAATATTTGAAATGCATCAAATTTCTATTTTAGAAACATAACTATCATCATTATAGAATAATCATCGACAAATAGCATAATGTACTTATCTTCTTTGTAGCTTTGCACTTCAATTGGTCCACACAAGTCAGTATGAACAATCTCTAATATTCTTTTAGAGGTATGAGCCTTACTTTTAAAACTTGACTTTGTCATTTTCCTAACTAACATTGTTTGCAAATTATATTGTCAAGTTTCTTCAAATTAGGCAAACCTCTAACTCTTCTCATGTTGCTGATACTAACCAAGTTATCAAAACTAACATGACATAACCTCTTGTGTCATAGCCACACATCATCAATGTTTACAACTAAACAAGTAGCATCTTCCATATCAAGGTAGAATAGATTACCTCTAGTTTGATCACCTTTTCCAATTAGTTTTCCATCAGTATCATATATCTTAACAATATTATTCTCAAAATCAACCTTATAACCTGAACTATTTAGTTGTGACACACTCAAAAAATTATAGTTAAGTCCTTCAAAATAATAAGCATTTTCACATAAAATATTTTCTGTGAGTTTGATAGAACCTTTTCCTTTTATCAGATAGGGTCCATCATTACCAAACCTTACACTATTTCCATCATAATAATTCAAGGTAAAGGACTTACTTTTATCTCCAGTCATGTGATGTGAACACCCACTATCAATTATTCATCTATCATTCTTGTTTACATAAGACACTAGTGTAGCTACCTAATCCTCATTAGAATCATCCTTCATTGCAACATACACCACTTCATCATCATCATGATCAGATTCATCTTTATTTTCCTCCTCTACAATGTAGCAAGAATTTTTGTGTTTGTCTTTGTAATCTTTGCTATCTTCATCTCTTCTACTTTTGTACTTGTCTCCACCTCTGTAATTTTTCTTCTTTGGACATCTAGCAACAATATGACAAGCTCATTGCAATTGAAACATATGATAGGTAACTTACCTTTGAGTTTTCCTTTACCTCTATTGAATCTCCTTGCTAGTAGTGCTTCAAGTTGTTCTACATCTTCCTCATTTGTATCACTATCACTAGAAACATATTTTACCTTTTTCTTCTTCTTCTCATCAAGTTCCTTCAATGAAAACTTGGATTTGAAAGCATCTTTAACATTTTCAAATTTGAAGTTATCAAAATTAGATAGATCAAAAGCAGTGAGCCTACCTACCAGATTGTCAAGAGTCATACTAGAACTGGTATAAATCTCAGTTCTTGTATTGCAAAAACTCTAATAGTATAAATGGACAACAGTGTTCTCAAAAAATTTCTTAATATAGTCTCATTATCTATTGTACTAGTATCTCTTCTTATTGCATTAATAACATCTTTTATTCTAGAGAAATATTGAGCAACATCCTCATCTTCTTCCATCCTCATATCATCAAACTTACCACTAAAACTTTCAAATTTGGCTCTTAGAACACTTGTGTCTCCTCCATAAATAGTGTGAAGGGAATCCCACGTTTTCTTTGTAGTGTCACAACCATTGATATCATCGAACTTGACATAACTTAGCGTGGAGGCAATCTCTGACATTACCTATTTATGTTCTTTCTTCTTTTTCAGATCGTCAGTAGTTAGTAATCCAGCAAGATCAACATGCTTTGTGGTGATGGTAGATTGTGCATGATCTCCAAGATCTCCAAGGTGTAGCTTCATTAGACTTTTCCATGTAGGGAAGTTATCTCTATTAAGCTTAGGCACCTCTCTTTTTGACATCTTAATCTTTTTGCTTCTAGTACCTTCAAAATTAGTCCCCTTAAGTAGATGGCTCTGATACCAATTTTTGGAATTCTTTTGAATAACTGAGAGGGGGGTGAATTAGTTATACAAAGTCTAGATGTACAAATACAACTTGTCATAGCTTAGGGAACCCATATCCATAAAACATATTCATTATGTATGCATCCATTAGATCATACAATCACTTAAAATTTTAGGTTACTGTCAAATCAACTTTGCATAAATGTAAGCATGAAACATAATAGATTTAATAACACATTTGAAACAATGATTTTATGTAGAAATCAAATTTGAGAAAAACCACCAGTAATATGCTACTAATTCTCACTCTTCTAAATTGATGCCCTGTGAAAGGCCAACCCTATTAAAGGTTATAATGCACACTGGTAAATGTGACCTAGTTAGAGGATTTCAATCACCCTGTTAGGAGTGAGTCTTATTTGAGGAATTTAGATCATTCACTTGGAATGTCGCCTATTTAAAGGATTTATAAATGACTGTTAGGTCAACCTTAATCCAAAGAATTTACCCTGGACTAGTGCAATGATTAGAAAGTAATAGTAAGGCTTGATCTGATAGTAACTTACAACTCCAATTTTCAAATTACATATATCTATTTCAGTCCTCCATTCTGCTTGGCTTTCACACACTTCATCTCTAATAGCTTATTCATCCTTCAAGCATCCATACCCTTAAGCCTTCTTGTTGCCTATAGCAGTCTCTTCTCTTTGGTCACTGAAAGAAGCAATAACTAACACTCCTTGTCTTCCTTAGGTTCTCACACATGACAACCTTTTCTTCTGACCAACCATCTCTATAAATAGAAAATTTAGGTCTTTTGTCATTCATCCTCTATCATCCATTTTAGGGTTAGGTAGGATTTAATGAATCTACTAATTTTTTAATTTTATTCCCTTCTAGAAATTTCTCCTTTAATCCTCTTTGAATTCATCTCAAAATAGTTTATCTTGAAGTCTATGCCACTATCTCATAAAGATTATCTTCCACATGGTTCACACAAATCAAGAAATCAAACTTTTCAGCTTAGATTCATTGAATTCACGATCTTTCTCATAATGTTGAGACTCAACATTAACTTTCTTCTGATGCTCGACACATACTACATTTCTCTATAACCACAATTAAATCACTCAGCATGAACTAAAGTTTATTGGTGCTCATAATCAACTAAACTTCACTCAGCTTACATTGTATCACTTGTGCATAAACTAAAATTTGACTTTTCTTGGCTCCAAGTATTTTTTGTTTAGCTTGCACTAACTTTTCTTGACACCTACTATCCACTCAGTCAAGCTTGGCAAACTCAATCCTTCTCTCTTGTTTTTCTTAACTTAATCAGTGAATCCATCCTTTGCAACCTTAAGTAGATAATCAATGTAATATAATATCGTTGTTTTAATTGACCTTTGTACTTCTTTTCCATATCATAACTCAACATTTCCTCTAGGTGCTATTGTTACCTCATTTGATCAAATCCTCTTCATCAATCAAACATATGATAATACTCAAATCATCTAAGCAATTATCTTACCAACAAGTAGCAAGTTTGAGATCAGTGACAAAACAATGATTAAAACACATTCTCATACTTGTATCAATTTATTTTTAACATTGTCTAAAATTGAATTTTATTTTAACTTGAGTGTAAACTCAATCATGGTTTATTATACCTTTATTTATTCATTTAGAAAATATTGCAAATACTATTTACAAGTTTGGGATGAACATATATGTTTTCTCTATGTTATGATCTTCTTCCTTTTCTATCGTTTCTTTCAAAAAACCATTTTAGGCTATTAAATCTTCTATGAATTATTTCCTATTAGAGAGGACATGAAAACATTGCTAACAATAATAGATTCATCCACTAGTACACTGGTACTAAATTTCTATTCCTATCAAGTGTTTTTTCTTTGCACACTGTATTATAAAATGTGTTAAATGTACTATGAAAGCATAGGTAAATAATCTTTTGTTCTTTTCAAAAATTTCTATGTATTAAGTAGCAAGTTGTGATGTGTCAACCAAGAAGGAACTTGAAAAAACTATTAATATAGATGATATCATACTTCATCCACTATATAAATTATACATTAGCATCTTCAAAAAACATGTTATTGGAAATTTAGATAAATATGTGCATATATGCTGAACAATTGCATTTCAATAGTATAAACCCAATTGTCTATGAGGTGATTACTGAATACATAGCATATGTGCAAAGAGATAGGTAGGCACAATAATGGAAATGGGGAGAGTTTGTAAGTTTGAGGGTTAATAGTGACTTGTATCTCATAACACTATTAAGGAGTTAAGGATTAAGAATGATGAAGAACATTATTATTGATGTATATGGAACAAAAAAAGTTTGAAAAAATAATTCTAAAAGGGTAATAATGTATGTATTGTTCCCTTATTGGTTAACTTGAGGTTTTATATCTCTCTACTCATTTCAATTTGTGATATTTGATTTTGCATTTGCATCCTCCCAAATGATAATGGGCATTCTGTAAATTCTTCTAAAGTAACATGATATAAAGAATTATAACATTTTCACCATGTTCCTTTATCACTTGTTTAATTTTATGTTTATGAATTAATTAATCAAGATCTAATATTTCTTGATTTTTTTGCAATTGATATTATCTCTAATCTTCATTTTCTTCTTTCAATATATCCAATGTCTACAAAGTAACTCTCCTTAATTAAAAAATTATATTGGATGACTAAAAATTACTAAATTGATTGCTTATTCATGTTGACCTTATGGCAAGACATATTGTCAATTATTGTCAAAACACTTAGCCATCATGAGAAGACAGTGATGACTGAGCTACTAGATAGAGGTGTCTTAACCAAGCTCATTTATGAATCAAGAAAGTAGTGAGTAGTGTCAACTGAGTTGACAATATCTACTAATCTCTAGTGTAAACCGAGTTAGTTTAGCATTCTTGTTTTAGAATGAGAACCAAGTAGGCAAAGTAGTGTGAACCGAGCCAATTGAGCTTGCCAAGTGATTAGTATGAACCAAGCATCTAGTATCAACTAAGTTCAAGAGTTAGTTGAGTTGACAATGTTGCCCAAGTGTCTACAATATCACCCAAGTAAGCTATTGGACCAGAGTCTCAATATTGAGCTGACATGGTAATTATTTTTGAAATTATTCAAGTGCTTGTAGTCGAATTGCTCATGTAATTATTTTGGATGGATATAAATATAAGTTACTTTGATGGATAAAACATGAAAAATGAACATTAGAAGAATATTGCATAGAAATTATTGTGATGTGGAGCCTAATCAGACTCAGAGGTTTATTCAGTGTGGTTTCTCCCCAAATTATTTCTACAGGGGTTTAGGTGCAACACTCCCAAGACAAGGTCAAAGGACAGTGCCCCTACTAGGTCATGGACGTAATATTCCTATGGCACTTGGTAAATACATTGTTCTTCATTTTTTATGCTTAGTTAACATTCACTTGACATCCTCTATAGATATCTAGTAAGTGTTTACATTTTGGGGGCTCTACTTCTAATTTATAGGTATTGATACTAGGCAGGGTACTATAGGTTATGTATTTATTGTTAGTGGTGCAACATTGAGTTGGCTTTCTTAGTTATAGAAGGTTAATGCTTTATCCACTCTAGAGGAAGAGTATGTTGTTGCTATAGCGATAACCAAGGAGATGATATGGATTCATTTCTTCATGGAAGAATTGAGACACCCACAAAGGGATAGTTATTTGTTCATAGATAGCTAGAGTGTCATTCATCTTGCAAGGAACTCAGCTCTATATTCAAAGACAAAACACATACAATTGCATAATCATTTCATTCGATCAATTTTGGATGATGGACAATTAAAGGTAGAGAAGATACATACAGATGATAATTCAGCATGTGTGTTTACCAAGGTAGTAACAAGGGAGAAGATGAACTCCTCTTCAACTTTGGTTGGTCTTCTAGGTTGAATAGAATAAAGGAACAATAGAGTCTAGGGTAGTTTGATATTCTCGTGGGAGCTACAAGTTTACCAATGCTATGATTAGTCTCCAAGTGGGAGGTTATTATTGTGGAGTTTGACCAGTCTCCAAGTGGGTGATTATTTTGATGTGGAGCCTAATCAAATTCAAAGGTTTATTTGGTGCAGGTTTCTCCCTAGATGATTTCTATAGGGGTTTGGGGGCAGCACCCCCAAGAAAATGCCAATGGGTAGTGCCACTGTGGCATTTTGGGGCAACACTCTAGGTGCACTCCCTATCATAATACATGGTGGGGTCAAGGGGCAACGCCCCATGGGGATTTTCAGGGGTAGCACCCCCAAAGGCAAAAATTACCTTATATTGTAAAAGGTGGTGGTTGCTATTTTTCTATTGGATGACTTTTTCTAGCCCTAATTTTTTAAGTGGTTAAAAGCTTGTATTAAAAAGGCTTAGGGTTAGGGATTTCATAATGTATGGTGTTATTGTAGGTTCTTGTAGTGAAATTGAGCTATAAGGGATTATGGATTGTAACCAATGGATAATAATAATATTGGACTTCTTATTGGTGGGCATAGCCTAGGGATTAGTTGAACCACATTAAATATTTGTGTCTTGTGTTCTCTTCTGTGCAATCTAATATTTTATGATATTGGTTATATTTTCATGTAACTATTATTTCTATCTATGGTTAATCCAAACATAAGAAAATATGAAAGAGCAGAGTAATTAGAAGGCTACAAGTAGTAAATAGGAAAAGTAGAGAATCATCTATCATAGTCAAGTGATTAGTTTAATTTAAAGGATCTTACTCAAAAAATATCAATCCACTATTTCATCCTAACAAGTGCATTAGTCAAATACTCTAACAAGGTGAACCTAATAGTCCTTTACAAAAACTCCTAATAGAGTACATAATTGTATTGTATAAATCCTTTCACAAGGTGGACCCAACAATCCTACTTACTCTTAACTAAGTAGATCACCATAAGTGATCAATTGTAAGCCCTAATAGTCCAACATTATTACTTTAGTAATGAAGCATTGTGGGTGTCATCCCCATCCCAGTTTTTCCTTCTACTTGGAGTGTTTTTGGGTTACCAATTATTGTGTTATGGTGTTGTTACTTTATTTCTTTATGTTACATGCATGCAAGTAGATTAGATAATATAATAAAATGGATCAAGTGAAAGAATTTTTAAGTGATTCTTGATTCACCCTCCCCCCTTTCAGTCACTTGATCACCACTACATTTCCAACAATTGGTATTAGAGAAAGGTTCTCTTATCATAAGTTTAGAAGATTGAGAGCAAAGATTAGAGACAATGAAAGTGTACAAACTAGAGAAATCCATTGAAAATGAAAAGCTAGATCTATATGTGGCCATGGAATAAATCAAGAAACTTAAGAATCAACTCTCACAATCTCTAAAGAGAAGAAAATAATTGGAGTATAGGTGAATGATAATCTATACATAGAAGAAATAATTGAAGATATTTGCAGAGAAAGAAGCTTAGATGAAGCAGATGCAACTATATAAGATCTACTTGGGAGGAACCTCATTCTACAAGAAGAAGTTAGAAAATTAAAAAGAGAACAAGAGATTTATTTAGTCAGGATATGTGAAATTATGGAACAAAAGAGAAAAGCTGAAAATGAAAAAGAGATGGCAGATAAAGACAAAAGATTACTCAATAGTATATTAGAAGAAAATGAAATCCACCAACTTTCACTACATCAGTAGATATTATCAATTAGTTAAATAGTGCAAATCAAGAAGTAATCAATCTAAGGACATAAAATAATAGACTCATAGATGATCCTAAGAAGAAAAATAAACCAATGAAAGAATGATGAGATCACAAGAAAGCATGGATTAGTTGGGTGAGCTATCTCATAAAAAGACACAAAGGGAAAGAACAATTGGGTTATACTGAACAAGGAGAATCATCACATTAAGAAGCTCAAAATAACAAAAAACCTACATGTAATCATTATGGAAAGGTAAGACATACATCAAAAAAATGTTGGGGCAATGGAAAGTCTAAGTTTAATAATAAATGTTACAGTTGTAACAAGCATGGACATAGAGCAAATGAATTCATAGAGAAAACTAAGCTTGAAGGAAAATTATTCACATGTAACAAACAAGGTCATAAATCTTTAGAGAGCATAATCCAGAAATGGAATCCTATTGAATAGCTTGCTAAAGTAATCTTTGGTTGGGATTAAAAAACCTAGTATAGATGTTATCTATGTGGAGAATATGGACACATTGGGGCTAACTATATGAGGACTCACTTCTTAAAAAGGAATCTTGCCAAAAGATGCCTTGTATGCAAAGAACTTGGTCATGTAGCAAAGAATTGTATGAACCAAGCTATAGTTGAAGATGAAATACAACAAAATTTGATAAGATCAAAACTCAAATAAAATAGTAGTGGGTTGGGAAATCTCCATAGAGCTCAAGCCAATATAGTGAAGTTATTGACATCCAAGGCAATGAGTTGGGTGTTTCAATCTCCTCTATATAAGAATAAAAGGAGACCACTATAGCTATGAAAAAAATAATATTCTACATCAATTCTAGTCATGCAAACAAGAAAGTCCAAATTAGCATAAAAAATGCACTAAGACAAATGGAAGAATCATGTGAAGTCTCAGTTATCACTGAGCTATCAGTCCTTGATGAGTTACTCTCTGGGTTTAACTAAGAAAGGTCTGACTCAACTGAGTGAAGTCAGCTAGTCTTAACTAAGCTTCATGGTGCAATCAAGTTTAAAGACTTAACCAGCCCTTCTTCACCTACCTAAGTACAAAGCATTAATGAGGCCCTAAAAATTGAAAATCTGGTAAAAGAAGAAATCAAAGGTTTATTTCTTCACCATGAACTCAAAGATCTAACTAAGTATATAATTCTTTGAGACCCAAGTGATTTAGAGTGAATTTATTAAAGGTGAAGTTATCATCTAAATTTATTCATCAATTAAGCATTATGGTAGCTTCATCGAGCAGTAAAGAAAGGATCTGAAATGTTGGTCAAGAATGTTGGCTGCATGACACCCAACTTCAAGCAATATCCCACAATTGTCAAAGAGAAGGATCCACAAGGAGCACACCCAACCATTCCTCCTAGGGTACTCTTCATTCACGATATACATTTATTTTATTACTGGTCAATTCAATAATTGGGTTATTTTAAGCTAGACCAGGCATACAATTATGTGAGAATGAAGTGTTGAAACTAGAACACAAGCATCTGGAAGTTAAGGGTTAACCCACATTCTCCATATGTTAAGAAAATTTTGAGTAAAGTGGATTAGGTTTGTATTAAGCTGAGTCCACGACATGTTCTTCTGGATCAAGGAACTAGTTCCAATCACCAAGAAGATGATCCATTGAGTCATTGGTTACCTAATGATGGAGAAGTCAAAGAGAACCAAAACCCTAGGACATGTAGAACTATCTAAGCTGATCCTAGCTAAATGGGACAATAGATACATGAAGTTGAATAATGTAACTGACATGAAATCAAGTTCAACATTCATGTCATAGCTCACATGGTTTATAGTTCAAGGTAACCCAACAATGTGCCTTGTGAAGTAGTTGACCTGGCATATAAAGTTGTGAAAAAGAACTTGTCATTTGACTTCACTAAGCTTCAACACATACAGTTGAGAAAGAACACAGAGAGCATATGAGCCTCCAAGAACAATTCATGTTATTTTGGTTCACTCTTGTTTTATTTATTCTTTTATGCACAAAAATTATTTCCATCAAAAGGAATTGTTGTATGGAAGAAGGACACCCTCGTGCTATATTAGATCAATGACTTCATAGATGAAATGGGTGAGAATCTCGAAGGCATCATGGATGTTTATTTTGAGAATTTCAAGGAAAGGAATTCATGCCATCATTAGGGGCTAAGAACAAAGAAAAAGGAAAGATTTTTTATTATATTGATCTTGATGAAGAGATTGTAATTCCAAATTGGGACCAATCTAACCTATCTACTGAATAAATGGACATATTTGGAGAACTACGGAGGAAAAGAACCAAGCAACAGATGCTATTGGTAGAAAGGGACAAAAATTCCTTGAGGATATGGAAGAAATATTTTTGGATGCACTATCTATTGAGGTAAATGAAAAGGCACTTATCATTGAACAACTAATTGAAATTGTACATAAGCTCAATGTAGATATAAATGCATAGGTCAAACTTCTTGAGAATGCTAAAAGGAAGTTTGAAAATAAAGTGCTAGAAAATGTACCATAAAAGATAGCTATTGATCAAGTAGAATTGCCTACTTTAACTTATGCATTAGAAAATTTTATGAATAATGTTGTATCTTCATTTGTAAAGTTGAGCGATACAACAAACCTTACCAAGGAAATCAAGGATAAACTGGCTGAGATTGATATGGACTTGAAGACTAGTGCCAATCAGTTGGCACTCAACTCGAGTTCTAGTTCGAACCATTTTACAAAAGTTAGATTTTTGATAGATCTTCAAGTAGAACTATTAAGAGAAGAGGGTAGAATAAGGGAAACTATTATATAAAAGAGAATGGGTTAAGGACACAAAACTTTCAATGGCAAAACATATGTTGGTGTTATCAGTAAAGCTTTAGATTGATCTACACATATTAATGATATTACATGATAACTAGGATGAGACTATGTCTTTGATTTTGAAGGTACATCATGATTGTCTCTCTCATTTTGGCATAACCTTGTAAATTTTTGGCATTTGTAACTTAAAAAGGGGAAAATATATGTATAGAAAGAATAAAATATGTACAACATAAAGATATGTAAAAAGACAATAAAAAAAAACAATTTTTGAATAATCAAAATAGAAAGTTGTAACTGAGTTACAAAGTTTTCTATTCAAAATAAGTTGTAGATCAAAGCACACACGGATGAGTTTGAATAAAGGATTTTGATTTCAAAGTTTATGCATGATAAGTTCTTTTGTCACTAATGTCAAAGGGGCAGATTGTTGACCTTATGGCAAGATGTATTGTAAATTAGTGTCAAAACACTTAGTCATCATGAGAGGATAGTACTAACCAAGCTACGAGATAGAAGTGTGTCAAACGAGCTCATGTATGAACCAAGCAGGTAGTGAGCAATGTCAACCAAGTTGACAATATTGACCACATTGTAGTTTCAACTGAGTTGTTAGTATCTATAGAGCCAGTTTAACATTCTGGTTTTAGAATGAGAACTGAGCAGGGAGAGAAGTGTGAACCAAGCCAATTGAGCTTGTTGAGTGATTAGAATGAACCGAGCATCCAATATCAACCAAGTGCTAGAGTTAGCCAAGTTAACACTATTGCCTAAGTGTCTATAGTATCACCCAAGTAAGCTATTGGACTCGAGTCTCAACATTGATCTAACTTGGTAATTTTTTTTAAAATTATTGAAGTGCCATTGTAGTCGACTTGCTAATGCAATTATTTTGGATGGATATAAATATAAGTTACTTTGATTGACAAAACATGAACAATGAACATTAGAAGAATATTGCATAGAAGAGAAAATGAAAGAGAAGAGTAATTAGAAGGCTACATGTAGTAAATAGGAAAGGTAGAGACTCATCTATCATAGTTAGGTGATTAGTTTACATCAAAGGATCTTATTCAACAAATCAAGTTTCTTAGTAAAGATCAGTCCACCGATTCATCCTAATAGGTGCATTAGTCAAATCCTCTAACAGGGCAAACCTAACATACCTTTGTAAAAACTCCTAATAGAGTACATACTTAATTGTATTGTATAAATCATTTCACAAGGTGGAGCTAACATCCTACTTACTCTTAAACAAGTTGATCACCAAAGGTGATCAATTGTAAGCCCTAATAGGCCAAATTTATTATTGCAGTAGTGAAGCATTGTGGGTGTCATCCCCACCCCAATTTTACCTAATACTTGGAGGGTTTCAAGGTTAGAAATTACTATGTTATGGTGTTGTTACTTTATTTCTTTATGTTCCATGCATGCAAGTAGATTAGATAATATAATAAATAGGTGAAAGAAATCTTAAGTGATTCTTGATTCACACCCCCCCCAACCAATCACTTGGTAATCATTACATTTCCAAAAATTTAGTCAATTTGTTAACTTCCTCCTCACAATGAAAATCAATTATAAACTATAATCATTAATATAAAACTTTTTAGCTTGTTAGCTTTTTCTTTATGGAAGTTGTTTGATCTATACATTATTCCATTTACCTTGGGTTCTTTAATTATTATTTCTTTTCAAACACTATCTTATCATAACATTAATATAAATCATTGTTATAATTAATATATTTAGAATTTGGTCAACCATGCTTTTGATTTTTGTATTTAGTTTATTAACTATTAATTTTCATATGATATGTGATCTCTAAGTGCATTTCAATGTTCCTCCAAATGTAGTTGTACTTTTCATGTTATAAAAGTTGATAGATTTTGTATGCTTCTATTAATCATTAATAGTGTGTGATCCATAATTAAATGCCCATTGAATCATATCTTTGTGCTTTTATCCTCACATTCATAAATACCATCCTATGTCCTCTTCTACATAAGGTGTTGATAGGTTCTTTCTAGTTTTGACCTTAAGAAAATACATAAATAAATTTAAAAAAAAACTAGATAAGAATGAAAGAGAAGACACACAAATCTATAGTGGTTCATCCAATTTTGTTGGACTACATCCACTCTTCAAGCAAGGGAAAATCTCTATTCAGATGAAAAATTATAGTACAATAATCAACAACACCAATAGACTTTTCATATTCTTTTCCAATCACATTCAATGAAAGATGAAATGAGAAAGAAGAAGATGAGTCGACAATGTTTGGACTTCACAATCATAAATGTTACAAATTCCTTTTGTCAAAACCATTAGAATCTCCCACTTGAAATCCAATCAATGTTGCACAGAGATATCCCCTACTTGGAATGCTTTATGGTTATGGCATAACAATACCAAGAGAAGCTCTATAGAATTCAAACTTCTTTCAGAGCACAACCTTTGTGAACACATTAGTTGGATTAACCTTTGTATCAATATTCTCTAACTGTAATCTTCCCTCTTCAATAGCATGTCATATGAAGTGAATCGGTTCTCTATATGCTTTGTGCGACTGTGGAAAGTTGGATTTTTAGCCAAATGGATGGTACTCATTCTATCAGAAAATAAAGTAAAGTTAGATTGTTTAAATTCAGGCTCTCCAAATAATTGCTGAAGAATAAGGAATACCATCCATCTCACATTTTTCTTCCAGAGTGGAAGGACACATCTTAGAAGAATATTGAAAGTGATCAACAAATAGAGTAGCAATTGATTTGGCATTTTCCATATTAAACTTTCATAAAACTTTTAAAATATAATTTTCTTGAGATAATATGATTTCTCTTTTATGTCAATTGCGAATTATGTCCATCCCAAGGATCCTCTTCGCTGCCTCTAAATCTTTAATGGAAAAACAAAGAGCCAAATACATTTTCAACTCATGAATAACTCGCTAACTACTTCTAGCAGTCAACATATCATTTACATTTACATAAAGTAGAAAAATCACGAACTCACTAATAGAAATCATTTTTTAGTAAACACACAAGTCTTATTCACAACAAGTAAATCAATTTTGTATCATGAAGTTATCAAACTTTAAATACCACTGGCATGAACCTTTCTTCATCCCATATAAACTCTTCTTTAACATGCAATATTGATGTTTCTACCCTTATTTGATGAATCACTCTAGCTGCTCCATATATAATTCCTCTTCAATGTCCCCATTTAGAAACATTGTTTTGACAAGCTAACGGTCCCAAGTTGCTGCTATGCAATAGTCTACATTTTTACTACTTGAGAAAAAATCTCATTGAAATTATCTCCCTTTTGTTGAGTAAATCCCTTCATTACGAATCTGGCCTATACCATTTCCGTTCATCATCCTCCGTGATCTGGTATACCCATTTTTTAAAAGATCCTTTCAATTTGATGGAAGTGGTACCAAATCGTTTGTCTAATCTACATTCAAATACTCCATTTCATCTTGCATAGCATCTATTCAATATGAAAAATTGACATAATTAGAGGCTTGCTTGAAAGTTTGAGGTTCTTCTTGATTAGAATATAAAGGAAATAACAATTAATAATCACCATAGTTTCTTGGATGTTTTTGTTTTCTGATGGATCTTCTGAGTTATTTATTCTTTTCATTGAATAGCCGATTAATATCATTCACAACCTCTATATTTTAAGTAGAGGAATTATTACTACTATTGAATGCAATGTCTGGATTTTGAATGTGAGAAATGCTCTAGACATTGTTAGTTCGTTGTTCTGTAGCTTGAGATCCATTTGATTGTGTTGTAGTGTGCACCATCCAAATCAAAGTGGGCTTGATTCCTAATTTGTGATAGTGTAAAAAATACAGATTGTGGTACAAAAGAATCCATGTGCTTGGATGTAAATTGATCCCCCAACATAGGATTACTGGCATAGTATTGGTGGTAGTTGGGATAATGTATGCATAAGCTTCCCCAATCGAGTGATCTGGTATAATAGAAGACAAATATAAGGATGAGTATCCAGCCAAGAGGGCAATTTGTAGGGATTACCATTCAGTAGGTTGTTAAGGACATTTGATGAAGGTAGCAACAGAAGCAAGATATCGGGTGCTCTAGGAAAGTCACCGCCCATCATAGAAGCATTGCACACTTGGGACTATTATTGTTTAGAAACTATAGCACTTGGCATTTGGATCACAGGGTGACATACAAAAATTATTTCTGTGATGGTGCCATTATGAATAACTTGTGGAGTGGCTATTGAATTTATGGGAGGAGAGATACCAGATGGCTGAGGTGCAGAAGTAGAGGGATGAAAGCTTACAATGGGCTTCTTTGGAGAAGCATTAATAAATTTGGAAATTGAACCATTATCAAACATATCAAATTCAATAGAACCTTTGAAAGAATAATTATGAATTTTAAAACTTGAAAATGATTTCTCATTGAAAAATACATCCCAATTGTGAACCAAATTATGAGAAATCCGATCCCACAATTGGAAGACAAAGTGATCTTCACCACACCCTAGAAATGCATGCCTTTTGGATTTAAAATCCAACTTTGTTCTCTACTCCTTAGGAATATGGATAGACACATCACAGTGAAAAACTTATAGGTGGCTAAATGAAATCTATTTCCCAAGCCACCATTCCTTCAAAATGTCAAAATCAAGACGAGATGCAGAAACTTGATTAATTAAATAAAAAATAGTATTGCACAACTATTCCAAAAATTCAGAAACTTGATTAATTAAATAAAAAATAGTATTGCACAACTATTCCAAAAATTCCTTCTCCAAATAGACATTAGGTAAAATCTATCAAGCTCTCTCCAAATTAGTTCTATTCAACCTCTTAGATGTACCATTTCCTTGAGGTGTATAAGTGACTATATTAATCCTTCTAATGCCATGATATATACAAAAACTATCAAACTTCAAAGAGAAAAACTCACCACAATTGTCTGTTAGTGGACATTTAATTTTCTTCTCAATCTAATTTTCCACCATAGCCTTAAAACTTTTAAATTTTGAAAATATTTCAAACTTCCTATTAAGCATGTAAATCTAAACTTTATGAGTGCAATCATCAAGAAAAGTGACAAAGTAATTAGCACCACCAATACAAGTTAACTCTGTAGGACCAAAAACATCAAAATGCACAAGCTCTAATGGAGAATAGTTCTTCTCATGGTCCATCCTTATGAAGCTAGTTTGATTTTTCTTTCCACAATGATAATGCTCAGACAACTCCAAATCAAGTGATTTAAGACCCGGAAGTTGGTCTCTCTGAAGCATCACTTCAAGACCCTTTTTACTCATATGACTAAGCCTCTTATGCCAAATTACAATATTACTATTCATAATCGACATGGCTACTCCTACTTCACTGATACACTCTAAAATATAAATATTGGCTAATTTCTTTCCTTTAGCCAAAATTAATTGACCTTTGGACACTTTCAATGAATCTAGATCAAAGTTAACATTTTAACCTTGTGTTTACAACTAACTAACTGAAATCAAATTATGCTTGAGCATAGGAACGTGTCTAACATCTTTTAAAATCCATTGACTACAATTTTTCAATGACAATAAAATATCCCTTTTGCCAACAATATCACATACTTTGTTATCCCTAAGAAAAAATTTACTAAACATACCTTCGTGGTAACTTGTGAATGCACTCCAACATGGATTTGCATGGAAAGATGTACTAGAATTGAGAACCCCTAAACTTGCATTCATGTAACTAGCTACAAGCACCAAAAATCCATCATTTATTACTTTTTTTTGTGCCTTCTTCTAATTCCAACATTGTGTTGTGGTCTCACAACACATGCCCTATTTTGAGTCACAAATTTGGGACCCCTTTTTTGGAAACCCTCTTAAAGTACCTAGTTAGGTGCCTCAGTCATTTACGATCTTCCTCTAGGTCTAGGCTAGTCCCTAGTTAGGTAGTGTTGAATAATTTGGTAGGGCTAGAAACCAAATTTAGGCTTCCTAAGTGCAAGAAGTGTGCAGTTGTGCACTAGCACACATGTGCACATCTACACATCCTATTGAGGATGTGGACATTACATGTGCATAACCTCAAAGGTGTGCACAATTAGGTCATGGCCTATAAATACACCCCCTACTTGAGTTATTCACACTTGTTTTCTCTTGATATTTGCTTGCCTCACACCTTTGCACCCTTTCCATTTGTACAACTCCACACTTCTAAAGGTCTACAGAACCACAATTACCTTTTCCAAGGTGAAAACACAAATAGAAATGCACACATGTGCACCCCTAGTAGGTGCATAGAAAACCAATTCCCCCCCTCTCCCAAAGATTCTTGGATGCACAAATCAAGTGTGTAGTTACATATATGCACAAGTGTGCCAAGTGCGCAACTGCACACTTTGTATTAATAAGTCTAAATTGCATGATAAGTAGTGCACATGCGTAGGTCTTCTAGGTATGCAAGGTGCATATTTCAAACACATTAGGAGGATTTTAGATAGTTTCTAATATTTTTGATCAGATTTTTGTCACTTTGAGTCATACTTTAAGGTTATCATAGGTTTAAAACATCAATGGTACTATCATCTCTCTTTCTGTGCAAATACAATGGAATCCTCTTCATCCTCTATGAAAAAAAAGATAACACTAAAACCAATAATGTTCAAGTATCAAGGAGTAGTATTGAAGAAGTGATGATTTCAAGACAAGCATTCTAAAATTTGAGACATTGAACTAGGGCATATTGACTAGAACACTTTTTTGATACTATGCAAAAAAACCCACAGAGAGATCACCTATGGTGTTAGCATTTCTTAGAAGTGGGTTGGTAAATGTAGTGTCCATCCCAAGGTCAATTCAATCATCATAACTGATCATGAACTTGGCACATCATTATGTGCTAGAAGAGAAGGTGGCCAAGAGACTGACCAGAGAGATAGTATTAGATCTTAGACCTTGAAACATTGATGTGGTCTTACACCTCCCACAAGTAGACCAGTACCTGGAAATCACTTATGATGTCACAAATAGATGGTACATGGAGAATGAGATAGAAGACAAGAAATTGGTGCAAATGAAGTACCTAATTAATAGGACACCTTTGGGACAGAGAAGTGGAAAGGTCGACATGACTAGAAGCTACATGATAGATAATAATGGCTACACAATAGTTCTCCTAAGTAAAGCCATGGTTCTTCCTAAAAAAAATAATCTTGAGATGTGGGTGGTGAATTTTATAGAAACTATCAGAATTAGAAAGATGTCTATTGATTGGGACACAATACTTAGTGATACTCAGGATGACCAACTAATTTTGGTAAAGAACAACCTCTACTTCTATATGACCTCTTATATGGTATATCTTTTGGTGGAAATACCCACAGATTAATGGGGATTGTACAAAAAAGGAATCATACAAGATACAAATACTTGGCCTAATGTAGTTTATCTAGAGCTAGTAAAGAATAACTCCCATTACAAACCATTGAATATAGGGTGGCCGATGATGGGTCCATTTTTTCCATCATTAGGTTCATTGAAAGGAGATTATGCAAAAAGCATATCAGTAGATGTAGCATCTCAAATAACACAAGTTGGAGCTTATTATATCCAATTTAAGAAATTTACTTATATTTAGGTAGTTAGTACCCTCTTGTGCTCAAAGATGCTCCCATGATATCTATTAGATAGATTGCTATTGTTGGAGATAGTAAGACAACTAGTTTCTTCTTATGGTAGGGTGAGGAAGCAACACAAGGAGACTTGGGTAGGGCCAATCACCATTGGGGCCTTTGAAGTCAAATAGAAACAAGATGTTGCCACATTTGATTTGGAGTGGGATCAATATCCTCTTGAATATTACTAGTTACCTTGTCCATATTTTGATAATATCAAAATGATAAAACATTTGGTGGGAAAGAAGTTCATGCCCAAAGAGGCACTAGAGGATCACTGGATGAATGTCATAAATGACTATGATATCTACAAAAGAGAAAATTGTAGAATGAGTCTATAGCTTGCTAAGAAGGTGCTCAACATGGAAATACCTCTGAAAGCATGGAAGAAGGATGCTCTTGAAGTGTTGGATTCCTTATACAATAGGGATACAATTTATGAGAGGCCCATAATGAATTTAGAGATTAAGTGGAAAGAGAATGATGATATCAATTATTGAGCTTGACATGTAGTTAGGTTAATAAGAGAATGGATTAGAAATCCTTTCCATTTAAATCTATTTTTTCAATCTCCAACTCTTCAATCCCCAACATTACCCAAGATAGGAAAAATAAACAAGGTCACTATACCAACCTACCCCACTAAATCACCAAGATGATTAGGAGGTGGATTACTTTGAGACAAAAAGGGTAAAGGGTAAGAAGAGAAAGAGAACAACTCAAGTAAGGGATCAAGTGGAAGAGGCTCATGCAGAGCTGACTACCTAAGGAGAAGAATCCCAACCTAAGAAAGAACAAGCCCAATCTAAGAAAGAAGAAGCTTAGCCACCATAGGAAGGAGCATCAACATCCAAAGACCTTGTAGGGGAAGCCACCCTATCAATACCAAAAAGAGCCAAAATAGAGATGACAATGGTAGGTGTAAAGAGGAGGAGATTGAACAAAAAGAGCACTCCATCACCTCAAGTTCCAAAAACCATCCCCTAAGTGGAAGATGAAGAAGAAGGGGAGAAAATAGAGTTATTCCCTTTGAATAAGAGGACTCACTCAAATACAATCATAGAAGAAGAAAGAAGGAGTTTAACTCAAATATTGCCTTATGTCCCTTGAGAGCTTGTCCTTGTTGAGACATCAGAAGAGGAACAAAAAAGCCAATTGAAGAAATGTAAGGTAAGGTAGCAAATATTTTGGACATATCAAATTTTGATGTCATTCTTGTGGGAATTGAGATGGTAGGGGAGAGGATACAAGATGCTTCTTAGAATGAGCCATTGAGTGAAGATTGGAATCAACTACCTCCTTTACCACAAGGACCTCTTGGTATTCCTCCTCCACCATCACAAGATATTTCATTAATGCCTCCTCAACTACATCAAGGATTAGTTTCAATACCTCCTCTAATGACCAGACCTAAGAGTCAAACCTTAAAGGAAGGAGAATATGTTCAATTGCATGTTGATGAAGTATCAAAGAAATGGTAGATTATGAAAGAAAGACAACAAGACCCTTCTAGTAAAAAGGCAAAGTCCTCGGCTCAAGTTGATATAAAAGTTCACTCTAAAATTCTTCCTCAACACAAGAAGACTTTGGAGAGGAGTGATAAGGGAAAGGGACTAGCATCAAAACCCACCTCTTTAGTTTAGTATATGTCATCAATGGGAACAATGCCTTCATGGCTCAAGAAGGAGGTCTTGTTTATATAGAAGAGACATATAGAGTTGAAAAAAGAGGAAGGCATGACATGGATGATAAAAGCAATCAAGAAGTGTGAGCTACCAAAGGGTGATGCCAAAACACTGGCTTTCATAATGAAGAACCAGGTCCAAGACCTCTTAGCACATATTTCTATTCCACCTCCTTACACAAATATAGATGAGTTGGACCTCTAAAGACTACTAAATAAGGGAGGTAGTATTAGGGAATCCCATAGTGGATACAATAAAGCTTTTGATCACTATATGTCTCAAACAAGTGTTCACGCATCTTGACAAAGATGAATAAGAGCTTTTGATACTGGGAAAATAGACTAAGTTATTGAGGAGATGTTTGAATGAAGAAGTGGGTCCTATAGACCCTAATAATTTTGAGATTTGTTTGGAAAATGCACTAGATAGAAAAGGGGCAAGACAACCATCAAGGGATTCATTTTTGGACACTTGCAAGAGGTGGCATCATAGTTTTGAAGAAAGAGGAGTACAAATAATAGAAGGTATTTTGAACCTTCTGAGCAACACCTAAAGTAATGTCAACAGATTGTTTCCATTATAAATCAAGATTTTGGGATAATCAAAGAAGTGTGTAACTAGGCCAATGATTTACAAGTGCTGAAATCTATAAAAGGGAAAAGCTACCAAATGTTAATGAAGATTTATTTGGAAGATGAGTTAGATAAGCTAGATGATTGGATAGAGAAAGTATTGATAGGAAATAAACTCATGGTAGGGTCATATGAGGATATCTAGGAAATAAAGAATAAATCTCAAGGACAATTTTTGGTAGTGAACAAATACTACAATGTCGCTAACCTTGAGATTTTTTAAGTTGGACCAAGAATCAAACTTTCCTCACTAGAGACAATAGTTCAACAATTAAGGGATTTATTTGAAATGGCTTTGTCTAAAGATGACATCAAACAATTTCTTAAAATAGAAGAAGCATTGTTGGAACTAGACTCCAAGCTAGAGGATTTTAATGATACAAGGATAAAGTAAGTAACCACCTCTAGGTACTACTAAATAAGTATGAGTCACTAGATTTACCAGAGGCTAAGGAACTAACAAAGATGATTGAGAATTTCAAGAGAAAGCATCTAAGCATCATTTTGGTATCAAGAGGGAGAAACCCCAAATGCTAGAAATCAATTTTTGATACTTGGGAAAAAATTTGTAACTTTTGGTCATGTCACAAAGGTGCACTTTTTGAGGGTGTAATTTTTACAAGGTCTATTTTTTGAAGGTGCATTTTTTGCAAGGTGTGCTAATAATTTTGAAGAAGAAGTAGTATGTCCATAATTAACTACTAGTTGCTATTTTTGAGCATTCCATTTATCAAAAACATAGTTTGACAATAATTCAACTCTCATAGACACCCAAAGATATCCAAGCTTCCATTTTAGAGGTCTCAATGACTCCCAGATCATCTCATGACTTCTATCTTCTTATCTTCTTTTTCTTTTATTGTTTTAAGTCATGTAAAGGCTCATACACACATTATTTGGTATAAACAAGGGTGAAGACCTACTTAGCACCATTTAGAGAGTCCGTTTGTATGCAAATAGCATTGTTTTATTAGTTTTTTAGCATGAGTTGCATTAGAAGAGCTAATACTCCTAACAGGAAAGGAGTAGAGGATTTATTTTAAATACATGAATTTAATATGTATTCAAGGCTGATATTTTGATGCAATAATAAATGTTTTTGGTGCTCTCATTCTAAGTGTAGTAAATCTTGTTAGAGTGTGTTATTTTTGTGAATGCATGTTCATGAATAATAATGGAGCTAATGGTTTTAATGTGTTGTTATAATTGTACAATATTTTAATTCTAGTGTTTGTCTTATGTTAATGAATTATGTTGTGACAGATTGGAGAAAGAATCACTATTGTTCTTACATAGCATTTTGTCTTGCATGAGCATAGTTTCTGTGGCCTCACAATTTGATGAAATGTGAAACATCTTTTGGTTTTTATTGAAGTTCTCATTGATGGTTGCTTCAGTGGAGTTAAGGAAGCATTTCTCCTAATTTCATTAGTTTCCTACTAGATCCTTTTGATAATTTAATTCATAGATGTGTTGTTACTTTGGCTTATGTTAGGAATTTCCCTTTCAGTGATTTTATTTAAATCTCTTGTTATTCTATCTTCGTTATTTTCTTTTCAAACATTGGGTTAAAAATAAAAATTCATATAGTTTCATTGATATTTTTCATTCATCATAAATACAATTTTTAAATTTTTTTGTGGTTAATTCAATAAATTTGTGTAGATTGATAGGTACCAACAAATGCCTCCTTGTGAATATTCACAATTATCTTCAATTGAGTTACCCAATAGATTGAAAAATAGCCATTCAAAACCTTGGAGTTGGTCATTGATCAACTTTTCAAGAGAGAGATTTGAAAGGATTTATGTCATTAAGTATTATGCAAAATGATCGCTCAACAAAAGTGGCACTAGAAGGAGGGCTAGAAAACCATTCTACCAAGAAACCAAGTTGTTATTCAAAAATTCTACAGGAAGTTTGTCACTATCAAAAGGTGTGCTTTTTCAAGGTGCCCTTTTGAAGGTGCACTTTTTAGAGCTACTCTTTTGGAGATGTGATTTTCAGAATAAACATAAACTAGATGATCATGACCCACCATCTCCATTTCAGTGAGCTTTAAGGTCTTCATCCAGTGTATACAAGTTCCTAAAACTCAACCACTTTTACAAGCTTCATAATGTTAAGAGGATATCAAGAATCCAACCACTACCATTTCAAATTTCATCATCTTCATCTATTCCACATTCAAACTACCCCCGTCTATCATTTCACCTAACCCTCCATCCATGGCTTTCTTTGCAAACACAATGGATTCACCAATAAATCTACAAGGTTAACTCAATGACCTTCCTAAGAATCCTAAGAAATTATGCCCAAGGTTCATCTACGAAGAAACACAAATAGTTGAGGATCACATCAAATTTTCAAAGAACTATGCAATCAAAAACATACTCAACAAGAGAATGTGGTCCTTTGTTTATTTCCATATATTTTAGGAGAGGTTTCATTTAACTAGTATGTGAATATGCCACTAGTTTCTATTCAAAATTGGAAACTTTTAAAAATTTGTTCTTGGATCAATTTAAAACATTCATCAATCTGACAGTGATACAACACTAGTTCATACCTATCAAGAGGGATTGAGCAGAGACCATCTCATATTTCAATCATCATTTTCACATGGCATACAACAAGTTGGAAGCCCCTTACACCGTACAAGTTAGGGATGCAATTCAAATCTATCTTAACGCTATGGAACACCTCACTACTATCTTCCTAAGGAAGTTGCCTACTACAAATATTGACACACTAGAAAAGGTCTTCAAAGAAGCAGTCAACTTTACTAAATAGGGTAACCCTAATAGAGGAGGAATGATGGTTCCAATTCATGCTAGTACAATAGTACCACCATACCATACTGGAATGCAAGTGATGCCTAGTCAATTCATTCCATTAACTCCAATACCATTACAACAAGCATTAGCTACACCAACTCCATCTATAACCTACCAAGGATAGAAACCTCCAAAAGCTACCTTCTTTGAGAGAAAGGCAAGACTATCTGTGGAGGTAGAAAATAATGCCAAAATAGAGCTAAAAAGACCATGTCTTAGATAACCAATGAGCTAACCCATCCGAGGTTGTCCCAAGGGCAGAATAAAAATTTCCAAAGAACCAATGCGGCCCCTTTCAACAATAACTATAGTCAAAATTACAACAAGAATTTTAATGGAAATAATAATATGAGGAACAATTTCAACCCACCAGATTGTAAAAATATTTTGCAAAGAAAAAATTGACAATGGAATACCTATCCAAACAATAGAAGTATCCCTATAGAAAACAATAAAAATTCTTAGTTTTTGGACATCAATCAACTAGACACTAGTCAAAATATACCCAATCAACAAAAATAAAGAAGTGAATCAGAATTCACATTGTGCTAATAATGAGTCCCCTATTCAGTTCAATGTCATGTTGTTATAATCTTATGATTCTCCATAGAATACTGAAATAAGAGAACAAGTCAATGAAGAATTTGTCTTTTCATTCAATCAAGAATCAAACCTTGAACCAAAAAAGATGTTCTCTTTTCAAAATGATAACCAAAATACTTAAAACTTTCATAATCAAAGGGAACCCATGAATAATAGAATTTCCCTAGATCAGAGCCAACACCACCGGATCCAAGAGAGAATAATAATTCTACACTTGCAAGAGAACCCTTCTCTAGACAATAAATTTAGAACCAAGGAAACATATCTACTATACTAAAGAATCTAACCTGGTCAACTATAAAGTATAATGCCATTGAAGAGTTAAAGAGGACCAAGACCAATATCTCCATGTATGATATGCTATAATTTTTCCCTAGTTAAAGAGAAGAACCATTTAAAACTCTTGATTATACGGAGACAATTCCTGACATAGGCCCTTAGAAGATAGTATCACCACAAGTCAACACCTTTGAGACTATGCCCATCATGTATAAAGAGAAGGCCAAAATATGGCCTTTCTTTCTAAATCTTAGAATATTTGGAAGAAACCTTCACAGGAATTGCCTCATAGATTCATGAGCTTCTTGCAATGTCATGCCACTTTTGATATCTCAAAAGTTGTTAGTAACCCCACAATCCATAAATTGAATAGTATTCCAACTTGATAAAATAGAAATGAAAGTCATAGGAATGTTGAAAGACATTCACATATAGTTGACTAAAGACCATCAAATCCAAGATATTAATGAGATTCATGTGGTAGGGATTTCAAATACATATGACCTATATTGAGTAGAGAATAGATCCAATGCTTAAGAGGATGGTTGTCAAATGACTTCACCCAATTATGGCTTCCTTGGAAGGGATTGAACAACTAGATTAAAATGGATGTTGATAAAAAATTAAAGACAATGATCATAGAATATAATGCTCAAATTGAAGTAGCATTTTTTCAATTAGACTTATGCTTTTACAAGGTAATGACTCTTGATATAACTTTGAGTGAAAAAACTAGTAACCTGGATGCAAGATCACTAAACCCTACCCCATGGGAAGAAATTGTAACACAATTCATAGATAGGATGGTTGTAAATTTATAGTGTTTAGGAGAAGAAGTAGATCCAGATATCTTGCTCCTAGGATTTTTTAGGTTGCATAAGGTGAGTCATTTAGAGTTTGAGTTCTTAGATTGTCAAGAAGCAATTTTTTTGTTACTAACTTAGATAACACACTCTACAACTACTTAGACCACAAGTGAAATACCCAAAGACAATTCAAGACATTTGTGCACATTTGAGATCATGAATAATGAAGAGTAGATAAAAGAAGATGTAATGTTTCATGTAGTGACACCTCTTAATAGGGGGGGCTTTATCTTCTCCTCCACCAAGGATGACTAAATTTCTTAGAAGGAAATGCTTTGTAAAAGTTCAAC
The DNA here is from genome assembly GCA_028749045.1 of Cupressus sempervirens. Taxonomy (NCBI): domain Eukaryota; kingdom Viridiplantae; phylum Streptophyta; class Pinopsida; order Cupressales; family Cupressaceae; genus Cupressus; species Cupressus sempervirens. Next base: position 629,884,951 of record CM053791.1, on the reverse strand, counting down.
AGTGGACCTTGGTGGTTGTTTGACCTAAACCAAAAATTGATAAAATCACAGAGTTGATTGGGGAAATTGAAGATGAACAAAAGAAATAAACAATCCCTATATCAAGGGTAACCGATTGTAACTCATCAAGCCTAGCACATGAAAGAATGCAATGGGTCTCAAAGAAAAAATCTTTCAAAGTCTAAGTAAAAGAAAGCTTTGGACAAATAAACACAAGTTGAGGAAACCAAAAGAACAACCGATATGGACACTTACGTTTTATGGTTCCAAATGTAAGAAAGAGGTATTTAACTAATTAATCCCAAAGGTAGGTCTTTTTATGCCGCATATCATTTTCACTTCATGTTTACTAACAATTTTGCAAAATACGAAGCCTTAATACATGGAATCCTCTTCACATTAGAAAAGGATGTCAAAGCTCTCATAGTTGAAGGAGACTCTTAGTTGGTGATTGACTAGTCAAATTGATCTATTCTTCTAATGACAAAAGATTTCTCGCTCATTGAAAGAGAGTTTGGGATTTAGTGGAAGATTTCAAATCCTTAAACCTAAGATCTATTCTAAGATGAAAAAATGTACTAGTTGATGCCCTTTCAAGTTCAGCCAGTGCATTATAGCCCATCAAAAGAAAAAAACTCAAAAGATTCTTAGTAGAACCAGTGGTTGCTCCATCTATCCATGATAACATTATTAATTTCCAAGTCTTCTAATATGATCGATACATTTTGAAATTAATTATGTGCAATGGTTTTTTCAAAGGATAAGAAATTGATGACACACCAGATGAAAAAACTAAAGGAGTGAACTAGAAGATGAAGATGGGATCATTAATTTTAAAAACTAATACTATTCATAAAGGGATGGTAGAGCTAGAATGTATATTTTACCAAGACAAGTCAACACACATCAAGAGGCCCAAAGAAGAAAAAGGAATCAAAGAATATGATTCTTACAATCTAGGTACAGAAGATGGCCCTAAGATGGTGATAATTGGGGAGGCATGTAATTCCCAAGAATGAGACCACATGCTTCAGTTTCTCATAAAATATAGAGATTTCGTTGCATGGAGTTATGAGGATCTTAAGCCATATGATCTTGACATCATCACTCATGATATTCCATTAAAGCCTGATGTTAAGCCTTTTCACCAAAGAAAGATACTGGTAAACCCCATCATTGAACCCTTGATAATGAAAGAAGTCCAAAAACTTCCTGATGCCAAGATTATATTTCCTATCTAACATTATACATGGGCCACCAACTTGTTACTAGTAAGGAAAAAGACTAGAGAGATTAATCTTTGCATAGACTTTCAAAATTTAAGCATCTTAGAAAGATAACTACCCTTTTCCTTCACTTGATGAAGTTTTATAGATTGTAACTAGGTCTATGATGATGTCTTTTCTAGATGGATATTAAGGATATAATAAAGTAATGGTAGATGAGGAAGACAAATTAAAGATGGAATTCATGTCCAAATGGGGAACATTTTTGTACAAAAGGATTCCCTTTGGATTAATCAATGCAGGAGCTATATTTCAAAGAGCAATAGATGAGGCATTTAAGAGATCAATAAAAAAATGCATAGTTATCTATGTAGATGACCTAATAGATTTTCAAAAGAGAGGAGTAACCATATTGCTGATCTAAGACAAATTTTCAACTGATGTTGGAAGTACAGTATATTTCTTAACCCTAAGAAATATTCATTCAGAGTTACCAAAGGAAAGATACTAGGTCACATCATTTCAAAAGTTTGTATTTCAATTGATCCTAAAAGGATAGAAGCAATTTTGAAGTTATCACCTCCCCATAGTTGCAAAGAGCTTAAGTCTTTCTTTGGGAAGATTAATTTTGTACACAATTTCATTAGTAGATTTTCCAAGATAGTTCACCTCTTCAACAACTTACTAAATAAAGGATTGAAAAATGATTGGGTTTCTAAAGTCAAGAAATCTCTTGAAGATATCAAAGTGACCATGTCCACTACCCCAATACTCATAACTCCTAATTATCACGTGTGTTTCAAAATCTATTATTTTGCTTCAAAACACTCATGTGCCAGTATTTTCACACAAAATAAAGATAAAGAAGATGAGAGACCAATCACATTTATGAGTTGGCTACTAAAGAATTTCAAATTGAACTATCCCAATCTTGATAAATAATCATTCACCCTAATAAAGGTAGTCAAGAAATTTTTCCATTGCATACTCAAGATTAAGGTATATATCATTGTGTCATATCTTGCATCCAAATCATTACTAATTTAGAATGAGTTAGGGAAGAGAAGAGGAAACTGGGTGGCTATATTAAAAGAGTTTTCTTTAAAAATTCAACCAATGAAGCTAGTGAAAGGATAGGGACTAACCAAGACGATAGTTGACAATGAAGAATAAATCATAGTGTCTCAAGTAGAAACTAATGAATGAATAATCACAGATGTCTGGTACCAAGATATTATATTTTACCTCTTGCAAAATTAATACCCTCAATGGATGCACAGTTCCCAATGCAAAGGATTGAAAATGAAATGTGAATAATACATGCTTCAAGATAGAAATATCTACAAGATAAACTTTGAGGGGATTTATTTAAAAATTTTAGGATGTGAAGAAGTGAGAGAAGTACTAGAACAATATCATGACAAGTATGACACTGGACATCAATCCGTGAAGGCTACAACCCATTAGATCCTAAGATCATGGTACTTTCAGCCTACTATTTCTAAATATACATCTGAACATGTATGTTCCTATTACATCTACCAAACAAGTGTCAACAAAGAAAGAAACCTAGCTATGCCATTCCAACTAGTATTTGAGGTTTTCCCCTTTACCAAGTGGGGGCTAGATTTTATTGGACTTGTAAACCCACCATTGTCAATGAGACATATGTGTGTCCTAATAGATATAGATTATTTCACCCGATGGACTGAAGCTGAAACTTTCAAAAATTGTACAACAAAAGTGGTCACTGACTTCCTAGAAGAACACATTGTGACCACGTTTGGAATGCCATTCTTCCTAGTGTGTGATAATGGGTCATCTTTGTTATAATTCTTTAGAATAACTAAGAGGATGGGGGGGGGGGGAGGGGGTGAATCAGTTATTCAAGGTCCAAATGCCATAATAAAACTTTTTCTATTTTCTCTACAAATCCTTAATGGTGCATAACTAAACTTATCATGCATGCAATTTAAATATTGAAACAACTAAGAAAAGTAAACATGCATCACACCATAACACTAAGAATTTGATAACCCAAAAACCCTCTAAGAATCAAAAGGTAAAGCTAGGGTGAGGATGATACCCACAAAATAATTGCACAATTTATTTTAACCACTTTTGATGGTCTGCCCTGTGAAAAGCCTACCCTGTTAAAGGCTACAACACATTGTTAAATGTGACCTTGTTAGAGGATTTCACCAAACCATTAGGAATGGGCCTAGTTAAAGGACTTTGGAACATTCACTTGGAATGTCACCCTGTTAAAGGATTTACAACATGGCTATTAAACCAACCTAAGTCCATAGGTTTTATCTTAACTGTTATAATTGCTAGAAAGTAACAACAATAGCTTTGATCTTATTCAACTTACAACATAACTTGCAGATTACAGATCACACTTCAGTTCAGTCTTTTGCTTGGCTTTTAATCACTTCAGTTCTGTTAGCTTGTCTTCCTCTCAAGCTTTTTTTCCTTGAGTCTTCTTTACTCATCAAACCAATGCAATCATATTTGTGGTCATCCAGCGAAACAGAGTATTCTTTGTTCTCTTACTCCTTAGCACTTTTCTTCAGCAACTCATGATTTCATACTTTTTCACCACCACACTTCTACTTCGTGACTTTATCACTTCTTAAATGGAAATCTAAAATATCTTTCTCACTCAATTCTCCCTCTCCAATTTTAGGGTTTCAATGGATTAGGTAGGATACAATGTATCTACCCCATTTTTATTCTTCATCTAGAAACCTTGTCTAGAATCCAGTTGTTTTTGCTAAAAACCTTTTTACATGGTGTTCTATGCCACTAGCTCATCACTCTTATCTTCTATTTGGTTTACAAACTTCTAGGTAACAACCTTGTCGGCTAAGATCTAGCGAATCTTCAATTTCAAAATAATGCAGCAACTTGGCATTATTGGTTTATTGATACTCAACTTTTTTTGTGTTACTCAACACTTGTATCCTACTCAGCATCTATATCTTTACTCGGCACCTATTTCATGCTCGACACTTGATGTTTACTCGACACTTATTTTTTGCTCGGCACTTGATATTTACTTGGCACTTGTTTTCTATTCGGCACTTGATATTTACTCGACACTTATTTTTTGCTCGGCACTTGATATTTACTCGGCACTTGTTTTCTTCTCGGCTTCAACTAAGAATTTGTTCGGCACTTACTTGCTTGCTTAGCTCTCTTTCTTTAATGAACTTAGTTAGACTTTACAAATGACTTAGCTAAAACCTTACATCTTTGATATGTTTCAATGTGCCCATTCTCTGTGTCTTAGAGTATGTCATCAATACACTTTTTCATCAATGGCTTAGCCGATCCTTGTATTTCATTACAACATCATAACTTCAACCTTTCTCTAGGCACTCTAGCTACATCTTATTGATTGTCTTCTCCTTGTCAATCAACCAATTGATAGTATTTGGATCACTAAAGCAATTTTCATTCCTGCAAGTAGCAAGTTTGACATCAATAACAAAAAAATGATTGAGAACATTCTTTACTAATTCCATTACTTTTTATGTATAATCTCTTCAGTCATTTCCAACAATCTCCCTCATGATCTTTTTCAATCATTTCCAACAATCTCCCTCTTTGGCATTGATGGCAAACCAAACTGATCATTTGATCAACTTAGTTACCATCAAAATTACATACATTTTTTTGCCACTTTTTGCTTCTCCCTCTTTTGCTGTAGTTTTACTACTGATCATATATCTTTACTTTTCAGTTTCTCATAAGTCTCCCTCTTTCATATATATCTCCCTCATGAGTATCTCTCTCTTATTTTGTTTATTTTGATCAGTTTCTTCATATCTCCTTCTTTGACATAAATGCCAAAGATGTAGCATCTTTAACATGTGAAATATAGGCTTTGCATCTCATATTTTCTCCCTCTGTTACCATGCTTGTGACTAATTTGGAGTTTCTGCTCCTGCTATCATCCTCTGCATCATTCTTTTGATATTTCAATAATTTATTCCTGTTGATGCAGGGCGGCTTCCTTGTTATTTTTATACTGCTCGAGTTAGGGGTATTACCCCCAACTTGCCTCTAAGATATTCATAAGCATCCTTGGGTAATGGTTTGGTGAAGATATCTACAGTTTGTTCCTTTGTGTGAATATACTCCATCTTCACTTGTTTGTCTTCTACCAATTCTCTGACATACTAATACTTGATTGCAATATGCTTGGTTTTTGCATGCATTACTGGATTCTTGGATATGTTTATAGCACTTGTGTTATCACAATACAATATCACAAGGTTGGTTACCTGTTCTTTCATTCCTTTCAATAAATGTGTGAGCCACACAATGTTTGTGCAATTGATTGCTACTGCCACGTATTATGATTCTGCAGTGGACTGAGACATGCACGTTTGCTTCTTGCTGATCCAAGTAACTAATCTTTTTCCTAAAAATAGTGCTCCTCCACTTGTGTTTTTTCTATCATCAATGTTACCTACCCAATCTACATCTGTGTATGAATTGAGCTCAAACTTTTCATTCTTTTTATAATATAGACCAAAGTTATCAGTTCCTTTGAGATACCTCATTATTCTTTTTGCTGCTATGAGATGATTTTCTTTGGGATTAGCAAAGAATCTAGCCACTATTCCAACTGCTAATGCTAAATTTGGTCTGCTATGTACAACATATTGTAGTTTTCCAATCATGGATCTGTACATTTTTTGATTAACTTCAGCTGATACATCATTTTTGGATAGCTTATTTCCTATTGCCATTGGTGTGCTGACAGGTTTAGAATCTTCTAATCCAAATTTTTTAAGTATCTCTTTGATGTACTTTGATTGTGTCATAAATATACCATGTTTTAGTTGATGTACTTGCAATCCAACAAAGAATTTGATTTCTCCAAACATAGATATTTCAAATTCATGTTTCATTTTCTCAGAAAAAATTTTGCAAAGAACTTCCTTTCCTCTAAACACTATGTCATCTACAAAGATTTTAGATACAATAATGTCCTTACCTTCTTCTGATTTGATATACGTGTTGTTGTTGTCATCAGTTCTTTCAAATCCAATTTGCACTAGATACTTGTGAAGTCTCTCATACCATGCTCTAGGTGCTTGTTTCAAACCATAGAGTGCTTTATCTAGTTTACAAACCATATCTTTTTTATTTTCATCAACAAAACCATCTGGTTGTTCAATGTAGACTTCCTCTTCCAATATACCATTCAGAAAAGTAGACTTTACATCCATCTGATTGACTTTAAAACCTTTATATATAGCATATGCAAGTAAAGTTCTTACTCCTTCCATTCTTGCAACAGGGGCAAATGTTTTCCCATAGTCTAATCCTTCTTCTTGAGAATTACCTTTACATACTAGTCTGGCTTTATTTCTGGTAATTTCTCCATTCTCATCTAGCTTGTTTCTAAATACCTATTTGGTACCAATCACATTTTTGTCAACTAGTCTAGGAACTAAATTCCAAGTTTTGTTCTTCTTAATTTGATCAATTTCTTCTTCCATAACTTTATACCAGTCACCATCTTGTAATGTGTCATACACTATCTTAGGTTCAATTTTTCTTAGTAGACATGATTCATTTCTTAGTCTATTCCTTGTCATTGGTCTTGCATCTTTGTCACCAATTATCTGTTCAGAAGGGTGATGCCTCTTCACTTATTTGGACAATCGTGGTTCTTTCCTTGTTTCCATATTTGATCTTTCAGATTCAAAATCACTATGCACTTCATTGTCAGGTAGCTCTAGATCTCTGTCATGTGTACTGACTTCAAAGTCAGAATGAGCATTTTCTTCATTCTGCAACTCGACTTCTGAATGCAACTCAGCATTTACTGGTTGTGAGTTGGCTGAAACTGAAACTTGTTGTTGAATCCCAGTTTGATTGATGGTATCTTTGTCAATGGGCATTCCTTCATAAGAATACATGACGGTTCTGTAGTCATCCAGTTTCTTTGGTTTTTCAACTTGGATATTTGCATGCTCATCAAATTTTACATTTGCACTTTCCACAATTTTTTCAGCGTTAGTATTTAAACACTTGTATGCTTTACTTCTAGTGGAGTAACCAAGGAATATGCCTTCATCACTTTTTGCATCAAATTTTCCATTTCTAGCAGCTTTAAGGATAAAACATTTGCAGCCAAATACTTTGAAATGCTTTACATTGGGTGAATGACCATAACATAATTCAAAAGGTGTTGCATTTGTACCTTTCTTGACTTGTACTCAATTCAGTGTATGAATAGCCACACTTACAGCTTCTCTCCAATATTTTAGAGCAACAGTCTTTTCCATCATTAATGTTTTGGCGCAGTCAATCACATATCTATTTCTTCTTTTAGCAATTCCATTTTGTGGGGGAGTTCTTGGGGCTGATGTTTGTCTCTTGATTCCTTTGTCATTTCAAAATATCTCGAATTCATTCAATGTAAATTCACCACCTCTATCTAATCTCAAGCATTTCAAACTTTTTCCTGTTTCCTTTTCAACTCTAGCCACATACCACTTAAATATTTGAAAAGCATCAGATTTTTGCTTTAAAAACATAACAGTCATCATCCTAGAATAATCATCAACAAACAACATTATATATTTGTCTCCTTTGTAGCTTTGTACTTCCATTGGACCACATAAGTCAGTATGGACTAACTCAAGTACTTCTTTAGATGTATAGTTTTTACTTTTAAAACTTGACTTGGTCATCTTTCCTAGCTGACATTGTTTGCCAATGATATTGTCAGGTTTCTTCAGTTTAGGTAAAGCTCTGACTTTCTTCATTTTACTGATATTGACCAGATTATCAAAGTTGACATGACATAGCTTTCTATGCCATAACCACACATCATCAAATTTTGTAACGAGACAAGAGGTTTTTTCTAGATCAAGATAAAATAGATTACTTCTTGTTTGATCTCCTCTTCCTATTAGTCTATCATCAGTATCATAGATTTTTGTAGTTTTATTTCCAAATTCTACTTTGTAACCTACATTGCCTAACTGTGAGACACTTGGAAAATTGTAGTTTAGTCCTTCAACATAGTATGCATTATCACATGAAATTTGTTCTGTAAGCTTAATGGTACCTTTTCCTTTGACTTGACATGGAGCATCATTACCAAATCTAACACAAATTCCATCATACTGAGTAAAGTTAACAAACTTACTTTTGTCTCCTATCATGTGATGTGAGCATCCGCTATCTATGATCTATTTATCATTATTGTTCATGCATGTTACCAGTGATGTTGGCTCTTCTTCATCAGATTGGTCCTTCATGGCCACATAAACAACGTCATCATCATTATCATCAAAATCCTCTTCAACAATATAGCACTTCTTGCCTTTGTCTTTGTAATCTCTCTTATCATCTTCTCTTCTATTTTTGTACTTGTTGCCTTCCTTGTATTCCTTTTTCTATGTACACCTTGCAGCTATATGTCCTACTTCATTGCAATTAAAACAAATAATAGGCATCTTACCTTTGAATCTTCCTTTTCCTTTGTGAAATCTTCTAGCTAGTAGTGCTTCCAATTGTTCGACATCTTCCTCATCAGTGCTATTGTCATTGGATACATATTTCATCTTTCTTCTTTTTTTCTTTGATTTCACGTAATTAGCATCTTTTAATGATAGCTTGGCTTTGAAAGCAGATTCAACATTCTCAGGTCTATAGTTATCAAAGTTAGATAACTCAAATGCAGTGAGTCTACCTACTATGCCTTCAAAACTTAGATTGTTTCCTAGCACACATCTTAGCTCTTGTATAGCTGATACTCTAATAGCATAGATAGGGAGAAAGGTTCTTAAAAACTTACTATTAATAGTATCATCATCTAATTGACCATTCAAGCATCTTATTGCACTTACCACTTCCTTTATTCTAGCAGCATTCTCACCTTCTTCCATTTTCATATCATCAAACTTTCCTCTAAGACTTTCTCTTTTTGCTCTTTGGACATTCTGATCTCCTCCATAAATGTCAGATAGGGCTTTCCACATTTTGAATGCAGTGTCAAATCCTTTGATATCATCAAATTCAGCATAGCTAAGTGCAAAAGCAATTTCCACCATTGTTTGATTGTGTTCCTATTTGTTTTTAAATCTTCTGCAGTAGGAGCACCAGTTGGATCAACATGTTCAGTAGCAATTGAGTTTCAAGCATAATCTCCTATGGATCCAAGATGTAGCTTCATCAAGCTTTTCCAAGCAACAAAGTTGTCTTTGTTGAGCTTGGGGGCTTCTCTCTTAGGCATTTTGATCTTTTCTACTTTTGGTCTTTTAAACTAAATCAATAGCTGAGGCTCTGATACCAATTTTTATAATTCTTTAGAATAACTGAGAGGGGGGGGGGGGGGGGGGGAGGGGGGAGTGAATCAGTTATTCAAGGTCCAAATGCCATAATAAATTTTTTTTTTTTCTCTACAAATCCTTAATGGTGCATAACTGAACTTATCATGCATGCAATTTAAATATTGAAACAACTAAGAAAAGTAAACATGCATCACACCATAACACTAAGAATTTGATAACCCAGAAACCCTCCAAGAATAAGAAGGTAAAACTGGGGTGGGGATGACACCCACAAAATAATTGCACAATTGATTTTAACCACTTCTGATGGTTTGCCCTGTGAAAAGCCTACCCTGTTAAAGGCTACAACACATTGTTAAATGTGACCTTGTTAGAGGATATCACCAAACTATTAGGAATGGGCCTGGTTAAAGGACTTTGGAACATTCACTTGGAATGTCACCCTGTTAAAGGATTTACAACATGGCTATTAAACCAACCTAAGTCCATAGGTTTTATCTTAACTGTTACAATTGCTAGAAAGTAACAACAATAGCTTTGATCTAATTCAACTTACAACATAACTTGCAGATTAAAGATCACACTTCAGTTTAGTCCTTTGCTTGGCTTTTAATCACTTTAGTTCTATTAGCTTGTCTTCCTCTCAAGATTTGTTTCCTTGAGTCTTCTTTACTCATCAAACCAATGCAATCATATCTGTGGTCATCCAGCGAAATAGAGTATTCTTTGTTCTCTTACTCCTTAGCACTTTTCTTCAGCAGCTCATGATTTCATACTTTTTCACCACCACTCTTCTGCTTTGTGACCTTATGACTTCTTAAATAGAAATCTGAAATATCTTTTCCGCTCAATTCTCCCTCTCCAATTTTAGGGTTTCAATGGATTAGGTAGGATACAATGTATCTACCCCATTTTTCTTCATCATCTAGAAACCTTGTCTAGCATCCAGTTGTTTTTGCTAAAACCCTTTTTACATGGTGTTCTGTGCCACTAGCTCATCACTCTTATCTTCTATCTAGTTTAAAAACTTCTAGGTAACAACCTTGTCGGTTCAGATCTAGCGAATCTTCAATTTCAAAATAATGCAGCAACTCAGCATTATTGGTTTACTAATACTCGGCTTATTCTGTGTTACTCGGCACTTGTATCCTACTCAACATCTATATCTTTACTCAGCACCTGTTTCATGCTCAGCACTTGATGTTTACTTAGCACTTATTTTCTGCTCAACACTTGATATTTACTCAGCACTTTTTTTCTATTCGGCACTTGATATTTACTCGGCACTTGTTTTCTACTCAGCACTTGATATTTACTCGGCACTTATTTTCTGCTTGGCTTCAACTAAGAATCTGTTTGGCACTGACTTGCTTGCTCAACTCTCTTTCTTTAATGAACTTAGTTAGACTTTACAAATGACTTAGCTAAAACCTTACATCTTTGATATGTTTCAGTGTGCCCATTCTTTGTGTCTTAGAGTATGTCATCAATACACTTTTTCGTCAATGGCTTAGCTGATCCTTGTATTTCATTACAACATCATAACTTCAACCTTTCTCTAGGTACTCTAGTTACATCTTATTGATTGCCTCTTCCTTATCAATCAACCAATTGATAGTATTTGGATCACTAAAGCAATTGTCATTCCTACAAGTAGCAAGTTTGATATCAATAACAAAAAAATGATTGAGAACATTCTTTACCAGTTCTATTACTTTTTATGTATAATCTCTTTAGTCATTTCCAACAATCTTTTGCATCAATTTTTCTTGCTTAATGACCATTAGAGAATAAATTCATAATCAAATTATCATCCAATTATTATCTCCGAGGGAATGGTGTGGTCAAGTCCATGAACAAAAATTTGATTACAATCATAAAGTACTTGCTCACAAAAAATCCAAAAGATTGGCATACCCAATAGAAATATGCATTATGGATGGATAGGGTCAGAATAAAGAAAACATTGGGAACATACCCATATCTACTAGTCCATGGCGAAGAACTAGTATTCTCACTCAATCTCAAAATTCTAGTGTTGAAATTCATGATAGGCTATGTTGAGGATGTTGACAGGGTCCAAAACAAATTGATGAATCTTTTGGAATTGGATGAGAATAGGACATTGGATTTAGAACATATCATGAAATATTGGTTTAACAAGAGAGCCACAATAAATTATTTTAAAATCTCAAACCTCGTTCTTCTATGGGATAAGGCAAAAGAAAAACCAAATAGTCATACCAAGTTTCAACACTTGTGGATTGTTCATTAATAAATTGTAGAGATTATGGGGGAAAATACTTTAAGGCTAAGCAATTTACTAGGGGAATTGGTTTCATTACCAATTAATGGAAATTTTTTGAAACATTATTTCAAAGCCTAACATATAAAACATCCAAAAAAAAGGGTTTTTGTTTTGTTTTAGTTGTGTGTTCACTTTTAGTCATGTATTTTCTTGACATTTGGTGTGTTTGTTTAATTTTCTTTTTTGGTCTGGGGGTTAGCTGTAATCAAGATTTCTTTTTTATGCATAACTAAGACCATCCCATTAGGTTTCAATTTTAGGGAAGAGGTATTTCTCTGTCAAAGCATTTAGATAACTTTGTTTCTTGTACCAATTGAAATATAGGGGTTACTTGTAGTAAAAAAGGATTGCTTGCCTTAAAGATAGAATTAAGATGGATTGCTCTCAACACTTTTCAAATTTAAAGTATTGATCATCTAGGCTATCTTCAAATATAGGTGGACAATAGCAAGGAATAATTCAAAACTTTGCAGTTAAGATAAAGGGTCTCTTCAAAGACTTGTAAAGATCATTTTTTGGCATGACAATTTCCCAAAAAGTTCATTAAAAGAGGAATGCAAGAGTTGTCTAACTAGAAATCAATCTAGAAAAGAACACCAATTCCTTGGCACACAATCTAAACATGGTTAGGGTAGAAAAGAAAGAAAGAAAAGTCATAAAGGTGTCACATATAAGATTTTAAATATTTATAAAAGGTAATCAAGTATCGGGATAAGAACTTTTGAATTGCTATCTTATTCTATATGATAAATGAAAGACTTCAAGGAAGAATCAAGTGAAAACACATGAGCTAAGTGAATCAAGTAAAAAGGGGTTACCAAAGACTCAAAGAAAAAGGAGATTAATAACTCAACAAGAGCCCTCAAAATTGATTCTTTCATTTGGTCATACAATAATGGATAAACAGTTGTATGGTGATCTCCAATGTTTATTTTTACTAAGAAAAATATTTTTTCCTTGCTGCTAAACACTCATGATGGATGATCCCTTGAGACATCAAAAGGAATTGGAACACTAAGCACACACTAAGCCTAAAAATTCAAGATTCTAAAGTTTTGGCTTCCAAGTACTTGAAAGCTTCTTGAAGGAATTGGAATCAAGTTGTCACTTGACATAAGTTTGAAGAATTCTTATTGATGAAGAAATGCCTTTGTTATTTCTTCCTTTTTCTTAGGGATATTTATTGTGGTCTCACAACACACGCCCCATTTTGTGTCAGAAAATAGGGAACCCCTTTTTTGAAAACCCTCTTAAAGCACCCACTCTAGTGCCTTAGTCATTTAGGATCATCCTCTATGTCTAGGCCAAGCCCAGATCCCCAGTTAGGTAGGATCAAATATTTTCATAGTGCCATAAACCATTTTTTTGCCTCATAAGAGCAAGAAATGTGCACTAGCACACGTGTAGATTCACATGTGCACTGAGTGTGCACTTACACACTCACCTCCTATTGAGGATGTAAATGTGTGTATCCATGGAGATGCACACCCTTAGAGGTTCTCACAATGAGGCCTCATCCTATAAGTACACCCCCTACCTAGTCATTCACACTTGTTTTCTCTAGAGCTCTGCTTGTCCCATGCCTTTGCACCCTTTTCATCTACGTAACTCCATACTTTTGAAGGTCTACACAACCACAATCATGTTTTCCAAGGTAAATACACAAATGGAAATATGAACATGCACATAGGTGTACATGAGCACCCCCAATAGGTGTGCATGGTGCATAGAAAAAAAAGTTCCCCCTCTTCTACCAAAGAGTCTTCAATTCATAGATCAAGTGTGTAGTTGCACACATACACAAGTGTGCTAAATGTGCAATTGTGCACTTTGTGTTATTAAGTCTAAATTGCATGATAAGTAGAACACATCTGCACCTTGCATAGGTATGCTACATGTGCAATGTGTGCACGTGCACATTTCAGATACATTAGGGGGATTTCAATCAATTTCTCCTATTTTTGGTCAATTTTTCATGAGTATGAGTCATACTTTAAGTTCATCATAGATTTCTAACATTAATGGTACTAAAATTTATGTTCTTTTCCAAATATAATGACATTCTCTCCATCCTCTATAATCAAAAAGATAGCACCAAAACCTATCACCTTCAAGTATCAAGGAGTACCAAAGAAGTCCCAATTTCAAGATAAGAATTTTCAAATCCAACACACTAAAATAAGGAATATTGAATTGAAAATTTTTCTAATTCTATGTAGCAAACCCAAGGAGAGATCACCTATGGTGTTGACATTTGTTAGTTTAGTTGTGAGAACTGATCATGACCTTAGCACATCATTATGTGCCAGAAGAGAAGGTGTTCAAGAGTGTAACCAAAGAGATAGTTTGGAATCTTAGACCTTGAAATATTGAGATGGTGTTCCACCTTCCACAAGTAGACTAGTATTTTCATATCATTTATGATGGTGCTAACAAATTGTACAAGGAGAATGAGATAGAAGCCAAGGAATTGGTGCAAACAAAGTACCTAATTGACAAGACAACTTTGGGGGGGAGAAGTGGAAAGGTTGACATGACCAAAGGCTACATGATAGATGATATTGGCTACTCAATAGTTATCCTAAGTAGAGCCATGGGTCTTCCTATAGCAAGTCATCTAGAGACTTGGATGTTGCATTTCATAGAAACTATCAAAACTAGCAAGATGCCTATTTTTTTGGGTCATGATACTCAATGATAATATTGATGAGTAGCTAATTTTAGTAAATAGAAACCCCCTCTTCTATATGAGCTCTTATATAACATATCTATTGGTGGAAAGACCCACTGGTTAACTAGGATTATATAGAAAAGGAAGCATGTAGGATGAAAATGCTTAGCCTTATGTAGTTTATCTATAGTTGGTAAAGAAGAAATTCCAATTACAAAGTGTTGAATATAGGTTTGTCAATGATGGGTTCATTGTCACCATCATTAGGCTCATTGAAGAAGATTATGGGAAAAGAATATCAATAGAAGTAGCAGCTCAAATAACACAAGTTGGAGCTTATTATATCCAATTTAAGAGATTTACTTATATCTAGGTAGTTCGTACTCTCTTGTGCCCAAAGAAGCTCCTATGATATCCATTAGATAAACTATTATTGTTGGAGATAGCAAGACAACTAGCTTATTCTTATGTTAGGGTGAAGAAGCAACACAAGAAGACTTGGGTGTGGCCAATCACCATTGGGGCCTTTGAAGTCAAATAGAACCAAGATATTGCCACATTTGATTTAGAGTGTGATCAATATCCTCTTGAAGATTAGTAGTCACCTCATCTATATTTTTGATAATATAAAAATAGTACAAAGTTTAGTAGGAAATAATTTTGTGCCTAAAGAAGCACTAGAGGATCACTGGATGAATTTTGTAGATTACTACAATGTTTGCATTAGGGACCATTATAGAATGAGTCTACAAATTGCTAAGAAGGTGCTCAACATGGAGATACTTATCAGAGCATTGGACAAGGATGATCTCGAAGTGTTGGATCCCTCATACAATAGGGATAAGATCTATAAGAGGCCCATAATGAATGCAAAGATTGGATAGGAAGATAATGATGATATCAATCACCATGCCCAACATGTAGTCAAGTTTATAAGAGAATGGATAAGAAACCCATTCTGTTTGGATTTATCTCCTTAATCTCCAACTCTTCAAACCACAACATGACCTAAGAAACAAAAAAAAACCAAGCTCATTGTACCAAACTACCCCATTAAATCACCAATGAGGTTAGAAATGGTACAACAACATGAGTAGGAGGTGGAGTACATTGAGATAGAAAGGATAAAGGAAAAGAAGAGAAAGAAGGCCACTCGAGAAAAGGGATTAAGTGGAAGAGGATTGCAGAGATGATTACCCAAGGAGAAGAAGCCCAACCAAAGAAAGAACAAGCCCAACCTGAGAAATAACAAGCTTAGCCAATAGATGAAGGAGAATCAACATCAAAAGACCATATATCAAAAGCCTCCCTATCAATACTAAAAAAGGCTAGAATAGAGATGATGGTGGTAGGTGTAAAGAGGTGGAGATTGAAAAAAAAAAGCACTCCATCACCTAAAGTGCCAAAAACCATCCTTAAGGTGGAAGATGAGGAAGAAGGGGAAAGAATAGAATTTTTCCCTTTGAACAAGAAAACTCACTCAGCTATAATTGTAGAAGAAGAAAGAAGAAGGAGTTTAACTCAAATGGCATCTTCTATCCCTTGAGAGCCCGTCCTTGTTGAGATCTTGAAAGAGGAACAACAAAGGTGGATTGAAGAAATGGAAGGTGAGGGAGTTTATATTTTTATTTCATGTCTATGGGAACTTAGATGGTAGGGGAGAAGATATAGGATACTCCTTAGAATGAGCCATTACAAGAAGATTGGAATAAACTACCTTCTTTACCACGAGGGCTTCTTGGTGTTCCTCCTCCACCATCACAAGATTCCATCAATACCTCCTCAAATAGATCAAGCATTAGTCATAATAACTCCTCTAATGACCAACCGTAAGAGGCAAGCCTTAGAGAAAGAAGAATATGTTCAATTACATGGTGATGAAGTATTAGAGGAAGGGTTGATTATGGAAGAAATGCACCAAGCTCCTTCTAGTATAGAGGCAAGGTCCCCAGCTCAAGTTGATACAGAAGCTCACTCTAAAATTCTTCCACAACACGAGAAGACTCCAAAGAGGAGTGATAAGGGAAAGTGACCAACATCAAAACCCACCTCTTTATCTCATTATATGTCACTAAACTGAACAATACCATCATGGATCAAGAAGGAGGTTGTGTTTAGATAGAAGACATAGTTAGAGTTGATATAAGAGTAAGACATGGCATAGATGATAAAAGAAATCAAGAAGCTTGAGCTACCAAAGGGTGATGTCAAAATACTAACTTTCATAATGAAGAACCAAGACTAGGACCTCTTGGCACATATTTCTATTCCGCCTCCATGTGGATATAGATGAATCGACCCCTAAGGGCTAGTACCAAATAAAGGAGGTAGTATTAGGGAAGCCCATAGTGGACACAAAAAATCTTTTGATCACTATAGATCTCAAAAAAGTGTTCACACATCTTGACAAAGATTAATCAAATCTTTTGATGTTGAGAAAATAGAATGCATTATTAAGGGGATATTTGAATGAAGTAGTGGGTCCTATAGACCATAATAATCCTAATATTTCTCTTGGATCTGTACTAGATAGAAAATAAGCAAGACAACCATTAGGGGATTCATTTTTGAACACTTCCAAGAGGTGAAATCACAATTTTGAAGAAAGAGGAGTACTAATAATAGAAGGTAATTTGAACCTTTTATACAACATCCAAAGTAATATCAACAAATTGGTTACCATTGTAAACCAAGATTTTGGGCTAATAGATGAAGTGTATACCTAGTCCAATGATTTACAAGCATTGAAATATATAAAAAGATAAAGGTATTGAATGTTAATAGACATTTATTTGGAAAATGAGTTAGATAAGCTAGATGATTGGATAGAGTAAGTATCAACAAAAAATAAAGTTATGGAAGAGCTATATGAGAATATCATGTGAAATAAAGAATAAAGCTCAAGGAAAATTTTTGAAAGCAGACAAATACCCTTGCTAGCATTGATATTTTTGAAGATAAATCAAGAACCAAACTTTCCTAGTGCACAAAGTAGTTCAATAATTCAAGGCTTTATTTGAAATAGCTTCATCTGATGATGACATCAAACAAGTGTTCAAAATAGAAGAAGCACTTGTTGGAACTAGACTCCAAGCTAGATCAATTTTTTGATACAAGATAGAAGTAGGTAACTACCGCCATGTAGTACAAAATAAGTATGAGTCACTAGATTTACTAGAAGCTAAGGAACTAACGAAGATGATTGATAAATTCAAGAGCAAGCATCTAGGCATCATTTTTGCATGAAGAGGGAGAAAACCTAGATGCTGGAAATTAGATTTTGCTACTTGGTTGTTTTTTTGTGGTTTTTGGTCCTATCACAAAGGTGCACTTTTTGAGGTGAAAATTTCACAAGGTGCCCTTTTTGTAAGGTGCACCGATAGTTAACTTCCTAGTTGTTATTTTTAACCATTCCATGTTTTGAAAATGTGTTTTAACAATAGTTCATCTCCCAAAGACACCTAGAGAAGGCCAAGCTTCCAGTTTTAGAGGTCTCAATGACTCCTATATCATCTCATGAATTCTCTCTTCTTTTATTGTTTTAAGTCATGTAAAGACTCATGCACCCATTAATTGATATAAAAAAGGGTCAAGACCTACTTAGCTCCATTTAGAGAGTCAATTTGTGTGTAAATAGCTTTATTTTATTAGTTTTTAAGCATGAGTTGTGTTAGATGAGTTCTTACTCCTAGCAAAAAAGGAGGAGATGATTTATTTTAAATACATGGATGTAATATATATTCACGGATGATATTTTGATGCAATAATAAATGTTGTTGGTGCTCTCATTCTGAGTGTAGTAAATCTTATCAAAGTGTGTTATTTTTGTGAATGCATGTTAATGAATAATAATGGAACTAATGGTTTTAATGTTTTGTTATAATTGTGTGATCTTTTAATTATGGTTTTTGGCTTATGTTAATGAATTGTGTTGTTGTGATAGATTAGAGAAAGGATCACTATTATTGTTACATGTATTTTGGGTCACATGAGTGCATTTTCTATGGCCTTGCAATTTGATGAAACATGAAACATATTTTGGTTTTTATTGAAGTTGTGATCGGTGATTGCATTGATGGAGTTAAGGAAGTATTTCTCCTAATTTCATTGGTTTTGTACTAGATGATTTTGATAATTTAATTCATAGATGTGTTTTTACTTTGGCTTATGTTAGTTAGGAATTTCCCTTTCAATGATTTTCTTTAAATCTCTTATTACTCTATCTTCATTATTTTCTTTTCAAACACTTGGTTAAAAATAGGAATTCATATAGTTGCATTGATAAGTTACATTCATCATAAACCATAAAATACAAAATATATCCTTTCTATGGTTACATTTCAGTAAAGTTGCACAGATTGGTAAGTATCAACAAAGGCCTCGTTGTGAACATTCACATTTATCTTTAATTGAGTTACCCAACAGGTTGAAAAATAACCATTTGGAATCTTGGATTTGGTCATTGATCATCTTTTCAAGAGAGAGATTCGAAAGGATTTATGTCATGTCATTAAGCATCATGAAAAATGACCACTCAATGCATTGCTTCTTTGTGTTCCTTTTTTAACCACAAAATCAAAAAGTGTCATTTCTTTCTCTAGATCTTGAATGATGATTTGATCTACCTCTTCCATTGTTGTTATGCCTTCTTCTTTCATGACTTCTACCTCTATTGCTTGTGCTTACAATTGTTAGAGCATCACTAGAAGAGGTTCTTGGTGCTTCCTTTGCATGTCTTCACTAAGTAGTATGGTTTCATCTTCATCAAATTTTAGCTTTCTTTTGGTTTCTAATGAAGTACTTGAAACCATTATTACACCTTCCCAATTGTTTGGAAGTGAACATAATAATAAAATGTCTTTTATTTCATCATCTAAAGCTATATCAATCAAAATGAGTTGAGTAATTAAAGTATTTAATTTGTTTAAATGATTCAACATCATTCCCCCTTCTTTCATTTTCAAAGTATAACTTATTCATGATAAAAAATTTATTTGATGTTGAAGGTATGTCATATAATGAAGATAATTTTTCAACTATCTCTCTTCTTGTCTTCTCATCTAAAACATTAAACAACATATTACTTTTGAGAGGTAAGAAAATTGTTTCCTTTTCTTTCAAATCCATTTTCTCCCAATTTTCATCTTTCATAGAGCCTTTGCCTTTTGCTTTACTAAGCAATGCAGGTCACAAATCCTACATGATAAGAAAAGACTCAATCTCCACTTTCCATAGCCCAAAGTTTTGCCAAAAAAAATATTTTTAATTTATTTTCCTCATCCATGGTGCTTGCAAATCTTCATCGATATTCAAAAATTTAGAAGAGCTTAACAGCTCTACTACAAATTTGAGCTTAAGAAAATACAAAATTAAAAAAATAAAATGAGACAAGAATGTAAGAGAAAACACAAAAATTTATAGGGGTTCATCCAATTTTGTTGGACTATATCTCTCCAATTAGGGGCAACATCTCTATTCAGATGAAAAATTATAGTACAATAATCAACAACATCAATAGGCTTTACATATTATTTTCCAGTCACATTTAATGGAAGACAAAATGATAGAGAAGAGGAAGAGTTGGCAATGATTGGACTGCACAATCAGAGCCGTTACAAATTTCTTTTGTCAGAATCATTATAGTTAGTTCTTGCCAGATATTGCATAGAACTATTGTAGAGGCTTTGATTTTAATTAGCCATTAAATTGAATTTGAAAAACCAATCAAATTTGAGAAATTTTATAATGTTTGTTACTTCCTACTTCAATGGTAAGGCTGATTAAGGAATGTTGCAAGTTTTTAAAGTATAAAATATATGAAAATTGTTTATCTATCATTTGGTTGTGTTGAAATCAATGACATAAAATTGTCAAAAAATAATTACAAACTACAATTTACAAGGCATCTAGCACTACATTGTAGGAGGTAGTGCAAAGTACAAAGGGGGACCTGACAAAGAATAGAGAGGCACAATTAGTAATTGATCCTTACAGAAAGTATTCAAAAATGCTTGCAATTGATTTTGGAGTGTTCTACATGCAAAATTAACGTGGAAAAAAATAACTTGCACATGTAATTTTTGTGGTATGACAAATGTTTGTTGTAGTCCTTATTTAATTTTTGAGATTTAGGGTCATAATTTTTTTTTCTTGTGTATGTTTCTTCTATGTCGAAAAAAGATAATTTTGGAATGACCAAATAATATACAAGGAAAATCACCCCATATCTTCATTTCAATAGAGTGACAAACCCCCAAATCTAGTTCTAGTATTGTTTGTGCCTCATTTTGGGGTTGTCACACCATATCTCTACACTTGCCCAAATTTGGAATTCCATGGATGTAGATAATGAGGGTGATGGTGTGGGAAATAATTTGGTTTAATTTTAGACAATGTCAACATTGGAACATTTTCCAATGCTGAAATGGGACATCACAATTTTTGGAACTGGAATATTGTAGGTTTCATGTTCTCTGCACTAGTGTTTTCTTCAATGATTTAATAGTTTGGAAATAGTTTATTTCTCCTCTTCTTTGGGATAAATAGTGAATTGAGATGTGAAACAAGAACATTATCTACATTGGCATGCAAGGCATTTGATAATTTCTTTCATAGTCTTTTTTGTGGGCCTAATGTGTTGTTGAAACCTTCAAACAATTTATTTTATGGTGTGATCTTTATGTGGGTTCTATTGATAACATTCTTTCACAAAATTTAATAGATTAATTTATTTTAATTTTCATGGACATATTTTTTGGTATTTTTAATAGATAATGGGAGTTCCAATTATTTGAGTTTAAGGTGGCTAGGTGTGGTTTCCTTTGTAGGTTTTCTTGGTAATTCAAGTCATGGTCTAGTCCATTGTCAAAATTGAATGATCAGAATTTTTTTTGTAATCCTCTTATTTGGGCTTCCATGTGCCATTTTTATTAGATTTTTTGTGTTGGCCTAATTATGAAATGGGGAGTAGCTAGTTGCTTGGAGTTGTGGAATTGATTTGTAGGTGACTCTCTTGCGGGTTAGTAATAGAGGGATTGACATCATATTTTATAGAAGTGTTGGTTTTCTATAGCTGACCTTTAAATTCGATCACCTGGGTATTAGTCTAACTTGTTTCAATCCTAACTATTGATTCATTATATATTGTTTATGCTACCCATGTGTATTCTTTTATAGTGGTATAGGGTATTCAATTGAGTTATTTAGATTCTACTACTTGATTCATTCTTCTTTAAAGGTGATAAATTAGTTGTGTAATGGTTGATTTATTTGATCATAGTCTAGTTAATTAGATGTCTTTGCATTAAACTATAGTCCAATTCCTATTGTTCTATGTAAGGCGACATAGGTCAATATAGTGAATTGTCTAAAAATGAAGGACATAGAAATTTAACTTTAATTAAAAATGTCAGTACATGGAGCATTCCTCATGTTATTTGAAGTTGAATTTTTTTGCCACCATCTTGTCTTTTGTGGGGTCTTTGAATGTGTGATTATTCTGGCATGCATAACACAAAAATTATCAAAAAGTATTGGCTCTCATTTCTCCAATTATGTCATCTTTGGACCATGTGTTCATTCTTCTTATGGGTCGCCTTGCATTCAAATCAATAAAGTAGCCATCATTGTATGAAGAACCAATTAAATCTTACATCTCAAACAACCTATGAGTATAAACCTAGATTAGTTTGGATTTTTTATTCAACTATTATTATTGAATATTAAATGCACTTCCATATGGTATTTTTTTGTTACATTTTTTTAAAAATGAAGTGATACTCATCAAGACATTTTTGTGTGTTAATTATTATTGAATATTAAATGTACTTCCATTTGGTATTTTTTGTTACATTTTTAAAAAAGTGAAGTGATACTCATAAGGACATTTTTGTGTGTTAATTAGTAATTTATTGCATCTATTTGTCTTTGCATGTCTACAAAAGCTCCTTATCCTTTCAAATCCCATTGAAGAAGGATTAATATAAGCTTTCTTAAGATCTATTAATGAAGATAAAAGGTTTTTTTTGGAATTAAGTCATGTTTGTTATTAGTGACAACACTTATTCAGATTTTTTATGGTTATTGAGCTCATCATTCAGTCTTTAGTGTTTACCGAGCATTCTAATGGTTAACAAGTTTCACAGTTCATACCAAGCATTCCAGTGGTTACCATGTGAATATAGGTAGTGTGAAGTCCATTAGTTGAGATCAAGCAGTTCAATGGTTACTGAGCTTTGCAGTGTCTACCGAGTCATCAATTCTTGTGATGTGAAGCGAATGTTAATCGACTAATGGGATGAGTAGTGTTTATTGAGTGCAAGCAAGGTCAACATGGAATTCAATGGTTACCAAGTGACACTATATCTATTGAGTCTCTAGTGTACACTGAGTTTGAAGCTATGTTGAGTGATTAGTATGGATTAAGCCTCTACTTCTACTAAATGCATGATGATGCCAAGTAATGCAGTCAATGCCGAGTATCAAAAATTCACCAAGTTAGCTTTTAGAACCTGACTTTCTACATTTGGGCCAACTTTGTAATATTGGTGTTATCTTGTGTTTTGGTCGACCTTGTAATTATGAGAATTGGGTTGATATAAATATGTAATGTATTGTATCATACCCAAGCATCATGAAGAAGTGAAGTAATATTTTGATGCATGAGAATGCGAATGTGAATTCGTAGTAGAGCATAGTGTATAGAAAGGTCAAATCAAGAGTAGTCAAGTTACATCTATCACAAAGAGGTGATCAGCATTTCAAGGATCTAAATCAGCAATTCAGTTGTAAGTTAGATCTATTGTTTCATCCCAACAAGTGAATTAGCTTCAAATCCTTTAATAGGGTAGACTTAACAGTCTTTTCTTTAAATCTCTTTACCAAGTGCATACTTCATTGTATGTTTGTAAAACCTCTAACAAGGTGGACCTAGCAGTACTAATTACTCCTAATAGGGTAGATCATCAAAAGTGATCATTGTAAGACTTAACATGGAAACTTTATACTGCAGTATTGAAGTTTTGTGGGTATCATCCCCACCCTAGTTTTACTTTCTATTTGGAAGGTTTCTAGGTCACAAAATATTGTGTTCAAGTGTTTTGTGCTTTTAGTTTCTCATCCATGCAGTAGATTAGATCAATTAATGATGAATGGATTATGATGTTAAGTGTTGAATTTGTCAAAAGTTTTGAGGTTACTGATTTACCCCTCCCCTCTTAGTAACCTAGCTAGTCTTGATTATTTCCAACAATTGGTGTCAGAGCTCTATGGTTCTCAGGATAAAGTTTGACGGCTTGAGAAAAGATCAAGGATAATGGAGATATTTATACTTGACAAAGCTATTGACAATGAGAAGCTAGATTTGGAGATGGCCATAGCTCAACTCAAGGAAGCAAGAGCATATTTTCCAATCCCTAAAAAGAAGGAAGGAACTTGCAAAACAAATGAATGACCACTAGTATGTTGAAGAGAAGATTGAAGACTTTATCCCTTCAAGCAATTTAGATTAAGCAAATGAGGCAATCAAAGAACTCCTAGAAAAGAATGGCTCCCTACAAGAAGAGGTAAGAAAATTGAAAAGAGAATAGGAAATCTAGTCAATAAGATTGTGTGAAATTTTGGAACAGAGAAACAAGGCAAATGAAGACTTGGAGGCAAGGAACAATGAAACTCAAAATCAATCCCTTCAGCAAGAAAGTCTTATCAATCAACTTTCCAATGCAAATGAAGAAATCATGAGTCTAAGATCTAAAAATGAAAGGTTAAGGAATGATTTAACCATTGAAAGGAAAATCATTGAAAGGTTGAAAGTTGATCTAAATTCTGAGAAGCAATTCAATGAAAGAATAATGAAATCCCAAGTAGACATGGATCAATTGAATAAACAAAATGAGTAAAATCTTTATAGGCAAAAGGGCAAAGCAAGACTTGGATAGAAAGAAGAAGGTGAATCCTCCAAACAAGGTGCTCAAAGGAATCAAAGACCTACTTGCAATCACTATGGTAAGATAGGTCATACATCAAATAAATGTTGGAGTAATTCAAAGGAAAAATTCAATGGAAAATGCTACAATTGTAGTCAACATGGTCATAAAGCCAATGAATGCAAGAAGAAACCAAAGTTTGAAGGCAAATGTCACAAATGCAAGAAACAAGGTCACAAGGCATCTGAATGCAGATCTAAACCATTCAATCTAGCTAAACAATTTGTAAAGGTAATATTTGCTTGGGACTACAATATTGGTGTAAATGTCATTACTGTGGAGAATATAGACACATTGGCATAAATTGTGCTAGGCATCACTTGAGAAGAAAGAATACTACAATAAGATGTTACACATGCACTAAACTTGGTCATATAGCTAAGAATTGCATGAATATAGGTAGAGTTGAAGATGAAAAGAAATAAAAAGCTAATAACATCCAAAAGCAGATTAGACAATAGTGGATTCCTAAATCTATTGAGCAAGCTGGTTCAAGTGATGATGGTCATGTCACTCGAGAAGTGGGTGACTCCACCATTTCCAATTAAGTTCTTAAGGAAGAACTGGAACTATTTCAAGGTCATATCTCAAACAGTTCCAATTGAAAGGAAGAAAAGATCCAAATCAGTATTCTAGATACAAAGGTATCACAAAAGTTCAGCATTAGTATTCATTGAGTGAGGTTAGGTCATATTGAGTGAGGTCGAGAGTAACAAAGTTTTGTTTGGTCACCGAGTTATGAGGTCCTACCGAGTAATCTAGACAGATAGTGGATGACAACTTGTCAAGCACTATGTCATTATGATCATACTAAGCATAAATGAAAATTTTTATCAAAAGGCAAGATTTCAACTTCATTTCCATCATGATTTCAGTATATTCAGAGCAGAGCAATTTGTAGAGCATTCAAGTAATCTTGAGTATAGTTTGCAGCGAAGTTTTTCAAGGAATTATCTCAACTTACCAAGTGATCATGGCATCTACCAATAGTAGCAGTAGGGCAAAGAAAGGATTAGAGATGTTAGTGCAAGGTGTTGAATGGAAAGCCTCAAATTTCAAATTAGTGCCAATGATTGTAGAATCCTTCGACCCCAATGGAGCTCAATCACAAATTCCACCAAAGATACTCCTTATCAATGATATTTAAACTCATTTCAAATGTGTTGTGCAAGAGATAGGAACCCTAGAAATGGATAGATTCCTAAGTGAACTCTATGTGAATGGGACTCTTAAGCCCAAACATAAACATCTAGAAGAAAAAGGCTTAACCCATATTTCGTACCTACCACAAAACTTTCAAATCAAATAGATTAGGTATATCTTGAGCCAAGTACATAATGGTCAATTATGGTTAGAGAAACCAGTTTTTATTATAAAGAAGATGATTCATAGAATTATGGGTCTCCCTATGCTTAACAAGTTCAAAGTTACAAAAACCCTAGGTCAGGATGAGCTTCAGAAGAAAACCCTAGCCAAGTGGGATGGCAGAGGATTGAAAATTAGCAATGTATTTGATGTGGAACTCAAATTTGGCATTCATATTATTTCACATAAGATATATAGCTCTAGTTGACTAAATAGTGTGCCATGTGAAGCTGTAGACCTAGCATATAAGGTTGTTAAGAAGAAGTTGGAATCTAACTTAGCAAATTTGATGTTGAAACAACTGAATAAGAACATGGAAAACATTAGGACATCAAAGAATAACCCATGTAAATTTGGTTCTCTTTTGACTTGTTTGTTCTTTTATGTTCAAAAGTTGTTTCCCTCCAAAGGAAGAGTGGTATGGAGAAAGAGCACTCCAATTTTGTACCAAATTAATGAGTTTATTGCAAAAATGGGTGAAAACTTTGATAGCATAATGGATAATTATTTTGAAGTTTTTAAGGAAAGGATGAATAACAAGTTTTGAATTCCCCAAAAATTGGTTGAAGACTATAAGGATGATGCTTGTTTTATGGTTGATTGTGACAAGGTATAGATCTAGGCAATAAAGCCTAGAATAGTATGGGTGAAACCTCTTCCTTATGAGGTTAATATTGATGAAACAAAAGAGATAATTGAAGCCCTAGTGAATGAGCCTATAGATTCAAAGGCACCTATCTTTGGAACATGTGATGAAGTAAAAGCTAGAATAAAACTTGAGATCAAGCTCCCACATGTAGTAAATAAAGGTAAGAAGAGGATATCCAAACTAAAAATAGCTAGTGGCCCTCTTATGGTTACTGAGGGCAAAGGTGAAGATGAAGAATTTGAGAATGAAGAAGATGAATTAGAAAAAGAAGAAGAGCCTGCAAGAAAGAAAGGCAAGGTGATTATCACCAAGCCACCCAAGGCCTCCATAGTTGTATTCACCAAAAGATCTAAGAAGAAAGGAAGTAGTAAAATTGTATTTAGTAAGCCTTGTCTCACCTTCTAGGAAATATTGAAGCAATTGGAAGAAGGTGCATGTATTAAAAATTTTAAAGCATTGAAATATGAAACCCAAATAAATGCAGATTGAGGTGTTGGTGTTAACAAAGATGGGAAAATGGAAATATTCCCCTGATCAAATTGCCCCTCAAATTTCCAATTAGCTATTAATAAGGCTAAAACCAAGATGAGAATCAATCATGCAAATAGCCAAAGACATATATGAGCAATCTTTGAGATAGTTGCTATCTAGCCTTACCAATGATAAGGTAAAGGAAGCTATGAAGAAAAATGAAGATAAGATGATCATCAAATTTCATACTTGTTTAATTTTGGTGAAAGACATTGAGCTTGTAGTCAAGGATGCTACATCTATGTGGAAGAATGTTTATCATCTGCATAAACCAAGCGAGAATATGTTTATCATATGCATAAACCAAGTGATAATCCTATAGAAATCAATGATGATGATGATGATGATAACAAGGATGAAGATAATGAAGGAGACAATACTCCTTGTATCACTATTGATGCTGAGGAATATCAAGAGTTGATAAAGGATGGTGAAGAAGAGAAAGAGGAAGATAGACAAGAAGAAAAATAAGAAAGTGATCTAGTCAGGATAGCAACGGTTGTCATAGCCTCCCTTCCTCACTCTCCAGTAATAACTACTACATCATCAAGCATAGAGATAGCTTTAGCAAGTGGAATCATGACTATAATAGATATATCATCTGCCCAATCACTCTTTACTCCCTCTCAGCTCCAAGTATCTCTAATGGAAGTGTCTACCACTTCATCCACTAAGCTACAACCCTCCCCTTCTTCAACTCCTGAGTCAGGAACATTAGTAGTAAGTGCAGCATCTAGTTCTACAATTTTGTCTACTTCAATTTTGCATGCTCCAATAAGTGCTCCTATTGTAAATACTTATGTCATTATTCCTCTTGTGATTACATCAATTTTGGGTAGTTCATTAGTTTTGGATTCTTTTTGTGCTCTAGTGAGCATTCCATCAGTAGGCACTATACAAGTTTTTACTGCAAGCCTTATTGTTTCTACCATTGTTTATGTTTCCAAATCCAAAATAGTAATGTCAAAAGTTGAACCAAAGACACCAGTTAAACTTTTGACTAGTGGAAAAGAAATTGAGGAAGATATAGATCTGGACAAGAAGATTGAAATTCCTAAGTTAGATTTTGATAATGCCACTATAGAGAAAATGAGATTGGTTAGTCAGCTTCTTAAGAAGAAGGCTAAGAAAAAGTAGCTCAGAGAAGAAAGAGACAGAGAATTTTGAATCATTGAGAGTGCCAAGAATATCTTGACAGAGGCTATAGGTATTGATGTTGATTCATCTCAACATATTTTTTTATAGTTAGAAGAGGTAGTAATTAAATTCAATGAGGACTCCAGTGGCCAAGAAAACCTTATAAAAAATGAAGAGAAAAAGTTTGACAATAAAGTGCTTGAGCATATTGCCATCCATCAAGTAGAGCTCTCCTCAATTTTGGCAAATCTTGAAAATTATTTCACAAATGTAACATCTCTTTTTGCTAAGCTATGTGATGTTACTGAGTATACAAAGGAAATAAAAGGAAAATTGAATAAGATTGATGAGGATCTGAAGGCTAGTGCTCAAAAGTTGTAGCTTGACCCTAGTTCAAGCTCTACACATCACATGAGTATCAAATTCCAATTAGATATGTAGGCAAAGTTATTAAGAGAGGAAGCAAGGATCTGATCTACACTAATAGACATCCAGAACATGATCCTTCCAATCATGGATACAATGTAGAAGCATATTGCTTATTCAAAAACATTGATCCATGATAACAATTTTTCAATTGTTGATCATATGATTGAACTCTTAGTAGAAGTCCAAATTGCACCTCAAACCTACAAAATTGTTCAAGAAAATTGGGACAAGACATTAGCTCTTATTCTTAAGGTACATTTTGAGTTTCTCTCACATTTTGATGTCTCTATATAAGTAGAGAGTGTATAATAATTTGGCATTATCGTCAAAAGGGGGGAGAGACATTTATATATGTATAAGGAGGGAGACATGTAGATATGTATAAGGAGACAAACATGTTCACGAGGAGAAATATTTGTATATACACTTAGTATTATGCCTGATATAATATGTACATTGAATGGGGGAGATATGTGCAAATTTACATACAACAAAGTTACAAAGACAAATTTTGAAAAATCAAAAATCAATTTCAGCATGACATTGCACATAAGATTTGGCTAGTAAGTGTTTTTGTCACTAATGCCAAAGGGGGAGATTGTTACCATTAAGTCATGTTTTTTATTAGTGACAACACTTATTCAAATTTTGTATGGTTATCAAGCTCATCATTCAGTCTCAACTATTTAACAAGCATTCTAGTGGTTACCAAGTTTCACAGTTCATACTGAGCATTCTAGTGGTTACCAAGTGAATATAGGTAGTGCAAAGTCCATCAATTTAGACTGGCAATTTAGTGGTTACCAAGCTTCATAGTATCTACCGAGTCATTATTTCTTGTGATGTGAAGTCAGTGTTAACTGAGTAATGGGATGAGTATTGTTTACTGAGTGCGAGCAAGGTAAACATGGAATTCAATGGTTACCGAGTGACACTATCTCTATCTAGTCTGCAGTGTACACTGAGTTCAAAGCTACATTGAGTGATTAGTATGGACCGAGCCTCTACTTCTACCAAATGCATGATAATGCTGAGTAATGTCATGGATGTCGAGTATCAAAAATTCACCAAGTTAGCTTTCAGAACCCAAGTTTCTACATTTGGGCCAACTTAGTAATATTGGTGTTATCTTGTGTTTTGGCCAACCTTGTAATTATGAGAATTGGGTTGATATATATATATATATATATATATATATATATATATATATATATGTAATGTATTGTATCATACCCAAGCATGATGAAGAAGTTAAGTAATGTTTTGATGCATTAGAATGTGAATGTGAATTTGCAGTAGAGCATAGTGTATAGCAAGGTCAAATCAAGAGCAGTCATGTTACATCTATCACAAAGAGGTGATCAGCATTTCAAGGATCTAAATCAGCAATTTAATTTTAAGTCAAATCTATTTTTTTATCCTAACAAGTGAATTAGCTTCAAATCCTTTAATAGGGTAGACTTAACATTATTTTCTTTAAATCTCTTTACTGAGTGCATACTTCATAGCATGTTTGTAAAACCTCTAACAAGGTGGACCTAGTAGTCCTAATTGCTCCTAACAGGGAAGATCATCAGAAGTGATCATTGTAAGCCTTAATAGGGCAACTTTATACTACAGTATTGAAGTTTTGTGGGTATCATAACCACCCTAGTTTTACTTTCTATTTGGAAGGTTTCTGAGTCACCAAATATTGTGTTCAAGTGTTTTGCAATTTCAATTTCTCATGCATGCAGAGTAGATTAGACCAATTAATGATAAATGGATTATATTTTTAAGTGTTGAATTTCTCAAAAGTTTTGAGGTTACTGATTCAACCCTCCCCTCTCAGTAACCTAGCTAGTCTTGATTATTTCCAATAGTTTTCCACTCCTCAAAAAATTTCACTAATAAAAAAAGGTGCAATATGAAGTTGGTTGTAAGTGTTTTTATCATCAAGAAATATGTTGAGTGAAACAATTTTATTCCTCATATAAATTACATTAGTAATCAAGAGTGTTTTTCTATGCCTTACAATGTAAAATGTTACTTTAAAGGCTAATGGATTAAATACAATGTATCAAGGGTATGAGTTGTGTCAAGGTTGTCAATCTATAATTTTTGTTTGTCTTACATTTTCTAGAGTGGAAACATTTATTCCTAAAACACTAACTTTTTTTTGGCTTTGTGTAGTTTTTCAATTCAAATAGATGCACATGGTGGAGTAGAGATTTTGAACTTGAGGGAGCTCATTCTTGTAGAATTTGAAATGGCAATTGAAGTTCATTATGTAGGTAGTCTGGCATGATCTACTATATGGATTGATACAAACAAAACTTGAAGCAAATCTCATTAGTTAGTTTTAAAAAAATGAAATAGAGATGCTATAAATTTTATGATACATGAAAATCCTAAAAGAATCTTAAATTGTATCCAAAAATTTGTTTACTTTTATTGTAATTGATAGTATTTTACTAGCATATAAATGGGTATGCATAGGATCATGAGAGACCAAACTATGGCCTTAAGAAGCAATGGAAAATTAGGACATCTATGTTCATCAACTTAACATGAAAATTTGAATAGTTATGAATATTATATGAAATAAAATTGTAAGAATAAAAAGTTATTGGAAATTGAATGTAGTTTCTAAACTACTAGCCCTTTTGTAATAGAAAAAAAAAATTATTGGTCAAAATTTTAGCTTTCAATGTGGAAGTACAAATATTTAAGGAAAAAATAAGAAGTACATGTATGTCTAACCATCTCAATCACAATCAAATGACAATATTTTTTTATAATAATATAGATATAAGAAGTAGGCTCATACCTGAATGTGGTGCAATTTGTTTGTAATTTTATTTCAAATAAATAATTAGTTTGAAACTTTTTAGAATAAAAAAAACTATTGTATCTGACCACCTTAACTCATTCAAAACTATACAAAATTTTATTTTTTCCCCTCATAGTACACAAAGCCTAGAATGTGACACATCTTATGGACTTTGAAAAGGTTATAGCATTCAAAAGTTATAACTTTATTTCAATCAGCATGTTAATCAACACTTAATAGGTAACTCCAGTAAAAAATAATTAATAATTACTTACTAAACTCATTATTTGATAGCAATTATATTGATCAAAATGTGAGAGTGTCCATAAGAAATCCTTTTCATTTCATTAAGTTTAGCTGAAAAATGGTTTTTTTTTATTGCCACTTTTTGGCCTATCATGATCCTGCACATGTCCAAATTTGTAATGTTTAAATATTAAATAAATTGTGTAGGAAGCTACATTTTCAAATTTTTATTCCATCAGTTTTAGTAGGATAAAAATTTAAAATAATAGATAATTGTATATAAAAGATAGGTGAAAGAATTTTAAATACTTTTGTGCATAAATTAGGTTTTACTAGTGGATGAGGACAACTAGAGTAAATAATTAATTTAAATATATTAATTAAATTATCTTTACTCCCTTGTTAAGATTTAGCTTATAAACATGCATTACCATTTAATAATTAAATATTAATTATTAAATGTCATTTACCTCTTAGGGTTTCCCTTTTAGGTTTTCGATCTCCTTCTATAAGGATTGATCTCTTGTATTATTTACTCATTCTTTTTGCCTGATAAATATATTCTTGCATTTTTATAGAGCCAAACCCTTGCCTTATCTTGTCTTTTCTTCTCTATAATATGTTCTTGCATGCAGGTGTTCTACGGGTTATGTGAATTTGTATTGCTCAAATCCTTCATGGTATTAGAGTTGGATCTTTTGTAACATGTTCAGTTTTGAAGGAAACTAAGAAACAAGGGTTTATGTGGATCAAATCTGGGTTGTTTATAGTGCGCTTTAAGAAAAAATGGACCTCACCATTAAGCTTGTAGCACCCAAAAGACTCTCCTATTTTGATGTAAAGTACATCATATTTGGACAACTTTTCAAATAGATGGAAAAACATATTTCTATCAGGGGTATATGACCCTCTACACATGCCTCAATTCATATTTTTATCAAACAAATTTAAAAAGTGAAGTGCCTTTCATGTTTCCACTCTATACCTTGCCTATTTTGATTCGAGAGATACTTGTTATTGTTATTGTTATTTGTATCTTAAGATGACCTGAGGCTCGAATGTTATACTTTGCTTCAGTACCATAGATGCTATATTGCTAGGCTATTCCATTTAGCATATTTGCATGTTGATGTTATTTTGAGATGAAAGTAGACCTATGATGATATCTAATTATCTGGTTATTTAGTTTATTAGACATATTTTTGGATTACATTGTGAGATGGATTCTTATGTTATGGTTATTTACTTCATTCTTGTTCTTTACACTTTTTATGAACATGAGTGGTGTAAATGGAATTATTAGTTATTTAATGCATTAATTGCTTTGGCTATTATATTATATATATTTACACTTGATCGTGTGTTTTAGTGTACAGGAATTATATCCTTGGTAGTGGCACATGGAGTTAGTGATTCAGCCATTCATATTTTACCAATGTCATCCCTATGTGATTGATGTATCCTTATTTTAAGTTGTTTAAATCTAGACCTTTTGGTGATTAGTAAATCCGAACTCATCTGCATTATGTGATTAGACCAGTGAGTGTGTTTGTGCATTTAGAGGTTTGCTCTATCATCAAAGTGTTAAGTGATTTTCTATGTTTTTGGGTTTTAAATCTTTTTGAATTTAATTTTTGGTAGCTTTGCCTTAGGTGAATTTCCATTATGGATAATAGCCTATTTTAGTTTGGGTCAATTCAGAGTTTAACTACTCCATCTCGCTTTTTTCCATAATCGACTATTCACTTGAAAAGTGAATAAGTATTGGAAAAGTGAATTTATTATTCACTTCTCACTTTTGAGAAATAGAATTTAGAGAGCTAATTTGGAGATTCTCTTCTAAAGGATTGGTTTTTTGTTCATTCTGGGAGCTGTGAGCATGAGTTTTTCACAAGATCAGTCTCATTGGATCCAGCTTGAGGAGACCTTGTTTTGCCGCCACTTTCAGCAGTTTCAATGGGCTCGTTATTTTATTAGGCCATTTTCAGAATCTGCCCCTTTTGTTGTTAGGTTTTATGGTCTTTGCTCCATTTTAGCACCTATTTTTAATAGTTGTTTGATAGGAGGCTAAGAACTAGTGTTCCCCACCATTTATGTTTGTTGGTTCTACTTGGTTGGTCAGGTATGAACATTTCCTCTATTTTTGGGATGAGGGTTTGGGTTTTGGAGCTATTATGCTGGCCATTTTTGCATACGATGTCCAATTTTATTTATTTTTGGATTTTGAGTTTTTTGCACCTAAAGGTCAAATGGGTTTTAATTTTTGAATTTTTCCAAAATTGGGGTTTTTACTTGGTTTTACATGCCACCTTATTTTCTTAGGTTTTCTTGGCATGAGTTTGGTCGCGGACTTGAATGATTTGTTTGGATGTCATTCATACCTTTATTGCATTTTTATGTTGCGTTGGGATGCATGTCGCATCCATGCTCTCGAGGTTGTTTCAATTGAGTGATATTTCTACATTGTGTTCTCATCCAGACCTTGTGTTTGATCTTTGTGATGTTGGTGCACCACACATAAGTACGTGTGCATACATTTATCAAGTGACCTGTGGGGCCCAATCTTTTGTGGTACTTTCAAAAGTTATGATCATTGGGGTTGGGTTGGGAATTTGCATACGTATGGGCACTCATCATAGGATGAGCATGGGTAGGGTAGGGTAGCATATGGAGGGGGCTTTTGTCATGCATTCTAGTGTCCATTTCCCATTTGACTGAAGAATTTTTCAATTAAGTGATAACTAAAGAAAATATTGGGTGGTAATAAAACTAAAGATAATAAAATGCTTGTGCCAAGCCATTCCGTTGAGGGATGTTGAATCTGCATGATTTGAGCTTGGGCTTTTCGATGCTAAGTGACTCTCCATGATGTTAGCCCCTACTTAGTATCCTTTGAGATGTTTGACTAGGACCTGTAGTTACACATTGTCTTGTCTTGGATTTAGTCATCATACTGCTTGGTGTGTGTCTTAGCCATGGATGTTTACTTTGCATGTGTTTGTGTTTTGATCATTATCTCCATCAACACAGTGGGTGTGGGCCTATGGGTTCCACTTGGTTGGGAGGTGTAGCTACCTTCACCAGTGCTAGGGATTGATGTACAAAGATGGTCTTGTATCCTAGTGTGACTGTTGCTAGATGTGTTCACTTGGTACTTTGACTTACGAAGTATACTTCCTTGTGAGTTATGCTTTCATTGGGATATTGCTTATCATGTTTTGAGAATGTTAGTTTTAACAAATTCCTTATTATGATGCTTAGCATGTGGTAAGTGATGTTATCTACTTTGTAGGATTATCTTTTTCTTTACTACTAGCATGTTAGATTTTCTTATGCTTTTGATTTAGCATGTATTAGTGGTGACATCTCTATTACGATAGTACCGACGATCTGATTAGTAGCTTGGGATGTTATGTGTGGGGGGATACCTAGGGCTCACAATGGCCTTATGATGCCATTGATAGTTGACAAGAACCATGTACTTAGTTTGGTTGTTGTGTACATTGTGATGTTATTTCAGTTATTGTGATGTTGCTTTAGTTCACTGTGATGTTACTGCGATGTTCTTTCCATATTTCCTTATTTGGTTTGAGTGTTCTTGCCTTGAAATGTGGATCTGGTACTCCTCGTTGTGGAGGTTCTGAAGTCCATTTTAGTCTATTTTTTCTCCTTAAGATTTTTTCTTAAGTTTCCTGGGTGACCATTTATTAGCATGGTGTGACACAAAATTGTATCGCAAGCCTTTAGGAATTGTATCGTTTGTCCCCTGATTCTATCGCATGCCTCTTGGAGAAATATTGTGTGATACTTTCCAGTATCAAACCTCCTTGTAAAAATGTTGTACGATATTCTTAAAGTATCAATGCCTTTGAGAGAAGTATCGCCTAGTCCCTAAATGTGTCGCCCTCCTTCTTTAAGAATGTTGTGCGATACTTTTTAGTGTTGTATTAAAGTATCGCCTAAGTTTTGTCAAAACTTGTATGGGCGACTAGTGAGCACTTTTTGGTTTGATCCAAACTTTTTGAGAGTTGATTTGGATACCCTCTTTGGTGTTCTTCAACCCTATAGTGTCACATTTTGATTCTAGTTGTGTGTTTTTCAGTAATCGGTCATCTGGGGTTTAAAATATATCGTTTAGGTATAAGTTAACATATGACATATATTTAATTCCTTATACTTAAGATATATTTAAATATATGTGATGATTCATTTGAGATAGGTTCCAGACCTCTACAAGCTAAGACAAAGATTTTAGAAAATTTCAGGGCTTCAGAAATCTAGACTTAACCAAATTTTAGAGCTTCAGGATTTTAGACTTAGCCAATTTTTAGCAGCATTTATCTGTCAACTTGGTTGATCTCGTATGGTTTCTTATTTATGTTTTGGTTGGTAGTAGTGTTTGGAGATCCGTTGGTGTTTTGTTGATAGTCAGTCTTCTATTGTGATCTTTATGATCTATGTATGTTGTTATCATGTGCACTTACACTTGTTTTTTTTTAAAAAAAAATATCTTGCTTGCATTTCATCCTTGTTTCCAAGGATCTGCAGGTAGGGCATTACATCTGGTATCAGAGCCCATGTTGCAACATTGGGATCTCTATGTTATGCTTCCACTATGGTTTTTTTTTTGTTGTGTATTTTTATACTATGTTTTATTATTTGATATCTTGTTCATTCATGGTTTTAACTCTTATGCTTGTGATCCATTTGTTTTGACAATATCTTGTTGTTCCCATAAGGATGCCTCGTGCACGTAGACCTTGTGACCATGGTGGTACCTATAGTGGTAATTATGGTAATGTACACCATGAAGAGGAATGTTAGGAAGGAGAGAGAGAACAAGATAACAATGCTAATTAGAATCTATTGGGGGCATTAATGTCAGTGCTTCAAGAAATTCTCACTTAAATGGGCCCTCATGTTGAGGAGTGCCAACATGATTAGGAGTGGGAAGATGGATCTCATCATGGAGAGTCCCACCATTCAAAGCATAGAGAGGAGGAACATGAGCATAAACATGAATTTTCTCAGACGCCACTTGATGAAAGAAGGCACTGATGGAGCGGCCATGTCCGGGATGATGTTGATATCACTCTGATTTAGATGATGTGGGAACTTCAAAGGTCCAAACCACTAGAGTTTGATGGCCAAGGAATAGGACTCAAGGCTAAGACTTGGTTACTTGATAGGGGTTGTTGTTTCTCCCTACTACCTTGTGGGAGCAATTTGAAGGCCCAATGAGCGATCACATAGCTGAGGGAACGTGGTTCCATTTGGTGGGATGGAGAGAGCATAAGGCTCAGTATCAATGTCACGGATCTTACTTGGGAGATCTTTGAGGAAAGGTTCAGAGAGAAGTTTCTATCACCACAGTATCAAGAAGCTCACATTGATGAATTCCATGAGCTTAAATAGGGCATTATGATAGTTGATCAGTATGAGAAGAAGTTACTTGGTTTGAAACAATTTTTGAGCTATAGGCATGATGATGCACTTATCACCCAACATTTTGTTAGGGGCCTCAGAGACTCCATCACTGGTGATGTCCATTCTCATCAACCGAGGACACTTGCTCTTGCTGTTGAGAAGGCAAGGATCATTGAGAGAAATGTGGCTTGGGGGTATAGTGCTAAATTTGGTTCTCAAAGCCAAATTACTAAGAATTTAGGATACGATGTTCAGTCTACCCAGTATTCTGGGAAGGGCCAAGCCCAATCATCACCCTCTCAAGATGGTTATGGTGGCTATTGGTGTAAATAAGTATTTACTTATTACACTTACTTAAGTTTACTTAGGTAAATGCATTATTTAATTATTTATTTAGGTGAGACACTTAGGAGTTTTTGTACTCTTATGAGTTACGAAACTCTAATTATACACATGGTGTCCACAACACAAGAGTTTGCTTCATTCACAGAGTTGTCATGTTGACAACATAGTTATTCATACCCCTCATTTAGCACATCTTGTCTACACCACTGATTTGCATGCTACACCATTGTAGGCTTATCCTCATATCATTGCACTTAATTTTGTACTTAATGGAGGATAACCCATGTCTAGTGGACATGTGCCTGGTTGTATGACTTATCATGTTGCTAACTTCTACACATTCTAGAAGCTCTCCTGAGGCCTTTATATATAGGCACTCCTAGTGTACTCTAAAGCTAGCATATTGAATGAATATCATCATTCTGATCATACTCTCTCTATTTTGATCTACTGTGTGCTTGTGTTTGAGTTCCTTGGTCTTGGGTGAATTTTGGCCTAAGCCAAATTCTTACATGGTATAAAAGCTGAGGGATATTCTCTACACATAGCCAATCAAGACCATTCATGCTTTAGCACCTCAACACAAATCTGGGGAATCTACAAAAATTGGGAGCATCTAGAGCTAGATTTGACCTCACCGTTGAATCTAGAGCATTGATTCGGTGAAGATCAACTATAAATTTTCCTATGCTAGGTGAAAGTTGATCGTGAAGTAAATTTTTTTTGCAAATCAAAACCTAGAGGCCCTAATTTGTAGTTCAGGTATGGTCAATTAATTCTATCTTATTATTTGTATTTTCAGATCAGTCATTTATTTTCTCTCTACAATTTTTGGGTATTTTTAAAATTTTATTTTCGAGTAGTTGCACAGTAGAGAAAATTTATTTTGTTTTCAATCAGTTGCACAACAGAGAAATTTTTTTAGCCAAACTAGACAGTCACTTCCTAGCTCAGCTATGTAATTAGTGGAATATTTGGATTTATTTTTGCAAGGTCTATTCATAAATACTATGCGCTCAAATCACTAGTTGTATCTCTACACAATCGCAACGGGCTATAGATTTAATCTGGACAACAACATTTAAAATCTAGGCTTGGCCAAGCCACATATTTCTAATGAAGTACATCCCACAAATTCCAACAAATGACTGCATTAAGGCCGGACCTACCAATCCAAGGGTGGTGACCTACCTCACCTGTGAGCCTCTTTGGTTAGTGCTTTGTGCATTGTGGGTTTTATATAGTGTGTAAAACCCATACCCCATGCATGTGGGATTAACCTCTAAAGATTTTGGCCCCCACAGATTCCATTTTCTATAGATTTTGTTGGCATTTTTCAAAACCAATGATCGTAGGTGGTTTGAGAAAACCAACTATTATTGGTGGTTTCAAGATTACAACTCTACCCACCTTATATTAAGAATCCAGCAATTGTAGATACAAAAATGGCAACGCTGCATTAATTCTTCTAGCAACAAAAATTCAAATTTTGGTGGATGGGAAAAGTTTCCTACACCCTATTTATTGCAGCACCCCATGAACATGTGACCTTATCTAATTTTCCCACCTAGACCTACGAAATTGCCACGTTAGACCCAGATTAGGACAATGTAGTGCACAGTTAGTGTTGATTTGGCTACATATAAGCTGTCAAGTTGGTGATCATACAATCCCAGTAAGCTTGCACAATTAGCAAGCTTTACTTTCACCTGTCAGCCATCCATATGGTTTGCACCATGTTGATATCATGTTGACATCATCTAAGGCTTCAAGATGTGCTAACATCATCAATCCATGAGCTTAAAATGGATGTCCATCTAACTATCAAAATAGGGCAATTATGAACTAATACGATGGTCGAATGACTATCAGATTTAACCCCATCATTTGATGATGAAACTCCTCTCCAAATTGATTTTGGTTTTTGTAGTCCAACTTCGGGAGGTCATAACTTAGACATTCGGACTCCAAATTAGGTGCAATTTTTTTTAAATTAGGCATAATTTCCTAAACTTTTTAGTGGTGTAGCTCTTTCCTAGTTTTGGTACATGAATTGTTTAAAAATTTCATTTTTTGGCAACTATAGCTACATAATCTTACATTTTGCAACTTCAAATGCTCCATACGGGCACATCTGGAGTCAAAAATATGTTCTATTATTTTTGAAAGTGTGTTATTTTTTATCTACTTTCTAGATTTTCTATTAGATTATAGGATTGTGTGGACAAAATTTTCACTTTTAGCATAGGGCCTTTCTTTGCTTTGTAATGCTTCAGAATTGTAGCACATTATAAAGTTCTAGATTTTTAATTCATATAGAGGTTGTAACAATAAAAATCAAAAGTCCACAAAGGCCAAAATTGGTAAGTGGCCCATTATAATTGCACTATTGATAAAGTGCCCAAAGCATCTATTTTGGGGGGGTTTCTTGATTTAGTGAAAAGAGGGGGGGGGGGGGAGGGGTGTTCTTGGTGTTGTGTTCTCTCTTTTCTACACTTTTCTTTCATTTTTATGCATTATGGAAAACTTTAATTCTCCTAAATTAACTCCTCATAACTATGCTATAGGGTCCATAAAAATGTGATATCACATAATGCATAATGGAGTTTCACAAAATGTAGATGGTCCTCTTCCTAAACTAGCAGGTGATAATGTATTAGTAAGTGATATTTCAACATGGGTAGCAATGGATAGGAAAGCCCTAGGTGATATATGTTTGGGGGTTGATGATAAGATCATGTATCAAATCAAGAAGTGTTCTACATCCAAGGAAGCTTGGGATACCCTCAAAAACCTTTATGGTAAAGTGTTTGAAGAGGATGTGTTCAAAATTGAAGATGAGCTTATCTCCTTAGATCCTAAGTCATATGATTCAATACAAGATTTCGTCATCAAAGTGAA
Source organism: Cupressus sempervirens (assembly GCA_028749045.1). NCBI lineage: Eukaryota > Viridiplantae > Streptophyta > Pinopsida > Cupressales > Cupressaceae > Cupressus > Cupressus sempervirens. The sequence goes on along the minus strand of CM053791.1, from coordinate 629,844,594 downwards.
TGAACTAAGGACAAAGCTTACTAATTGTGGGAGTTCAATCAAAGATGATAGACTGATCTATCTCATACATAACAAGATGCCATCAGAGTATTCCACATTTGTATCTTCTTTTAACACCTCAAAGACTACCTTAGGGTCTTCCTACAAGAAAGTTACTGTTGATGAACATGCTAATCTATTGGATGATAAAGAAAACAAGTTAAAATAAATGGGGATTCTCAAATCACCTCAGTCTAAAGCATTGGTGGCCAATGAGGGTTCTTAACATTCAGCTAGATATTCTTCAAATAAAGGAAAGGGTAAAAAGAAATGGAAGAACAAATCAAATGATGTAGAAAAGACAACACCATGATCCAATCAACAAGTCAAGTCCTCAAATTCCAATAAGAAAGGGGAAAATAATAAGGAGAAGAAGAAGTGTTCTTATTGCAAGAAATTGGGTCATGAAGAGCATGAGTGTTATTTCAAAAAGATTGATGAGTTGACCAACATCATGAAGAAACATAATGTTCCATTGCCTAATGCTTATAAGGAGAAAGGGTTTTCTTCATATTCAAAGGGCAAAGGGCAAGTATTCATGGCAAATGCAAACTCGTCAAAGGAATGGATATTTGACTCAGGTGCCTCATATCATATAGGTTCTTCAAAGGAGGATTTTTCTTCAATGAATCACTCAAAGGTATCATACATCTTTATGGGGAATGATAGCAAAATGGAAGTTAAAGGAAAAGGAAACATGGAAATGGAAAATGGAGAGTTTCAAGAGGTTCTCTATGTTCCAAACCTAAGTTCAAATCTCCTATCAATCTACCAAATCACTCACCTTGGAGATGGACATAGAGTTGAGTTCCTTCTAGACTCAGGAAAAGTGTAGTCTTAAAGATGATTCCTTAGTTGCAATGGGGAAAGTGAATCATAACAAGAGGTTGTACTCTTTCTCTCATTTTGTGCCCAAGTCTTCTTCAAAGGCCTTGTTATCTCAATCCAATTCAAACAGGCAATTATGGCACGAGAGGTATGGTCATCTTGACTTTTGCTACCTTCAGAAACTTTACACATACCAAATGGTGAAAGGTCTACCTCAAATCAACTTTTCTAAGGGTGAATGTTCAATAGATTTAGTGGATATGCATCTAGAGGGGAAGTTACAAAGAAGTAAGTCTTCAAGAGTATAAGGTGTTCTATAGATGGTTCACATGGTATTAGCAGGACCTTTTGCATCCAATTAGGGTCGTAATATACTTACATTCATTGATGAATTTTCAAGGTTCACTTGGGTCTACTTTCTTCATAATAAGAATGAAGTGTTCAACACATTTCTAGCCTTCAAGACTCATGTAGAATAGAAATCCAGAAAGGCCATGAAAGTACTCCAAATGGATAATGGAAGCATGTATGTGAACAGAAGACTAAAAGACTTTTGTAGACTCAAGAGCATTGATCTTCATAATCCATCAGCATTCAGTCCACATAAGATAGATGTTGCAGCTTTGAGGATTCACACTCTTAAGTCTATGGCAAGTTGCATGATACAAGTCAAGTCTCTATATCCATCATTAGAAATCAAAGCAATCTCTAGTGCCACTCACATTCTTAATCATTCTCCTCATCTAGCCTTAGATAGCAAAACTCCTTTTGAGGCATAGTGTGGCAGAAGACCAATTGTGACACACTTCAGAGTCTTCGGTTGTCCTACATGGGCAAAGATATCTTCCAAGGGATACAAGGTAGTCATCTTAGCCTTGTACCTTCATTGGTTATGAAGATAGTGTGAAGGCATATAGACTTCTAGATCTAGAGACACATCAGATATTTGTGGAGAAGGATGTGTACTTTGAGGAAAGTTCACCAAGCTTGTCCTCTACTCCTCTTCGCACATCATACAATGTGGAAATTGATAGTGACACCAATGATAGTGCTTCAATAGATTCAGACACATGGGGTTCTATCGACAGTTGTAGTGAGAGGTCACTACATTTGTTCAATCCACATGCATACATAGCCATAGTGATAGGTCCAGAACAATAGGGTACATACAGTCTTCCATGTACAAGTTTAGTGATAGATTTGGCAGATAGTATTGATGATTTTCCTCTTCTTCTTGATGCAAAATCACATTCCTCAATTGTCACAAGGGCTCCATCAAATTCTCTTGTTCATTCTCTACATGATCAATCATCACGAGTTGAAGTGATTGTGGATACTTATGATCAGCAGTTGCAAAAGGGTTCTTCATCAATTGTAGAGATAGATAGTTCTTTGGAATAGGTTCTTCAACCAGTTGAGTAGGTTTTAGGGACATCACTTATCCATGGGATTCTTTCCACACATAATGGAAGCATCTCATTTGTACCTTTGGTTATGTTTCTTCCTAAGGGGAGAAACACCATTCTATAGTCTTGGATTAGGTTCTTCATCAAAGCAGTCACTATTTGGCATTCTTCTTTGCAGGGGGGTGGAGCCTATCCTATGTCTCTTCCTCTTCTCATCATTCTCTTATGTATATACTAGATGTATATTGTAATTGGGGGGTCTTGATTACTCCATCCATCCATGCATCCCTATTTATCTCTCCTTTTGGGGGAGGGTTTTTCCCATGAGGTTTTCCCTCTTTCTTTGCTTTATGAGAGATTGCATTTGCATTATGTACATGGGTACTTAACATGGCCTATTAACTAGGACCCATCTTGCATTGCATCCTAGATGTCGTAAGCTCAAGGGCATTCCCCTAAGTTGCACTTAAGTAGGGGTGTTGGTGGAAATAAGTATTTACTTATTACACTTACTTAAGTTTACTTAGGTTAATGCATTATTTAATTATTTTTCATTATTTTATTAGTTATTTAGGTGAGACACTTAGGAGGTTGTGTACTCTTATGAGTTACGCAACTCTAATTATGCACATGGTGTCTACAACACAAGAGTTTGCTTCATTCACTGAGTTGTCATGTTGACAAAACAATTATTTGCACTCCTCATTTAGCACATGTTGTCTACACCACTGATTAATGTGCTACACCATTGTAGGCTTATCCTCACATCATCATACTTAATTCTGTGCTTAATGGAGGATAACCCATATTTGGTGGACATGTGCCTGGTTATATGACTTATCATGCTGTTGACTTCTATGCATTCTAGAAGCTCTCCTGAGGCCTTTATATAGAGGCACTCATAGTGTACTCTAAAGCTGGCATATCAAATGAATATGATTGTTATGATCATACTCTATCTATTTTGGTGTATTGTGTGCTTGTGTTTGAGTTCCTTGGTCTTGGGTAAATTTTGGCCTAAGCCAAATTCTTACAATGGCCGCAATTGTAACAAGAATAAGGTAAAATGGCCTAAAGGTAGACAAAATTATGTTACTTTAGGTAAGAAAGGAGGTAACCAGAAATGAGGACAAAAATCTTAGTGGGATCCTCCTCCTTAGAGTGTTTAGTAGAATTCCAGCAGGGGTTGTGCACCTTACCCTAATGCTACTCAGGATGGCCATGGGGCAGGCCCCAACTTTTTTGGGAACTATTATTCTTTTGGTCAACCTGGCCATAAATCTTATGATTATTTGATAAAACCATCCACAAGACTTGGTAAGGGCATAGTGAGATCTAAGCCTACTATGGGAGATGAGGGTCGGAACTGTAGAGTCTTTGCGGTAGTTGACAACTATCAAGCTAAGCATCAAGGTACGATAGTTGAGGCTATAGGTATGTTGCATGGCATTTTAGCTTCAATTTTGTTTGACTCTAGTGCTTCAAATTATTTTATTTCACCATCTCTCATTCAACAATGTGGGCTAGTGGTAGTGTGCCAAGTCAATAGGTGGTAGGTTGAGTTAGGCATAGGTTCTAAGGTGGCTGTTGACTCGTTTGTTAGAGGTTGTAGTTTTAATTTGCAAACTTTCACCACCACAAAGGACCTACGGATTCTACCTCTTGGATTGTATGGCATTGTGTTGGGTATGGATTGGCTAGCCACCCATTAGGAAAATATTGATTTCCATTGTAAGGTGGTATAGTGTGTTGATAAAATAGGTGGGTTGGTGGAACTTTTGGGAGATCAAAGACCAATCTCACTTCATTTGATCTCAACTAATCAGCTAAAATGGATTTTGTGGAAGGGTTATCAATTGTTCCTTGTGATTGTCAGTGATCTTGAGGAAGCTGAGAGCCATACAATGACACTTGACAATCACCCACTCCTTCGTGAGTATGCTGATGTATTTCTTGAAGAGATTCTAGGTATGCCACCATAGCTTGACATTGATTTTGAAATTGATATTGTATCAAAAGAAAAGCCAATTTCATGAGCTCCTTATCACATGACTACTCAAGAGTTGAGTGAGCTTAGATTGTAGTTGGAGGAATTGTTGGTCACGGGCCATATTCATCCTAGTGTATCCCCGTGGGGTGCACTAGTCATCTTTGTGAAGAAGAAGGATGGTTCTTTGCATTTGTGCATTGATTACCAATAGTGGAATAAGGTGATGGTGATTAACTGTTATCCTTTGTTGAGAATAGATGACTTGCTTGATCGGATGAAGGGGGCACGAGTGTTCTCAAAAATTGATCTAAAGTCAAGATACCATCAGCTTTGTATCTAGGAGGCTGATATTCATCGAACAACATTTTGTACATGGTATGGGCATTATGAGTTCACAATTATACCCTTTGCGTTAACCAATGTGCTATTAGTGTTTATGAGTTTGATGAATGGTGTATTTTGCACTTACCTCGATTAGTGTGTCATTGTATTCTTGGATGACATATTGATCTATTCAAAGACTATGGAGGAGCATGAAGTCCATTTACATCAGGTACTGCAGTACTTGAGAGACCATCAATTGTATGGAAACCTAAGTAAATGTGGGTTCTTCCAGTTTGAGGTGAAGTAATATCATCACTGGTGATGGAATTGTAGTAGATCTAGAGAAGATTCATGCTATCATGGATTGGTCAGTACCCACAAATGCCTTAGAAGCTTTTAATTTCATAGGATTGGCAGGTTACTACCATTGCTTCGTGAAAGATTTCTCATGAGTAGCTCATCCCATCACTTCCCTTCAGAGGAAAGGGAAGCAGTTTGTTTGGTCAAACCAATGCAAGGTAGAATTTTATAATCTTAAGGAGTGTTTGACCAGTGCACTAGTCCTTGTAGTGCCTAATCCTATAGGAGATTTCATGGTTTGCACAGATGCTTTGTTGGAAGGTGTGGGTGTAGTGTTGATGCAAGATGGTCAAGTGATTGCTTATGAGTCTAGGAAACTCAAGGACCATGAGCTTAACTACCCCACTCATGATTTGGAACTCACAATTGTAGTGCATGTCCTTGTCCATTGGATTCATTTTCTTTTGGGACGCTAGTTTGAGTTGCATAGTGATCATAGGAGCTTGCAGTACATTTTTACTCAACCAAACCTAAATGCACGACAACATCATTGGATGGAGTTCTTGTGTGAGTATCACTTTGATGTTCATTGCATTAAAGGGAAGGAGAATATCATCGTAGATTCTTTGAGTAGAAGGTGACATGAGGTATCAGTGTTGTCATTGGGAGTGGATTTGTGAGGTCATATCTTGGAGGCTTTGCCAAGTGACACTTGGTATCAAGAGGTGAGGGCAGAGATCGACTCCATATGTACCCTTGAGGGGAAATTTTTTGGTTCTATTCTAGAGTCAGATGGACTACTACAATACATGGGGCATATCTATGTACCCATTTCAAGTGACCTTTGTACCTTAGTTTTGTCTGATGTGCATCATGCACTATATTTCACACATCCTGATGTTAAGAAGATGCATGTTGATCTCAAACAATCGTACTTTTGGGTAGGGATGAGGTGTGAGATTTCTAAATTTTTTGCTAGATGCCTTGAGTGTCAGAGAGTGAAGGCAGACCATCAACATCTGGCAGGTCTTTTGTAGCCACATACCATTCCACAGGGGAAGTGGGATATGATATCTATTGATTTTATCATAGGGTTGCCTATGTCATCATAGAGACATGATTGTATCATCGTGATAGTGGACAAGTTGTCCAAGGTAGCACATTTTCCACCCATGAGAGCATCCTATATAGCTTCTCCTGTAGCACATGTTTTCTTGGTAGATATTGTTCATTTGCATGGGATTCCTTGTCAAATTATTTTGGATAGAGATCCAGTGTTTACTTCTGCACTATGGATGTCTCTCCAGCATGCTTTGAGTGTGCAACTCAATTTTAGTTCAAGCTTATCACCCAAAGACTGATGGTCAAACTAAGAGAGTGAATTAGATTCTAGAGGATATGATTTACATGTATATTATGGAAAGGTAGGTAAAGTGGGAGGACTATTTGTACCTTGTTGAGTTTTCATACAATAATGGGTATGATAGTTCTCTTGGCATGTCATCTTTTCAAGGGTTGTATGGTAGACCATGTCGTAACCCTTTGAGTTGGGATCATTTAGAGGACCGAGTTCTTTTGCGTCCAAAGATACTTCAATATATGGAGCAATAGGTTGTTTGCATTAGGGAGCATTTGGTTACTGCTCAAGATAGGCATAACAAGTATATAAATTCCCATAGGTTGGATCATCACTTTTTTGTTGGTGAAAGGGTGTTTTTGAGAGTGCGTCCAAGGAAGAGACCCATCTATTATGGGAAAGGCTCTAAGTTGGTGCCACATTTTTTTGAACCTTTTGAGATCATTGAGAGGATTGGACTTGTTGCTTATCAACTAGCATTGCCACCTAGCCTATCATGCATTCACGATGTTTTTCATGTTTCTATGTTGAGACAGTATATTCCAGATGTGACCCATGTTCTTGATTGGGATGCTTTGTAGGTAGCGAATGGGCAGCTTACTTTGGAGCCAATTCATATCCTATAGCAGTGGAGGTTGACCTTACGAGGTCGAGACATAGAGCAGGTAAGGGTCCAACAGGACCCAAGCAATGAGACCTCTGCAACTTGGGAAGATGCTACACGATTGAAGGGATTATACCCCTACCTTTTTGTTTTCTTCCAGGAGTAAGCCTATGCTAGTGGGGTAGGATGTAATGCTTCTCGTGTTTGCAGTCTGTACCTTGTCTATTTTGATTCGAGAGATACTTGTTACTCTTATTGTTATTTGTACCTTGAGATGACCTAAGCGTTGAATGTTATACTTTGCTTTAGTACCATAGATGCTATATTGCTAGGTTGTTTAGTTTATCATATTTTCATGTTGATGTTGTTTTGAGATGACAGTAGATCTATGATGATATCTGATTATTTGGATATTTAGTTTATTGGACATATTTTGGGATTACGTTGTGAGATGGATTCCTATACTATGGTTATTTACTTCATTCTTGTTCTTTATGCTTTTTGTGAACATGAGTGGTGTAAATGGATTTATTACTTATTTAATGCATTAATTTCTTTAGCTACTATATTATATGCAATTACACTTGTTCATGTGTTTTAGTGTGTAGGAATTATATCCCTAGAAGTGGCACATGGAGTTAGTGATTCAACCATTTATATGTTACCAATGTCATCCCTATATGGTTGACGTATGCTTATTTTAAGTTGTTTAAATCTAAACCTTTGGATGATTAGTAAATCCAAACTCATCTGCATTATGTGATTAGACCAGTGAGTGTGTCTATGCATTTAGAGGTTCACTCTGTTGTGAAAGTGTTAAGTGATTTTCTGTGTTTTTAGGTTTTCAATTTTTAAATCTTTTTGGATTTAATTTCTAGAAGCTTTGCCTTAGGTGAATTTCCATTACGGATAATAACTCGTTTGGGTCAATTCAGAGTTTAACTACTCCAGTAGCTTTTTTCCATAATTGACTATTCACTTGAAAAGTGAATAAGTATTGAAAAAGTGAATTCATTATTCACTTCACTTTTGAGAAATAGAATTTGGAGAGCTAATTTGGAGATTCTCTTTTGAAGGATTGGTTTTTTTGTTCATTCTGCGAGCTATGAGTGTGGGTTTTGCATGAGATCAGTCTCAATGGATCCGCCTCGAGGAGACCTTGCTTTGCCACTATTTTTGACAGTTTCAACTGGCTCATTATTTTATTAGGTTGTTTTCAAAATCTACCCCTTTTGCTGTCAGGTAGGGCCTTTCCATTTTATGGTCTTTGCTCCATTTTAGCTTCTATTTTTTATAGTTGTTTGATAGGATTCTAAGAACTAGTGTTCTCCTCCATTTCTATTTGTTGGTTCTGTCTGGTTGGTCAGGTATGAACATTTGCTCTATTTTTGGGATGAGGGTTTGGTTTTTGGAGCCCTTATGCTGGCCGTTTTATCATACGGTGTCTGATTTCATTTATTTTTCGATTTTCAATATTTTTGCACTCAAAGGCCAAATGGGTTTAATTTCAAAAAATTTCCAAAATTGGGGTTTTTACCTAATTTTGCGTGCCACCTTGTTTTCTCAAGTTTTCTTGGCATGATTTTGGTCGTGAACTTGAATGATCTATTTGGATGTCAATCAAACCTTTATTGCATTTTTATGTTTCATTGGGATGTGTGTCACATTCATTCTCTTGAGGTTGTTTTGATTGAGTGATATTTCTACATTGAATTCTCATCCAATCCTTGTGTTTGATCTTCATAATGGTGGTGCGCCTCACATGAGTACATGCACATACATTTTTTCGATGACCTGCGGGGCCTAATCTTCCATGGTACTTCTGAAAGTTATGATCATTGGGGTTGGGTTGGGAATTTGCATGCCTATGGGCACTCATCATTGGATGAGAATGGGTAGGGTAGGGTAGCATATGGAGGGGGCTTTTGTCATGCATTTTGGTGTCCATTTCCCATTTGACTGAAGAAGTTTTTAATTAAGTGATAACTAAAGAAAATATTGGGTGGTAATAAAATTCTTGTGCCGAGCCATTCCATTGAGGGATGTTGAATCCACACAATCTAAGCTTGGGTTTTTTGATGCCAAGTGACTCTCCATGATGTTAGCCCCTACTTAGTATCCTTTGAGATGTCTAACTAGGACTCTTAATTATGTATTGTCTTGTCTTGGATTTAGTCATCATACTACTTGGTGTGTGTTAGCCATGGATGTTTGCTTTGTGTGTGTTTTTGGTTGGATCATTATCTCCATTAGCACAATGGAGGTGGACCTATGGGTACCACGTGGTTTGGAGGTGTAGCTACCTTCACCGCTGCTAGCGATCGGTATATAGAGATGATCTTGTATCCTAGTGTGACCATTGGTGGATGTGTTCACTTGGTACTTTGACTTACAGAGTATGCTTCCTTGTGATTTATGCTTTCAATGGGATGTTGTTTATCATGTTTTGATGATGTTAGTTTTAACACATTCCTTATTATGATGATTAGTAGGTAGTAGGTGAGATTATATACTTCATAGGATTATCTTTTTCTTTACTACTAGCATGTTAGATTTCCTTATGCTTTTGATTTTAGCATGTATTAGTGGTGATGTCCCTATTACAATAGTACCAACAATCTAATTGGTGGCTTGGGATGTTACACGTCAAAGGATGGCTAGGGCCCATGATGGCCTTATAACAGCATTAACGGTTGAGAGGAAACATGTACTTAGTTTGGTTGTTTTCTACATTGCGATGTTATTTTAGTTATTGTGATGTTGCTTTAGTTCATCTTGATGTTCCTTCTGTACTTTTTCTCTTATCTATTAGATGGTTAGATGCTATTCTTTGCATATTTCCTTATTTGGTTCGAGTGTTCTTACCTTGAAATGGGGATTTGGTACTCCCTAGTGTGGACGTTCTGAACTCTATTTTAGTCTATTGTTTGTCCTTAAGTGTTTTTCTTAAGTTTCCTGGGTGACCATTTATTAGCATGGTGCAACACAAAATTGTATCACACACCCTTAGGAATTGTATCATGCATCCCCTGATTCTATCGCATGCCTCTTGGAGAAATGTCATGCGATACTTTCCAATATCACACCTCCTTGTAAGAAATGTTGTACAATACTCTTAAAGTATTGCATGCCTTTGAGAGAAGTATCCCCCAGTCCTTGAATGTGTCACCCTCCTTCTTTAGGAATGTCATGCAATACTTTTCAATGCTATATTAAAGTATTGCCTGGGTTTTGTCAAAACCTATGTGGGAGAGCAGTAGGCACTTTTTAGTTTGATTCGAACTTTTTGAGAGTTGATTCAGATACCCTCTTTAGTGTTCTTCAACCCTATGGTGTCGCATTTTGATTCCAATTGTATTTTTTCTGTGATCGGTCCTCTAGGGTTTAAAATATATCATTTAAGTATAAGTTAACTTATATTTCATTCCTTATACTAAGGATATATTTTAATATATGTGATGATTCATTTGAATAGGTTCAAGACCTCTACGAGCTAAGATAAAGATTCTAGGAAATTTTAAGGCTTGAGAAATCCAAACTTAGCCAAAATTCAAGGCTTTAGGATTTTAGACTTAGCCAATTTTTGGGAGTCAACATTTATCTATTAGCTTGGTTGATCTCGTATGGTTTCTTATTTATATTTTAGTCGGTAGTAGCATTTGGAGATCTATTGGTGTTTGGTTGATTGTCAGTCTTCTATTGTGATCTTTATGATTTGTGTATCTTGTTACATGTGCACTTACACTTGGTTTTTTTTTTTTTTAATTATCTTGCTTGCATTTCATCCTTGTTTCCAAGGATCTCCAAGCAGGGCATTACAAAAAGTGTTGTGCATTCATTTTGTTTAACATGCCCCCAACTTTGGAGGATCATTTGTCCATGCACCACCACAAGATTTTCCTATCAGAAATGTTTAGAATAACTTGGGGGTCGGGGGGTGGTGGGGTGAGGGGGAGGGGGGTGAATCAGTTACTCAAGTTCTATATGTACCACTTGAACAATTAATCATTAATCACTTCAATGTTTTTCTTATCCTTCCATTGCTTTGTCACTACTATAAAACTATCATAAACATAACTTGCATTGTATAATGAAAACATTATCAAATGTTATATTCATAAAAAAATCATCACATTTTGACACTAGAATTTTACTTGGAAACCCAATTTGAAAAAAAGCACCAGCATGTCAATCTTTTTCACTCTCTCAAAGTGAACTCTATTAGGAGCCAACCTTGTTAAATATTACAATACACACTATTAAATGTGATTTGGTTAGAGGATTTAATCACCATGTTAGGAGTGGCCTTGTAAGAGGACTTTGATCATTCCATTTAGAATGTCACTTAATTAAAGGATTTACATTGACTATTAACTTTTCAAATGACTATTAGGTCAACCTCTATTAAAAGGATTTCAATACAAATTATTTACAATGATAAGAAATAAAATAATAGGTTTGATCTATCTGATTACAACTCACTTTTTTTGGTTCAGATCTTTGTTTGATCCTTATGTTGGTTCAATGATAAGCCTTTCACTATCATCTATGATCTTGATTTTCTTGGTCACCCTTCAAGAAATTAGTACACTTAAGCCTTCTACTCTAATTTTCTTATCAAAAATAACATCATATTTGCAATATTTCTCCTTTAGCTTTGCATTCACACACTTGTGTGCTTCTGATCAACCTTTCTCTTTATGTCTCTCTTCACATACAAACTTGTTCATATACACACTAGGTAAACTCAGCTCAGCTTGACTAGACACAACTAGACACCACACCAAATGATCAATTGTGTATGTCTTTAAATAGGAAATTTATGCTTTACCAATTTCTACATCCATCATAGATCTTAGGTTTTGCAATTAGATTAAACTTGATTCAATGTATATGTTCATCTTCTTGATCATCCTTTAGAAACTTCTTTAGAATCCATCTATTAGGTCTTTACCTAATCACCTCCTTGAATGTAATGATCCAACTCATCAATCTTATCTTCAATAGGTTTTACATCTCCCAAGCAATCAATTGAGTGGGCTTGATCTTACAATTTCTGTGAATTTTGTTCTCATAGTATCACTTGGCAATCTATAAATTTTGATACGTGTTCAACACTAAAATACTTAGTCTTTGTAAAGCTTCTTACCTAGAATCAACTAACTTTCTCAGTCTATGCTAATGCTTAGTCAACACTATATTTTCTCGATGCTAACCATAGCTCGGTCAACATTAGAATTACTTCTCAATCCTTTTTATTTTTCTCTTTTTCTCAGCTTAGCCTAGCTTTCTTGACATAAACAATTACTTTTCTTTATCAAAGTCTTTCTAATCAAATGTTCATTGTAACTTCATTTTCATAACTTCAACCTTTTCTCTAGGTTTTATAATTATGAGTAACTTCAAAAATCCTCTTCATCAATCAAATAGATATGACATTTATATTAGGTGGCAATATGTCTCATCCATAGATTTGACATCAAATGACAAAATAATTGTTCCAATCGTAATTTTCTAACAATCTCCCTCTTTGGCACTAATGGAAACATCTCAAACATTTGCATACTAGTTGTAACTAGGTTACCATACAATCCAAAAGATTTATCTACCAAGAGTGACTAATATCCTTAGTTTCATTATGATTCTTATCCAATTGCTCATACATAATTTTCTTCCTCTAAGGTTTATCTTACCTCCTTTCTCAGTAATCTCTTCATTTGACTTCTCTTAAAAATTGTTCTCTCTTTCAATAATCTATCCCTATTTGATAACAATGTGAAAGACATGTAGCTCTCACAACTTCAAAACTCTTCATACATCTGAATTATGTAAATTTTACATCTCTAGTTGATACTTCCCATCTATCTATGACTGATCTGTGTATGTTGCACTAAAGTTTTCTACCTTAGGCATGTCCCAAAGTAGAGTTGTATTGTACCATTATGTAGAATGTTCTAATTAGCACATGTGATGTAATGAACCTTTTCTTCTTAAGTAGCTTTGGTTAAGTGAATCACTCATAGTTTACCTCTATGATATTCATAAGAATCTTTGGGTAATGGATTTTTGAATATGTCTACAATCTGTTTTGTTGTATTCACATATTCTAGCTTCACTTCTTTGTCTTAAGAAAATTCTCTTAGGTAGTGATACTTGATAGAAATGTGCTTTGTCTTAGTGTGCATCACTAGATTCTTTGAAATGTTGATAGCACTTGTGTTATCACAATAGATAACTATTAGATCTATAATCTCTTCTATCATACCTTTCAACAATTTCTTAATTCACATTATATTTGAACAATTCACTACAACTACCACATACTCGAATTTATCTATTGATTGGGAAATATATTTTGCTTCTTTCTTGTCCATGACACCAATATTTTTCCTACAAGGAGTGCACCTTCACTAGTTCTTTTTTTGTCATCAATATTTCTAGCCCAATCCGAGTCAGTGAAAACCTTCAATTCAAATCTATCACTTCTCTTATAATATAATCCATAGTCTTCTATACTTTTTAGATATCTCAATATTCTTTTCATAGCCATCATGTTATTCTCTTTAGGACTTGCTGAAAATATAGCAACTATCCCAATTGCCAAAGCAATATATGGCCTGTTGTTAACAACATATTGCAATTTTCCTATCATGGATCTGTTTAGGGTCTAGTTCACATCAAAGGAATCATTAGTCTTATATAACTCATTTCCTGTAGAAATAGGTGTATTCACTGGCCTTGAATCTTCTATACCAAAACCCTTTAACATTTAATTGATGTATTTGGATTTTGAAACAAAAATACCAAAATTCATTTGACACACTTGTAATGAAGAATTTGAGCGATACGCAATACAAATCCAAAAAACCTAATGAACACTTGCATGAAAGAACCTTTCAAAAAGAAGAAAAGAAAAGAAGAGGCAAGGGTTTTTCTCCAAAAACATGTGAACTATATTATCAGTCTAAAAATATGAGAGATATTTACAAAAGATCAATCATTATAGAAGGAGATCAAAAAATCTAAAAGGGAAATCCTAAGAGGTAAACAACATTTAATAACTAATAGTTAATTAATAAATGGAAATACAAAGTGAATAAAGAGAAATATTAAGAAGGGGGTAAAGGTAATTTAATAAATTAAATTAAATTAACCTTTTACTCTAGCAGGTAATCCAACAAAGAATTTGATTTCACCAAACATAGACATTTCAAATTCCTTTTCATTTCATCAAAAAATGATTTACATAATTCTTCCCTTCCTCCAAAAATGATATCATCAACAAATATCTCAGATAACATTACTTCATTGTTCTTAACATTCTTCAAATATTTTTTTATTTTATCATTTGTCCTTTCAAAACCAATTTTTACTAAGTAGTTATGTAGTCTTTCATACCATGCTCTTGCGGCTTGCTTCAATCCATAAAGAGCTTTGTTCAATTTACATACCATGGTCCTTTTGTCTAGATCTACAAATCCTTTAGGTTGTTCAATTCATACTTCTTCCTCCAATATACCATTTAAAAATGTTGATTTGACATCCATTTGATATACCTTGAAATTCTTGTAAGCTAAGTATGCAACAAGAGTTTTGACTCCCTCAACTCTAGCCATAGGAGAAAAGTTTCTCCATAATCAACTTCTTCTTGTGCATAAAACATGCATACTAGTCTTGCCTTGTTTCTTGTTACCTCAGCATTTTCATTGAGCTTGTTCCTAAAAACCTACTTTGTCTCAATGTCATTTTTTTATTTAGGTCTTGGAACTAAATTCCAAATGTTGTTCTTCTCAATCTAGTCAATTTCTTTATTTATTTCTTGTATCAAATATTCATTATCTAAAGAATCATTTATTTACTCGAGCTCAAAATCACATAATAAGAATGTATCACCTTTGAGTATTCTTCTTGTCACTACACTAGATTGAGCATCGCCAATGCTTTGATAAGGTTTATGATGTCTTCTCACATATTTTTCTAACAAAGTAGTTTCCTTCTTGGTTTTTCAAGTTCATCTAGAAAAATAATCTCAGGCTTTTTTCCTCTTCTTTGTTCAAGTTTGGATTTAGGTTCTAAATGCTTGACATGCACTATCTGATGGTTAGAAATGTCTATCTATGACTTGGCATCTTTAGTTTATTGCTCAAGACCCACTCTCTATTATTTAGTAATTTGCATTACATTCCATCATTTCTTATTTAATGGAAACTTGCAACTTGACTAGCCTATTCATTTTGAGTGCTAGGAGAATCATCATCCACATAGATGAATATACTATAGTCTTCAAGTTCTCCATTTCATGTTGTATCACCTCATTTTACAAAATCATCAAATCTCAGTGCACTTTCCACAACTTTGTTAGTGTTAGAATTCAAACACTTACAAGATTTTCTTTTAATGGAATAACCTAGGAATATGCCTTCATCACTTTTTGCATCAAGTTTTCAATTCCTATTGTCTATCACTATATAGCATCAACTACCAAGTTTTTTGAAATATTTAACATTGGGAGCATAGCTATACAATACTTCAAAAGGTGTAACATTTGTACCTTTCTTCACTTGAACTCTATTCAGGGTATAGATTGCAGTACTAGCCACTTCTCTCCAATATATGTGACACATTCTTCACCATCGTTAGTATCCTTGCATAGTCCATTATTAATATGTTTTTCCTTTCAGCTATCTCATTCTAAGGAGGGTTCCTTGGTGTTGACATCTATATTTTGATTCCTCCATCATTGCAGAATGTATTGAACTCATGTGAGATAAATTCACCACCTCTGTCAGATCTCAAACACTTCAGACTCTTCCCTATATATTTTTCAACTATAGCTAAATACCCTTTGAATAATTGAAAGGCATCATATTTAGCTTTAAGAAACATCACAGTCATCATTATAGAATAGTCATCTATAAATAGAATGAAATATTGATCTCCATAGTAACTTTTAACACCAATGGTTCCACATAGATTAGTATGAACCAATTCCACAATATCACTAGCAATATATGTTTTACTCTTGAAACTAGACTTTGTCATCTTTCCTAATTGACATTGTTTACACATAGCATTGTCAGGCTTCTTTAGCTTTAGCAATCCACTTACTTTCTTCATCTTGCTAATATTCACCAAATTGTCAAAATTTACATGACATAATTTCTTGTGCCATGGTCAAACATCTTCTTGTAGTGTAAACATGCATGCCTCACTTGATAGGTCTAGGTAGAATAAGTTACCTCTTGTCTACTCACCAATTCCAATTAGCTTACCATCACCATCATATATTTTGGCCTTTTTATTGTAAAATTCAACTCTATAACATGTCTTTTCCATTTTTCAAACACTGAAAAATTGTAGTTAAGTCCTTCAACCCAATAAACATTGTCACATGTTATCTTGTCAGTCAATTAATTTGTTTCTTTACTTTTTATAACACATGGGATATCATTACCAAATTTAACACATCCACCATTGTATGGACCTATGTCTTTAAATTTTTCTTTATGACCAGTCATATGATTGGAACATCCACTATCAATTATCCATCTATCACTTTTGTTCACATAAGAAATTAATGTAGTTTTCTCATCTTCATTAGAATATTCTTTCATAGCAAAATAGACAGCTTCATCATCATTACTCTCAGATTCATTATTAGTCTTTTCCTTGGCAATATAACAAGATTTCTTACCTTTGTCATCCTTGCTTCTCCTATAGTCTTTTTCATCTCTTCTTCCTTTAAACTTTCTTTCCTTCCTTTCATCCTTATCTTCTTTGTCAAGTCATCTAGGAACAATATGACTAAATTTGTTGCATGAACAAATGATAGATAATTTACCTCTGTATTTATCTCTTCCTCTTCCAAAACTTTTTGCAATGAGGCTTTAAGTTCATCAATCTTATCATCACAACTATATCTTTCACTCTTCACATGTTTTCCTTTCTTCTTGCTAAGAACAAGTTGTGACTTGAAACCCTATTCAATGGTAGAAAGTGTATAGTTATCAAAATTAGACATCTCAAAAGTAGTAAGTCTACCAATTACACCTTCTAAAGCCAAATATTTATTTGGTGTGCATCTCAACTCTTGTATTATTGAGATTGTAATGGCATAGATAAGGAGAAGAGTCCTCAATGTCTTACTTATCACTATTTTATCTTTGATTTCTCTATTTGCACCTTGAATAGCATTAACAACCCCTTTAATTCTTATGTAGTATTGTACTATGTTTACACCTTCCATCATTATAATGTCATTGAATCTTTCTCTTAGGATTTTTGATTTGGCTCTTAAAACATTGTCATCACCTCCATATATGGTCTTCAATATGTCCTACATCTTCTTTGCAGTATTACAATAGTTTAGGTCATCAAACTTGACATAGCTTAGGGATGACAGAATTTACAACATTTTGTAGTTGTGATCTAACTTTTGTCACAATTCATCAAAATTTAGAGGAGTAGTTGTTACTTTTTTATATTCATTTTCTAGAAACTTGAAAATAGCATCATTGATACTAGATATGTGCAACTTTATCAGGGTCTGCCATGTAGGAAAGTTCTCCTTGTTCAGCTTGGGTATATCTCTCTTGTTTGTCATGATCTTTGGCTTTAAGTACCTTCAAAATGTCCTTTGTAAGCACTGAGATCTAATAATAATTTTTAGAAATGTTTGGAATAACTGAGGGGGGGTGAATTAGTTACTCAAGGTCTATATGTACCACTTGAACAATAAATCATTAATCACTTCACTATTCTTCTTATCCTATTATTGCTTGGTCACTACTGTAAAACTATCATAAACATAACTTGCATTGCATAATGAAAATATTATCAAATGTAAACACTCATCACAATTTGACACTAGGATTTCACATGGAAGCCCAATTTGGGAAAAACCATCGATGACATGTCACTCTTTTTCACTCTTTTGAAGTGAGGTCTATTAGGAGACAACCCTATTAATGGTTACAATACACATTGTTAAATGTGACCTTGTTAGAAGATTTAATCACCCAATTAGGAGTGGACTTGTAAGAGGAATTTGATCATTTCATTTAGAATGTCACCCAGTTAAAGAATTTACACAAATTGTTAAGTTTTCAAATTATTGTTAGGTCAACCTCTATTAAAAATATTTTCATACAAACTATTTACAATGATAAGAAAGAAAATAGTAGGTTATGTATGATTACAAATCACTTTTTCTTGTTTAGATATTTGTTTGTCCTTATGTTGGTTCACTAATAAGTCTTTCATTGTCATGTCTGATCTTGATCTTCTTTGTCACTCTTCAAGAAATCAGTCCACTCTTCTCATCAACACTTAATCCTGCTACTTTAATTTTCTTATTAACAACGTCATTTCTACAAGATTTCTCATTTAACTTCACATTCGCACACTTGTGTGCTTCTGATCAACCTTTCTAGGTATGTCTCTCTTCACATACAAACTTGCTCATACACATGATTGGACTTGACTTGGCTTGACTAGACATGGTTGGACATCACACTAGATGATTGATTATGTATGTCTTTAAATAGGAAGTTGGTACTTTACCATTTTCTACATCCATCATAGATCTTAGGGTTTAAGATCAAATTAAACTTGACTCAATGTATATTTTCCTCTTCTTGATCATCCTCTAGAATCTATCTTTTAGGTCTTTACCTAATCACCTCCTTGAATTTAATGATCGAACTCATTAATCTTATCTTCAACATGTTTTACATCTCTCAAGAAATCAACTAAGTTGGAAGGATCTAATAATTTATTTGAAATTTTTTTCTCTTAATGTCACTCTATGATGTAGAGGAAAGGGTGATGGACCTTTTACACAAGATGAGTTACACAATTTTTCTTTCAAACCCACATACTCCCAAAAGTGCTCAAATCGCCTGAAGAGACTTAACCCAACCAAGGTGACTCTAAACACAAATCAGTGATGGATTTGAGTTATTTGAGGTATATAAGGATATATTAAGGTGATATTAAGGTTACTCAACTGATCTTCCACTCACAAAGGCAAAAAGACTCAAAAATTGTCTTAGAGGCCTAGAAATTAGCAATTAACCCAACAACAACCTTTTTGGTCTTCAAACACAAAACTTTCCCAAAACAAAAAAGAACTGATATCCTATTCAAATACCCCTTTGGCCATTATATAACATATCTTGAATTTAGACACTAGTCTTTTGGACCAAATTGAAGCATTCAACTTGTACCCCTATAAATACACTCAAAATTAGGTGATTTTACAAAGCAACTACAACTTAGACATATCACCAAGATCTCAACTCTTGAACAGTTTCAATAAATGACCCAAAACCTCTAGATCTAAGAGTAATTAGACTGAAAACATCTAGAACATCAAAAGCCTCAATTTGGTTGCTTCAAACCCTTGTTTTGAGGGTTTCTCCAATCTCACATTCCCAAACCTTTATAAAAATACCATGTCATTCAGCCCAAACTCCTACTGCTGCACATATGCCATCAACTTTCAATGGAACATGCTCTGCTACAACTTGTAATCACACTTTGCACTCAATCTTCTATGAGTTTTAAGTTAGATTCATATGGTACAAGGTCAGAAATTATCATTCCATCAATTATATTCCTTTGAGTCCATGAAATGGTGATTACTTACAAGAAACCTTCAAAGAAAAGAAAGGAGAGCTTAGGAAATCAATCTAATCCACTCAAGTATACTCATGTAAAATGACTCTCAAACCCTTCAAAACATGTAACACAACCTTCAAATACCCTATTGAAACTTCCAACACTATTCTATTGTTATATCTCAATCCAAAAAAAAAAAAGCTAAAACAATAAATTTGCTAATCCAAACATGTATTTCATTGAATCTCAATGATTTCTATACACTTCAGACTTCCTTGCCTATACAATGGAGTTCTAATTACAAATAGGAATCAAAACATACCTTCCCCAACCTCTTCCAACTAGTTTGAGGGATTAGTTAAGTGGTTAAACCATAAAAACTCTATTTTCCTCCTAAATGGCTACTAGTCGTTATAAAGTGATTATTTGAACTTTTAAACCATGAAAATTAACTAAAACTTATTAAATATAACTCCCTAAAACTCCTAAGTATTTCATCCTTTTTAGGACCCCAATAGCATTTCCAAACTCCTAAATTCACATATTGACTCATCCTTAACCTTCTAGGCCTATTGTGTCATGTTTTGGCAATTACATTCAATATGTGCACCAAGTGCATTATTACAAGTTATTCCATCTATCATCAATCAAGTCATTACATCCAATGGCTTAATAGCCATATTACAATATTGAGAAGACCTTATATGTCTTGTATCACTTTCAAACCTATTAGTCACCTAAGTGACCCTTCTTGTCTTCAAGAGGTACCACGCACCATACTCCCAAGGATCAAAATAATCCAAGTCCCTTGGATTTGCTACTTCTTTCTTGTCCTTCAGTTCTTTGGTACTGATTTTGTGTATACCACATCAAAAGTATATATCCTCCTAGATGGATCCTTGTTTCTTCCTCTCAAGTTCTTGGTCTCATGCCAAGGATTCCACCATTCATCATTCCCTTCTAGGTTTCCACCTTGATCATTCATAAGCTTATCAACATAATACCCAGACAAACTTGCAACAAAAAGATTAGAAAACAAAAAATTCCATTCAACTTATTGCACCAAAATATCTATTTGTTTTATTCCTTCTTCCACTTCATCCTCATCTTGTGAGATCTTCATGCTTTGAGAAAATTTATTCATTATGGTCTCCTCGTGACCATTCATTGTTGTTGCTTGTACCATGGTGTCTTCAACTAACCTTATCATTTCTTTCTCATCATATTCTTTCCCTATGCCTAGGTTCTCCGTCTTTGATCCACCTTTGCATTGTCATTCTTTCTCTAATTCTTTAAAATTTTCCCACAAATCTATCCCTTTCTCAAGTCCTTGTAGACTTGCTTCTCCATCTTCTTCAAAACCTTGTTCTACTTTAAAATTATCATATAGAACCTTTATATTAGTAGGTTCTCTCACAAACTTCTTCTTTATCATCCTCTTAATAGGCCAAAAAATATTTCTTATCATCTTCATGTGCCAACATGTGGCCTTCTTTACCATCTTTGTCTCCAAGAGCCTCAACTCTTCATCTTGTGATGTATTCTCTATCTCTAAGACTTGTACTAACTCATCTTCTTTATGTCATTCTTCTTGGCATTTAACCACTCCATGATTCACCTTCAAGACTTCATCAAAATCCTTCTCTCCCATCTTCACATGGATGCTTCATTTTATCACATCCTCCAAAGAACATAGGATTACCCCAACTTGTATTATCTTGTCATTACCATGACCCTCATCATTTCTTTTAGCACCATTCTTTCTTGTAACATTCTCTAACTCATCATGAACTTTTTTCTCTTGTGACCCCTTCTTTACCAACTACTGCAAATTCATTTCTTTCATGCTTATCTCCTCCTCTTGTCCTTCCCATAGAAAATATTCTTCTTTATCTTCAACCTCTAGGATCTTCATCTAATCCATTTCTTTCTTTGTCACTTCAAGACAACTATTCTCCAAGGTATCTTCCTTTTCTATCTCTGCAACCCTTTCATCTTCATATTCCTTTTTCCTAAGGAATCCAACCTTGTCAAACATACTAGTGTTCCAAGACACCTTCCATGTTGCTTGATCTTCACTCAATGGTTTTAAGACTTTCATTTGTCCACCATCCATGAAATGGTAGGTAATCTTTGCTCCATCATGTAGGGTATGCCTCTCCACTTGCCATGTTCCCCAAAGATCAAATGACAATGTATTATAGGTACAGTATCACACAAAATGACATCCTAATACAATCCAATATTGAAATGGACATATGTCTGCTCTCTCATATCAATCTTATCCTCATTATTCAACCCTTGTGCCTCATAAGGTGTACTATGTACCACTCTTTCTAGAGTCCACTTGTCAACAATCTCAAATGAAACAAGATTTGAAAATGAACCACATGAAACAATAATCTTACAAATTTTACCTTTACATCTGCCTTGTGTCCTAAATATTGGACATATCTGACTATACCTTGTATCCTCAGCCATGATTATCACCTATGTGTTATCAAATATTCAACCACTTACCTTCAATCTTTGGCCTTTATTCTTTGTCACCTTGATGCAAAGGATCAACACATGAACTCTCCTCAAAGGATTTACTCAATTCTAAGGGCTCTCCAAGGATTCAATACACCAAAGATCAAAATATCCTTCCCCCATACTCTTTAGTCATGGTTCTTTGATCAACTTGGAAAATGAATCAACTCAACACTACACCTCAAAGGATATTTCTACTTCAAGGGATTATCCAAGAACCAACTTTATCAAGACCAATAAAACCTTTTGCAGGACCTTTCCCTTCTTTGATACCACTTGATGTAGAGGAAAGGGTAGTGGACCTTTTACACAAGATGAGTTACACAAATTTTCTTACAAACCCACATACTCCCTAAAGTGCTCAAATGGATTTAAGAGACTCAACCCAACCAAGGTGACTCTAAACACAAACCAATTATGGATTTGAATTATTTGAGGATATAAGGATGGATTAAGGTGATTTGATGGTTACTTGACCTATCTTCCACTCACAAAGGAAAAAAAGACTCAAAAATTGGCCTAGAGGCTTATAAATAAATAAAAAATTCCCTATACACAAAAATAAATAAAAACATATTCAAATACCCTTTTTTCCATTCTATTACATATATTTAATTTAAATACTAGTCATTTGGACTGAATTGAAGCATTCAGCTTATACCCCTACAAATACACTCAAAACTAAGCAATTTTACAAAGAAACTACCACTTAGACATATCCCCAAGATCTAAAATTTTTTATAGTCTCAATAAATTTCTCAAAACCTCTAAATCTAAGAGGAATTAGACTCAAAACATTTGAAACGTCAAAATCCCCAATTTAGTTGCTTCAAACCCTTATTTTGAGGGTTTCTCCAATCTCACATTCCCAAACCTTTCTAGGATCAACTAGTCATTGATTCACCATTCACTCCACCATATTAAACTACTCCAATAAGAAAAATACCATTTCCTTTAGCCCAAACTCCTATTGCTATACTTGTGCCATCAACTTTCAATGGAACATGCCCCACTACATCCAATGATCACACTTTTAATTCAATCTTCTATAAGTTTTATGTTACGTTCATGTGGTACAAGGTTATAAATCACCATTCCATGGATTATAGGCCTTTGAGTCCATGGAATGGTTATTATTTATAGGAAAACTTCAAAACAAAGAAAGGAAAGCTTGTGAAATCAATCTAATTCACTAGAAGTGCTAGTCATGTAAAATGACTCTCAAACCCTTCAAAACATGTAACATAACCTTCAAATACCCTATTGAAACATCCAACACTACTTTATTGTTAAATATCAATCAAGGAAACAAAAATTGATGCTAAAAGAATGAATTTGTTGATCCAAACATGTATTTCGTTGAATCTCAATGTTGTCAGTACACTCCAGGATTTCTTACCCGTATAGTGGAGTTCTAATTATAAATAGGAATCAAAAAATAGCTTTCCCAACCTCTTCCAACTAGTTTGAGGGATTAGTTAAGTGGCTAAACCATAAAAACTTCATTTCCGTCCTAGATAGCTACTAGATGTTATGAAGTGAACATTTGAACTTTTAAAATTAACTAGAACTTATTAAATTTAACTCCCCATGACTCCTAACTAAGTATTTGATCCTTTTTAGGACCCCAATAACATTTCCAAACTCCTAAATTCACATATAGACTCATATATAACCTTCTTGGCCTATTATTCCATGTTTTGACAATTACATTCAATATGTGCACCAAGTGCCTTATTACAAGTTATTCCACTTATCATGGATCAAGTCATTACATCCAATGGTTTAATAGCCATATTATAGTATTGAAAATACCTTATAGGTCTTGTATCACTTTCAAACTCATTAGTCACCTAAGTGACCCTTCTTGTCTACAAGAGATGCCCTACACCACTCTATAATCTCTAAATGCTAATACACAGTCAACACTGAAATACACACTCTATAAATCTTATTTCTCAAAATCAACTAACTTTATCAGTCAATGCTAATGCTCAGTCAACACTAGATTTTATTTGCACTAACTACATCTCAGTTGACTCTAGCAGTACTTGATACTCCTTAATATTTTTCTCTTTTGCCCAGCTTAGCATAGCTTTCTTAACATAAACAATTACTTTTCTTTATCAAAGTCTATCTAATCAAATGTCCATTCTAACTTCAATTTCATAACTTCATCCTTTCTCTAGGTGCTACAGTTATGAGTAAATTCATAAATCATCTTCATAAATCAAATAGATATGACATTTAGATTAGGTAGCAATATGTCTCATCCATAGATTTGACATCAATGACAAAAGAACAATTGTTCCAATTGTAATTTTCCAACACTACCCACAACAACTCCCCCACAATACAATACCATGAGCTCTACCTCATCCTCACCCAGCATGTGCTTTTCTTTAATGTTTCTCTCGAGCCACCATCATGGAGAATCTATCTCATTGCATCACTCATAGGCTGCTAGCCCAATTTCTTCTCACTTGTGGTCACATGAGTCCCCAGGTGGTTTAATGTTTTTTGTCTCCTAGGGGTTTATAGGTCATTTTTTTCCTTAAGGATTAATCAAAAAAAATTTGGTGCAGTTGGGGATTGGTTTGAGGCACATTGGGGAACCTTGTCCTAAGTGTGCATAATGTTTGGATTCATGACTAGTTTTAGTGTGTTCCTGATTTCTTTAATGGACTTTAGAGATTGTATTCATGAACTTTTATCCAAGGGATTTGGCATATGCCCTCTTGCATTTGGATCATTGGATGGTACATAGGCCTATGCCTAAGGGGGCATATTTTTATCTTTCCATAAGAGTTAGTTATGTATTTTAAACTTGGGGCTTCTCCTAAGTACTTAGTTATTTCATCCATCTAATGTATGTTGCCAAGTTGACTTGTGGCATGAGGATTTATTTAATATAAGGGCTTATTTAATTTAACTATCTAGTGTAACTTTTGACTTGGTTTAGTATAAATAGATGACCTTGTGATTCCTTGAGTCATTATTCATGGAGCATTAAAAATATGGAGTATTTGAAAGGAGTGGAGTTTAGAAAATCTAGTAGCTAAGTGTGGGATTGGAAAATAAGAAGGTTTCTTGGT
Source organism: Cupressus sempervirens (assembly GCA_028749045.1). Lineage (NCBI taxonomy): Eukaryota > Viridiplantae > Streptophyta > Pinopsida > Cupressales > Cupressaceae > Cupressus > Cupressus sempervirens. The sequence goes on along the minus strand of CM053791.1, from coordinate 629,819,498 downwards.
GACTTGTGAGCACAAGTTTAGATTCTTCTTGAGATTTTCTACCAGATTGTGGTTTTGGGCTAGCTAGAGTTTGGATCTTGCAAGGTCTTACAAAATTTTTATCATATTTTCTTTGTGTTTAGTTTTAATTTGAATGGTCTTCCAACTAACCATGTTAGATGTAAATATTATGATTCTATTATGAGAATTGGTATTCTTTTGAATCTAAATCTATGTTATTGTGTACATTTTTCTATGTGGTTAATTATCGAGGGCTAGGATATCTCCACTAGGGATTCTCCTTCCTTGTACTTAATCAAGTGTTATAAGAGTGAAGGTTAGAGCTAGTTCATCTTGTGGTTGATCTTGTGGATTTGTTTCTTTGGGTTTGAAAAGATCTTGGAATATGCCTCTAAGAAAATTGGATCCTAAGGATATTCATGATCTTTGTGATGTTGTGGAAACTAGGATTTTGGAGAAAGTTAAATCAGATTTTAGATTTTAGATGAAGTTGATGACAAATGATATGATTGTTAAGGTCATGAGAACTATAAATGGTGTACCTAGGAATGTGGGTACTAAAGATGGTTATGAGGAAGCCACTAAAGATGTTGAGGTTGTTGGATCAAGTGTTTAAGATGGAATTGGCCACACGGAGAGACCCATGGAAGACAAAACTAGTTGATTGGATAGATCTAGAGCTCACTTGAAGATGAAGCATAAGATGTATGTTTCTAATTTCTTAGGTACTTTGAATCTTGAAGATCTAATTGATTATATTGGTTAGTTGGAAGAGTACTTTGAGTTAGAGGATATTGGTGATCCACTCATATTAAGGTTGGCACAAAATAAGTTGAAAGGACTTTCTTCTTTATGGTGGAAATGATTGAAAAGAGATCAAGAAGAGGAAGATGAAATGAAGATCACAAGGTGGAGGTTGATGGTTAAAAAATTAAAGGCTAAGTTCATTCCTTTTGATTATGAACTTGAATTTTTAAGAGGTTGCAAAATCTAAAATAGAAGGATATGAATATGAAGGATAAGATTATGTTGTTATACAATTTGAGTATTCATTTTGGACATAGAGAACTTTCTCAAGAAAAGGTGGCTAGATATATTAATGATTTGAGATTCAATATTCAAGATGGGATTGGTATGGTAAATATTGCTTCAATTGAGAATGCTTGTTAATATGCTCTAAGGGAAGAAGAGAAGTTGAAGAGAAAACGTCAAGGAATATAGAGGTAAGAAGGAACACTCTGAGAAGGATAAAAATATTGTTGAGGATGAACCAAAACCTTTTGAATGGAGGAGAAGAATAGGTAAGGTTTCTTTTAAGGGTACTTGGTACAGATGTGGTGAAAAAGGACATAGATCTTTTGAATGTTCCAATATTTATAGGAAGGTTGGTGATAAAAGAGTTAATGTGGTAAATGGGAATGTGGATTAAGTGAATGAACATGAGGAGGAGGAGGAGAAATTATTCATTCAACGAGTGTTTCTTAGTAAGAAGATGTTGGAACCTTATCAAAGAAGGAATTTTTTGAGGACTCTTTGTAAGTCTAGAGGTAAATGTTGGTTTTTAATTGTTGATGGTGGTAGTACTAATAACCTAGTTGCTGAGGAAATGGTTTATAAAATTTTTTTGAACAGAATGAGACATCATTGTCCTTATAGGAAGAGGTTGTTGTAAGATAAACATCCTTTGGAGGTGAATGAGTAATTTCATGGTAATTTTTAGTTTGGATATTATGTTCATTAGGTGTTATGTGATATTGTGGACATGAGTTCGTGTCTTATATTACTTGGTAGACCTTGGTAGTATGATTGAAAATAATTGCATGATTGTCAAGAATGTGTTTACTATTTAGAAGGGTGGAAAGAAGCATTCCTTGATTCCTTTGCAGAATATAAAACTTGGTAGGAGGAACCTGAGTTTGGGTACATGAGTTAAGTTGAAGGATTCTCAAGGGAATAGAGATTGGCATTGAAAGTAAACCTATTACACATCAAAGACAGTTGAGATGATGACATTTGTAGGAAAGGAGTAGCAGAAGTGAAACAAAAGAAAGAGTGTACAAGTTAATAACTTAGAGGACATGTATGTGAAGAACCAGTTTAGGGTTTATATGCTAAACCTTGAAAGATATTCTCCCCACTATTGGGAACATATTTTCTTTACATGTGGGGTGTCTAATGCAGGAGCGTCCTAGGGTAGTTAGCAATCATGTATGAAAGAGCATTGAGCTTGTATTTATGGACCTATCATTTTTGTAGCTAGGGATGTATTTGATGAACAATGGGAAACCTTTTCCTAAGTGTGAATACTATTTGGAGTAATCGTATTGGACTTAGAGCCATTTTGGTGGTTTTTGGTAGTGTGTTCTTGATTTCTTGGATAGACCATGGAGATCGTCTTCACAAACTTCTATTCAAGGGAGTTGGCATGTGCTCTCTTAGATTTGGATCATTGGATGGCATGTGGACCTATGCCTAAGGGCATGAATTTTAATTTTGTCATATGAATTATTTATGCTTTATAATCTTGGGGCTTGTCCTAAGTATTTAGTTATTTTATGCATTTAATATATGTTTCTATGTTGACTTGTGTCTTGAGGGTTTATTTAATGTAACTTGCTAGGCCAAATTGTGACTTGGTTTAGTATAAGTAGAGGGTCTTCTAACATCTTCACTCATTATTTCTATAGCATGGAAAAGATGGAGTAGCCGAGAGGAGAAAAGTTTAGAAGAGCTAGTAGCTAAGTGTGGATTTGGGAAACAATAAGGTTTTTTGGTGGCTTGTGAGCACAAGTTTAGATTCTTCTTGAGTTTTTCTACCAAATTGTGGGTTTGGGCTAGCTAGAGTTTGGATCTTGCAAGGTCTTATAGAATTGTTATTGTATTTTCTTTGTATTTAGTTATAACCCAGAAGGGCTTATAGTTAGACATGTTGAATGTAAATCTTATGATTCTATAATAAGAGTTGGTATTGTTTTGGATCTAAATATATGTGTTATTTTGTACATTACACTATGTGGTTAATTATTGAGGGAAACGATACATCCTTTGGTAATTTTCTTACCTTGTACTGCATCACATCTAAAGCTTTTTTTCTCTTTCTCTTATATACATTTTATATCTAGAATTTGTGCCTCAGTTATTTTTATTGTGGGGATGTTTTTATTTATTATTTCTTTCACTTACATCAGTAAACCAAAAATATATCAAAATAAACACCTTCTAAAAAATGGTTGAGACCTCTTCTTATCTACTTCCTCTAAACCCATATAACTATCATACATGGACAACCACCATGACACATCTTCTATGTTTAAAGGGTTTGTGGTCTTTTTTAGATGAAGTGCAACTAGATTTATAGAGGTCCTTTAAGATCATGCAACATAGGAATATGATGGATGAGTCCATGGGTTTGATTTCTTTGAATATTTAAGACAACCAACTTACAATTTAGAGCACTTCAGATTGAGGTAGAGCTTACATCAATTGTACCTTATGCTTTTCCCTCCATTAAAGATTTTCTAATGGCATTTAAACAACACAAATCTTTGTTACAGGATTGTAGGAAAGTCAAGACAAATAAGGAATGTATTTATCTTATTATATCCAAGATTCAAGGAAACTTTTAGATTTTCTCATCTACATTCCATTTCACTATGGATACTTTGGGTCATATATTCACCATGCCCTCATTTGAGGTATTTTGATTGACTTGATAGTAGGCCAAGCTTGCATAGTTGAACTCTCAATCAAAGAACCAAATATAGTTTTCTCAAACATCTACAAGGAAGTCAAAGTAGAAACCAAAGTCCAAAATAGATCCAGCTAATATTGAGATTTCCTCTAAGCCACCTCCTAGATTATATAAATAGAAATCCACTCTAAAGGGTAAACCCTCTAAGTATGGAGAGCCTTCATCCAAGACTAGTAAATTAATAGGTGATCCTTGTAGTTTTTGTAGCAAGGAAGGACTGTTAGAATATTTAGAATAACTAAGAAGGGGGGGAGAGGGGGGGGGGGGGGGATGTTGAATCTATTGTCCTTAGGTCCAAATGTACCATCAAAACTTCTACCATCTTCAAACAACTTTAACAGTCTCTTTAAATCACTTGTTCTATATAGAATATCATTGGTAACTTAACATATCTATTCACCACTTAACTCTTTGTTTAGTATATGTATCGTACAATAGTAAATAAAATATTAGTAAATGGCATGCATCACATGAACAATATTCACACATGTATAGAACCAAGATTTAACATGGAAAATTGATTTGGGAAAAACCATCAAGTAACTTGCTACCACTTTTTACTCTTCTAAAGTGAGCTTGGTTAAGAGATGAGCTAGTTAAAGGTTACAAAAAATATTGTTAGGTGTGACTTGGTTAAAATATTTAATCACCCTAACAGGAGTACTCTTTTAAGGGGACTTTAGAACATCAATTAACAATGAACCAACCTTTGAAAATATCTCTCATGCCTACTTAAATAGGTAGATTTAATATTTTGCCTCTTAAACATCACTGTAGATCTTAGGGTTAGGTTTGATTCATTGAATCTCTCTATCATTTTATTATTTTATTCCTTTCTTGACACTTCTAGAAACTTCTCATTAAATCTTTTCCTTAGATTGATTAACAAACTCTCATCATGTAGTAAATATGACAACTCATCAGTTCTTATCATCCATGCATTTTGACTAATCCAAAAATTCCATTATTTCGACCTCAAACTTGATTATTTTCAGAAACTGTTAATTTTTTGACACTTAGCAATCACTTTGTTCCTCTGCTTGGTCATCACTGTGTAACTCAGCTTACACCAACTTTCTTGGTGTTCACTATGCTCGATCAATATTACATTTTCTCCTTTATTTATTTTGGCCATAACTATCACTCAACTTATACTTTTTTTGCAGCTATTTTTAAGATCCTTAATCTTTTGATTTATTAGCCTTGTAAAACCATCACTCAACAATACTTAGTCTTTTGAATTTTTTGAACTCTTACACTTTTATACTTCATCCAACTATCTTTTTTTCTTCATACTTTGAATAAACAACACATTATCTTGTCAAATACTAACTTATCAAATGTCTATTATAATTCAATTATGCTTACTCCTATTTTCTCAATAACTTCACTAGTTCATCTAGTTATATCTCTTTTCAAATCATGTTTATCAATTAATAGATATGGCATTCTACATTGTTAGTAAATGTCTCTCCAATAGGTTTGACATCATGATGTAGTAGCAACTTGCATCACAAAATAAAATGGGGCATAGTTTATAAATAAAAGAGAAGGAAAAAAATTAAATTTTAATTTTAAAAAAATATATAAGTTTAAAAAGAGGAGAGAGAAAGTCTCAAAGATTAGAGGGAAAAATAAAGCTAAAAATTAAAAAAATTAAAAAGAAGATTTTTTTTAAATAAATGTAACTTGTGGTTTGAGGGTTTATTTAATGTAACTTCCTAGGCTGACTTGTGGCTTGGTTTGGTATAAGTAGAGGTTCGTGTATTGTCAATATTTTTTATTCAACATGAAGGAAGTCAACTAGAGAGAGGAGTAGCTAAGCAAAGCAAAGCTTGTGAGCAAAGATATTAATTGTGGCTTGGGAAATAAGAAGGTTTCTTGGTGGCTTTCGAGAACAACTTTAGATTCTTCTTGGGGTTTTCTACCAGATTGTGGATCTAGGCTAGCTAGGCTTTGGATCTTACAAGATCTTGTATAATTACTATTGTAATTTCTTATGTATTTGGTCATAACCTGGAAGGCCTTACAATTGAGCATATTGGATGTCAATTTTATGATTATATTATGAGAGTTGGCATTATTTTGGATCTAAATCTTTGTGTTATTGTTATTCTTCCATTGTCTAGTTATTTTGTAGGGTCTAGTACATCTCATTTTTGGATTCTCTTTCCTTGTACTACATCACATCAATGACAACATAAAAATCATTCCAATTGTAGTTTCCAATAGTCTCCCTCTTTTGCATTGATGTGAACACCTCACTAATTATGTTACCATACAATTAACAAAAAGTAACCTCAACAATGCCTTAATCATGATTTATCATTATTAGCTTGCTATTTGATTTGATCTTCATTAATATCCTTACTTTTATTTTGATTCTCATTCATGAAATCTCTTATAGTTCTCCCTCTATGATATGTCCTTCAATGCTTCAATGTTGACACCAACTGTATTACCAACTATATTAGCCCCTTCTTTTAGCTTTTTTTGGATATTGATGTCTCCCTCTAATTTCATCTTCTAACTCTAATGGTAATACATCTCCCTCTTTTTCATTTTGATATAGGATGGTAAATTGATAATATTCTCCCTCTTTGACAACAATGCCAAAGGCATAAACCATTCATATACTCAACATCCTCATGTCACTATCTGACAATGTTTGAAGATCAATTTCTCTTTCATTTTTACCTTGACTCCTTGTAGTCACATTTTCTCATGCTTTAGTCCATCAATTAAAAATTATTCATAGTTCTTAAAACCCTTAGGCAACTTGCTAAAGTGTGACCTCCTACATCAATGTGTAAGATGTTATGATTATGACATTGTGATGTAATGCAACATCTCTTCTTAATTTACTTTAGATAAGGGAATGATCCCTAACTTACCTATTAGATACTCAATAGCATGCTTAGGTATTGTCTTAGTGAATATATCAACTATCTACTCCTTTGTATTCACATACCCCAATCTTACTTCTTTTTCTTTTACCAACTCTCTCAAATAATGATACTTGATAGCATTGTATTTAGTCTTTGTGTGTATAATAGGATTCTTTGATATATTTATAAAAAAAATTGTTATCATAAAATATCACAATGAGATTAGTAATTCTTCCTTTATACATTTCAATAATTGCTTGATCCACACAATATTTGAATAGTTGACTACTACAGCAACATACACAACCTCTATTGTGGATTGAGATATACAATTTTTCTTCTTTCTTGTGCATGAAATCAATCTCTTTCCTAGAAAGAAAGCTCCTCCACTTGTACTTTTTTTTTTTTCATCAACATTTTTAGCCCAATCAGCATCTATATAAACTTTTAGGTCAAATTTTTCACTCTTCTCAAACCATAATCCATAGTCCTTTGCTCCTTTTAGCTATCATAGTATCCTTTTCATAGACATCGTGTGATTTTCTTGAGGATTAGTAGAAAATCTACTAAAAATCTCAATTGCTAATGCAATGTTAGGTCTTCTATATACAACGTATTACAATTTTCCAATCATTGACCAATAGAATTTTTTATTCACTTTAGTAGAATCATCATTCTTTGAAATTTTATGACCAGTAACCATAAGCATTCCAACTAGTTTTGAATCTTCCATCCCAAAAGTTTTCAATATCTCCTTGATATACTTTGATTGTATAATGTAGATTCCTTTCTTCATCAGATGGGCTTGTAAACCAACATTGGCATGTCAAATTATTTCTTCATTTTATTACCAAATGATTTTCACAACAAATCATGTCCTCCAAATATGATATCATCAACAAAAAATTTAGATAACAATATCTTTCTCTCAAATTCACTTTTCAAGTATAGATTGTTATTGTCATTAGTTCTTGCAAAACTAGTTTTTACCAAATAAATATGTATATTTTTATACCACTCTCTAGGGGCTTGTTTCAAACCATACAATGCTTTGTGTAGTTTGCATACCAAATTCCTCTTGTTGGGATCAATAAATCCTTGAGGTTGATCAATACAGACCTTTTCTTCTAAGATTCCATTCAAAAATACATATTTAACATCCATTTGATATACCTTGAATACTTTGTAAGAAACATATGCAAGAAAATTTCACACTCCATCCAACCTTGCAACTAGAGCAAATTTCTCTCTATAGTCAATTCCTTCTTCTTATGCATATCCCTTACAAACTAGTCTTTCTTTATTTCTTGTGAGTTCACCTTTCTCATCCACCTTGTTTCTAAATACCCACTTGGTTCCAATCACATTCTTTTCCTTTGGTCTGGGTACCAAAGTCCATGTCTTTTTCTTCTCTATTTGATCAATTTCCTCATTCATTGCCTTAACCTAATCTTAATCTCCCAAATCTTCTTTAACTATATTAGGTTCAACCTCTCATAACAAACATGTATCATTCTTCAACTTACTTCTTGTCATGATTCTTGAATCTTTGTTTCCAATGATTTGGTCTTGTGCATGGTGTCTTCTAACATATTATTCCAGAAAAGGTTCAAATATTCTTTATTCTTCATGTATTTCACTTGGTTCTTCTTTCTCTTCTACTTCAGGTATCTCTTCCTACAACTTGGCATTCTCTAACTGGTGTTCAACTTCTTCTATCTATGACCCAACTCCTATATCCTGATGCTTGGTGATCTATTGATGCTCAACAGAACTCTTCTATTGAAACTCAATAGTGTTTGTCTACTGATGCTTGTAAACCTCATTCTTTGGTTCAAGTACTAGGTTCTCCTTCATAGATGTAGATTAAGTTTCTATAATATTTAGGTTCTTTCTTGTGTTCCTATTCATTATTTTTTGCATATTCATCAATTCTAACATTTTCTCTTTTCACAATTTGGTTAGTGTAAGAATTCAAACAATTATATGTCTTCCTTTTAGTGGAGTACCTATAAATATACCTTCATCACTCTTTGTATGAAGTTTAAATTTCCTTGTGTCTTTAGTGCATAACGCTTTCTTCCAAAAACTTTAAAATTATTGACATTGGGTGCATATCCATATCACAGTTCAAGGTGTTATGTTTGTACCTTTCCTAACTTGTACTCAATTCATAGTATAAACTATAGTACTTACAACTTCTCTCCAATACATTTAAAAAAAAATCTTTTCCATCATTAGTGTTCTTGTATAATCCATGATTGGTCTATTCCTTCTTTCAGCTATACCATTATGTGGTGAAGTCCTTGGTGGATGTAATGTCCCCACTAGTTAGGGTAAGATTACCTGCAAAACCAAAGTTAGAACTTATACATAATAGACTTCCTACTATACCCTCTAACCTACCCAACCTTAAAGATGTCTCCGCATTGAGAATCAGTAACCCTCTTGAGAATCCTTAGACCCCTAATTGCTTCTCTATCTTTTATGGAGTTCTCCCTTTAAGATCCTTCCTAGAAGAGGCATTCTCTTCTAAGGCCCTTGACACATGCATATGTTAACATTAAAAGATTATTTCATCCTTATAACCATGTTAATATTCTAGCCTTATAACAATGTTAAGATCACTCTCTTCCAAGTGGGACTCTCTTGATCTCAAAATAAGATCACTCTCTTCCCATCAGACTCTCTTGATCTTAATAAATAATTATTGTTTTCTTTATATTTAAATTAGAATTAAAAATAAATTAATATTTATGCTTCTATGATAAATTATCATATTTACATATAATGTCCTTGCCTTAGTAATTTATTCACAAATCAATGTCCTTCCTTTCGAAAACAGTAATACATTAATAGGTGTAGATGAGTTTCATCAGTGGGCTCAGACTCTATATATTATACCCCTATACTCCTATCAGTCTGATTGCATGTGACTGGTTTGACCTTTTTTCCTTGGGATTACCTTTGGAAAATGGTGAATGGTTCGATTTCTAATTGAATGCGCAGATTGTTTTCTTGATCATTGGTTGGTTGTTTGATTTATACATTTGATCTCTGGTTATATGCTCAGACTGTATGCCTGATCCTGATTGGATGCTCTAAATCTTCTATACCTTCCTTTAGTCATCCTTATTGTGCTTAGGTATATGCTTGGGGTCCTCACAAGTGGTGTGTCTCATGGTACCACCTATTTATAAAAGCATATGTATTTCATTTGTTATGTTATTCAATGATTTGTATTTTTCTTGTTTCTTTTTATTATTTGATGAGTTTATATATCATAATGATATTTAGTAAATATGTCATGATTAATTAGTAATTTTATAAGCTTTTCTAATAATGGGATGACATTATGATTATAAGCAAGATTAATGTTATGTAACAACTATTGTAATTTCATCATATGTGTAAAATCTCATCTTTATTTTTTATTAATAAATCGTATGAATTAATTTGATGAATAATTAGTTACAAATATTTGGTAATGAGATATTATGGTTTATTTAATACATAACTTAACCAAGGCTCATTTCAATCCTTCCATCTCAAATTTTCTTGTCCTCAAGCAACTCCATCATTTCTTTATTTTCTCATGTAGCATCTGTCTCAGTAGGTTCTTCCACTTTATGAGGAATTTGGTAATAGTTCTATTCCTCTCTTTTTTTCACAGGTGTCCAAAATAACTTCGGGTATTAGAAAAAATTAAACTTCATCGTCTAGTGGGGGGGAATTCTTCACATGGAGTTACTCTTTTTCCTAAAAGTTTTTTGAGGCAGGAAACATGGAATACATTATGTATCTTACTATCTTGGAGAAGTTCAAGCTTGTAGGGTACTTCACTGATCTTCCTTAATACCTTATATGGTCAATAGAATCATGGCTTTAGTTTCTTAGTACCATTTTTCTTGATTGATGTTTGTTTGTATGGTTGCAATTGTAGGAATACTAAATCCCCAACTATAAATTTCTTTTGGTTTGTTTCTTATCTGCATACAATTTTTGTTGATTATGTGCTTGATACAAGTTTTCTTTTAAGGTTTTGATGATGTCGATACTTTGTTTTACAAAATATTGTTCACCTAGTACTAAACTTTCTTGTGTTATTAGGCTCCCAAAAGATGTAGCTTCATATCATAGAGTGCCTTAAGTGGACTCATTCACATTGACATATGGTAAGTAGTATTATAGAAATATTCTCCTAAATGTAACTATTTGATCCAAGCATGTTGGTGTCCTGTAACATAGTTCCTAAGATATCCTTCTAACTACTTACTGACAATTTATGTATGTCCATCAGTTTGAGGATGATAAGTTGTGATGGGCTTCAAGGTTGTTCCTACTAGACAGAAGAGATCTTGCTAGAACTTGCTAAGAAACTTGTTTTCTCTATCACTTATAATATTTTGGGGTATCCCATTGAGTTGGAAAACTTCTTTAAGGAATAATTCAACTACTTGTTGTGCCTTGTAATCTAGTGAGATTGCAAAAAAATGTACATTATTTTTTAAGTCTATCTATTACCACAAATATATTGTCTTTTCCTTAGATCTTTGAAAGTCTTGTTATGAAGTCCATTGATATATTTTCCCATTTTTGGTTTGGGATGGGTAATGGTTGTAGTAGGCTTGCATGATTTTGCAATTCCACCTTATTTTGTTGACAACTTATGCATTCTTATATATATTTTAGTACATCTTTTTTTAATCCTTTCCAAGAGTATTTCTCTCTAATATGTTTGTATGTTTTATAGCATCCTTGATGACCTACTAATGGGTTTTCATGATACTCTTTTAGTATTTCACCTTAATTTTTTTACTATGGAGTTAAATATATTCTTCCTTTGTAGAGAATTATATCATCCCAGACTTTGAAATCTTCATTGGGAAATTTTTCATCTAATATTTCTTGTGTTTGGATATTCTTAGCACATTCTACTATGATGTTTCCCTTCCAGTCCTTGGAGATGCTTGTAATATTATTCATATGGGATCTTCTTGAGAGAGCTTCTACAACCTCATTATTAACTCCTTTAACATATTCTATATCAAAATCCTAAGCTTGGATTTGGCTAACCCACTTTTTTTGTTGATCATTGATATCCTTTTGATTTAGGAAGAATTTTAAGCTATTGTGATCCATTTTAACAATGAATATTCCACAAACTAAGTACTGACAGAATTTTTCTAAGGCATACATGATGGCTAATATCTCTTTATCATATATTAAGTAATACTTTTCTGCTTCAGTGAGATTATGAATTTAAAAGGCTATTGGATGTCTTTCTTACATAAGTACTACTCTGATTCCTTCTAATGCATCACACTATAGTTCAAAAGGTTTACTAAAATCTAGAATAGCTAGAACAGGAAAAGTTCACTTAGCTTCTTTGAGTTTTTCAAAAGCTTGTCAGGATATCTTATTCCATGAGAACACTCCTTTCTTTGTTAAATCTATGAGGGAGATGCAATTTTAGAAAACCCTTTTACAAAGAATCTATAGTAACTACATAAATTGATGGAACCCTTGAGTTGGGTTAAGGTTTTGGGTCTTGGCTACTCCTTGATAGCTTTGATTTTTTCCTTGTTTGCAATTACTCCTCTTACACTAATTTTGTGTCCCAAGCATATAATCTCTTCCAACCTGAACTCACATTTTGAAATTTTGGCATATAATGTCTCTGTCTCCACAATTTTCAAAAGCTCCTCAATATGGTACAAATGTTCTTCCCATGACTTACTATAGATAACCATATCATCAGAGAATATGAGTAGAAATTTCCTTAGTTTTTGTTGAAAGATGTGGTTCCTCAGTTTTTGTTGAAAGATGTGGTTTATACAAGATTGGAAGGTTGTTGGTGCATTGGTGAGGCCAAATGGAAGGAATAGAAATTCAAAATGCCCATAGTAACACTAAAATGTGGTCTTTGAAATGTCTTCCTTCCTCATTCTTATCTGGTGACATCGTAACCTCAAGTCATTTTTTGAGAAGTAGCATGCTCTATTCAATTCATCCATTAATTTGTCAATCTTTGGTATGGGATATCTATTCTTTATGGTTATCTTATTTAGGGCTCTATAGTTGATGCACATCCTCATGGTACCACCTTTCATTTTTACTAATACTATAGAAGAAGAAAAATGGCTACTGTTAAGTTGGATATGGCCCATTTCCACTAATTCTTGAATTGTCTTTTCTATTTCTTCTTCAAATTTCCTCGGGTATTGATATGGAGTTTTTATCACAATTTGTGTCCCTTCTTGTAGTTCTATAGAGTTTTCAAACCCTCTTTTCAAGGGGAGCCCTAGGGTAATTTCATCAAAAACCCTTATGTACCTTTTTAGTATTGGTTTGATATCTATATGAATATTTTGTCCTTGCAGTTTAGATTTATCCATTACCATACATTATCCAACCCATTATCCTTGGTCATGGCTAAGTATTTTGGTCATTTTCTTACACGAGACTACCTTTGGGGAAGAATTTGGTAACCCTTTGAGTGTAACTTCCTTCCCTTCATGTTTGAAGAATATTTTTGAATTAGGACAATCCATTACGAATTGCCCTATGGAGTTTATCCATGGCATTCCAATGATAACATCATTTTGGATATTCATTACCTAGAAATCCCTTTTTAAGGTATGTCCACCTAGGTTGATTTCCAATTGGTGTACAATAGTAGTACAATGGTCTATTGAACCATTTCCAAATGCTACTTTGAATCCCTTAAATTCCTTATTTTCTAGCTTCCTTCTTGTTACTAAATATCTTCCAATGAAGTCATGCATAGCTTCAAAGTCCACTAAGGAAATTCATTTTTGTCCCTTAAGTACTAATCCCTTTATTCATAAGGTTCTATTTTCATTCTCTTTTGTGGTAACAACTATAAATCCATGTTCATGCTCCTCTATTTTTTATCTTTTTCTAGGTAAAGTTTCTTCAATTGATTCTTCTTCATTATTTATTTACCCTCTTTTCCATTGATGGTTGAAACTCTATGGTGAATTAGATTTAAAGAATGGGTTCTTTTGGTATGATTATTCTCTTTTTTAACAATGGTGTTCTTTTTTCCATGGTTCTTTAAATATGTAACAAGGTCTACCTTGGTCCCCTCAGGATCTTTCATTTTGGTGAGATTTTTTATACATAGAGCATTTAGACCTTTCTTTAAGTGTATTATTCTCAACTTTTCTTTTATTTTCTAATGGCTTCTTCTAAGTTTTGGGGTTCAAGAGATTTTATTGAACTCTTAATAGGGTCCTTAAATCTTTCCATAAATATGTTGGTGCACCTTTTTTGAGGAATGTCAAGAATCAAGACAAATAATTCTAGGAATTTATGTGAATATTCTCCCATAGTTCTTAGTTGTTTTAGGTGGGTTAATTCTTGAAAGTACTATTCAAAGTCTTTATCATCAAATAGATTAATGATTCTTTGTGTTAATTCATTATTTGTTGTAATTTTTTTGTGTCATAGTGTTATGCGGCCATAATGCCACCAATCATGAGCTGAACCTCTTAAATGGAGTATGGCAAACTTGACGGCATCTTTTTATTTCATAGGGCTAAAAGGAAAAATATGTATCCAATTTTTGAACCCATGATTGAGCAGTCTCTCCTTTTAATCCATCAAAGAATAACCTAGTGATATCCTTTTGATCTCTTTTTTGAGATCTTTATCGACAGTGACTTCCCTTCTCCTTCCTAATAGTTTTCTTTCATAATACTCTTTGAAAGGGATACTATTCTTAATTTGTGGATCTGATCTGACCTATATCTGTGCAATTTCCTCCACATTAGATTGGTTTGGTTCCTCTTCTTCTATCATTTTTTCTTCCATTGGAAGGAATGATGGAAGCATGTCACAAAAAGATGAGTCTTATGTTAAAGGTACACTCTCTGAATGATTGGAATAGGTCTCTCTTCTTGAATTGGGATTAGTTTGATTATTATTGCCCATTTTTTGTATAGCTTCAAAAATCATTTTACGTGTGATTTTGAATCTCTAATTTTTTTTTTCCAAAAAAAATTCAATTCTTGTGCTAGCTTTCTGGCCATTTTCCTAGTCTTTTGGTTGTTTGTATGTAACAATGATCATAGGATGACAGGATTATGCTCTAATACCACTATAATGTCCCCTCTAGTAAGGATAAGATTACTTGCAAAACCAAAGTTAGAACTTATACATAACAGACTTCCTACTCTACCCTCTAACCTACCCAACCTTAAAGATGTCTCCACATCAAGTCTTGGTAACCCTCTTAAGGATCCTTAGAACCCTGGTTACTTCTTTGTCTTCTATGGAGTACTCCCTTTAAGATCCTTCATGGAAAAGGTATTCTCTATCTAGGGTACTTGATGCATGTGCATATGTTAAAATCAACATAATGCATTTTGGCCTTATAGCCATGTTAAGATCACCCTCTTTTGAGTGGGACTCTCTTGATCTCAAAATAAGATCACTCTTTTCCCACAAAACTCTCTTAATCTTAAAAAATAATTATAATTATCTTGTATCTAAATAAGAATAAATAAATAAATGAATATTTATGCTTCCATGATAAATTATCCTATTTACATACAATAACCTTGCCTTGGTTATTTATTCACAAATCAGTGTCCTTCCTTTTGAAATTATTAATACCTTAATAGGTGCAGATGGGTTTCATTGGCGGGCTCAGACTTCATACACTATGATCCTATACTCCTTTCGATCTGATTAGATGTGACTAGCCCAACCTTTATTCCTCGTGATTACCTCTGACTAATGGTGAATGGCCCGATTTCTAATTGAATACATAGATTGTTTGCTTGATCATTGGTTGGTTGTTTAATTTGTACAATCAATATGTGGTTGTATGGTCAAACTATATGCCTAATCCTGATTGGTTACTCTAAATCTTCTCTACCTTTCTTTGGTCATCCTTACCAAGTTTAAGTATATGCTCAAGATCCCCACGAGTGATGTGTCTCATGGTACCTACCTATTTATATAGGTATTATCTATTTCATTTGTTATGTTATTTAGTGATTTATATTTTTTTTGTTTTTTTATTAATTTATGAATTTATATATCATAATGTTATTTAGTAAATATGCCATGATTAATTAATAAATTTATAAGCTTTTGTAATAATGGGATGACACTATGATTATAAGAAAGGTCAATGTTATGTAAAAACTATTATAATTTCATTATATAAGTTAAAGCTCATATTCATTTTTTATTTATAAATGATATGAATTGATTCAATGAATAATTATTTACAAATATTTGGTAATGAGATATTATGGTTCATTTAATACATAACTTAACCAAGGCACATTTTAGTGCACTCATTTTTCTCTTGATTCATTCATCATTGAAGAATGTATTGAACTCGTCTAATATGAATTCAACTCCTCTATCTAATCTCAAACACTTCAGACTCTTTCCTTTTTCTTTTTCAACTCTATCTAGATACCACTTAAACATTTGAAATGTGTCATATTTTTCTTTAAGAAACATGGTAGTCATCATTCTAGAGAACTCATCAACAAATAGAATAAAGTACTTATCGCCATAATATCTTTGCACTCTAATAGGGCCACATAAATTAGTATGAACTAACTTGAAAATATCATCAAAATAATAAGTCTTGTTCTTAAAACTATACTTTTTCATTTTTCCTACTTGACATTGTTTACACATCACCTTATCAAGTTTTCTCTATCTTGGTAATCCTCTTACTCTTTTCATCTTACTAATGCTTACCAAATTATCAAAGTTTAAATGACATAAGCTCTTACGCCATAACCAAACATCTTCAAATTATGCAAAACAACATGTATCTTCAGATAGGTCTAGATAAAAATAATTGTCTCTTGTTTGATCACCACTTCTAATTAGTTCACTAGTACAATCATAATCTTTGATTTGTCTTATTTTGGAATTCAACTCTGTAACCTAAAATGTTCAATTGTTCCACATTCAATAGATTATATTTTAAACTATCAACCCAATATTCATTATCACTTATGATCTTATCATTTGATATAGTTAATCATTTACCCTTCACATAACATGGTGTATCATTTCCAAACTTAACACTACTTCTATTATAATGGTCTATCTTTTAAAACTTACTTGTATCGCTAGTCATATGATGTGAACAACCATTATCAATTATTCATTCATCATTCATGCTCACATGTGATATCAATGCATTTTTTCATCTTCATTAGATTCATCTTTCATTACAACATAAACAACTTCATCTTTTTTATCAGAATCACTATTAGAAACATCCTTTTCAACAATGTAATAATATTTCTTACAATTTCTTTTGTAGTCTTTTTTACCTTACTTGTCTCTATTATCTCTTCCTTGTTACTTGAAGTCTTTCATTTCTTCCTTCTTATCTCTATTAGGACATCTTGCAGCAATATGACCAACTTTGTTACATGTAAAACAAATAATAGGGAGTTTACCTTTGTGTTTATATTTTCCTCTCGGCAGCCTTCTAGCCAACGATGCTTCAATATCATCAAGATTCTCATCTAATTTACTATCATTGTCCACGTGCTTACTCTTTTTCTTTCTTTTAAATCCATCAAGGGTTAGTTGAGACTTGAAGGAAGATCCAACAATAGTAGGTATGTAACTATCAAAATTTGATAATTCAAATGCAATGAGTCCACATATTAAACTATCCAAGGTCATATCATTCTCAGGTATAAATCTTAGTTCTTGTATAACATATACTCTAATTGCATAGACAAGAAGTAAATTTCTTAATACTATGTTGATCATAGTCTCATCAGTTATTTGTCATTCAATATTGTACAACAATTTCACCTTATTTCATTCTCATATCATCAAATTGACCTCTCAAGCTTTCTACTTTAGCTCTCAACACATTTTTGTCACCTCCATGGATCTTTTATATATTATCCCACATTATCTTTTTAGTAGTACATTCCTTCACATCATCAAGTTTAGCACAACTCGAGGAAGGATCCAAATCTATCATCATTTGATTATGCTCCTTCTTCTCCTTAATTTGTTCAATAGTCATGGGTCTAGGCACTTCTATGTATTTATTCTCCAAGTAGTATAGGGAAAAACCTCCAATTCCAGAAAGATGTAATCTCATCAATCTTTGTCATGCTAGAAAATTCTCTTTGTTCAACTTGGGTGCCTCTCTCTTGTACATCTGGATCTTTAGCTTAAGTCCTTCAAACATTCCTTGCAAATACCATAGGCTCTAATACCAATTGTTAGAATAGATAGCATAACTAGGGGGTGGGGTGAACTAGTCGTCCTTAGGTCTAGATGTATGAATTCAACTTTTACTATCTTCAAACAACTTAAACAATCAGTTTAAATCACTCGATCTATCTAGCATATCATCAATAACTTAACATGTTCATTCACCAGTTGAATCTTTATTTAGTATATGTGTCAACCAATAGTAAATAAAATATAGTAAATAGCATGCATAACATGAATAAAATTCACACATTATAACACCATGATTTATCATTGCAACCCAATTTGGCAAAAATCACCAAGTAACATGCTACCACTTTTCACTTTTCTAAAGTGAGCTTGGTTAATAGCCAACCCTGTTATAGGTTACAAAATGCACTATTATGTGTGACATGGTTAAAGGATTTAATCACCCTATTAGGAGTGGCCTTGTTAGAGGACTTTAGAAAATTCCATTAGAATGTCACCTTGAATAAAGAATTTATGAAATTATTGTTAGTTCAACCTTGATAAAATGATTTTTCACCAAAGTAAAAGAAAGTTTGATCTTTTAAGATACAACTCACTTTGCAAATCTAGATCTCCATCTATCTCATTTGATGGCTTATTGATTGGACTTCATTAACATCTCGATCACTTATCTTCTTGGAAACCCTTCAAGCAATCACTCTTCGTAAACATTTTCACTTCTCCTTTTCTACTTTTTTCTTCACAATTTTTGCATAAAATTGCCAATCAACAATGAACCTACCTTAGAAAACATCTCTTATGCCTCCCTAAATAGGTAGATTTGATCATTTTCCTCTTAAATATCATTGTAGATCTTAGGGTTAGGTTAGATGAATAAAATATCTCCATCATTTAATCCTTCTACTCTTTTCTTGAAACTTCTACAAACTTCTCATTAAATCCTTTCCTTATATCAATTAACAAACTCTCATCATGCATCCAATATGCCAACTCATCAATTCTTATCATCCACACATTTTGAAATCTTTCCAAAAATTTAACTAGGTTGGCCTTAAACTTGATTATTTTCATAAATTTTTTATTTGTTGACACTTGGAAATCACTATGTTTTAATGCTCAGTCATCACTATGTAGCTCAACTTACACTAACTTTCCCGGTCTTCACTATCCTTAGTCAATATTTCATTTTCTCCTTTATTTTTCTCTGCCATAACTATTACTTGGCTTATCCTGTTTACTCAAATATCTATGGCATTCTACATTTTTAGTAAATGTCTCTCTAGTATATTTGACATTAATGACAACATAACAATTTTTCCAATTGTAGTTTCCATCAAGGACATCTAGTTTTCAAGTGTTGGAAACATCTATAGGCTTTAGAAGAGGTCATGCAGTAGCGTACTATTTCTTGTCCAAAGCCACCACATCCTCCTTTAGGGAAAGAACATGCTCTTTCTATATGATATTTTTCTTCTTCTACTACTTGGATCATTTATCCAAGTGCTTCACACCATATGACACACTCACTTGAATTGGTTACCTTACTTGCTTGGAGTGTTATTACATAGATTTTAGTTGGCGACTTTGCACAGCTTTCAATTTCAATTTCAAGCATTATTTCTTTGGAGGGGGTTTTCTACAAGATGTTATATTTGTTCCATCCATTTCTACGAGCCTCTTTTTTATCTATCATATTTTTTATTCTGGATTTGGTAAGATGGTTTAGTTCTTACCACATAATGTGGTTATTTGAGACCTCTATCATCTTAATTTAGTTTTTCCTACTAGGAGTTTTCATTTATAGTCTCACTTATATTAGTTTGATGACTTTGAGAGCTCCAATTCTATAGGTGTTTCTCTTCTTTCTCATGAAGACATTGTGAGCAGGCTATAGCATGAGTTTTTTTGCCATGTAAACTACAAATATCTATAATAAATGAGTACACAAGAGCTAGTGACTAGGCTACCTCATATATCTTATACTGACAGTGTTTTTCAAGGTTGTACACTTATAAAACATCATAGAGATCACTTTTTTAATAGATAGATCTTCACATATTAAGGCATCATTGGAGTTGATACACAATGATCTTATGTCATTTCTCATTCTATCTTTTTGAGGTGCATGATATGTGCTTACCTTCATAGATCACTTCTCTAACTGCACATGGGTGTACTTCTTTAAGTACAAGTTTGATGCCTTTGATTATTTTTGAATCTTTAAGAAATATTTGAAGAAGCAATATACTCTTTTTGTTAGGTGTATAGGCACTAACAATGGCAAGGAATATGTGAATCATTCATTCAAAGTTTTTTGCATAGAGCATTATCCAAAATATTAGTTCAAAGTTCATTATACCCCTTAACAAAATGGAATTGATGAGAGAAAGAACAAATTATTACAGGAGATGGCAAGTTGTATGATATAGTCTTGAGATATGAGTCCCTCAATTTGGTTTGAGGATATCAATTGTGCCAACTATATTTAGATTAAGTTGCCTCACAAACCATTGGAATATTTGACTCCTAAGGAGGCTTGGGCTTATGTCAAGACCGATGTTTCTACATTCCATATTTTTGGTAGTAATGCTTGCGTATTTATTCCATATGCTCTAAAAAAATCCATGGATAGGAAGAGCTTACCATTCATATTTTTTGGCTACTATGAGGATGTGAATGCTTAAAGGTTGTTTGATTTTGATTCTAGAGAGGTCTTGTTCTAGCAAGATGTCTAGTTTGATGATCACTATTCTTAGATGGAGATTCCATCACCAGCTTCTCCCTCACTACCTAGTACTTCATCTTCTCCTTTATAGGTTATGTATCCTTAGACGAAGATCATGATGATGATCCATCTCCACTAGATGTTTAATGAGTTCCCAAGTGGGATCATGATACTATTAATGTAGTTGGACCTATGTTAGGAGATCCTTCAAATTCTCATCGCACTTGAGCTCATACATCTAGTACTGAACTATTGATTCATGTCATTTAAAATGATCCATTTAAGTTTTGATACGTGACATGACACTTAGATTGGGATATGGCTATGGATGAGGAGTACTCCTCTTTGATGAACAACCACACTTGGGATGTTTGTCATCTTTTGAAAGGAAGAAAGTTGGTTTGGTATAGGTGGGTTTATCATAACAATTTTTATTTTTTATGTTTCTATTGATCGGTACAAGGAGCATCTTGTTGTGAAGGGATTTTCACAAGTGGAGGGTCTTGATTACTCTGAGAAATTTTCTCTTGTCACCAAAATGAATTATATTCACCATGTATTCTCTCTTGTAGCTTGTTAGGGATGGATGTTATTTCAGATGGATGCGAAGAGTTCTATTTTGTATGGAGATCTACATGAGAAGATCTAAATGGAGAAGCCTTAGGGTTTTATGCAGGAATATTATATGGTGTATAGACTTAGGAAGTATTTATATGGTCTCAAACATGCCTTCGAGCTTGGTATGAGAAGATAGATTCCTTCTTGCTTGTATTATAGTTCACACGTTGTCATTTTCATCCTATAGTGTACATTCAGCATCATGGGGATGATATGTTGATACTTGTGTTATATGTCGATGATCTCATTATTATAGGTAGCTCACCCTCTATGATTCAAAGTGTTTAACAATATTTGAGAGAGCAGTTTGAGATGATAGACCTTTGACTTTTGTACTATTTTTTGGGCCTACAAGCTATTAAGTATTCTAATGGCTTGCACATTATCATCTGCAAAGGTAGATTATAGTGTAGTAATGCAAGCTAGTTAGGAGATTTAATGGCTTTGATAATTTATGATAGAGTTTGGTTTTCCTCTTGATAGTTCAACCTTTCTTTAGTGTGACAATCAAAGTACTATACACATTGTATGCAACCCAGTTGAGCATTAGAAAACCAAGCACATTGAACTTCATAAGCACTTCGTCGAGCATTTTATTTAGGATGTCTCTCTTAGCTTGGAGCATATTCCCACTACATAGAATATTATTGACATCCTCACTAAACATTTTACATCCCTGTGGTAGCTTCAATTGTGTTATATGCTTGGGGTAAAAGAAGTTTTCCTTGGTGGGTCTCAGTTACGAGTCCTTCCTTCTATTTATTTTTTTGGCATTCTTCTATCTCTTTTTGGATTAGGGTTTATCCCATATGGTTTTCTATATTTTACAAAGATTTGATTGTGTCGGATACCTCATCAAGCCATGTTGTAAACTTTCAACATTGTAGCTCCCTTACTTTTTCTTGCATTATTTGTAGCTAGATTGTTGCTCATCTTAAGAGGCATGTTAGAGTAAAGAATTAATTTAATTATATTAATTAAATTATCTTTACTCCCTCCTTAAGATTTACTTTATATACATGTATTTCCATTTAATAATTAAATATTAATTATTAAATGTCATTTACCACTTAGGGTTTCTCTTTTAGTTTTTACGATCTCCTTCTATAAGGATTTATTGCTTGTATTTTTTATTCATTCTTTTTTTCTGATTAATATATTCTTGCATATTTATAGAGCCAAATCATTTTCTTCTCTTGTTCTTTCTTCTCTATGACAGGTTCTTGCATGTAGATGTTATATGGGATCTATGGATTTGTATTTCTCAAATCCTTCAAGGACAATATCATTGATATTGATATTATATTTACTATAAGATTAAGTAGTGTTTAATTATTTTTCTTTACTTTTTACGCTGTCTCACTGGTGTTATTAAATTATTGACAAATCAAAGGAACGATATTTAGGATTTGGTAGTTTTACCTAGTTTACTTCTTGAATGGTCAGTCAAACTAAAGGAAATACTTGGCTATTGATTGATGAAAATAAATGTCTAAGAATGATATGAGACTTTTGATATATTTGGGAATTGACATCTATTAATTTTCATAAATAATATGGTTAGTTCATTTTTTAAAATTATCCAACTTTTATGGAGATATATTTTTCATCTCTCAAATGCTTTGCATTATCAAATGAGTCAAATGAGAACTAATGTATTTATTAGATTCCTTAAAGTTAATTATACCTTACCAAAGTATTTGTTGCATGTTTTATTTCTCTTTATGGTAGCTTCTAGGGAGTTGTAAGTACAAATTATATTCAACAATCAATTTTTTAATCCTAGCTTCCTTTTCTACTTGGAGTAGCAATAGATTCCCCCAGATTATAAGAGACTCTCTTAGTAACTTAATTACTTCTTCAATTTATGTGGGCATCCACATGGAATTCTTACTTCTTTAGTCCTTGGCATGTGGAATACAAGTATGAGTTTCTGATTCTTGTAGGACATAATTTAAAGAATTTTTTTCTTGTATACAATAGTCCAAAAAAGGAAGATGATATATTGGGGACTTTATTTGCAATTTGAAACTAAAACTATCAAATTTATAATTCCCAATTTCCTCATTTATCTTAAAATATTTCCATATATTGTAAGAAATCATATGTATTTAGACATGGTTCATTGAATGAGTTTAACCTAAAACAAGCTATATGAGATGTGTAATCTACCTAAAACAAAGAGCACAACACATTATTATATCATACTCTTGAAGACAACATCCTATTAGGTAACTTATAGAATTATAAATTAGAAAAAACATAGTGGTTTTGGATTACTAAAATTACCTTGCACATTTTATAATCTACACTTTAGTGCATCCTTCAAATAGAGGTAACCATTATATCATCCCAAAAATTAATTTTCAATAAGCATATCAATCATAGAAGAATTTATTGGCATTATATAGCTAAAAGCATGTAAATGATAGGTAAAGATGTAGATTTCTAGTATTTCAACAAATGCACACTTCATTGTATATTTTACAAAGTCTATTTTTACTATTGCATTTCCACAAAACTCTATTTTTTAGCACACGAGATCCCTACGTAAGTTGTACCAAGGTGGAAAACTCAACATTTTAAGCAATAATTGTACCTTGATAATTTTGGATGCTTATTCAAATAGCAATATTATGGTTTTAATTTTGATAATTAAATGTTTTGTATGACTTTTCCTCTTATTGATTAAGTTGAGAATATAATTTTACAAAGGCTTTAATTTGAGATGATGTAAGATATAGCTAAATGGTGTGTTTATGTTTTTGGATTTCAGATTCTTTAAATATGTGTGATCAATGCATTTGATCCTATGGATACAATGGTGTAAAAAATAAGGACTTTCATTTGATCATGGCCGATTCTAATATTGAACATGTCTTTTCCTTGTGATGCCATGTTTTATTTAAAGAATTAATCAACTATAAGCATGTAGCACTCAATTGAGCTTAGTAGAATGGCCAGATTTAGTCACACTCAATGTTCTATTTAGAGTATTTTTTTTCCAAATATGAATCAAATCATCTAACCCATATAGAAACTAAGTGACTCTACATTTTAGGCCATTTTGATATACAAAAAGAAAATAATTTTAATACTAATCAGTAAAAAAAAAACAAGAAATAAAATGACAATTGAAAAAAAAGGTTGAAGCATTTACCAACTACCATTTTGTAAATAGAAAAACTTGAGTACAAAAATCACCAAAGACGAGTACGAAAAATGGGGATATTCATTTACCATGTTATTAATGAGAAATTGATTTATCCTGTGTTCTTCTCATTCATCACATTTATAAGAAAGGATAAAAGAATGACAAGGGAAAGAAAATAATTAAGGAAATTTCATGTTATTTATTAATTAAAAAAAAATTAAAGGAAAAGTACAAAGTATGCACATAATTGTTTTGTTCTTTGTATTACAAAGGATAATATTTATAGTTTAATTTAAATTCATGTAATATTTATTTCTTAACTTGTGTCTTTGATCCCTTATGTAAATGATACACAACATTACATGATTCATGTCAAAATTATTTTTGAAGGTTGAATTCAAAACAAGTAATTTATTTATATCATGTTATAAATTCCAAAGAGATATACAATGAAGGGAAAGGATACCCTTTACCTAAGTTGAAGAGTACAAGAATGAACTTTGTTTTTTAGGGTGCACTGACTAGTGCATGATACTAGTTGTTGAGCCTAGGACACACTGGCTAGCATTGTTCCAGTATGAGATGAAAAAACATAAAGCAAGACCTTCTATTGAGTTCCTTTTATCAATGCATGTAGGCCCAAATTTTATAAAGCTTAGCATGACCTTGATGACAAGAAGCACAATCATCAGACTAAATAAAGACAAGGAATGAGAAAAGAAGGATACAAGAAAAGAAAGAAAGAAAAAAGATAGAAAGGTGGAAAGAAAGCACAAACTAGTACAAGCAAGAAGATCAACATGACAAAAGAGTTGAGACTCACCAATGAAGGATTACCAAATCCCCAAAGATAGGAAAATGTTGAAGCCAACATTGATTCAAGGTAAGAATCATCCTCATCTAAACCTAAAATGATCACTCTGGATACCACCAAGAAAGCATACCAAACCACTCAAATAACAAAAAAGAGAACAATATCTTATACTAAAGAATTGACATAAGGACAACCAAACTAGTAAAGAAAGGTAAGATTCTACATCCACCACTATTTATTAAAGAAACTTTTGATGATATAGTACACAATGGAAATTATAATACAACAAGGTATAGATATCTACTTATGAATAAAAGGGATTAGAACAATGTTATTATTGCAATTCTACTTAGCCCAAAAGCATGCAGTAGAACTCCAACAAATATTATAGATTTGTTGCTAAAATAATTGACACCCATCATTTAGAAGAGATGGAAATCTAGGGTTATAAAACCTAGAATAATTTTGGACAATGCATTAACTAAGGTAAGGCCAATTTGTTCTCCATCAGAGAAAAAGACATATGTAGAAGCCAACTTTGAAGAATTTTCAACTCATGAAATCATTGCATTGGTAGAGAAAAGGATGTTTTTGTATAGCCAATAAGATGTTGGAAGGACATAGAAGAAAAAATGGAGATACTCTATGTAAAAAATAAAGGAGAACAAACCAAAGCTCAAAACCAGATTGATCCAAAAGGAAAGAGCATTCATCAAAAAGAGAAGAAGAAGAATAAGAAGAAAATCAAGCCCATTGGATTAAGTAGAGTAGTTCAAGAGGATGGATATGTAGAAGAAAGCATAGAGATATATGTCAACTTCAACCCTGTCACATCACCAAGAAGAGAAGCATACACCACTACTATGGAAGCACTAGCAAAGGAGAAATCCTTTGAGTTAATAAATCTAGAAACAAATTCAGTAGTAACCAAACAAAAAAACAAAGTAATGGAAGAAAAGTCACATAAGAGGGACTACTCTTTTGTTGGGGAAGGAAAATCTACAAGTCTAGAGAAGGCACTAATACCTCCCAAAATCTCACCAACAAAACATATTGAGCTACCATAGGTAGCCAATCAAAGAGATAATGTTTTTATAGATGAGACAAGAACAAATAAGGACAAGAAGTTGGAAATAGACCCACTGGTTATACATGTCATAGAGGACAAGTCTAAAAAGACTTTTGGTACCACTAAGGACCCCAAAGATCAATAAAGTCAAAATCCACAAAGAGGAAACATAAACTAGATAAGGATGACATAGACCAAGGAAAGAAGAAATAGACGAAAGGGTGAAGATTTTCATCCTCATCCTCATCATCTTCAAGATTTGAAGATGAAGGAGCCTAATTTGAAAAGGATGCACAAGAGGCAAATGATCTTTATAAATATCCATGAGGAAATTGATAGAGGCACTAGAAGATTGAAGGAAATGAGCAACAAAGAACTTGAACACCACTACAAGTTGGTTCAAAGATTCAAATAATTAAGACAGTCCAACAAGAAGCATAAATGAGCTCAAACATTGATAAAAAAAAAGGAAGTGATCAAAGGGCTAGCCACTAAAGCCCAATATGATGTAATACAAATTTCATAAGTCAACTTGAACAACCACTTGAGATTGTAGATATTGATAAGGAAAATGGTGAACTTGTGATCTATAAACTCCTTATTATGAATCACTTAGAATTTCAAGATTCACTAGAATCTAGATATAATAGAAAGATTGTAACTGGAATTACTTGTGAACTAAGAAAATAATACATAAAAATGCAAAAAATAACTCAGTAGATAGAACATGCATCAGAAACAACAAGAGACAAAAGATTTGATTTTGGAGTTCACTAGACTCTCGCTACGTCTCTGAATCTACAAACTCAAAAGATCAATGCCATTATTATGATGCAAAACTCATACATCACCATGGTCCTCCATGGAGTTACAACTTACTTCTCACTTCCACACTATGATGATAGGAACTTGCTAGCAACATATTTGTGCATAGCTCCTTCACCACTTTTCACAATGCTAAGCAATAATAATAAAACTCTCTCTGAATGGGCATTAAGCCTTTACAAAATTGACTTTAAAAGTCATGAAAACTCTCTCAAGGAACTCACCAAGTTTTTATCTCTCAAGAGACCACTTGGCTTACTTACAAGAAAAGCTCTCACTTCCCCAAAACTCTTTATCAAGAGTAAAATAACTCTCCAAGAATTTAAGAAATAAGGATACTCTTTCTTCTTACAAGAATTTTATCCTTAGAGTTTTCTCCTCTTTAGGCTTGTCTTTCAAAAAAAAATAATGCCCTTTTTTATACTTTATATTGGCTATATTTGGCTTAAAACCATATAACCAATATAATTACTATTTTCCTTATTTAAAATAACCAAATAACCCAAATCTCCCAATTTTACTACTATCCTTTAAAAGAATGGCCCTTATAATTTTGGACTTATATTATAATATCCAAAATATAATAACCCATCCAAAATCATATCCAAGTAAATAACCTCCCTTTTTGGCTTTTATAATTTTAAGCCATACAAAATAAACCAACCCCTTAACAAATAACAATATATATCCCTTTTTTCTTATAAAATAATAATCATAATAATATATGGTTCATATTAACCACATATTATATTTATATGTTATTTTAAAACTTGTTATATTATTAAGAGCATAAAATTAGGATGATGATATCATGGTGACATCATCAAAATTTGAATTTTTCATCCTATTAAGTTTCAAGATTTGCACCTAGTACTAAACTTCACTTCACTTCGTGGGACATGCAAATAAAATGAGACCTCTAGATTCTAGGGTGGCTCCTATTGGAGATTTAGTGACATTTCCAAGATCCTAACTTAAACTTGAAGGGAAAAGGGAAGAAGTTGCTGAAAACAAACCTAAACCTACAACCTAAACTAGGAAATGGTGAAACACCAAAATGACATGGAAAACTCAAACACACTTAGTAGAGAAAGATTCTATAGCTACTTGACGTACAAAAAAATACATCTTTCTATAAACATATGCATAACTGATTTGTAATAAGGTTTGAAGAATAGATTAACAAAAGGAGGAAAACAGATGCCTCTCATTTACTAATTTCACCTTTAAAAACACATATTACAACCTACAAATAAACTCACTTTCCTACAACCAAATCTTGAAATGAGACATAATAATTAGGAACAATAATATCTCACAAATTACTTCATCAAATCATTCTGGTGCACACACAGAACTACAGGAAGAAAGAAGGCTTAAATTTGACACCAAATAGCATAATCACAATTATGTCACCTGTATTGAATTTCCTGAGATGAGTTACAAATTCTGAAAAAAAGAAAAAGGACTCAAAATAGAAGTCACATCCACTTTGCATAATTAGAACTCTCTAAAAATGAGTTGCAAAACTCATTAAGTACAAAAATCAACTTCGGGGTCAAATGCAGAATAAAAGCCATAAAATCAAGGCCTAGAAACTTCCAAAAATGAAGTTTCATAACTCATTTCACTCCACTAACTAATAACTACCCTCATGACTCATCAAAACTACCCCAAAAAACACTCTAACTAGTTATAAATACCCACAAACTGACCTACAAAGTCAAATATGACCCACCAGTCCTATATTCTCTCCAAGAAAAACTCTTAATGTTTCCAACTAATTCCCGTACTTAAGTCCATGACATGAGCATACAATGACTCATTTTTCCTTTTTTTCATTTCAAAATAGGAAAATCTTTAAATGATTTATAAATATATCATTGAAATATTTTCTTTTACAATAGTAAATCTATGCAAAAAGAAAATAAAACCAAACACCCAACTTAAAACAATTTTCACCCTTTACAAAAAAAAAATGAACCAAGATTTTTTAAAACAAAAACAATAAAAGTCATGTAAAGGTTGTAAATCCCAAAGGAAAATTAAAAGAAACAAAGGCATATTATCCTTTCATAACCCTAAACATTTTCATTTTACTGTATTGAGAATCCGTGAAGCTTCGAGAGGCTAAGAGAAAATGTTGAGGGTTTTAATGGTCACCATTATTGAGGAACCCACTGGTTTCACCATTAAATCATATGCTGGAGCTTATACTCAAGGATTTTTTTGATTTTTTTGGGTTAGCCACCATTAACAAGCTTACTAGAGGTATGATTAACATCATTCTTTGCTTCCTGCTCTATCATCATTTGTTGGAAATTGGATGAATCGGCTATTAGAAAGATCTTTTTTAGAATTTTTTTGCTTAAAATGTTTTATTATTTCTAAATATCTTTCTTTTTGGTGCTGTGAATGATACTTATGCTATTGGAAATGTAAAAATGAAACCGTCATGAAATGTGTTTGCTGTTGGAAGGAATTGCTCTAGGTTTTTTCCTTTTTCTGTTAGTTCTATAGTGTGAAAATCATCTTTTTCTTCAATCGAGCTGGGTAATAGTTTGCCATTTCTAGAATGAGAAGCATGAATTTTTCATAGCTTAGACTTGTGAAATACCTTAACTGCATAGAGATTTCCATTCTTATTGCTACAATAGAGAATAACTTTACAGTAACTTCCACTCTCAATTTTGCATTAACGAACAGAGTCATTGATCATTTATTTCCCTTCAAAATCCAGGTAACTTTAATCCATTTGAATAGAAAGGGATAACCTATTTCTTCTCCAAAGACTATTATTTTCCTTTGAAGAACAGACTCAGCATCCATTTCTTCCATACCTCTGAACACGGCTCAAGTGCACTGAGCTTTCTTTCTACAAGAGACACTTCGATAGTTTCATTTTTCTCTGGAAATTTATTAAGTATTTGAAATACATCACACCACTGTTAGCAATGAAATTCATTTTCTCTGGTTCAAGTCCCACTAATATAGTTGAGTGAGGAAAAGAATTTGGATCCATGTATGACCCAGCTGGTGTTTGAGTAGCAATGAAATTAAACAAATTGATATATGTTGCTGGTCCATAACTATAGCTTGGTCACTATGATGAGAAGTTTATTATTCAACAAGTCTTCCACTAGAACCTCTATCCCTGATTTTGAAGAGAATGCTTCTTTATTACAAACATCTTTTCCAAATTCATTATGCTCTTTACCCTTATTTTTCCATAGTATGTTCAATTTCCTTAAGCCTCATTAAACTTGCATAAGAGATTAATTCAGGTTGGTGATTAGTATAAATAGTAATGTAGACTTATATAACCAACTATTTACCTTGAACTTTGAATTGAATGTAATGTTTGCTAACAGCGAGTTCAAAGCACAGGTGTGGAGTAACAAGATGAGTATCAATCATTGGGAGATTAGAAGAAGATAGAGCAAATGACAAAAGGTTCTTGCTACTCTCTGTTTCACGAGACATGATCTTCTTTTTATAAGAAAGTGCCTTTTCTTTCTTTGAGTTTTCAATATGCTTGATATCTGACAAGTTGAGGTGAGTAGTTGGCTATAGCTGCAACTCTTTTGATCAGCTATTACTACCACTTTTATTTGTGTCTCTAACCCCATCTTAGCTACTATTCTGATCACCTTCATGAAGTTCAAAAGTGGAGAACCTTTCCTTAGCTTGTTAAATGTGTTACAATGTTCGGCTCTTTAAGTAGTGTCCATCTAAAACATACTCAGGGGCAAGGCAGCCAAATGTTCCAACCACCTTTGTTGTTATAGCATGATTTCCAAGGGACTGCTCCAACAACTTAATCAAACCTATGCAATATTTGCACGCAAATCTAAATTGAGAAAAATGTTTTTTCTTTTGACCTCCCGATGAGCATAAATTGATTTTGTGTGTTCATGAATATATTCAAGGCCTCTTGCATCTACTTTTCTTAACATTTTCATGTTCTAAGTTTGAGCTTGAGCTTCATCTGGAATAACATATTAAACACTCTCTCCTACAAGATATTGAATGTTCTTCAGGGTCATTTCCCTTTGATATTTCAATATCTCTTTGTTTATTTCATTGTTATGGCACCAATATCAAAATGGGTTCTCTTCTTGTTTCCTTTTGAATACATTGTGAGTTACAGTAGTGATAATAATGATTATTTCATAAGGTTCGAGCATGGGATCGTGACACTCATAAAACTACTCTTTCTATGATCTATATTTAATCTTGTTTGTAATGAAAGGTTTCATACCAGTGTTAGTATGTCCCTTTAACACTATATTTTTTCGCTTCTACATTAAAGTACTTCTACTTTTTTTTTTATGTATTCAAAATAAGAAGAATATGATATGTGCAAGTATTGAACTATAGATAACCAATCATTGCTTAGATCGTAATGATCCAACCCCATCTCTTTCTCTTGCAGGGGAATCAAAGAACCAGGAGTTTTTTGGCTCAAGAGCTGGACCAAGGTGACAAGGCAACAATAGAGAACACCTAACTAGTCAAATTTTGAAAGGCAATGACTAGTTATCTCTATCTTTCTCCCATATGTTTTATTTTTCCTATTTTTAGCACATATGAAAGACAACACTTGTACTCACAATTTGTGTGAGATATGTCATTTCCAACACTTTTTCTATTCATCTCATACTTTGTAAATATGAAAATTGTACATATCAGTGATGATTTATACAATGAACATTATATCTCTTTTGCTCATGATTTTTTTGTATGATTGCAAAATGATGGAACATAAATGAATAGAAAATAAATTTTTTCCTTCTACAATGTTACTTGAAGTAAAATTTTCAGCATGTGTAAAATTTTGGTAACACTTTTTGATGACTTTTGTTGTTTGTCTACCTACTTGACACTTGACCACTTACTCTTATTCATTGGGCATCGAGTCTAATTATGCATTCCTAGCACCTAGACCTGACACAAAGTGACTTCTAAAGTTGTTGGTTTAGTTTTGAATGCATGCACGTGAGTTTAGTAAGACCTAAAACTCTTATTAGATTGATGGGTATGTAGGGTCAGAACTCAAGTATCAACTTTAGGAGCCAAAACTGCCATAGTCAACCATTTGGTTCACGTATGTGTGAATGTATGAGCTTGAATGGATGCATGGATATGCATGTATGTATCACTGGTAGCTAGACATTTTTATTTGCAATGATATGTATGTGTGTATGTGTGTGTATGCTGGATATGTGTAGGCATTTAAGCGCACATATTTATGCATGCATGAATGAAATGAGTGGATACGACTGCTTAACAACATAAACCAAAAACTTGACTAAACTAAACTACAAAAAAAATAGGAAACTAACCTTAAATAGAAAACTAAACTAAACTAAAATGTAGACGCATTTATTAAAAACAAGGAAATTAACTTGGTATGTACAAGGTAGGACTGAAAATCATACCTCAAAACATGGTTTGAGGTGGATCCCATTCACAGGGATCAGTAGTACATCTCCTTCCATGGTGGCTAGTTGGTAAGCATTGTATTGTTTACACTTAGCAATCTGAAATGGCCTAGCCCACATGTGATCAAACTTATTGTGCTAGCCTGGCCTGCTCTTGAGAACATCCCACTTTAGTACCATATCACCAACATGGAATTCTCTAGATCAAGCTCTTTTATCAAAGCTCTTCTTTATCTCCATTTGTTGATACTCCATGGTTTCCATGGCTTTTTTCCTAGTTTCTTCCAACTCCATCAGCTAGGCACACCGTACTAGAATAGGGTCACCTTCCTCAAATAGAACCAGCTATGTAGCAAGCTCAAGCACTGGTAGTTCTATCTCAATTGATAGTCTGGCTTCTTTTCCATAGACAAGCCTATAAGGTGAGTTCCCAATAACCTACTTCGAGGTGATCCTGTCAACCCATAAGGCAGCCTTCAATTTTGAATGCCAATCTCTCTGATTCTCTTGCAAATTGCACTTGATGATTCTTATGAGGTTATTGTTGGAAGACTCTACTAATCCATTACCCTATGGGTAATAATTAGAGCTTGTACTAAGATATATCCCATGGTTAAAGGCCCGATCAATGACTTTCATTCCAATGAAAGCAAGCACATTATCAGAGATAATGGAATCAAGTACTCCAAACCTTTTTATAGTGTCATCATAAAAATTTAGGACTCTTGCTTCATTTGCATCCTTTAACGTCATTGCCTTAGTCTAGCACATGAAATAATCAATGATTGTAATGATCCACTTGTGACCTGCACTTGATGGAGGGTTAATGGGCCCTATAAAGTCAACACCCCATTTCTAAAAGGGTTGTTCTATTTTAATTGGTTGCAAAGGAAAAGTTGGCAACCTCTCTTTTCCCTCAAACATAGCACATTTAGTGCATTTTCTAACATGTGCATGAAAGTCCTTAAAAAAATTAGGCCAATAATAGCTAGCTTGGAGAATCTTATATGCTATTGTCCTAGGAGAAAAATGTCCTCCTGAATGCCCATCATGAAATTTGTGCAATATTCTTGCAACTTGATCTGAATCAATGCATCTAAGAAGGAATTCATTTTAGTCTTTCTGATATAAAATGTCATTAATTAGAACAAAAGGGACCAATTGCAATTAATAATATCTTTGCTTTGATCAATCCAAGGTGGCCAGACATTGACTCATTTTTAAAAAATGAACCATATCTTTTAACCAACTTGTTGTTCCGTCATTCTTTCCAACAGCACCAATTAGCAAAATTGTATTTGCTTGCTCCTCAAGCTTTGAAGTGTCTTTACCTTCAATTTTCTCCCACAAACCTTTCCCTCTAACCAACTTGGTTATTTGAATATCCACATCATATTCCATGACACGTGTGATCCAGCCAACTCTCTTTTCATTCAGATCCTTACTCAGGAGGAACTCCTTGACACTTGGATGCATGACATGCAAAATGACCTTGTTATGTGTCAACAAGTGTCTAAATTTATTAAGGCTTTTTACAACTACAAGGACATGTTTTTCAACAAAATTGTACCACTGTTCATACTCCTCAAGTCCTTTGCTGAAGAATGTGATTGGTTGTTCTAATCCTTTTGCATTTTTTTGTACCAACATGGCTAAAATCATGTCATAACCAACATATGCATAAAGAATGAAATCTTTACCAAAATCAAGATTAATTAGGATGGGTGTTCCTACTAATGCATCTTTGATGGCCTAAAAATTATCTTTAGCCTCTTTTGTCCATGCAAAAACTACATTCTTTTTTAGCATGGTTGTTAATGGCTTGAGAAGAGCTGCAATATCAAGCAGAAATCTTTACATAAAATTAATGAGATCAATGAAACTTTGAAGGCCTTTTTTGTGTTGTGGTAAAGGTAGCTCCAGAATTGCTACAACTCATTCAGGGTCCACTGTGATGCCTGACTTAGATACAACATACCCAAGTAATTTCCCCTCATGAATAGAAAAATTGCTCTTTTTTGAGTTTAATGAGATGCCAAACTCTCTACAGTGCTGAAAAATCTATCTTAAGTGATCAATATGATCTGCTATTTTTTGTGAATAAATAGTGACATCATCCAAATAAACTAAGACAAACTTATACATTAGATTATTGAAAGCTATTTTCATAGCTTTCTGAAAGGTAGCTCCAGCATTGGACAATCCAAATGGCATTCTTTTGTACGCCATTGTTCCCCACTTTATTGTAAATGTTGTTTTGAATTGATCTTCTTCCTTTACTAAGATTTGGTTATAACTTGAATAACCATCCAATAAAGAGAACTGTTTAGCCCCTGATAGACTTTGCAAAATCTATTCTGTGGATGGAAGCGAGTGTCTATCTTTTAACGAGACTCGATTCAAGTCTCTAAAATTTACACATAGTCGTAACTCTCCATTCTTCTTCCTTACTAGGACCAAGTTAGCAACCCAGCTGGTGTGTTTGATTTGAAAAATAATTTTTCTCTCAATCAACCTAAGAAATTTTTGCATCAAGGGTTCCAACTTTGGATTGATTGGCCTTTGCTTTTGCCGAACTGGTTTAGCTACTGGTTCCAGCTCTATTGTATGTTGTGCAAGTTTTGGGTTAAAAACTTTCAAATCACTATATTGCCAAGTGAAAACATCACTAAATTCTTGGAACAAATGAAGACAAGATTATTTTTCTTCAGCAAAACTTATTTTGCCAAATTTAAGGCATTTACCCAGTGCAATTTCCAGATCTACATGCTAGTTTTCTTTGACCAGCAAGTTGGCCTTTCAAAGTTTTAGTTGATCATTAGAAATAAAGATGCTTTCTAGAATTACTAAACCTTTAGGAAAATAGTTATTTTTAAGCTATAATACCTAATCACCATACTGATCTTTATTACTCTATTGGTTAGAATTAGCAAAAATGTCTTCTTTAAGTAAAGATTGCAGAATTTGTTCATCACTGTCAAAGACATGCCAATTAATATCATTAACAGGAACTAAAGGCCTAGTAATAATTCTGATATGATGTTGATCAGTGTGTTCTGACACACTTTTCACAATATCATACTGAGCTCCTATAACTACTAGCCTATCAGCATGTTGATTTTCTTTTCTAGGAACAACCAGTATGTTAAAAGTATCAAAATGTTCAAGTAAATCCCATACACAATGTTTGTAAGACTTAAGAATGTCATTTTTAATAGAATTCAAACATCTAACTTGATTAACTACTAGTTCACTATCACCACATACTCTTAAGAACTTAATTCCATATTTTCTTGCCCATTCTAATCCCTGAATTAACCCTTCATATTATGTTGTGTTGTTGGTACAAGAAAAACTGAATCTAAAAGTGGCATAGTACTTCTCATTTTCGAGTGAAACTAACGTAACACCTCCACCAACACCCTATTTACCCCTCAAACCATCAAAAAACATGCTCCATAGCTGATTTTGGGACTTTCCCAATTAATTTTCTAGTTTGACCAAATTGGGAATGATTTCATTTTTCTCATGTATAATATAGGTCCCTAAGTCAGCATTTGTCATATGATAGAACTGGTTTTCATAGGTTTGACTTGATGCCCATTCATACAGAAGAATATCTAGGACATTGTCCAACTGGGTTCTAGTTTTAGCTACTATATGAGGTTCTTCCTTATCAAATGCAAGTAGATTTGCATTGATAGCACTAGGTACATAAGGTTCTATGTATTTTTTGCAAGTAACTCAAACTTAATCATTACCTTAGTACCATATCTAGTCCTAAAAAGCATGTGAGACCAATCAAATGACAAGTAACCACCAATCTTTACAGTAAAGTCTCTAGACAAACAGATAGCAAAGTACGAGGGTAAATCTATGACATAGATATCCTACTGAATGGAAAATTTAGGATAGGCATGAAGGGTAACACTTGTGTCTTTAATCATGCCTATAGTACCAAAAGATGTTCCATCAAGTTGGACAACACCTCTTTCAATGGGCTGGTATTTTAGTCCTAACTAGTTAGCTATCTTTTTGGGCATGACTGAGCTTGTAGCTCTACTATCTACCATACAGTTGTGGACCAATTTATCACCAATGATCAAAGAAAGGTAGAAAGGAGGAGGTTTTATTCCCGTACTTGATTCCTTGGTAGTCTTATCATTGTCCTCCTTCTTTTCTTTAGCATTGGTTAATAAAGCCTTTGTTGGTAGGTCCATCATCTTTGTGGGGTTTGCTTCATTCAATAAAACTTTTTGCAGGATATCTATTTGCCAGGATAGCCAAAGTCTCCCACATTGACATAAACACGTTCATCTTCTTCATATTCTCCACAATATTAAATGGTACAACAAAGTGTGATTTCTAATGTGCTTTAATAGCACCATGTTTCGCTAGCTTGTGAATGTTTTCTTTGGTGATAGGGATGTGAGCATCTCCCACAGTGTTTGTGGCACTTGATGATGGTTTAGCAGTATTAGGTGATTTACCCTTATTTGTCATTTGTTCCGTTTCAAGAGCTCTTTTCTTGGCTTGGGTATTAGCTGATATTAGTGAGTCATTATTGACTGCACAAAACTCATCTCTCTGCCAGTTGAGGAAAGTGGTCTCAGGAGTAGGTGCATCATGTTGTTGTTCAGGTGCATCATTTGTGACATTTTATTATCCCACAACTGTATTTTGTACCATTAATGCCTGATTTATGACTCCATTTGTGTGCATGGCCTGATTATGTGGTTCATTATAGGGATAAGACCACTCAAAGTCTTCTGCAAGATTATTTTGCATGGGCACAATGTCTCTTACTAGATTAGCAGAATTGAGAGGAGTTGGGTTATAAGGCCAGAAAGGTCTTTGGTTAATATTCTTCCTATAAACCATTGCATTACCCTGAAATGGCTACCTATTTCCTTGAGGTTGGCCTTGATTTTTCTGCTGGTAAAGTGGCTCATAAGGTGGATTTATAGCTGGATTCTACTATTGGTAAGGTGGACTAGGCTAAAATTGTTGTTTTTTAAGATTAACCAACTCATTACTAAAAGTTTGCATCATATTTTCAATCTTGAGCTAACTATTTTTGATCTCTTGCAGCTATTGTGGAGGGCCTAAAGAGCCTACTATAGTAGTTTTTTTATTAGAAATAGTAGGTAAAGGGTTAAATGGCAGGATTGTCAAAGGCATATTTGGCTATATGTCTGGCAAAATGGGCATTGGAGGCCTAGGGGCTATTTTACCAGCCTGAATAAGACTATTTTCAGCTCTAATAGCAATGGAATAATCTTGAGGCAATGAAACACCTCCCATAGATTGAATCATCACAAAAATATTGCTATTTAAGCTTTTCAAATAATAAAGAAAAGCATGGTCTATTGAAGGCCTTATCGTGACAAGTATTCTAGTCTAGGTTCTTTGAAACCAGTTGTTAAAATCCATCATTTTTTCTTGTGGAGCATGCTTTATGGTTGTGAGCTTCTCTACAAGTGACAAAAAATCTTATTTATCTTCAAAATGTCTTGTTAAAGCATCACCCAAAGCATCCCATGAACCTATGGAACCAATAGTCAAACTTCTAAACCACTAGAGTGCTTTCCCCTTTAACGATGCTGCAAGTAGTTTGGTAGCAACATCTTCCTCTGTAACATGATGTACATTACATAAAGTAGCAACATCCCTTATATGCTCATATGTTGTAGTCTAATTTTCTCTAGTAAAATCTAGCAAACTCTTCAATGCAGCAAGTGGTATATCATGATGTTGAGAAAAATTCAAGGGACTCCCCTAATTAAAAGGCACAAAAGAATATGCCCTTTCCATTGGAGGAAGTTGTTGTATAGGCTATTGTACTTTCTATTGTATAAGTTGATGTGGTACTAGTTGATGTTGAGGAACACTCTATTGAAAGCCTGTATTTGTTGTACTTGCTGGTATAAAACTAGTACTTATTGAAGATTTAGTTGAGTTAGCAAATATTTCAAATGATTCACCTCTTACTAATGGACTCCATAAATGTTTGACCTTTTTTTGATGTGTTCTACTATACTCATGAATACCAAGGGTTAAAAGTTTCCTCCTTGATGTTGGCTTTGTTCTAGCAAGACTCCTTCCACATCTTTTTGGAGTTTCCAACTGTAGATATTCAAAAGAATTAGAACTTTGAGTTTGAATTTTTCTCATAAATTCACCAGAACTTACTGGCTGGTTGAAGTATAATTATCCATTGTACCAGCATAGTTGAAAAATGTGCTCGTGTCCCACCAAGTGTGCCAAAACTGATAAGTTTCAAGATTTTCACCCAATACTGAACTAAAAGAGTTCAGTAATCCTTACTTAACATGGGAATCACTTCACTTCGTGGGACATGCAAATGAAATGAGACCTCCAAATTCTAGACTGGTTCTTATTGGATATTCAGTGATATTTCCAAGATCCTAACTTAAACCTGAAGTGAAAAGTGAAGAAGTTGCTGAAAATGAACCTAAACCTACAACCTAAACTAGGAAATGGTGATACACCAAAATGACATGGAAAACTCAAACACACTTAACAGAGAAAAATTATATAGCTACTTGACATACAGCAAAACAAATCTTTCTGTAAAGATCTGCATAAGTGATTTGTAATACGGCTTGAAGAATAGATTAACAAAAGGGGGAAAACAAATGCCTCTCATTTACTAATTTCACCTTTAAAAACACATATTACAACCCACAAATAAACTCACTTTCCTACAACCAAGTCCTGAAATGAGACAAACTAACTAGGAACAATAATAGCTCACAAATTACTTCATCAAATCATTTTGGTACACACATAGAACTGCAGGAAGAAAGAAGGCTTAAATTTGACACTAAATAACATAATCATAATTCTGTCACCTGTATTGAATTTCCCAAGATGAATTATAAATTCTGTAAAATAGAACAATGACTCAAAATAGAAGTCACATCTACTTTTCTGCATAATCAGAACTCTCTAAAAATGAGTTGCAAAACTCATTAAGTACAAAAATCAACCTCTGGGTCGAATGCAAAATAAAAGCCATAAAATCAAGGCCTAGAAACTTCCAAAAATGAAGTCTCATAACTCATTTCACTCCACTAACTAATAACTTCCCTCATGACTCATCAAAACTACCCCAAAAAATGCTCTAATAAGTTATAAATACCCACAAACTGACCTAGCAAAGTCAAATCCAACCCACCAGTCCTATATTATCTCCAAGTAAAACTCTTAATGTTTCCAACTAATTCCCTTACTTAAGTCCATGACATGAGCATACAATGACTCATTTTTCCTTTTATGCATTTCAAAATAGGAAAATCTTTAAATGATTTATAAATATATCATTGAAATATTTTCCTTTACAATAGTAAATCTATGCAAAAAGAAAATAAAACCAAACACCCAACTTAAAACAATTTTCCCCCCTTTACAAAAAAAAATGAACCAAGCTTTTTTTAAACAAAAACAATAAAAGCCATGTAAAGGCTACAGATTCCAAAGGAAAATTAAAAGAAACAAAGGCATATTATCCTTTCATAACCCTAAACATTTTCATTTTACTGTATTGAGAATCTGTGAAGCTTCGAGAGGTTGAGAGAAAACATCGAGGGTTTCAAGGGTCACCATTGTTGAGGAACCCACTAGTTTCACCATGAAATCATATGCTGGAGCTTATACTCAAGGATTTCTTTGATTTTTTTTGAGTTAGCCACCATTAACAAGCTTACTGGAGCTATGATTAACATCATTCTTTGCTTCCTGTTCTATCATCATTTGTTGGAAATTGGATGAATCCGCTATTAGAAAGATCTTTTTAAGCATTTTTTTGCTTAAAACATTTTATTATTGCTGAATATCTTTCTTTGTTGGCACTGTGAATGATACTTATGCTGTTGGAAATATAAAAATTAAACTTCCATGAGAATAACTGCATAGAGATTTCCATTCTTATTTCTATGGTAGAGAACAACTTTACAGTAACTTCCACTTTCAATTTTGCATTGACAAATAGAGTCATTAATCATTTAATTCCCTTCAAAATCCTAGTAACTTTAATCCATTTGAATAGAAAGGGACAACCTATTTCTTCTCCAAAGACTATTATTTTCCTTTGAAGAATAGACCCAACATCCATTTCTTCCATACCTTTGAACATGGCTCAAGTGCACTGAGCTTTCTTTCTACAGGAGACACTTTGATAGTTTCATTTTTCTCAACAAATTTATTAAGTATTTGAAACATGTCATGCCACTATTACCAACAAAAGTCATTTTCTCTGGTTCAAGTCCCACTAATACAATTGAGTGAGGAAAAGAAGTTGAATCCATGTATGACCCAGCCAGTGTTTGGGCGGTAATAAAA
Organism: Cupressus sempervirens; assembly: GCA_028749045.1. Taxonomy (NCBI): domain Eukaryota; kingdom Viridiplantae; phylum Streptophyta; class Pinopsida; order Cupressales; family Cupressaceae; genus Cupressus; species Cupressus sempervirens. The sequence goes on along the minus strand of CM053791.1, from coordinate 629,778,626 downwards.
TTTAAAAAATTGACATCTGTTGCTGGTCCATAACTACAACTTGGTCACTATGATGAGAAGTTTATTATTCAACAAGTCTTCCACTGGAACTTCTATCCCTAATTTTCATGAGAATACTTCTTTATTACAAACATCTTTTCCAAATTCATTATTCTCTTCACCCTTATTTTTCCATAGTATGTTCAATTGCCTTCAGCTTCATTAAACTTGCATAAGAGATTAATTCAGCCTAGTGATTAGTATAAATAGTAATGTAGACTTATATAACCAGCTATTTACCTTGAACTTTGAATTGAATGTAATGTTTGCTAACAGCAAGTTCAAAGCATAGGTGTGGAGTAACAAGATGAGTGTCAGTCATTGGGAGGTTAGAAGAAGATAGATCAAATGACAAATGGTTCTTGCTACTCTCTGTTTCATGGGACATGATCTGTCTTTTATAAGAAAGTACCTTTTCTTTCTTTGAGGTTTCGATATGCTTGATATCTAACAAGAAAAGGTGAGTAGTTGACTATAGCTGCAACTCTTGTGATCAGCTATTATTGCAACTTTTCTTTGTGTCTCTAACCCCACCTTAGCTACTGTTCTGATCACCTCCATGAATTTCAAAAGTGGAGAACCTTTCCTTAGCTCTCTAAATGTGTTACAATGTTTGGCTCTTTAAGTAGTGTCCATCTCAAACATACTTAGGGGCAAGGTAGCCAAATGTTCCAACCACCTTTGTTGTTAGAGCATTATTTCCAAGGGACTGCTCCAAACACTTAATAAGATCTATGAAATATTTGCATGCAAATCTGAATTTAGAATAATGTTGCTTATTTTGACCTCTCGATGAGCATAAATTGATTTTGTGTGTTCATGAATATATTCAAGGCCTCTTGCATCTACTTTGCTTAACATTTTCATGTTCTGAGTTTGAGCTTGAACTTCATCTAGAATAACATATTAAACACTCTCTCCTACAAGATACTAAATGTTCTTCATGGTCATTTCCAGCTAATATTTTAGTATCTCTTTGTTTATTTCATTGTTATGGCACCAATATCAAAGCAGGTTCTCTTCTTGTTTCCTTTTGAATACATTGTCAGTTACAGCAATGATAATAATGATTGTTTCATAAGGTTTAAGCACAGGCTCATGACACTCATAAAACTACTCTTTATATGATCTGTATTTAATCTTGATTGTAATTAAAGGTTTCATACCAGAGTTAGTATGTCCCTTTAACTTTATATTTTTCTGCTTTTGCATTAAAGTACTTCTGATATTTTTTGTATGTATTCAAAATAAGAAGAATATGAGATGTGCAATTATTGAACTGTAGATAACCAATCATTGCTTAGATCATAACAATCTAACCCCACCTCTTTCTCTTGTAGGGGAAACAAAGAACCAGGAGCTCACTAGCTCGAGAGCTAGACTAGGGTTACAAGGGGACAATAGAGAACACCTAACAAGTCAAAGTCTGAAAGGCAATGAGTGGTTATCTCTTTCTTTGTCCCATATATTTTATTTTTCTTGTTTTTAGTACATATGAAAGATAGCACTTGTACTCATGATTTGTGTGAGATACGTCATTTCCAGCACTTTTTCTATTCATCTCATACTTTGTAAAAATGAAAATTGTACATATCAGTGATGATTTATACAATGAACATTATATCCCTTTCGCTCATGATTTTTTTGTATGATTGCAAAATGATGGAACATAAATGAATAGAAAATAAATGTTTTCCTTCTGCAATGTTACTTGAAGTAAAATTTTCAGCATGTGTAAAATTTTGGTAACACCTCCAATTTCAAATGATCATAACTTTCACTTATCAACTCCACTTTCGATGAAATGAACACCATTCGAAAGCTCTCATTGAGCTCTTTAATTTAAAACCCATTGTTGACCACTTTGGAGATGGTCAAATTTCACCTTTTTGGGCAACCTCTACTACTCTTATTTGACCAAGCATATCTCAAAAAAATTAACCCCTTTTGACACGCTTCAAGTTGTGCTATGAATATTTATCCATTCTCTATGCATTGATGCCAATTTTGGGAGATTCTAAGTGGGCTGAATTTTTAAGGTCTTCAAGATCCACCTAGATCATTCCTCCCCACTAAAGGAACTTTTGGACCTCCAAAAGGTTCTTAATCAAATATTAAGTGAGAGGAACACTTTCCCACTTGTCTAGTATCTATCCACCTTATTTGTGCACTTGCTTCACCAAAAGGTTGTACAATAATTATGAAAATTGCAATCACGTTGCTACCCATTTGTATTTTCCTACATCTTTTTGTATTCATTACCCTAGCTACTATCCATGTACAACACATTATTAGCACTAAAAAATACAAAGATGATAATGACAATGAGCTAACAATACCCTAATCCTTGTAATAGATTTCCATAACAAGTCCTCATGTTGTGGCATTGATGATCCCTGAGGCACATGATGGTTAGGCATACAAGAAACTACATCATTTTCATGCTTTGAATCACCTTTCTTTCCCACCTTTACAGTCATGAGTGAAGAATTTTTTCTCACATAAATGAGCCTCTTCATATGCCTAGTGTTCACCAGTAGAGAATCAACTGCAATCTTCTTCTTGTCCTTCTATGGACAAACCTCTGGATGAAGCTTCCAACAATGAGATTTTTTATGTCCACCTTTGTTGCAATAAGAGCAAGGTGTTTTCAACATCCAACCTTTCTTTCCCTTCTCTTTCTTTTGATTTGGAGATGGGTCTTGATGCACTATTTTTTTGCTAGCTAACTTGACCTTCCTGTACAAAGTCATTCTTTTCCAACACTTGGAAACACTGTGGTTATTCAACCCACAAAATTTACATGGTTTTCTAAACCAAAAAATTTCTACATTGTTAACTTTCTTATAATCAAAAGAAATATTGGATATACCAGGTTTTCTATATCTTTCATGGTCACCCTCAATGCATGCATGCTGAGAAGAATCTATGTTCGCTCTTCTCTTGGACATCTTGCATCTATCACCACTACCTAAAACTAATGCTTCATTGTCTCTCATAGATTGTTCTTGAGATAGTTCTTCTTTAAGAGAACTATTTGCATCCACTAAATGGGAGCATTCTCTTTGACCATAACCCAAACTTGCATAGTGAGATCTAGCTTTCACCTTCACAAGTTCAACAATACGTTGTTCATGAACTCTGCAGCACTTTCCTTTGTTGTCAATCTTGGTTAACAACCTCAATCCAACACTTTGAGATTTTTTATAAGAATCACCAAGAAAACAAGGAAGAGAATAAGAAGAATGAGGAGATCTCACTCAGTGTGCATCCTTAACTTCATTGTAGAAGCCCTTTTTTTAGACTTCCATTCTTCATACATCTCATCAACCTTGGCTTTCATCATCATGAAGGCCTGGTAAAATTCTACATCAAAGATAAAAGGAAATTTATTTTCCTTATGTGAATCCATCTTGCCTCACTTTGTCTGAATCTACTCCAAGCATCTTACAACATGCAACTTGTCAGACTAGCTCTGATACCAAAGGTGATCTATAAACTCATTGTTATTAATCACATAGAATTTCAAGATTCGCTAGGATATAGATATAATAGAAAGATTGTAACTGAAATTTCTTGTGAACTAAGCATATAATACTTAGAAATGTGAAAAATAACTAAGTAGACAAAACATGCATCAAAGAACAAGAGACAAAAGATTTGATTTTGGAGTTCACCAGACTCTGGCTATGTCTCTCAATATGCAAACTTGCAAGATCAATGCCATTATTATGATGCAAAACTCATACATCACCATGGTCTTCCATGGAGGTACAATCTACTTCTTGCTTCCACATTGTGATGACAAGAACTTGCTAGCAACATGTTTGTGCATAGCTGCTTCGCCACTTTTCACAATGCTAAGCAATAAAACTGTAACTCTCTCTCAATGAGCATTAAGCTTTTACAAAAATGACTTTAAAAGTCATGAAAACTCTCTCAAGGAACTCACCAAGTTTTTATCACTCAAGAGACCACTTGGCTTACTTACAAGAAAAACTCTCACTTCCCCAAAACTCTTTATCAAGAGTAAAATGACTCTCCAAGAATCTAGGAAATAAGAATACTCTCTCTTCTTACAAGAATTTTCTCCTTAGAGTTTTCTCCTCTTTAGGCTTTTCTTTCAAAGGAAAATAATTCCCCTTTTATACTCAATATTGGCTATTTGGCTTAAAACCATATAACCAATATAATTACTATTTTCCTTATTTAAAATAACCAAATAACCCAAATCTTTCAATTTTACTACTATCCTTGAAAAGAATGGCCCTTATAATTTTGGACTTACATTATAATATCCAAAATATAATAACCCATCCAAAATAATATCCAAGAAAATAACCTCCCTTTTGGCTTTTATAATTTTAAGCTATACAAAATAAATCCACCCCTTAACAAATAACAATATGTATCCCCCTTTTTTTAATAAAATAATAATCATAATAATATATGGTTCATATTAATCACATATTATATTTATATGTTATTTTAAAACTTGTTATATTATTAAGAGCATAAAATGAGGATAATGATATCATGGTGACATCATCAAAATTTGCATTTTTCCTCCAATTTCAAATGACCATAATAACTTTCACATATGAACTCTTCTTTTGATGAAACGAACACCATTGGAAAGCTCTCATTGAGCTCTTTAATTTAAAACCCATTGTTGACCACTTTGGAGATGGTCAATTTTCACCTTTTTGGTCAACCTTTACTACTCCTATTTGACCAAGCATATCTATAGAAAAATGAACCCCTTTTGACATGCTTCAAGTTGTGTCATGAATATTTTTCTATGCTCTATGCATTGATGCCAATTTTGGGAGATTTTAAGTGGGTTCAATTTTTAAGGTCATCAAGATCCACCTAGATCAACTTGGTACATGAAAACTAAAGGAGAAGCTCAAACAACTAATATAGAAATATAGAAAAAATATTATAGAAGAAAAGGACACTACAGTGGAGCTATTGAAGGGTATTTCACCTATTTTACAAAAAATGTTAGATTCCCAAAAGTATATGATAGATTTGGAAAAAAATTCAAAGAAATCTTATGAAGAGCTATAGGTTAAACAAAAATCTTTTTACATCATGATGAGTTATGCAACTGCGTACACAAATGAAATACAAGAAAAGTTATGACTAATCAACAAGATCAAGGCCGACCAACACAAGTGAACCTCTACACTTTTTGAGATTAATTTTTTTCTAGCTCCACTGGTATAAATTATCAAAGACCATGTAAAATAAGTAGATGTACTACTTACAATCAGGCCCATAAATATAGTAGATAAAATAGAGATCAGACTTATAGAGATGGAAAGCATTACCCTAGCTCTAAGAAAAAATCACATCTCATGGCAAGCACAATTGAATAATTCAAAGCCTTGATACTCGAACATATTGTGACCCTTTTTCATTGATGACAAAAAAGGGGAGAATAATAAAGGTGAATGAAAAATGGGAAGATGTATAAAAGAGAGAGAATACAAAGTTGGATGACAAAAAGGGAAGAACATAAAGACATAAGAAGATGCACAAGAATAAAAAGGGAACATACAACTAGCATAAATAAATGAAGAATAGTGGGAAATGAAATGGACACGGGGAAGAAGGAATTCCAAATTAAAGGAAAAGAAAAAGGGGTAGATCAATTATTGATCCTAAAGGAAGTGAATAGAAAAGGAGAAAAAGTCCATATACTAGTGAAGATTCTATCAGTATCCTCAAAGTGAAGTCCAAGAAAGGTAGAAATAATGAATGAATAAAAATCACAAGTTCTGCAAAAAATGCCATAGGGGGAGTTTTGCTAGACTTATAGTCCACCCTTTTAAGCTCCTAGCTTGGTTTATATTCAATGTAAAATTGATCTAAGTTCATATCTAGGTAGCCCTTAGGTGACTCTCTTCTCAAATGCCCTAAGGCTTGCCTTAGGTGAATTTTCGCAAATAATCTACTTCATCACCTCCCTAAGCCTCTATCTAGAATTTTTCCAAATCATGTGCATCATAGTTATAGGTGACTTAGGGATGGGTGGGTTTTTGTCTAAGAATGTTCTTGACGAGAAGAAAATCATAAAATTGGTTCTACAACATCATTTTAGCCCCAAGCATGTGTTTCACTTGGAATCCTACCATCTTGTTGCACTCGTCACTGGTGAAGTTCATCAAAGAGGATCTTGAATATTAGATAAAAGAGGACATCCAAGAACATTTTTATGTCAAACCAGGGAAAAAATAATATTAGAGCATGAATTCAAAGCAATGAATCTCTCAAATCATAGAGGCAAAGAAAAATTGTTAAGTTTATGCTTGAGACAGAGATTCTCTTATTCGCGTACTCTTCTCTTTGAAAGAAAAAGCCTTAAAAAATTATAGCTTAAAAGGATGATAAGGTTAAAGTTAGATTAGATATGTTGGTCCTACTTTCCTATAAAGGTTAAATGCTTGACTCATAATGATCGAGGTGAAATGAGAGTTATTGATCTTCTCTTATTAAGAAAAGCACAGACTCACTTGATCAAATTAAATCTTGATTTTGATGCAATGACAAAATGATAGTGGTCCTTAAATATCCATAGTAACATGGCAAAGGAAGAAAAATCAATGGTCAATGCTTCACCTCAGAGCTTGAAGAAAGAAATTTTAACTAAGTGTTGGATGTTTCAAAAAGTCACTCTTCCCATGTTTCTTTTCCAACTAAGGGTAACCCATAGAGTTTACTTTCTATAGCATGAAGAAAGTGAAATATTTTGAAGTTTCCTTACCTTAGATGGAGGAATATTTAGTGGAAATTCTTATTTGATACTGATCAATGGAGAAGTATGCTAAGTTTGAGACTAATACAAAAATAAGAATCATATATTAGTAAGGTGGAGAACTTAGGTTGAGACTTCCCTAAGTTCATTAATAAAAAGAAGATAAAATCCTTGTTCAAGAAAATAAGTAAAGAGGTCTCCTATGAACCAAAGGAGAAACTTGTGCACTGTGACCCCAACAAAAAGAAATTCACTAAGAACCAAGGTGAATGAGATAGAAAGATGATGGCTTACCCCCTAGACTTAATGAATTAAAGTGCATACTTTGTAAGCTCATATTCTGGAATGACGTAGTTCTCTTTCAAAGGTTCAAGTATAAAAGAATGAGAAAGGAAATCATTTTTCTTATCCAAGGGGATATTAAAGTAAATCTCATAAGATCAAATTTAGAAGCTAAAAGTGAGGTAGGTGTGATGTCACTTCAAATCATTAACCTACAAAATTAAATGAAAATATGATAATTACGTCATTGTAATGATTCTCAATTTATTTCATTCATGTGGTGCTAATGTTCAAATTCTCAAATGTGTATGATCAAATTTTTGGTGAACAGAGTTCTTCATTCGTCAATGGTAATTTTCTAAAAAAGAATTTAAGTCTATGCTCTTTATGTGTGTTGATATATGTTAATGGTGGTAAAAATGACTTTTTATGATCGTCAAATTAGACTAGAGAGTGAATTGAAGAACTATATAGATATGTCTCTCGAGTTCATTGATCTAGGTGATCTATGAAGAAGATTAAACACCTAGTCAATACATCCACTCAAACAAAAATTGATGGAGAGTAGATTAGTTGAAGCTACAAGATTTCCCATGGTTGTTCAAGTGCCTGAATGAGTGCATAGAAAGGTATGATCTAAATACAAAGAAAATTGTGTTCCTTGATAGTTCTATCTTGCTTTCAGTGAATAGAGAATTGATGCGATGTATTTTTGGAATTCCTATAAGAGAAGAGTACTGTGACATAAACTTTGGGTCTTCAGCATCAATGTTCACTAAGAAGAAGACTCGGAGAATAGGAGATATTGAAAATGCATAGTTCCAAACTCCTCAAGGTAAAAAGAGTAAAATACAAAAGACTCTCTTTAAGACCAACTTGAAGAGAGAAATCGTGGACATCTTTGCTTTGTTGCTAAGATTGAAAGGAACAGAGGAGATCCTAAATTTTGTAGAGCACCATTTCTTTCTAGTGCAAGCCATTTACACAGATGGAAATCATATTGTTTGGGATCAAATAATTTTTGATAAGCTTGCTTCATGGCTAGGTTTGACAAAGGCATTCAAGGAGTTCTATATATCTTTTTATCACATATATGCCTTAGCCACACACAATCTATGGTCTACTTTGCCTTGCATTAAATATTTTGATGAGAATACAAAGGTGTATGAATTCTATCCACACCTACAATTGGAGAATATCTTTGAAGAGTATGTGAGGGTGAACAATGTAGTTATCATTAGGCTATATTTGGAATAGAAAGGGTGCCCTTAGTATAGGTTTTCACCAGGAGCAATTTTAGCAGTGAGTGAGCTTAAATGTTGTTTCATCTAGTTTCTTTCATTCTCATACATCAGGATTGGAGCATTCAATGGTTTTCCAAAGAGAATACATAGATACCTAGAAGAAAAATTAGTTCTTGTTGAGTTATGTAGATAAATACTAGAATTTAATACTTATTCTCTAATGTGAAGAAGATAGTTGGAATCCCTTTTCAAATTGTAGTTGGACCATATTCATTCACTTTTAGGTCCGATGTTAGGAACTTAATCAAGGCATTTGAGAGTAGGATCAAATTGATATATTATGAAGTAGTTAGGCCTATATATGATCCTATAGGTTATGTGAAGGATCATCTCAAGCTTGGCTACAATCATAGGCATGTTCTGGAGATTGAAGATCATTGGGTTGGTTATTTTAATGAATATCAAACTAGAGAAAAGTTATGGTCCAGATTAACAGTAGGTGAAATAAAGTTGTATAATGATAGTGTTGATGTCAGCGATATTATGGATGATGGTTTCTACATGAGGGATTCTAATTATGAAAAGATCAAGGACACTCCCATAGTGTCAATCCCTCTTGGAGGTCTCATTGTTGATAGAATGGAATTTCTGATTGTTGACATCAATAAAAGGATGGACAAATGGGTAGAATGGATCAAAGAAAGAAAAAAGAGGATAGGAGCCATGACTTCTACTAGTGGGGAAATGTCTAAAACTTCTTAAACATCATTAGTAACTACATCCACTATAGCAACCACATCAACATCAATGGGACAAGCATAATTTGTTGGTGGAGGAGGAGATCAACCTCTTGAGAAAAAGGTTCAAGTCCCTCCAACTAGTAGAGGAGGTTCTCTGCTAGATACTAGGAAAGTAAGAGATGGAGATGTAGAAAAAGATAAAGATAAATAAAAGAAGGAACAGTCTCTAGTTAAAGATTCATCCACTATGCATGTCATCAATCTTGATGGTGACAATAATCAACCTGAAGACAACCCTCTAGATGGAGTAGTCTAGCTCAAGCTACACCTCAATAGCAAGGAGCATCTAAGAAAAGGTAATACATTATCCCATTATGTTACTAAAGTGGTTACCTTTCCATTTTCTAATAGGAGAAAGGAAATACTAGCCCTAGTGAAAATAAAGTTATTTAATCCATCAACCCTGTAATCAACACTGAACGTCCTCTCAAATGAGCCATGGTTAGAGGACACAATTGATAGGAAGAAGAGAATATGTGAAGATAAGTGACCCATATAAGGATCAAATTGTGCAATATATGCAACCACAGTAATTGGCTTAGAAAGAAAAGAAACATAAGACTTTAGCAACCCTGACAATAGATGCAAATTCTGGGCATATGCTAGTGGAAATGATAGAGTCGTAGATGGAGAGAAAGTTAGTTTCCTCCCAATGATTTCAAAATTAGAATTGTTGACATGGGTTTCCCATTTCATGGTTCTATGGTCAATATCTAGAAATCAACAAACATTAGAATTGAGGATAGGTTGGAGGAGTTAAAGTCAACAAAAGAGGTGTTAAATGCCTCTAACAAAGAATTAACAGATTACATCAAAGAAGAACTTGGTAATACATGTGCAAGAACTTTTGATCTAGGTGTAGAGGATAACAAGAACTTATTGATAGAGCTACAATGAGAGAGGAACTTTTGTTAGATTGGTCATGCCTAGATAGAAGATTTTAAAGTCCAAGGTCCCCCTCCCATTGAGAATCTTGGAAAATTATTGTTGGATGCAAATAGATTGAGAGAAGTAGTGTTCAATCATCAAACCTCAATGAAGGAGGAATTAGTGAGATTAACATAGAAATCAGCCCTATCACCAAATATTATAACTATGAAAGTTGATGTTTTTGTGACTCATGGAATCTTGCGGACGAGCCAAGAACCATTGCTTCATTGGAAGAAATTTGTGGATTTCGATATGGAGAGTCTAAGAAAGTCTGAGCATGAATTAAAAGGTGTCTATGATTAAATCAAGAGAATAATGGACAAAGTAACTAAATATCTAAAGGTATTGCACACTAAATCATATGTCACCAACAATAGCGAGCTAGTGGATATCGAAAGGATGAAAACTAGGTTTCTTGAGTTCATTGAAGAACATATCAATCCAAATAATTTCCAAGTAGAAAAAATTCTAGAACTCATAGAAATGGATAGTATTCTAAAACATGCATCAAGAAAGATCCAATAAAAGGTCACCAAAATTAAAGAGCTAACATAAAGGTGTGACCATTGGGTAATAAGAGCTAACAATATTATCATCCCAAGTGTCAAGGAGTTGAGAATTGTAATGGATTCCATGAAAGCACATAAGGCTAACGTTGGAACACTAAAAAAGAACTAATAAAGTGTTAGAATATATAATCCACCAATACAATTAGAAATTACAACAAGATACTCATGCACAATAACACTAGATTTGTTAACTAGGGAAACCCTTGATCAAAGGGAAAACCCTCATGGGGATGATACCCACAAGATGATGTACTAATATAAGCATTCCTTGTTAGAGGATGGACAATATTAGGATTATATGAAAACACTCAACACATATCAATCCCTATTAGGAGACTTTGAATCCCTATTAGGAGATTCCAACCCTATTATGAGTTGTGGAAGACAGATGGACCCATTGTCCAAACAGCTTCAAGGGTAAGACTAGTAAACCCACTTTCTAAATGATCTCTATATTATTCCTTGCAAAATAATAGAATTGAACTGAACATATCCTTCCCCTTCACCTATCCTATCAACCAGACTTCTACTCCTGATCTTGTAACTAGATCACAAATATCACATCCAATAATACCTTGGATTGCTTACTAGAATTCACTAAACACTCTGCTCATTTTCATACTTTGCATAGAACATATATTCCACTTCTATTTCCAAAAAAGGAAAACATCTTTCCTTTATACCCTTTCTTTATAATAATTCCTTGAGTCAGCCTTGAGGCTTTCCCAATTAATTATAATAAGATAATTAATCAATTTGCAATTACAATAGCAATGTTGGCTCATAGTATATACAAAACATCACACATGTGGTACTAGGGTTTGTGTAGTCACTTTCATCACCATAAGACTATCTTCAATGACTAGTTGACTGTGCATCACTAGATTATATCTCTACTACAAGATATAATAGGATCATTAGAAATTGCTTTCCATGCACTTTGTCTCTGTACTACTCTCTACAAATCACTTATATCTTTTGTACATCTACAACTTAGAATTTTTGCATTTTAACCTCACCATAAGGACACAAGGTACAACATTTCCTTAAATGTGCTTCACTTATAGATCAAAAATTCATCCATATAGGTACGGTCTATGTCTGCTACTCTACCAATCTTCATAGACTTACTACTATGTTGACATTAATGACAAACATATTATGAATGCAACATGTCAATACTCTCCAATGCTTAGGATACTCCCCAAAGGAATACCATTAGTATTCATGCTAACAATCTCCCCCTTTGGCATTGATGGAAAAATAGATGAAAAACATCTAAGTTCCAAGAATACCAAACAATACGTTGTTGTTGTTGTTGGTGTTGTTCTCATTTTTTCAAATCCTCTTCATCAATCAAATCTTAAAAATCCTTTAGAACACTACTTTCTCTGTGACTTCATGTTGTATATCAACCCCATATAGATATTCCTTCTCTTTACATGAATCTTTCTAAATCTCCCTATAAGCTATCTTTCCCCCATATATACTTAGGAGATTTTTTCATACACCCTTCTCCCCCATTGACATCAATGACAAACACCTCATTATGTCAATTTCTACTCAAAGACTTTAACTAGCTCAAGTCTCCAAAGACACTATTCAATACCAAATACCAAGAGTCCTTAATTAATTTTCTCATCACATATACTCCCTCATACAAGAAGCATTAGCATTCAGTCTAGTCTAACAATAGTGCTTTGTACAACTAGACTGATGCAATCTTGGCATCATCTATTCTAAAGTAGGTAGGGGCATAACCCCAAGCATACCTCTCAATTAATCAAATGTATCTTTTGGTAAAGGCTTTGTAAAGACATCTACAATCCAATCATTAGTACTCACATACTCCAATCAAATCTCCTTTTCTACCACTTTCTTTCTCAAAACATGATACTTAATAGATATATGCTTAGTGTTAGGATGCATTACAGGACACTTAGACCTACTTGATGTACTTGTGTTATCACAATATATGATAATAAGTTCTATAAATTCTATACTAATGTCTTTCAGCATCTACTTCATCCACATCACTTGATTACAATTATTTGTTGTTGCCACATGCCCTACCTTAGCTATACTCTATGAGATACAATCTTGTTTCTTTCTTAGACAATATACCAATCTTCCTCCAAGAAATAATGCTCCATCACTAGTGCTTTTTCTTCCATCCATGTTGCCTACCTAACCCACATCAATATATGCACATAGAGTGAAATCACTTGATTTTTCATACCATATTCCATAATCAAATGTCCCCTTCAAATATCTAAATATGTTTTTTACTACTATATAGTGATACTCCTTAGGATCAGCTTGAAATCTAGCTACAATCCCAATTGTATTTTCTATATTTTGTTTTGTGTGAGTCAGATATTACAAACCTCCAAATGGATTTGTACTTCTTCTTCTCAATTGTAGGTGTGTCATCTTTGCTAGATAACTTGTGACCAATTATCATTGGTGCACTAATAGGATTACAACTTTCCAAGCCAAATCTCTTCCACAATTCTTTCAGATACTTAGCTTGTGAAATAAAAATTTCATCACTATTTTGCACAATCTGCAAACCTAGGAAAAACTTCATTTCTCCTATCATACTCATCTCAGATTCATTCTTCATTTATTCAATAAACTTATCACTTGCTTCATCATTACCTCTAAATATTATTTCATCAAAAAATATTACTATTATCACCAAATGATTCTCTATTTCTGTCAAATACAAGTTACTATCTACCGTACCTTTAGCAAATCCAAGTCTTGCTAAATATTTGTCCAACCTTGCATACTAGGTTCTAGTTGCTTGCTTCAAACCATATAGAGCTTTCTTTAGTCTACATATCATGTCTTTTTCTTCTATTAGAGGGAAACCTTTAGGATGCTCAATGTATACCTCTTCTTCAAGTTCTCCATTTAGGAAGGCTCATTTTACACCAATCTGATACACTTTAAATTTATTGTTCACTACATATATCAGGAATATTCTTACTACTTCCATTTTGGCTATAGGAGCATAAGTATCCTCATAGTCTATTCCTTCTTGCTATGAATATCCTATGCACACAAGTCTATCCTTGTTTCTTACAACTTTTTCATGCTCATTCATCTTGTTTTTGAATACCCATTTTGTTCCAATAACAATTTTTCTTTAGGTCTTGGAACTAATTCCCATGATTCATTCGATTTGATCTAATTCTTCCTTCATTGCTTGAATCTAGTGATCATCTTTACAAGCTTCATCTACACTCTTAGGTTCAACTTGAGAAATCAAACATATATCTTCATTAACTTTGTTTCTTGTCATCACTCCTTTGTCTTTTCTTCCAATTATCTATTATAGAGGGTGATTCTTTGTTGGATTCTTGTTAGAGATAGGAGTTTTTAACTCAACTCTTATCTCTTCTCTTGGTTCAGATCTTTCTCCTCTTTTCTCATCAATTTGTACATCATTTCATAGATCATTGTTAGTTTCAATGATAACTTCTACATTTTCATTGTTAGCCTTTGGATCAACAATAGTTACCAAAGTTATCTCTTCTACTACTTCCTCTTTCTTAACCAATTCAGGTTCATTATCTTTATCATCATAGTCATTCAAGAATCTTTCCATACTTTCTTTATATTCTTCATCTTCATCAAAAAGTGAATTATTTCTAGATTTTCTTACTCTAACAGAAAATCTAGAAAAAAAATGACCAAACTCTTTACATGTCGAACAAACCAAAATTTCCATACCTTTTGGCTCTCTTTTCATAAGAAGATCAATACCTTCCTTGATCTTCATGTCTTCTTTGGATCTAGATCTATCTTTACTTGTACTTTGATTCTTTTGTGTGCAACAAAAGGATTCTAGATATGGAATTCAATGCTTAGTTCTTTACACATATATGATAACTCACCAAGAATATTCATCTTTTGTGTGTTGAAATTTCCTCTATCTGACTTGGGACTATCTTTTCTAAAATGATTCACCATGGATCTCCCAAAGTTGTTAAGATTTCTCCTCAAGGACCTAATGCTCTAATACCAATTGTTAGAATATGTAGTCCACCAATATAACTTTGGGGGAGGTGGGGTGAATTAGTTATCCAACTATTATAGCAATTATCAGCCTTAATCAAACTTAACCATGTGAGCAATACAATCAAAAACCACAACAAGATACTCATGCACAAATATGTTAACTTGGGAAACCCTTGATTGGAGGTATAACCCCATTGGGGATGATACCTACAAGATGTTGGAGGATAGACCATATTAGGAGTCTATGAAAACACTTAGTACATATTAGTCCCTATTAGGAGACTTTGAATTCCTGTTAGAAGATTCCAACCCTTTTAGGATTTGTGGAAGACAAATGGACCCACTACCTAAACAACTTCAAGGGAAAGACAAATGAACCCATTGTCCAAATGATTTCTATATTATTCCTTGAAAAATAATATAATTGAACTAAACTTCTCCTTCCTCTTCCTCTGTCATGTCAACCAGACTTCTACTCTTGATCTTGTAACTAGATAAGAAATCTTGCATCCAATCATCCCTTGGGTTGTTTACTTACATTCACCAAAAACTTTGCTTCTTTTTGTGCTTCACATAAAACATATATTCCAAATCTATTTCCAAACAAGGAAAACATATTTCCTTTATACCCTATCTTCAAAATAATTCCTTGAGTTAGCCTTGAGGCTTTCCAAATTAATTATAATAAGATTATTAATTAATTCACAATTACAATAGCACTATCAACTCATAATATATACAAAACTTCACACGTGTGATACTAGAGCTTGTGTACTCACTGACATCACCATTAGATTGTCTTCAATCATTAGCTGACTGCACATCACTAGAATATATCTTTGCTAGGAGATATAATAGGATCATTAGAAACTAATTTCCATGCACTTTGTCTCTCTATTTCTCTTTGCAAATCGTTTATAACTTATGTATATCTTTGACTTAGACTATATGCATTTGACCTCATCATCAAGATACAAGATACAACATGTTCTTAAATGCACTTCACATGTACATTAAAACTTTATATGTGCAAGTATGATCTATGCCTTCTACTCTACTAATCTTCACAGACTTAGTGCTATGTTGACATCAATGAAAAACATAGTCATGAATGCAACTTGTCAATACTCTCCAATACTTAAAATACTCCCCAAAGGAACACCATTAGCATTCATGCTAACATAAAGAGACAAAAACATTATATTCCCTCCCTAACGAAGTTGCTGCAAGATGTGACAAGTGTTACCACCCCTCCCCCCCCCCCCCCCCTCTCTCTCTAATTTTATAGCCAAATATGGAATTCAACTGACATGCATAGATTTTGTAATAGATGATTGCCTAAGTTAGTCCCTTTTTTTTCTATGCTCATTCAAAGATGGTTTTTAATGTAATCATACAATGATTGGGAATGTGATTAGTGTATGATTTCATTTCATGTGTTCTATGTGAAATAGTTTCATTTACATGTTCATTTTTGTGTGAGGAATTGGGAATGTGATTAATGTAAGCTATTGAGTTGGAAGCACTCTAGATCTTGTTGAAATCTAATAACTTAAGCAATTTTCATATTTATTTCTCTATATAGTTTGCACTCATAGCTTAATCTTACATTGTTGCATTTTACATTTAGTAGTTAAAATAGGTTTCATTTTAGGAGTTAAAGAGTTTCAAAATGACTTACATACATCCATGGTTGTGAAACTTTTAAGTTATCATCATAATCCACCTAATTTGTTTAAAGTGTGGGACAACTCAGTTATTCCTCTCCTTCACTCTAGTTAAGTGAATACCCCACAACTTGATCTAATAAAGAAGGGGCCTTATTGAAAATTTCTACACCTAAGGGAGTTGTATCTTTCAATTTAGGGGTCTCTAATAGAGAAACTATATTGATCCATTATGTTGGTTTCAACTTGTTCTTCCATTGTATTGGGTGTGTTAAAGAGTTAGGGTATAAGTCGAGCCTAGGAAAATAAAATGTTAACTAATAGGAAGATTATTGACCCTAAAAGTCTCATTACTCTTAAGAAAGGTAATTGGTGATGCAAATGTCTTGCACACCAAAGTGTTTTCATTGATTGGAAACCGGTCGAGCATGAAGTATTCCATCTCACAATCATTGATAGACATCTACATTGGTTGGATCAATAATGGAGATGAGGACAAGGCAAGGCAATGAGCCATAGTTAGCATGATGAGTTACCATTGTTATGACATGAAAGAGTAGATATGGTCTAGAATATAATGTGATTGATGTTGTAACAAAATAATAGAAAGAAGAAAGGATAGATGGGTTATGTCCAGACATAGCATAGACTTTTAGGGATACCAATGTAGACCCTATGATGTAGGTGTAATGGATTCTTGATGAACAACTCAGACATGCCATTCAAATCTTGAATGCATTGCATTTGGGTGGGATATGTTTTAGGGTTTTAACACCCATAGAAGGAAAGACACATAAATAGTCTAAAAGCTTCATTATTAAAGTGTGTGGATAGTAGAAGAAATGTGAGATAGAAGAGAAAAAAAATGAACATGAGATAGGTATTGTGTAGATATAGAACAAATATCCAATGTAGACTGGAGCACTGAAGATGGGGAAAGCAAAGAAGGAACATGGAAATTCATAAGATATCATAGAGAATGTCATAAAGAAAAGGGAAGATCATGATATTATCTTCATATACACTAGATATCTATCAAAAAAGATGTGGCATGTAATTTAGATCAATATTTGATTGCTTTTAAACCATTGTAATCATTTTGTAAGCTCGTAAATGGGCATGCTTTAGCAGCAAGCATATTGTAAATCCTATAACAAGGTGCCTCTAAGAAAGAGTTCATAAATCCTTTAACAAGGAAGCTTTGACAAGATTAAGTAATCCCAATGGATTGAAAATATTCATAATCAAATGTATTCTCAAAATGAACAACTTGTAGCTCTTAATTGGGCAACCTTTTATCTACAATAAAAGGCTAGTGTGTATATTAATATCCCCACCATGGTTTCCATCCTCTCACCAAGGGTTTTGACATATAAATATATGTGTCACTTGATAAATTCTTTTGTGTTTGATTTTAAATTCTTTTATCATACTACATTTTTCATTACTCTAGTAGTTAAGTGGTTTTTGTCCAATCTTGTAAGAACAGTTACAGTGAAAATCAATTTAAGTGATCATATTGATAATTCATCTAATTGGTTGATTTTCTTTTCAGACATGATTCACTTGCATCACCATTAATGGTTTTCAATCTTTTTTGGGGGGGTTTTTAGATCCATCCACCAAGGCTATCCTCTAGCTCACTCTCTTTGTGTTCTTCCTTCTAAGGGTTTGTCATGTTAGACTAATTTCATTTCCTGAGTCACCTTCTCATCTTGTCAAACACCATTTTGTTGATGACTCTCTTCTCACTCTATTGGAGGATGGAAAGAGTATGTGATCTATTCTCTAATTCCTAGAAACATTTTGTTTAGCCCATGTCTTATTGATTCAATGGTATAAAACTCAATGTTACAAGAGATCTTTCTTCTAGTGCTCCCTAGATTATATAGTACATATGGCAATGGATACAACATGAACAATTTTATGCTTCTTGAGTATTATTATTTTCTTTCAAGCCTCACCTATTGGGATCTAGAATATCATTACGGAATAAAGTAATAACAAGTTGACGAGCTCAATTACCAAGCCTCTCTCTACCTAGTGAATTCTACATTTGTTATAAAGTTTTAGTGACCACCCATTTTTACTAATCCTCTTATCGATATCCTTATAAAGCCTCATCTATGAAGTTAGAGAATCTTTTGAGGTATTTTATCTCAGATTTTGGAGTTGAGCAACTGACTTTCACATGGTTTCTTGGGAGTATTTTTCCCTTTTTATAGAATCTAGTGGGTTAGGCCTTTTATCCACTTAGAATTATCACTTATCCCTTTGTGTTAAATGTGTCATTAGGGCCCTTTCTAGGGATGAATCTTGGAATATTTTGCTACAACATTATATTTTTTAGGTTTCCTAATCTATACCTTCTTGGAAGGAGATTGGTTTTCAAACCCTTCATATTATGAAAGAACCTATTCAAATCTAGAGCGCTTTTACTACCAAAAGAATTCGACATGCCTAGGAAGCTATTAAGCCTTGGTTTCATTGTGTTAAAGATAGTTTTTGAGATGGCCTTTTGTTGAACCAACACAACTGTATGTGGCCATTATTGTTTTCTATTCAAGGCATTCCTCTTGCTAAAGTATAGGGTATTTGCGCTCTAACTTTTCATAAATGTGGTGTGAAAATACCTAGAGATATTTTCTTTAGAGCTACTGTGAACCTCAAAACATGGTAGGATCTCCAAGTCCAATTTTGACATGGTCACCCAAATCAATGGACTTTTGACCTTTTGGTCTCATCCTTACCATTAATTCTTTTACATAATTTTGGGATCTAGTTGGTCAAGCCTTGGTGGAAGGACTAGAAGTGGTATTCTTGGACCCATCTTTCCAACTATAAACCTGATATGGGTTATCACTAATTGGTTCCACATTTTCATATGGTTACCACTCTTAACCAACACTGACATTTGTAATTTTCCTTGAAGACAAAGAAATTCTAGTTTCTTAATATCTGGTCTTCCATTATGAAGCCTAAGATTTCTCATTTTTCTTGATGCATTCTCTTTGAGGGTCTTATGCTCAACTCTATGCTTTGACATTTTAGGGTTCCTAACCCTAGATGCCCTTTATTTGGTCAAATTGATACCATCATGCATATATTATAGTTTCATAGAAGAGTTTGACATTACTGGAGTTGGATACATTATTTATTTATTCCTTCTTAGCCTAAGTGTGTTTCTTAGCATATGTCTTCTTTGGTGATTCTCCCAAGATTCCCTAAAAGTTCTCCCAAATTTGGCATCATTTTGGGATGGAGATTTCAATTTCACTATGGGCTGATAGAAATGATGTATTATTCACTAAGAATGCATTTGCAATAATTTCATGTTGTAGATTTAAGTTCAAGCTAACAAGATGGCTCTTGAGGTGACCCATCTTTAGGATAGTTTGTAGCATTAGGGAAAAACTCCTTCTACACTAGCCAGATTGCTACTAGATTCTACTTTAGGAAAAAAAAAACTCCATCTTGTGGATGGTTTCATGGTTGTAGTTCCTCTACATGCTTCTCTCAAAGCCCATGGGCCCAAGGTCCTTGCCACTCAGCTAGTGGTTGTGATGGCTTATTCTCATCATAGTTATACTTCATGCTAGGCTACTCCTCCCTTTTCTTATGGTGCCTTTGGTTGGTTATATGTTCTAAATGACTCTTCTTACCTTTTTTATGCTCCTAATTTTAGCCCACCTTTAGGAGCTCTAGCACCATTCAGAAAATGCCCCTTCTATTGTGGCTAGAGTCTCAAAAAATGGTTCCTAGAGAGATTGGACTCCATCCTATGGATATCATCATATCCATAGTTCCTTTTCCTTCCTAATCTTAGACCCTATGGGCCCAAGCTCCTTGATGGTCCTCTAGTGGGTAAGGCCATGGTAATGGTTCCCATGTTTTGGTCAAGTTTGACACTATAGTAGATATTTTTAACAAAAACTTGGTTTTCAAATGCATATTGCTACAAAACCATAAGGAATTTGATGATAATGTAAACTAGTGATTTTTAGCATTTTCTATCTAGTTTCTAAAAGTATTTTTTTAATTTCTTTTAAAATTTAGTTGAAGTCCATGTTTTCATCTCCTTTGAGAAGTGGTTTATATGAAAGTCAACATTTTCAAAGAGTGACGAGTCATGTCATCAAGATAACTTTTTTTTTTAAATGATAATGACAAAATCCTTTCAAGGATAGAATAGCAACATCAATATATAGAATTTTTAGTTGGTTTCATTTAATTTCATTAAAAAATATAGATTTTGTTTAGTGGCAAAGTGACGCTAAAGATAACTTAGACATAGCTTGTTTTTTTATCAATATAATTTGAGTTGTATTTATTGAAATGATTTTTTTCTTGATTTTCTAGAAAGGTAACATGCATCCTTTTAATGGACATACTTTTGAATTTTTTTATTTTCTCATTATCTATTTTTCGCAAAGCTTCAAATCCAAATTTGTGGAATGGTCAAACAACCTATATTTAATAAAACTAAAAATTAAACATCATGATAAACACAATATATACTAAAAATATAGCCATTGGAAAGCTTCTTTAGAGTAAAACAATTTTCTACATTTACTTTTAGAATATGGTCCTATTTAGCCCTTGTTTAAGCCCTCAAAAGGGAAAAAATTGATAGAAATTTGAGCAAGTTTGTAAAATTTCCAATTTTGTGACCCTTGAAGGAAGGGGGCTTCAAATGAACCCCTTGGACAAGCTTGGAATGAAGGGGCTTCATTCAAAGCCCCCTAAGGGGTTATTTGGGTGGCCCTAAGGGGGTTCAAACGAAGCCCCCTGGCCCACTTCTTAGCCACCTGGTGGCCCCAAGGGGTTTGTTCAAACCCCCCTGTCCTACTTTTTGACCACCTAGTGGCTTGAGAGGGTTCAAACAAAGCCCCCTGGCCCACTTTTCAACCACCTATTAGCCCTAGGGGCTTTTCTTGAAGCCCCTATGGCAGTTGGCACAAGGGGCTTTGAATGAATCCTAGGGCTTCAAATAAAGCCCCTAGGGCCATGACTTTGAATGAAGCCCAAGGGGGCTTCATTTGAAGCCCCTAAAAGATGATTTTCCCACTTTTCATCAGATTTCTTTGTGATGAAAAGTGGGAACCATTATTGTGGCCTTGCCCTAGTAGTAGTGAAGATTGGAGGTATCTATTAGCTTTTTCTCCTCATTATGGTTCATCTTTTATCTTTCCTACTTCTACCTCATTTCTTAGCCACTGTAGTTATCCAAATCCTAGAAAAAACTCTTCTTGGTATGTTGTTTCTCCTAGTCTTATCAGTTTTAGTTGGTCAGATATCACTCTCTCTAAAGGGCTCCCTTGCTTGGATCTAGCTATTTTGCAAAGAAGGGAAGAAGAAGAGAAGGAAAAAGATGAATATGGGTGGTCCCTTCTAAGCATGACCCTTAGTTCTTTTGATGTCTCAGGAAAAAAAGATGATTAGGATCCTCCCCCCTCAATTGGCACTAGCTTGGCCACTTGAGGTGGGTTTCTATGGGCTTGGCTCCTTTTTTAATGAATAGCTATATATAATCTACTTTTCTAGTTGTGTGTCATTTGGCTCTTGTGGGTTGATCTCATATCCCTCAATTATATTTGTGAATGTGTACTTTTATATTGTATGGTAATAGGAAATGACTATTCATCAAATAAATACTTGTGATAATAGTGAGTATATTTCCACAATCAATGAAAATTATTTGAATGTTGCTTCCATGTTTGATTTTGCAAGGATTTCTCTTAATGTTTTAGACCACATTATGTACTCCATTCTCGAGATGAAAAGAGAATGTATCACTACAAAATGATGGATCTATGATTTTATCTTTATGCTTTCTCTCTTCATCTTGATGTTGGATCACTGAGTATGATCCAAAGAATTATGAAAATTTTCTTAGACAATTTAATCAAGAAACAACATTCAAATAATATTCATGATGTGATAAAAAAATTTACTATATAATAAATTTGAATCTCTTCTTTAAAAATAGGATCTTTTGCCCTTGATTATTAATAGCTATTTGTGGGTTAGTGTGGGAAACTGTAATGCCCCAAGCTTCACAACTAAACCTTTACTTGATAATTTTTCTATGGAATAACACACAATTTAACATCATAAATTTAATAATACATTGACATGTCACATTGCATGCAAATGTGCACACAATGTTTTATGTCATGTACTATAACATATAAGACATAATCAAGATGGAAGATCCCATCTTAATGAGTCCCAAACATAGAACATCACATTTTTTAACTTAGAAGGAGGTAAAAAGTCCAACATTGTCTCGTTTGGCGATACATTATAAATTGTCTTCATTTGAATGGTCCCTTTGTATTCTTTCTATGGAAACTATCAAAATTGGAAAAGAAAATAGACATTCTTCCAAACATCTCTTTTTATTTATTTTATGAATATTGCATGAAAGGAATAAAAATGATCTTTAAATGATTTTTTATTTTTTTTTGTAAATTATCTTCATTTTATGGTTTTTTAGATTTTATTTGGAACACAACGTACCTTCTTTTCAAAAGGAAGATGACATTCACTTCTTTTCCACCAGATATCAAGGATCTCAAGAAGGTTTCTCTCAGAATAATTGAGATGGAAGAAAGTGTATCCAACACTCTAAAAAGGTTAGGCTAGGTTTTTTTTTCTTTTGGTGCTCTATATTAGTTTCTTCCTCTTATTATCTGGTTGGGTCTAGTAGCTTTTTGTTAACTTTTTGTTTGTCTAGAAGCTAGCCTTTTGGCCTTACCAACATATTTTGTTGGTATTCACTTAATGGTTTATCCTTGTAATCCCTTGTTGAAAAGGGCCTTGAGGCCTCTTCAAAACATGTTTTTACCTTGACCAAAAAACATACCTTGAATTCAAGGTCCTTGAATACTTTTGAATAAAGTTTCTTGCCCAGACTCTCTCTCTCTAGGTCAACTTTTTTTCAAAAAATATTGTTGGTGTCCTATCACTTTTCTTAATACTTACAAATAAGATGAATATGTGGGATGAATCCAATTGTACTACCATTGATAGTAGGACTTAATGATTTGTTCTCAATGATC
Source organism: Cupressus sempervirens (assembly GCA_028749045.1). Lineage (NCBI taxonomy): Eukaryota > Viridiplantae > Streptophyta > Pinopsida > Cupressales > Cupressaceae > Cupressus > Cupressus sempervirens. Next base: position 629,755,239 of record CM053791.1, on the reverse strand, counting down.
CAAGTACAAATTATAGAATTCCTCCTTAAGATGTTTCTACATAGCTCAATAGAATTTCATAGAAAGTCCATTGCTACCCAGGATTTTGTAAAGGGTCATTAAAAATCAGCATTTTTCAACTCTTTTATAGTCAAAATTATATATAAATAATGGTTTTATTCAATACCTATTTGGTTAGGGATAAGATCTTAGATAGTATCTTATATTCCTATATCTTGCCAATAATCACCATGAAAAATATTTTCATAGAAACATATGAATCCAATACAAAACTTAGAAGGATTAGACTATGGGATATCAATTTCATCCCTATTCATATCTTTTATTTATTTTCTATGTTTATATTTAAGGTAATTGATTTATTTTTTGTTCCTTTATTACCTTCTTTGATCCATTAAATGCTTAGTATGATTTTACCCCCTCGTCCTTTATAATTGTCTATTTTTCTTAATCTAGCTTATGTGACAATAATGGAATATTGAATGTGAAAAGTTATCAAGATCATCAATTAGAAGCTTCTTGACACAATTGTTTTTTCCTTGAAGGGATCACTCCTTACACTTACATTGTCATGTCATCTTTTTCCAAAGGAGCATATGCAATTAGAGCATTGAGTAAATATAGTACACCACAATTCAAATCAAAATTCCTCTTCCACTTGTTTAAGAAGAGAATCCCAAATATATGAAAGAGATTCTATGAAAACATGATCCTTCAAATGTGACACAATAAGCTTGAAGGCTCGTGGTTAATATGTGAGGTAAAGGATAAATTAATGTTATGAAAAACTGGGATCATGGTAAGAAAGAGTAGACAAAAACCACCTGAACGCACATCTCCTGCACTAAATCATAAATGAACAGAAACATTGGAGATATAAAAAATCTATCTAGTATGCTCAATTTCATATCCTCACTCATTCTATAATTTAAACAAGTAAGTTAATTATTTGATTGGCCTAAAATTTATTATGAATAGAATAAAAAAAAACTCTAAAATAATTCTAGAAAAACAATTTGTTGTTAAATTCTTCACAATTAATATTAGTTTGTGTAGGCCACTTATGATTAGAAGAATGGTCAACCAGATTAATAACTTCCCCCCAAGACCCATTCTATAGAAGAAAGATTATCAACCATTTAATTTCATAACTCAAAGTATTCTTTAGCAAAATTAGAGGGAAATAGAACATGATAAAATGAAATGATTATTGATTGAGGTGGGACTTTGTTGGCTTCTAATTTCATAGAATTTCAACAACCTTTTTGACACAATGAACGGTAGGAGAATCCCCAAAGGAGATTTCCTAGACCCTAGCAAATAACCATGCAACAAAAACACAATAACAAGAAACAACAATGCAAGATCTAATACCAAATTACAATAATTTATTCATAAAAGATAACTGATTGCATGCAATATGCCTAGCTACAAGGCCTTCCAAGTTAGGGCAAAATACAAATAGAAATTACAAAATTAGTTTTGCAAGATCCAACTAGATCCAACTTACAAACTAATCTCAACTATCCCAGATATGTAATATAATAGAAATCTGGAAGAAAACCACCAAGGAAATCTAGACTTGTTCTCGCAAGCCTAGCAAGAAATCTCCTTGTTTTCTAGCCATAGCCCTAGCTCTACTCTAACTTATCCAAGATCCAAGTGTAAACTGCCTCACATTTCGTGCTCTGTCCACACATTCATAACTTCATCACAATCCTATTGTAAGCTACCTCACATTCAATGATCTGCTCATAAACTTAAAAAAACTCGCCCATCAACTACTCCCATGAATCATTCCATCATTAATGAATGACTAAAAGACTCCACATGACCTGTACTTTTACCAATCTAAGCCACAAGTTGGCCCAAAAGACAAATTAAATACAAATACATAAATTGTATGCCACAAGTTAGCCTACAACAGCAATTAAATGTCCAAAAATTCATATTTGAGTAGAATCATGATATCTCCTAGCTTTGATTGAATTAGAACTTGTGTTTCAAATTTTAGGTAGAAATATAAGTCCTCTACAACCCATTAAATGCACAAATTCTTATTCCTTAAGAGAAAGTGCAGATCCATTCTAAAACTTGTGCATAGAAACCTATTGTGCAATCTACCAAAAATTGATACTGTAGGAGAATTTCCATATCTCCCAACCTATAAAGAGTTAAAACTTTCACACTTGATAAAATGAATTAATCTAGTCCCTCTTAAATCCTTGAAGTGTGTGTCCCTTCATTCATTAAGAATAATTAGTTACATGCTCTACAATGGGCACCCAAAAACCAGAAAAATGCAATTCCAGAAGCAAGGTAAAAATAGTTCAAACTTAAGCTCAATCCATCCAATCTCTATGCAATTAGGAGGAATGGTTCTCCAATGTGTCTCTAACACATCCCTAACCATTAAATTCATAGCTCAACCAAAATCCAAGCTTGACGCTCCTGCATCACTTTTAGATGATCAAAAAACCTAGGAATTAGCTAGAAACCATGATTTGCATTCTGAAATATAAACCTAAAGGACCAATTGACAAGACTTTGGTGTCTTCTCCACTTTGAATTTTTCTATATTTAGGAAGGTATACCTAGGAATTCACTCCATTAAAATTTCAAACTCAACATGAACTCTAAAATAACAGATGGTTTAGCCCTAATTCTTCTAATTATATGACAATAAAAGAGATGAAAAATGCTTACTTTATCAAACCCTAAAACTCCATGAATCAAGTGTACACTGACATTTTAAAACTTCACTAATATAAAATTAAAAGATTAATTTATATGAAATTTTTTTACAATATAAGACATTCCAATTATATCAACTTCAGAGGATGACTAGTGTCTTGTCTATTGGGCTATAAACACATAGGAATTAGACATTTACTTCTCAGTCTTATCTTAACACTTTGTGAAAAGATTATCAGTATTCATTTCCAAATATCATACTTATCAACATCTTCAATGAAAACTATAAATTTCTTCCAATTTACATTAAGTGTTTATATAACCCATTAGGTTATTAGCAAAAGAAAATTGAAATATAATTCAAAGTGAATTACAACTAAACTTTAATAAACTTTTCCATCAAATCTTAGAAAACATAAAAGAAATAAAAGAAGAGACAAGATCTAGGATGAATAGTTATCTTTCTGCATTTCTATTAACTTCTTTAAAATTATATACACTTCAATGACCATCTCTATCAAAAAATAACTCCAATAGACCAACAACTATTAACTTTCTATTCAATTTTGGGAAAAAATTACAGTATGCATCGACAAACATAGAATTGAACAAAACTCTGTTCAAATTAGAATGTTTGGACCTTCACTCCACATATTATAAATCCTTTTATAGAATAAGGATTGCAACAAGCTTCAAATGGGATGACACTTGTTCAAGATCTAGTTACAACAACTTTTTCATATGAGACAAAATAGTTTTTTTTTTTTTTTAAAGAATACTTGGAGATGGAAAAAATTTGAATAGTTGTCAGTTCTAATGTTCAGGATCAACTCTATAATTTTTAATAAAAGCATACCCATAGTAAGTGAACTGCAAAGATAAAGTGTCTCTATTAGATAGTTGTCCTCCCTCTTGATTTTCACTGACATTTCTTTGCATGATCAGTCGCTATCTCCAAATGGAATAGCCTTTCTATCAGCAATCACCTCCTAGATGGTAATAAAAAATTCTTCATCTAGCTAGGCAACTCCCCTAACTACATTCAATTCATCAAGGCATTTGTTCTATTTTGCATCAGTTAAAGCTCTAACTTTTGTAATTGTTTTTCTCATGTCTGCTTGTAGCTTGTACAAAAGATCAATGATATCAAAAACAATTGCAATATTTGTCTCTCCATTTTTGTAGGCAATAAACTTCTCATGCTTCAAAATATCATCAAAAGAATATGACCAATATTGCCAATATTTTATCATATTCTCATTATCAGTTATCTTCTGGATAAAATCAGGTGTACCATTAGCAATGGTCTTCATGATATTACTTATTAATTGCAATTTCCCAGAAAAGAATGTATTTAATAATTTTACTCTATTTACCATTTTCCTTCTGGGAATAATGGTTTCTTTAGGTAATTCTTTCTTTGGAGGAAAAACTGGGACTAATTTATCAAAGAAAGGTATATAAGGGCCCCATTTACTAGATAAGAGGGAAAGAATGGATAGTTCTTCTATACACTAGTATTCTACGCCCTATAGTGCAATATAACTGTTGTAGACACCTTGAGAAACATGTTAAAGAATAGTTATTTTGTGTGAGATCATGCTTTCCATTTTTCTAACTTTTATTTCTTTTCTAGCATCCAACTCATCCACTTCCATCTGTTGATATATACTTGCATCTGATGTATCAACTTTAGTTTAGGTCTCTTAATCCTTGACCTCTATGACAAGCCTAGTTATAGTCCTCAATGTCCTTATCTCATTTTTTAGGGTAGCCACTCTCTATTCTAGCACATATGTCTTCTTTAGCTCCTCTTTATATTTCTTCCTTGCATCAATGGATATGTTGTATGTTTGATATAGCTTCTCTTTAAGCATATCCATTTTGCTCTTCCCCATTAATGATGTAATGTTCATTAAATTGTAAATCTGGTCATTTGAAATAGTAGTGACATTCAAGAATATCATACTTCCCTTAGGTGAGTCTCTAACCTCCATTAGATTTGGCTTTTCTAAATTAGGGGCCATGCTCCATACTGCCATTGTCTTGGAATCCACATTGAATCCAGACCCCTGCAACTATCCTATAATGCTTGTATCCTCAAATGAGATAGATTTATTTTTTCTTCTAATCTAGTCCAACATGAAGGATGAGCTAAGCTCCCATCCTAGGAAGAGTAACATCCCACTCCTCTACAATAGGTCCCTTGCCTCATTAATAGTGATAATTTCACCTTTTGGATCGCACATTTGCAATTTCTACACCAATTCAACTATTTTTTCTAGTGAATCTCCTAGATACATTTGCAAAGTAACATCATTATATTTTATATTAAATAGGAATTATTTGAATTCCCCAAAATTCATGAAGTCATCATCTTTCATAAACTCTTGTGCCTTGATTATTCTTTCATCTAGCATTCTTGTCTCAAGCTCAAGCTTATTTGGGATTCTTTCATGTTGGCCTTCCTACCTGATTAGAAAGTTGTGTCTTATGTCATCAAAATATTTAGTAACCCTTAGAAGGACTTTCAATACCTTATCCATTGCATTATCTAGGATTTCTATCATTTTTTTAATTTTTCTACCTTTGTGGGCCCATGATGAACTCTCAAGTTGATCATCTTCAACCTCAATTTCAATCACTTCCTTTAGCTATGTAGATTGAGGTTATTCTCTATCTCTTATTTCAACAGGTACTTGAAACATTATTCTATCAAAATTTTCTAGGCACTTATTTTACATATCCAAGTATCACTCCTCATGGTAAAAACCCTTAAATGAAGGATCGGTTCTTTTTATTTCCTCTTCCACCCTCATGACGTCTTTCCATCTCAAGTCCTTATCTCTGTATTTATTTGTCTCTAGGCAGTTCATTATTACATCCTCCTTCCAATTTTCTTTACTACTTGGCAAGGTGTATTTGGTCATTTGCTTCAAGGCATGCCTAACCAATTCATTAGGATCATAAGTCCTAGTAGGAGCAGTGGGCAATAGGAATTCACTTCCAAACCCATCTATCTCTTATGTAGCATTCTTCCCTATGAAAAAATCCCCTATTTTCATACTTCTAGGGACAAAGGGACCCTTTTTTAACATGGGTCCTAGGTATTCCCTATTCATCATTATAAGTTTCCAAATGAATTCTATTGTCCCCAACCTTTTTGGAGTATACCTAGGTAGAACATAGGGGGTTGGGAGTATCCATAAACCCTTATAAAGGAAAATATGTCAAAAAGAAACAAACTAGCCCAATTATGGCCTAGTCTTCTATCCCCATTAAGGTATGCAAAAGGTATTATTATATATTGATCTGAACAGTTTATAAACATATTTTGACTATGGTAACATTGTGAGTTTATGGCATTGGAAGATTTAAGAGTTGATGTCATTGTATACTCAGTTCATATTTCAAATTGGTCTCATGATGATATGGTTATCAGTGTTTGGTTTGGATATGCATGATGACTTGTTGGGTCTACAAGTTGTGCAGTGTTGTAAGCAGTCTATACTTACAGGTTGCATTTATAGCTTGGTTATGGGTTGTCTTTTCCCATTGATCTTTCATTATTGATGCATATTCAGATTGGTGGCTTGGTTTTGGGTTGTTTATGCCCTAAGTCACATGATTTTATCTTCATGTAGAAGGGATGAGATGTTGTTACCAGGTACAGTCATGGTGGAGGATTGTGGTTGACTATTCTATGCTGACAGGTTGGACATATTGAGAGCCAGATGCTCGGTTCATGGATGTGATCATGGTGTCATTGATTTTGGCATGACATGATTGGATATACAGGTACATCCTTGATGTTCATTAGCTTGGATTTCTGATATAGTTATGGTGGTATATCTTCTTGGTTGAGGATCATGGTTATTCGGTTTCTTTTTAAGAGCTCATGATGTGCACTTTGAGTTCTTTGATAGTTTTATGCCTTGGTTGATTCTCATGGTTAGAGGATGGGTTTTCATCATGATGTCATGGATAGCTTGGATACACGGTTTAGTGGGAGCTTGTGACAGTGATGGGGTGACAGTGTAGGATTAGTTCCTGATTTGGTTTATATCTTCTTGGTTTGGAGAGGATGGATTTTATGATGCCATAGGTGACTTGGTACCACAGTTGAGTGGGAGTTGTTGGCATTGATATATTTATTGAGTGTTTGCAGATGTTGGAGGTTTGTCTTAGATCTTGTTGTTGCAGAAGCGTCTTTGACATTTGCATGGTGCACTTGTTATCTTCATGGTGTTTGAAGATGGTTAGATATTAAGGACTCATAGAGTTCTTGGTTATCTTCATGGTATGTGGAGATGGTTTTTTTCATGGTGTGTGGAGATGGTTGCATCTTGAGGGCTCATAGGGTTCTTGGCAAAGGTGTGGTTTATGCTTTTATTTGGCATGTTATCCTTGGTATGAGGATGGTTTCATTATTATGTCATGGTATACTCTTGATACGCGTTTAGAGTTGTGACATATTATGATGCGTTCATATGGAGCATGTTATCTCTTTAGTTGAGATGGTAAGATCATGTTGTCATGTTTATGTTCTTGAGGCCATGGTTGGAACTTTGACATTGATCTTGGTTTAGTTTCTTGGTATTGAGTACACTGATCATAAGCTGGATGCTTCATGATATTGTTATGTTGCATTTGGAGTTGGCATGGATTGATTGGTTACAGGTTCTCATGGATACTTAGAGATGGTGGTGACGCTGATTTCTCTTGGATTAGAGAAGTATTTGTTGGGACGGTTGATGGTTTCAGCAGGAAATCTGAGGGGCAGTCACCTGATATGGACTTGAGAGGAGATTGTTCTTAGATGAGTCTTGGTTGGAGACTTGGGTATCTTGATGAGCATTCTCATTCACCACTCTTGGTCTACTCGAAGGTTTGCTACTTGAGAGGTATAGCCCATTGATTCTCTCAGTTGCATTATATTTATGCTTGTCTTTCATGGATATGGATCTTGAGCTATGGTACATGAGTTAGTTCTAGAGGGTTCATTTGAGAGATGGTTTAGCATTGGTTATCTCCATGTTCATATGTTGTTATGCTGGTTGAGTTTGGGAGATGGTTTTATATTGGGCATATTCCTTGGATTAGGAATGATTATTCCTTGGTTTAGGAATGGTTTATTGAGTTTGATCTTCTTGTGAGAGGCTTACATCCATGATGAGTTATATGGTATGGTTTGGGTGTTGTTGAGGCTTCTTGTTGGGGTTTTATGGAGGAGATCATACTTGCACAGTTTACATCTAGAGGTGTGTGTAGAAGGACATGATACAGGTTATGATTTGCATGGTTTCTCTGGTCTTGGTTATCTTCCTGGATGTTCAATTTTGCCTACATTGGATTTGAGATTGTTTGGAGATTGTGATCACTGGTTTGTGCTCATGTATGTCATGTGAGAGATGACATGATTATTCCTTTATCTCTTTCCTCTGTTGGTTGTGGTGAATTTGGGAGACTATTTGAGACTCGTTACGAGAGTTTTTTCTTGCAGGATATTAGTTTATGTATTGTTGATGTCCTTGATACTACATGGATTCACTTCTTTGAGATGTGTTGAGTGGATTGGTTATAGATTTGACATTATCTTTTGTAGTGGAAGCTTCTTGGTATATATGTGGCAGGTATTGCTCTTGAGGCTTGTGATTGTAGGTTGCAGATTGGATATGTTAGTGATATGAGATTCACTTGTTATACCTTTGAGGTATGGATAGTTGGATGGGTTTGGCACTTGTTGTGGGTGCTATTTCAGCTATGGATATTTTGACAACTACGGATACATGTGATTACCTTTGGATCAGGTTATTTGTGCTTGAAATTTTAGTTGGTACAGGATTTTATGATCTTCTAATGTGACAGGTTGGGTGGCTTTCTCTTTGGATGGCTTCTATGTATGTCCAGTGGCAGTGGCATAATAGGAGGTGAGATCATTCATGTTTGAGATGCTAGATACTTTGATTTTGTTGCGGGTACCAGGATGGAGCACTTGGTTTATTTTGATCCATGATGGTGGATGTGCTAGGAGAGATTGCTCCCTTGTTCATTTATGTGGCTACGGATTGACCCTATGCAATGTATACAACAAGTGGGAGATTTTTGAGATAATGAGTGTTGCACACATTGCATAATATTGTTATTTTTTATTTTATTTTTTTATTATTATGGTCATTGATTCAATGTTTATCTTTATGTTTAATGCCTTAGCCTTGTAACCAAGAAAACACTATTCAAAATACCTTGTCACTACTTTGTAGCTTCCTTTCTAATTCATGCTCTTATTTGGGTGACTAAGTGACCACACAAATCTTAACAACCCTTGACCTTTGTGACTTGGGTACAATTAGGAATGGGTTTACCATCCTTCTATTGTGTGTTATATGGATAGTTTAGCAATATGGTCTACCTATAATAATTTCTTTTGAATTATGGGTTCTCACTAGAATTAGGCTTATTTGCAAAGTTTGGTGAAGGATTCAAATTCTTTAACTAATTAAAAACTTGATCCATCTTGTCATCCTTAGGCTTTTTAGTTGTGACAAGCCTATCACCTTCATTCCTATTCCCCTAGGATTGAACAATTTTGGGTCACCTTTCCTTCCAAGCTTACCAGATACTTTTCTATTGTTTTTAGTGTTGACAGCTGTCTTGAAAGCATCCTTTAATGTTCCAGTATCTTTATCTCTTAGAATATAAGTCATATTTCTATCAAAGGCATTGAAATAAGTAGTGAGACACATATTATCACCTAGTCTCATTACTTGAAATAATTTATACATTTCTTTCTAGAATCTCACATGAAAATTAAATGTTGAATCATTCTAATTTTTTTAAATAGTATTGAACTCTTTCAACATGAAACTTGCATTTGTATTATCAAAGGCATTGAAATAAGTAGTGAGACACACATTATCACCTAGTCTCATTACTTGAAATAATTTATACATTTCTTTCTGGAATCTCACATGAAAATTAAATGGTCACTCATTCTAATTTTTTTAAATATTATTGAACTCTTTCAACATAAAACTTGCATTTGTATTATCACCATATTTCTCCTTGGAAATATTTTCTAAATCATCCCATGAACCAATACTATCATCAGGAAATCTTCTGAACCAGTCTATTGTATCCTCATTGACTGAGTGCACAAATAATTTCATAACCACATCCTCATGCTTCATTTCATAGTCATTTAGCATATCAGTGAACTTTCTTAGATGCTCTTTGATGAGCCTCTAAAAGGCCATTATTTTGAGAACTTTTTATCTTGTTTCTAATAGTTATCTTGCAAGAAATAGTTTATGACTCTATGGTTTAAGCAAAAGAACTTATGTTTTATGAATATGCTATCTATATGTTAAGACATGAAGATTGAACTATAGATTGATTAGTTATGTTATGTTTTCTTGAATATATGGTTTTTTATGGTTTAATGAAGGATATTACATGCTAATAAAAATTTCTTCATCCATGCTATGTTTGGGTAGTTTCCTCCTTGCAGTCATAGGATTTGCAAGAGTAATAATTTGAACATCATACATTTTCTAACATTGATGATGAAGTGAATGGATGTATGTAGAAGTTTTTGCATTTAATGCTTTGTAGGTGTTACCATGCATATTGAAGATAACATCTTAGCACTGAGTCAAGGCTGACTAGATGATTGATGAATCACTGCATAAGCAAATCATGGTGTGGATTCTGTTATGGCGGTGCATGGAGATAGCTTCCTTAACCCATTATATTCTTGGGGGAGTTAAAATGTAATTAATAAGTGTTTCTATTATAAACTTTATGATCTGTAATTGATCCTCATTGATGAAGTGATTGTAGAAGTAGGAAGTTGTGAAGCTTTCCTATAAATAATTCCTGTTACAACCTTGAAAGGGGATTTTTTACCTTTTCCTAGTTTGACAAGAAAGAAATAGAGTAGATTATTTTGTTCAATAGAGTAGAATTGTGTTTTCAAATGTAATCTCTTATTATGAATGAATATTATACAGAGTTCAAGTTTCCACCTTCAGAGTTAATTTTTTTTGTTCACTCATCCAAGGGGGCCCACTTGGTGAGTGAACTACTTTGTCAAAATAGATTTCCTTTCTTAGTTTGTTTTCTTGCAAAGGAGACTTATGTTGTTTTTGTAGCCATTGATAAAAGAATCATTGAATTGTTCCTACAGCATAGGTGTTTAAGTAGATTTATTATTTGCAGCATTACTCTAAGCTTTAAGGAGAATTTCATTTCAATTCCTAGCTTAGTTTCCTTTAGCATTCTTTTTGTGTTGTAGTTGTAATGACTTAAAGAGGAACCAAAGCATATACTTTGCAGCCATCCACTCAAGCTTACGCTTCTGGGTTGAAAAATAAAATGAAGTCAAGATGTTATTCTTAGGAAAATACATGATTCTGTCTAGTCATGGAGTCAATGTAGAAGGATGTCCAATCCTTTATTACTAAAATATTTAGCTGGCCAATCATTTTTGGCACTATTACCAAGGAAGGTTTCAATCTAATTCAACCCTAAAGTAATTATGTTAATTAGATTTTGCATTTTTGCATGCATAGAAGAAGAGACCCTTTTGGGAGATTTCTTCCCCGTAATATTTAGGAAGACATTTTTAATCCTAAACCTGAAGAACCACACAATGAGAATGAATAACCTTTTGAAAATCCATTCAATGTTGCTCAAGAATGAATACGCTCATCCTCTAATGAATCCTTGCATCTGAATGATCTCTTTGTTGAACTTGAATACCAAGATAATCCACTTGCTCTTGTCATATATCAAGCACCATTAATAGTACCTCCTATAGGAATAGCTCAGCCTTAGCCTCAACCAATGTTTCCCTTTCCTATCCCTCCTCAGCAAGATAACCAAAATTTCAAAAATATACCTACTGCTACACTTCCCAAGTTTTTTGGCTTGATCACTGAAGATCCTAAAACCTTTCTCTTTAATTTTGACATACTATGTAGAAGCTATGACTATACAACTGATGCCCACAAATTGAAGTCATTTCCTTCTACCCTCAAAGAAGTTGCTCTGAGATGGTTCATGGGGTTGGGTGCCAATGTTGTAGTAGATTGGCCTACAATGAGAAATTTGTTTCTCACAAAGTATAAAGAATACTACAAGGGTTGGAATTTAAAGGGAGATGACATTTTCAAAATGTCCCAAAAATATGATGAAACATTGGAAGACTATGTTTCCTAGTTTATGTTTAACTTACAGTGTAATGCACAACATCAATTGAATGAGGAGTGAAAGAAACATCTTTTTTTGAGAGGTGTAAATGAAGGAAGCATTGAAGCTTTAGACCTTATTGTAGGAGGGTACATTACTCAAAAGACTTGGACTAAGATTCAAAGTATATGCCTGAACTATTCCAGAGCTATTGTGAAGAAAGGTAGTGGACTTAAAGATCAACCACACAAGTCCAATGGCAGTTCAAAAGTATCAAAGATGGTTATCTAATTTGCTATCAAACTTCAAGAAAGACATCATTAACAATGTAGCCACTTAGCTAGACACCATGCAAGCCCAAAGGAAGAAAGAAAAAGTTGATGCCATGTTGACTTAATACTATCCACATTGTAGAGAAAAGAAAAAACATTGTAGATGTAAGTTTGTTGCAAGTATGGAGACACAACCAATTCCAACCAAGCTCAAAGCCATTGATGAAAATGGAGAGGTACTCTATGTGACTCAAAGAAGGCCATGGGTTCAAAGATAAGGTATGCCACAAGATCCTCTTCAAATTTATCATAATAATAATCAATGGAAAAAAATTCAAATACTGATTTTAGTGGAAACCATAGTTGGCAACAACCCCAGTATGGTTGGTATCAACCTCGACAGGCTCAGCAGGGGTGGTAGCAACCTTAAAATTAGAATCCCTAATCTAATCAACCAACAATATTGACATCAACTTAGCAGCAAGCTCTAATACCTCCCCCTATAGCCACTAATACTCCTTCCAAGAAGACCCAACTACTAGTTCAACCTAACCCAAATCTGAATAATACTAAATAGCAAACTCAACAGCAAAGCTATGCCATCTCATTGAATGGTATTCACTTACAATCAGGCACCACTCTTCCTATATCCCAAGAACCTATAATAATTGAATTTGAGGATCCTCTAATTAAGTATATAGATGAATCAAATTAGCATACCTCTCATGTAGCCAAAGAACCTCCATTTCCACATAGGTTGATAGAACAAGGTCAATCCAAGGAGAACCATGCAGTCATTAATTTTCTTAATCAACTAAAATAGATGAAAGTAAAAATACCATTGTTGGATTCTATTAAAGAATTCCCTACCTATACTAAAGCTATTAAGAAACCATGTAGTAAGAATACAAGAAGGAAGAGGAAAGATCCAAAAAACCATTCATATCCTAGGATAGTTGTCTAACTTAATGCTGGAGAAATTAGCTATACCCAATACTCTAAGCCTAGGAGTCTTGTAGTTATAATTATTATTCATGGCATCCAAGTTCAAAATGCTTTGGTTGACCTAGGAGCATCTATTAATGTCATGACAAAGGACGTATTGTCTTGATTGCATATTGTTGGTCTTAGAGAGACACCCACCATCCTTCAAATTGTCAATAGCTCTACTATTAAACCAGATGGGATGATAGAAGATGTTATAGTCAACCTAAATTCCTAGGAATATCCAATTGATTTTTTTTTTCTCTCCCCAAAAGCTAGTATGGGAGGATATCCTTTAATATTAGGGAGGCCATGGTTAGCCACTACATATGCCTATATAGCTTGTTGATCTAAGGATATGGAAATATCCAATGGAGTTCATACCAAGAACCTAACTTTATACTCCTCTACTCAAACATTGTTACTAGATGACCAAGTAGTTTGGCCAGACTTGGGTGATGATGATCTAGAAGCCAATTCCATCCATCAATTGATGATGATAGGAAGAGAATCATTCATAGCTGATTGAGAAGAAGATGAAATAATTTCACCTATTATTCTGAATGAATATGGAACACAATCTCCAATGTGTCCTTAAGTTGAATGCATCTTAGAAACCATTGCACCACCTTTAAATTCACTTAATCATTCAAAAGCTTCATAGTTTCTCCATTCATTATTACCTGATGAGATGGATTATTCTCCTATTTCTCAATTATTCATGGTAGATAAGGTTATTAAGATGAAAATTGGTCTAGGTAAGGAACTGAATGTAAACAATGCCTTATCACACTCCCAACAAGAAGCTATGTTGCAATTACTCAGGAAAATTAGAATGCATTTGCTTGGGATTACATGGACACGAAAGGATTAGATCCTATGCTTTGCACTCACAAGATTTATATCACCCCTAACGTCAAACCTATTTGACATTCTCAGATGAGAGTTAATCTTGTCTTAAAGGATATTGTTAAGAATGAATTGCAAAAACTATTAAATGTTGGTTTTATATACCCCATCTTTGATAGTTAGTGGGTCTCACCCTTGATCATAGTACCCAAGAAGGGAGGAAAATGTTGAGTATGTGTAGACTATAGGGAGCTTAATTCAGCAATTAAGAAGGACCATTTTCCATTACCATTTATAGTCCAAGTCCTTGACAATCTAGCTAGTTAAAATTATTTTTCTTTTCTGGATGGTTTTAATGGTTACAATCAAATTCAAATAGCCCCTGAAGATCAAGAGAAAACAACTTTTACCTGCCGATGGGGAACATTTTCCTATTTAATATTACCTTTTAGCTTATGCAATGCCCCAGTCACATTTCAATGAGCTATCATTAGTATTTTTTCAGATATTTCTATTGATTGTATGGAGATCTATATGGATGATTTCATTGTTTATGGTGTTACTTTTGAAGAAGCGAAAGAAAATTTAGAAACTGTACATAAAAGATGTCAAGACTATGATCTATCTTTAAACAGTGAGAAAGTTTTTATGATGATGGAGGAAGGGGTAGTCCTAGGCCATTTCATTTCATTAAAAAGTATCCAAGTAGATCCAGCAAAGATTGAAGTTATTAGTACCTTGCCGACACTAGAGAAGCAGAAAGATGTTTGAAGTTTTTTGGGACATGCTAGATATTACAAAAGATTTATTAAAAACTTCAGTCAACTTGCAGCACCTCTCTACAACCTACTCAAAAAGGATTTTAAATTTGTTTTGGATTCTGATTGTGCAGCATCCTTCCTATAGCTTAAGGAAGTTCTTATCATAGTGCCTATTTTGAGAGGACCAAATTAGGGCTTACCTTTTCACATCCATACAGATGCCTCAGACTATGCTATCAGTGTTGTGCAAGGATAAAAAGTAGACTCTGTTGAACATGCTATTTATTTCATCGGTAAGAATTTTCAAGGTGCAAAATTACTTGTGGTCATTTATGCTCTCAATAAATTTAGGCATTACATCATTGGATGTGAGATATTTTTTTTCACTAACCATTTTGCTATAAAAATATTTGGTGAACAAACCTACAATTTTAAGAAGATTGGCTCAATGTTTATTGCTCATATAAGAATTTGACATCATCATAGTTGATAAACCTAGTAAGGACAATGTGGTAGTTGATTTTCTTTCTCAATTGCATCCCCCTGATGATCATGTAGCCATTGATGATAGTTTTCTAGATGAGAACCTTTTTCTGTTGGCACACAAAGCCCTTGGTATATAGACATTGCTAACTATCTCACCACAGGGAAAATGTTAGTATACTTCTTTGCCCAATGCAAAAAGATACTAGCAGAGAAGAGGTTTAATTATTCATGGAATGTTTTGTTTATGTTCTATACTGGTCCTAATCAAGTCATGTGTAGCTGTCTAAGATAAGATGAAACATATGATGTCTTGAAGGCCTATCATGGTGAACCCTGTGGAGGTCACTTTGTAGCCTAAAGAATAGCCTTCAAAATCTTAACAACTGAGTATTATTGGCCAAGCCTGTACAAGGATGCAACCAAATATACAAAAAAATGTGACAAGTGTCAATGATTGGGAAGACCCACTAAGTCAGATGAAATTCCCCTGTAGCCTCAAGTAGTTATCATGCCCTTTGACAAATGGGGGATTGACTTTGTAGGACCCATTGAGCCTACTTCACAAGGAAAATCCAACATTCTAGCGTGCACTGATAATGTCACCAAATGGGCTGAAGCTAAATCCATGAAACACCCAAGGGATATCAACATGGAAATTTTTTTATATGAATCCATTTTTACACAATTTGGTGTTCCTAGGCAATTGACATCTAATCAAGGGACTCAGTTTGCATAAAATTTGATAACTACTCTTATGAAGGAGTATACCATTAGGCATGGTAAATCATCACCTTATCATCCTCAGGCTAATGGTCAAGTTGAAGTTACTAATAGGGAACTGGAATCTATTCTCACCAAGAGTGTAGCACTTCATAGGAAGGATTGGGCAACCTACCTTCTTGAAGCTCTTTGGGCTTATAGAACCACTGGGAAGTCTACAACTAGTTTTACTCTATTTGAACTTTTTTATAGCAAGTCAATCGTAGTTCCTATTGAATTCAAATACAAAACATTGAAGATCTTGGAGCTTGAGATAGAACTCAATATTGTCCAACAGGACAAAATCCCAAGTTTAAACAATCTTGATGAATGGAGGAAATCTACATTAAACAATACTAAGCTCATTCAACACCAAAGGAAATAATGACATGATAATTTTATCAAACAATAAAATTTTTTTGTAGGTGATTGGGCACTCCTTTATGACTCAAGATACTAGCATAATCTAGGAAAGTTCCAAACACACTGGTTAGGACCCCATGAAATTGTTGTATTTCCAAACAGTGCAGTCCAATTATCTACCATTGATCTTGTTAGTTTCAAACTACTAGTCAATGGGCATCACCTCAAGCTTTACCATAAACTAGTCAGTCATGAAGAGTTCCTATGGAAATTCCAACATAATGAGGACATCATTGTTCCTATAGCCACTAATTCTGAGTCTTCTTCACTGACCCCTGCTAGTTCTTGACTCTGATCAATACATTCATAATAAACACTTCTTTTTGAAGTACTTTCTTCACATCCATTCCACTTCCACTTTTCTCTCTTCCATCTTACCATTCCATCCCATCATTCTGTCAATTTCATTGATTATTTCAAAACATCTTTCCTACAGCAGTTGTTAGGTACCTTTCGCATAACTCTACATACATTTTATTTTATTCACACTTTGTTACAATTTGGTATTGTTTATATTTATTCACTCTTTCTTATCTTCAACTAGTGGAACCCATGCCTTCATTTAGTTGGGGGGAGGGAAATATTTGAATGAATGTTTGATTATTCTTTTTAAAGCATTTTTCAAATCACATGTACCTTCAAAGAGCATTGAGATGACTAGAAATAAGTGCATATTTATTATCACATGTTGGTGACTTGTCCTTCTATGATTGCATCATTATGCAATTAAGGACATTAAAAGTGGTAATTTAACTTTTAATGATGATTTGCAACATGTTTAGGTAACTTTTAATGATGATTTGAACCTGCTATATTCCTTGGGGAGTTAAAATTTAGTTAATAAGTGTTATTGTTATAAACTTTATGATCTGTAATTGATCCTTTTTGATGGAGTGATTGTAGGAGTCAAAATTTGTTGAGGCTTTTCTTTAAATAATTTCTACTGTAACCTTGAAATGGGATTTTTGACCTTTTCCTAATTTGACCAGAAGGAAATAGGATCGAGTGTTCTATTCAGCAAAGTAGAATGTTGTTTTCAAATTTAACCTTTAATTATGAATGAATAGAATACAAAGTTCAAGTTTCCACCTTCAGACTTGATTGTTTTATGTCCACTCATCTAAGGAGGCCCACTTGGTGAGTGAACTACTTTGTTAAAATAGATTTCCTTTCTTAGTTTCTTTCCTTGCAAAGTAGATTTTTGTTGTTCTTGCAGCCATTAATAATAGAATCATTGAACTATTCCTGCATCATAGGTGTTTAAGTAGATTTATTATTTGCAACATTACTCTAGGCTTTAAGGTGAATGTTGTTTCAATTCCTAGCTTAGTTTCCTTCAACATTCATTTTCTATTGTAGTTGTAATAACTTAAAGAGGAATTGGAGCATATACTTTGCAGCCACCCTCTCAAGCTTACACTTTTGGATTGATAAATAAAATGAAGTCAGGATGTTATCTTTAGGAAAATATATGATTATGTCTAGTCATAGAGTCAATGTAGAAGGATGTCCATGTTAGAAATGCTTTAGAATAAATGAGAGGGGGGGTGAATCAGTTATTCAAGGTCCATATGTCCAAATAAAACTTTTTCATCAAGTAAAGTAAGCCTCTTAAACTGTTCATGTATCCAAGCTTAAACTTTCCTACTTAGCAAGTTACTCTAAAATTAGCATGCAAACATAACACATGAAAGATCAACACATAACACAGTAATTTATGTGGAAACTCAATTTGGGAAAAACCACTAGTAACATGCTATTCAATTCTCACTCTTCTAAAGTGATGCCTTGTGAAAGGGTTGCCCTTTTAAAGGCTACAAAACATTGTAAAATATGACCTAGTTAGAGGATTTAACCACCCTATTAGAAGTGGTCCTAGTTAAAGGACTTTAGAACATTCGCTTGGAAGGCCACCATGTTAAAAGATTTACAAATGGTTGTTAAACTAATCTAAGTCCATAGGATTTTACCCTAGCTTGCACAATTGTTAAAGAGTAACAAGGGCCTTTGACCTGATACAACTCACAACTTAACTTGTAGATTTCAGATCTATGTTCAAATCTTCACAATTTTCTTGGCTTTCAGTCTCTGCAGCTCTGAAAGCTTTTTCTCCTTTCAAGTATTGTCTCCTTGAGTCTTCATTCTTGATATACCAATGCAATCTCATATATGACCACTCTACCAAACCAGAGTCTCTATGCTATGTTCTTCCTTCTTAATACTTTCCTTGACATCCTTCAGCAACTTCACATTTTGGCACCGTAGCAACTCTAACTTCTTGGCTTGTGACTCCTTAAATAGAAGTCTAGAAAATGCTTTTCCCACTCGACTCTTCCCTCCTTTAATTTTAGTTGGAATGGATTAGGTAGAATTCAATGAATCTAACCCATATCTTGTTTCTTCTAGAAAAATCATGAAGAAAAATGGTTTATCTAAAATTTTGTGCCACTAGCTCATCGTCCTTTTCCTCCATCTAGTTCACAAAATTCAAGGTAAAAACTTTTTGGCTTAGATTTGGTGAATTTTTAACTGTTCACACTATGCAGCAGCTCAACACTATTGAAATTTTTGTGCTTGGCACATACTGTGTTATTCGACGCCAACTACATTTTACTAATGCTCAACACCTACTATGGATTCACTCAGCATCCACTAAGTCTTTTGATGCTCGGCACCTGAAGTTTTCTCGGCTCCTTTGTATCACTCGGCACACACTAGATCTTTCATTTTCTTGGCACTAACTAAAAATCTACTTGACTTGAACTAGCTTGCTCAATAGTCCCTAATGAACTTAGTTAAGCTTTATAGACAACCTTGTTACAACTTATTCTTCCAGTGTTTCTAAGTGTGGCCAACCTGTGTATCTTCAAGTATATTATCAATACATCATTTTACCAGTGTCTTAACTAATCCTTTCACTTCATTACAAAACCATAACTCAACCTTTCCCTTAGGTACTTTTCTTACATCTTGTTTATTAAATCCTCTTCATCAATTAACTAAGTGATAGTACTTGGATCTTATAAGCAATTGTCATTCCAGCAAATAGCAGGCTTGACATCAGTGAGAAAACAATGATTGAAAACATTCTTCATCAACAATTTCCCTCTTTGTAATCAATCTTCTTCATTTTTCAACAATGATCTTTTCAATCAAATTTCCAATAATCTCCCTCTTTGGCATTGATGGAAAACCAAACTAATCAACCAAATTATCAAAATGCTAACTAAGTTAAAACAAAAAATCAAATGCCAAAAAGAAACCTTTATTCAAAACTATTCATTTTATCAACAACATAAACTAGCTTATGACTCCCTTTGAATTCTTTTGCTAATAAACTATTTTCTCCCTCTGAGCTGCTATTTCCTTTTTGTTTTTTTTTTACTATTCTCCCTTTACATATCTTAACATTCTTTTTCTTTCTCTTTTCTATGGCTTACCACTATTCACTTTGTGCTTGTGCTACTCCAGACTCCCTCTTACATTATTTCTCCCTCTGCATGCATTGATCATTTTTTGTTATTCTGGTATCAGCTACTTCTCCCTCTATCAATTTGATTCTATAGATTTGATCAATTTCTGCTATTTCTCCCTCTTTGACAACAATGCCAAAGACATATTATCGCAGCATCTTAACATGTAAGTGTAGCATTTGTAGGAACTCCAATTTCTCCCTCTGTCATCTTACTTGTGACTGATTTGGAACTTCAGTACTTTGATTACTTCAGGCATGATCCTAAAGTAAATATCCTCTACATCAATTTTTAATATTTCAACAATCAACTCATTTGATATAGAGCAGTCTTGCTTTTGCTTCAAACAACCTTAGATAGGGGTATCACCCCTAACTTACATCTAAGATACTCAAAATCATCTTTAGGTAGTGTTTTTGTAAAGATGTTAGCAATCTATTCCTTTGAGCTGACATATTCCATCATTTCTTGTCTTCCACCAATTCTCTTACATAGTGATACTTAATTGCAATATGCTTTGTTTTGGCATGCATTATAGCAATATGTTGATGGCACTTGTGTTATCACAATAGAGTATCATAGGTTCAGTTACTTTTTCTTTCATACCTTACAGCAGATGTTTGATCCATACAATATTTGTGCAGTTGATAGTAGTAGCAACATATTCAACTTTTGTTGTAGACTCTGACATGCAACTTTGCTTTTTACTGGTCCAAGTAACCAATCTTTTACCTAAGAAAAGTGCTCCTCCACTGGTGCTCTTTCTGTCATCAATATTACCTCCCTAGTCTGCATCAATGTAGGCTTTCAACTTGAATTTTTCACTCCTCTTGTAATACAAGCCAAAGTCATCAATTCCTTTTAAGTACCTCAATATTATTTTTATTGCCATCAAATGATTTTCTCTTGGGTTAGCAGAAAATCTTGCCACTATTCCAACAGCTAATGCAATGTCTGGTCTACTATGCACAACATACTATAACTTTCCAATCATTGATCTATACATTATTTGATTTACTTCAGTAGACTCATCATTCTTGGATAACTTATGTCCTATTACCATTGGTGTACTGATTGGTTTTGAGTCTTCAAAGCCAAATGTCTTGAGTATCTCCTTGATATATTTTGATTGGGTCACAAATACGCCCTGCTTCAATTGATGTACTTGCAATCCAACAAAGAATTTGATTTCTCCAAATGTTGACATCTCAAACTCATTTTTCATTTGGTCAGCAAAATCTTTGCATAGGACATCGTTTCCTCCAAATATTATATCATCAACAAACATTTCAGATATCAAAATGTCTTTACCTTTTTCTGCCTTGATACACAAGTTATTGTCATTTGTTCTCTCAAATCCTATCTTCTCAAGATATTTTTGTAGTCTCTCATACCACACTCTAGGTGCTTGCTTTAGACCATAGAGTGCTTTATGCAATTTGCAAACCATATCCTTGTCATTGTCATCAACAAATCCCTCTAGTTGTTCTATGTAGACTTCCTCTTTCAGTATACCATTCAGAAAAGAAAACTTTACATCCATTTGATAAAATTTGAAACCTTTATAAGCAACATATGCAAGCAATGTTTTCACTCCTTCCATTCTTGCAACAAGGGCAAATGTTTCCCCATAGTCCAGTCCTTCTTCTTGTGCATAGCCGTTGTAGACTAGTCTGACCTTGTTTCTTGTTATCTCACCATTCTCATCAAGTTTTTTCCTAATCACCCATTTGGTACCAATCACATTCTTATCAAATGATCTAGGAACTAGGATCCAATTTTTTTTCTTCTCAATCTGATCTATCTCCTCTTCCATAGCTTTATGCTAATTATCATCTTGCAGTGCATCTTTCACTATTTTGGGCTCAATCTTTCTTAGCAAGTATGATTCATTCCTTGGTATGTTCCTTGTCATTGGTCTAGCTTCCTTGTATCCAATGATTTTTTCTGTAGGGTGATGTCTTCTCACATATTTGGATAGTCTTGGTTCTATCCTTCTTTCCATGTTTGGTCCTTCAGCTTCAAAGTCACTTTGCACATCACTTTCAAATATTTCATCATCTCTTCCATGTGTACTAATTTTAGAAATAGAATGTACATTTTCTTCATTCTACAACTCGGCTTCTAAATGTAGCTCAACATTCACTGGCTAAGACTCAGCTGATACTGAGATTTGTTGTTGATTCTCAACTTGATAACATCATCTTCAGTAGGCATTCCTTCATAGAAGTATACAAAAGATCTATAATCTTCTGGTTTCTGGGATTCATCAACTTGGACTTCTACATGCTCATCAAAATTTATATTTGCACTCTCCACAATCTTTTTAGTGTTAGTATTCAAACACTTATATGCTTTACTTCTAGTGGAGTATCCAAAGAATATGCCTTCATCACTCTTTGCATCAAACTTTCCATTTCTAGAATCTTTAAGAATGTAGCATTTGCAACTAAATACTTTGAAATGTTTTACATTGGGTGAGTGACCATACCATAATTCAAAAGGTGTTGCATTTGTACCTTTCTTAACTTGCACTCAATTCAGAGTATACATAGCAATACTCACAGCTTCTCTCCAGTACTTCAAAGAAAAAATTTTCTCCATCATCAAGGTTCTAGCATAGTCTGTTACTGATCTATTCATTCTTTTTGCAATCCCATTCTGTGGGGGAGTTTTTGGTGTTGATGTTTGTCTCTTGATTCCTTTGTCATTACAAAATGTATTAAACTCTTTTGATATAAACTCTCCTCTATTTGATCTCAAGCACTTCAAACTCTTTCCTATTTCCTTCTCAACCCTAGCCAAATACCACTTAAACATTTGAAATGCATCACATTTTTACTTTAAGAACATGGCAGTCATCATCCTAGAGTATTCATCCATAAACAACATTATGTATCTATCTGCTTGGTAGCTTTGTACTTCTATTGGGCCACATAAGTTAGTATGTACTAACTGTAGTACTTCTTTGGAAGTGTAGACTTTGCTTTTGAAACTTGACTTGGGCATCTTCCCTAGTTGACATTGTTTGCACATTGTATTTTCAGGCTTCTTCAACTTAGGCAAACCTCTGGCTTTTATGCCATAACCAAACATCATCAAGTTTTACAATAAGATAGGTTGCATCTTCCATATCTAGGTAAAACAAATTACTCTTTGATTATTCACCTTTTCCTATTAGATTTCCATCAATATCATAGAGTTTGACAGTTTTGTTTCCAAATTCTACTTTGCAACCTATATTGCCTAATGTGACACACTCAACAAATTGTAGTTTAATCCTTCAACATAGTATGCATTATCACATGAAATTATGTCTGTCTGTTTAATAGAACCTTTTCCTTTGATTTGACATGGAGCATCATTTCCAAGTCTAACACTATTTCCATCATACTGAGTCAAGGTAATAAACTTGTTTTTGTCTCCTATCATGTGATGTGAGCATCCATTGTCTATAATCCATTTGTCATTCTTGTTCACACAAGTTACCAGTAATGTTGTCTCATCTTCATCTGATTCATCCTTCATGGCTACATAGACTACCTCATCATTATTTTCATCAGAGTCCTCTTCTTCAACAATATAGCACTTTTCACCTTTCTGTTTGTAATCTCTGCTATCATCTTCTCTTATGTTCTTGTTCTTGTTGCCTTCTCTGTAGTTCTTCTTCTGTGTGCATCTTGCTGCAATATGTCCTACTTCATTGAAATTAAAACAAATGATAGGAAGCTTATCTTTGAATTTACATTTGCCTCTATGAAATCCTCTGCCATTAGTCCTTCCAATTGTTCCACATCTTCTTCATCTATGGTGTTGTCATTGGATACATATTTTACCTTTTTTTTCTTCTTCTTTGGTTTCACCTCCTTAGTGTATTTTAATGATAGCTTGGCCTTGAAAGTAGATTCAAGATTCTCAAATCTATAATTATCAAATTTGGACAACTCAAATGCAATGAGTCTTCCTACAAACAATTCAAATGCAATGAGTCTTTCTACTATTCCTTCAAAGGTTAATTGGTTTCCCAGCACACATCTTAACTCTTGGATGCCTAAAACTCTAATAGCATAGATAGGGAGAAAGGTTCTTAAGTATTTTCTATTGATAATGTCATCTTCCAAATGACCACCCAAACTTCTTATTGCACTTACCACTTCTTTCATTCTAGAGGCATATTGAGCAGCATTCTCACCTCTCTCCATTTTCATGTCATCAAACTTTCCTCTAAGGCTTTCTCTTTTTGCTCTTTGAACATTCTGATCTACTTCATAGATATCATTCAAGGCTCTCCACATCTTGAATGCAAAGTCAGATCCCTTGATGTCATCAAATTTACCATAGGTGAGGGTAGAGGCAATCTCCAACATTGCCTAATTATGCTCCTTTTTCTTCATATCTTCTGCAGTAGGTATAGCTGGATCAACATGTTCAACTTCAATTGAGGTTTGTGCACGATCACTTATCAATACAAGATGCAACTTCATCAACCTTTTCCATGTAGTGAATTTATCTCTATTAAGCTTGGGAACTTCTCTCTTGGACATCTTGATCTTCCTACTTCTAGTACCTTTAAGCTAAATCGGTACATGGCTCTAATACCAATTGTTAGAAATGTTTTAGAATAACTTGGTGGGGGGTGAATCAATTATTCAGGGTCCAAATCTCCAATTAAAACTTTTTCATCAAGTAAAGTGAGCCTATTAAATTGTTCATGCATCCAATCTTAAACTTTCCTACTTAGCAAGTTACTCTAAAATCAGCATGCAAACATAACACATGAAAGATCAACACATAACACAATGATTTATGTGAAAACCCAATTTGGAAAAAACCACTAGTAATATGCCACTCAATTCTCACTCTTCTAAAGTGATACCCTATGAAAGGTATGCCCTATTAAAGGCTACAACACACTGTTAAATGTGATTTGGTTAGAGGATTTAACCACCTTTTTAGAAGTGGGTCTGGTTAGAGGACTTTAGAACATTCACTTGGAATGCAACCTTTTTAGAGGATTTACAAATGGTTGTTAAACCAACCTAAGTCCATAGGATTTTACCCTAGCTTGCACAATTGTTAGAGAGTAACAACAAGGGCTTTTGACTTGATACAACTCACAACTTAACTTGCAAATTTCAGATCTATATTCAACTCTTCATAATTTGCCTAGCTTTCAATCTTTGCAGCTTTGATAGCTTGTTCTCCTTTTAAGCATTATCTCCTTGAGTTTTCATGCTTAATATACCAGTGCAATCTCCTATATGACCACTTTATCAAAGCAGAGTCTTTGTGCTCTGTTCTTCCTTCTTAATACTTTCTCCTTGAAATCCTTTAGCAACTTCACATTTTGGCACCCCAACGACTCTAACTTCTTGGCCTATGACTCCTTAAATAGAAGTCTAAAAAATTATTTTCCCGCTTGATTCTTCCCTCCTTTAATTTTAGTTTGAATGGATTATGTAGGATTCAATGAATCTAGCCCATATCTTGTTTCTTCTAGAAACATCATGAAGAATCCTCTTGAATTCACTCAAAAATGGTTTATCTAAAATTTTGTGCCACCAGCTCATCATCCTTATCCTCCATCTAGTTCACAAAATTCAAGGTAACAAACTTGTCAGCTCATATTTGGAAAATCTTTTACTCTTCACATAATGTAGCAGCTCGACACTATTGAAATTCTGGTGCTTGACACATACTATGTTACTCGGCACCAACTACTTTTTATGAATGCTTGACACCTACTGTGGATTCACTTGGCATCCACTAAGTCTTCTAATGCTCAGCACTTGAAGTTTTCTTAGCTCCTTCTGTATCACTCAGCACACACTAGATCTTTCATTTTCTTGGCACTAACTGAAAATCTACTTCGCTCAAACTAGCTTGCTCGGCACTCCCTAATGAACTTAGTTAAGCTTTGCAGACAACCTTGTTACAACTTATTCTTCCAGTGTTTCTAAGTGTGACCAACCTCTATATCTTTAGGTATATTATCAATATATCATTTTACCAGTGTCTTAACTAATCCTTGCACTTCATTACAAAACCATAACTCAACCTTTCCCTTAGGTACTTTTGTTACATCTTGTTGATTAAATCATCTTCATCAATTAACTAAGTGATAGTACTTGGATCTTATAAGAAAATTTCATTCCAACAAATAACAGGTTTGACATCAGTGACAAAAAAATGATTGAAAACATTCTTCATCAACAATTTCCCTCTTTGCAATCAATCTTCTTCATTTTTCAACAATGATCTTTTCAATCAGATTTCCAACAATCCAATCCTTTATTACTAAGGTATTTAGCTAACTAGTCACTCTTTACCAATTATGGCATTGTTTCCTAAGAATTTAGTGACCTTATCTCTTAGGTCATTGGAGATAGGATGGGGAAAACCAAGGATACCTACAAAGCACATTTTTTTGAACTTCTCCATATAGATAGGTCTCTTCTAAAAACCTAAAACATTTGAAGTACTTGGTCTAGCCCCTTGGGTTTACGCAAGGATTTGAACTTGTTGAGTCATAGCTATTTGGTCAGTAGTTGTGGAAGAGGAAGTTGGTATTGACTAGGGAAAACTTTAGCTATTTATAACAGGTCCACAAGTTGGAGAAAATGCTATAGCTTGTGTTGTCTAATTTGGCTAAGATGTTAAGCTAGAGGTGATTTTAAGAAAATGAATCTTCCTTCTTATCTCTGCAACTTTGGCTTCACTTTCTACTTTCTCTAGCTCTTTAGTCAGATCTTCCCTCTCTTTCTTGGCTCTCTCTAATTGTAAGTCTAGTTTTGACATGAAAATGTTTTTATGAGGGTTAGGAGGGTCATTAATTTGCATGCCTACAACCTTCTTCTTACCTTTATCAATAATTTTAATGGTAAGATCTATGAAATTTTCTTCAATGGGTTTGTAGGGTTGGACTTGGGAAATGACAATCCATTCCTTCTCTCTTAGAAGGCCTTCTTGCTCTTGGACTATTGACCTTATCTCTCCCACATCTCCAAACATGTCTGAATTTAAAGCAGAAGATCTATCTTCCAAGTTCTTATTTTTGTCTTTCAGGGCTTTCATTCTTTTAAGTAAGATTTCTCTCTCTATTAGAGCATTCATGGTGATAGCATCATTTTCAATTTCCAAATGAATGTGTTTGGCATCTTCCTTAGTAACCTTCTTCCTTAATGTTTCAATCGCTAACAATAATTCATCAAGGTCTACAAAAGTAGTTTCTGATTCTACTAGATCATCTAGATCTATGAGATTCCTTTCAGTGTATGGGACTTCACCTATATTTGGCCTAGTATTCAAGGCATTCTTATACGCCCACCTATGGTTTACTTCTTTAGACACATTGGGTCTGAAAATGGTGTCTCTTACATAAGAGATAGTTTTATCTTGGAAGATCCTCTCTTCTAGTAATGTGGTTGTGAACATTTCTCCTAAAAGCTTGGCATTCTCAAATTCATATTTTAAGGATGAAGATTCTCTATCTACCACATGGTGATATTGGGAATGAGATGAGGTATTATCATGTGGTTTCCATGTGTGGTTAGGATCTCATTTCTTTTTAGTTTGGTTTTTCCTACCACCATGGTATGAATCTGTATGCAAAGGAATTTTTGGATTTTCCTTTATGTATGCTCTTGTGTTTTTTCTCCTATTTATAAATTTAAAATATACATCACTAGCTACTCAACCTTTGACCGAGTCGCCACCCACTAAGGGGAAAAACTTTTAATATGGCTAGAAGACAAAAATCAACATGAGAATAGAATGTTTGACTATAGGTCCACACAAGAAAAATCTATCATAATGCATTTTTTTAAATGAAAACTCTATCACATAGACAAGGCACTACTTGGACAAGACCCAATCAATGTACTTCCTGTTGTATTGGAATTTTGTAGATTCTCAAGGTTTGTCTATTAAAATAAACAAATACAAGCACAGGCAAGACACAATTGAAAATATGACTGAAAATGCACAAATTATACTAGAGATTCTAGTACTTTCAATAATGAATTTATTAACATACTCCCCAATAGAGCCCCCATTTTGTTTCCTTCTGATTTCACATAATTTCAATAACCTTTTGGATGATCAAAAAGCCTAGGAATTAGCTAGAGACATAATTGGCATTCTCAAATATAAACCTAAAGGACCAACTAACAAGTATCTGATGTCTTCTCCACTTTGAATTTTATAAGATTCAGACAAGTGTGCCTAGGAATTCACTCCTTACTTCATTAAAACTTCAAACTCAACATGAATTCCAAAATAACATATGGTTTAGCCGCAATTATTCTAATTCTATGATAGCAAAATAGATGACAAATGGCTACCTTATCAAACCCTAAAACTCCATAAATCAAGAGCAAGATGACATATTGAAACTTCAATAATGGAAAATTAAAACATTGGTTTATATGATTTTTTTGTACAATATAAGATATTCTAGTTAGATCAACTTCAGAGGATGACTAGTGCCTTATCTATGTTGGAATTATGGTATATTTGTCATTAGTGCAAACACTTATTCAATTCTGAATGTTTATCCAGCTCATCACTTAGTCTATAGTGTATACCGAGCATTCAGTGGTTACCTTTTAAGTTTAGCACGTAAATAGTTCTCACCAAGCATTCCAGAGGATACCGAGTGAATGAGAAGTGTAGCAGTGTTTACCAAATGAAAAAGGTAAACAAAGGACTCAATGCTTACCGAGTGAAAAAGGTAAACAAAGAACTCAGTGTTTACCAAGTGAAAAAGGTAAACAAAGGATTCAATGTGTACCGAGTGAAAAAGGTAAATGAAGGACTCAATGTTCACCGAGAAAAGCAAGGTAAACAAAGAAGTTAGCTTCTACCGAGTCACCAATGGTTACCGAGTTCCAAGAAATGTTGTGTGGCTAGTATGAACCAAGCCTCTACTTCTACCGACTGCATGATGATGCCAAGTAATGTAGTGGATTCTGAGTATCAGAAGGTCACCAAGTCATCTTGAAGAACCTAAGTTTTCTACTATCTGGTTGACTCGGTAATGTTTTTTTCACTTGTGTTTTGGCCGACCTTGTAATTGTAAATATTGGAATGGTATATATGTAATGTATGATATCATTTGCAGTATGGGAAAACATATGAAATATTTAAAGAGATTATTGTTCGCATGTAAAGAAGGTATTGCAAATCAGCAGCAGAGTAAAAGGGATTCAGCAAGGTCAACATAGGAGCAAAAAAGTTATATCTATCACATCAGGTGATCAATGCAAAATGGATCTTATCAGCAAAAGGTTGTATGCAGATTCACTGCTTCATCCTAACAGGTGAATCAATTTATAAATCCTTTAACAGGGTAGACTTAACAGTCTTTTTGTAAATCTCCTAACAGAGTGCATACTTCACTGTATGTTTGGAAATCCTCTAACAACGTGGATCTAGTAGTCCTACTTGCTCCTAATACAGAAAATCACCAGAAGTGATCATTGTAAGCCTTAACAGGCCAACTTTATATTGCAGTATTGAAGTTTTGCGGACATCATCCCACCCCAATTTTACTTTCTATTTGGAAGGTTTATGGGTCACTGAATCTTTGTATACATGTGCAATGAATGTTTGTTCTTTCAGTTATGTAGTAGATTAGATGAATGAATGGTGAATGGTTAAAATGTTGAATTGTTTAAAAAGTTTTATAAGTTATTGATTCACCCCTCCCTGAATATTTCCAACAATTGGTATCAGAGCTTTGTGGTTCTCAGGATAAAAGTTTGATAGCTTGAGAAAAGATCAAGGACAATGGAGATATTCAGACTTGACAAATCTATTGAAAATGAAAAGCTAGATCTAGAAATGGCCATGGCTCAACTGAAAGAAGCAAAGGAGAATCTTTCTCAATCTCTAAAAAGAAGGAAAGAACTTGCAAGACAAATGAATGATCATTAGTATGTTGACGAAAAGATTGAAGACCTTTTACCATCAAGCAGGTCAAATGAAGCTAATGAAGCAATTAAGGAACTCCTAGCAAAGAATGGTTCTCTGTAGGAGGAAGTAAGGAAGCTTAAAAGAGAACAAGAAATCCAATCAATCAGGCTATGTGAAGTTTTTGAACAGAGAAACAAGGCAATGAAGACCTAGAGGTAAGAAATAATCAATTCCTTCAACATGAAAATCTTGTAGGTCAACTATCTAATGCAAATGAAGAAATTATGAATCTAAGATCTGAAAATGAAAGTTTGAGAAATGATTTAATCACTGAAAGACAAATCAATGCAAGCTTACAAAGTGATCTAAGATCTAAAAGACAAATCAATGAAAGTTTGGAAAATCACTTGATCACTGGAAGGCAAATCAATGAGAGAATGATGAAATCTCAAGCAGACATGACTCAATTAAATCAGCAAAGTGAGCAAAACTTTCATAGACAAAAAGGTAAAGCCGGTCTTGGATACAAGGAAGAAGATGAATCCTCCAAACAAGGTGCCCAAAGGAATCAAAGACCCACTTGCAATCACTATGGTAAGTTAGGTCATACATCAAACAAATGTTGGAGTAATGGAAAAGGAAAATTCAATGACAAATGCTTCAACTGCAATCAGCATGGTCACAAAGCTAATGAATGCAAAGACAAACCAAAATTTGAAGGAAAATGTCACAAATGCAAGAAATAAGGTCACAGGGCATCTAAATATAAATCAAAAACATTCAATGCAGCAGAACAAATTATCAAAGCAATATTTGGTTGGGACTACAATACTTGGTGTAGGTGTCACTATTGTGGAGAATATGGACACATTGGGATAAACTGTGCAAGACATCACCTAAGAAAAAAGGATACAACCATAAGATGTTACACATGCACTGAACTTGGTCAAATAGCCAAGAATTTCATGAATAATAGAAGAATTAAAGATGAAAAGAAAGCTAAAGTTGATAACATTCGCAAGCAGATGAGACAACAGTGGATTCCTAAATCTACCAAGCAAGACAGTTCAAATGATGGTCATGTCACTCAAGAAATGGGTGACTCCACCATTTTCAATTAGATTTAAGAAGAATCAAGAACTACATCTTCAAGCCATATCTTAAGCAGTTCCAGACTGAAAGAGTGCAAATGATCAAATCAGTATTTCAGATACAATGATCAAAGAAAATTTATCATTCACCGTGTTGCATCTACCGAGCAAGGTTGGTTGAAGACCTTACCGAGCTAGGTCGGGAGTAACTAAAAATTTTGTTTGATCACCGAGTTGCAAGCTTCTACTGAGCAAGTGAATGACAGACTGGAAAGCACTATGTCATCATAGCTACTTTTGTACCAAGCATTAATGACAGTATTTTTGTCAAAAGGGCAGAATTCGATTTCATTCTTCATCACGATTTCAGAGAAAAGAAATTTATAGTGAATCCAAAGCAAATTCCAAGTGATTTCAAGTGATTTTCAAGCGAAGAATTTGTTCAAATATTTTCTTATACTTACCGAGCAGCTATGGCATCCGCAAGCACTAGTAGCACTAAGGTGAAAAGAGGTTAAAAAATGTTGATAAAGAGTACAGAATGGAAAGCACCCAACTTCAAGATTGTTCCAGTCGTTGCAGAATCACTCGACCCAACTGGAGCTCAATCACAAATACCACCTAAGGTACTTCTTATCAATGATATTCATACTCATTTCAAATGTTCTATTCAAGAAATCAAAAACATAGAGATGGACAATGACCTAGGTGAAATGAGTGTAGATGGCTCTCTAAAACTTGAGTTCAAGCATCTTGAAACCAAAGGCTTGACTCATATCTCAAATATGCCTAGAAATTTCCAAACCAATGGATTAGGTATATCTTGAGTCGGGTGCATAATGGACAATTATGGTTAGAGCAGCTAGTGCTAATCACAAAGAAGATGATTCACAAAATCACAGGTCTCCCTATGCTCAGTAAAACAAAAGCCACCAAAACCCTAGGTCGAGAGAAGCTACAGAAGCAAACCCTAGCTGAGTGGGACGGTAGAGGTTTAAAGGTCAACACTGTATCAGATGTCGAACTAAGATTTGGCATTCATGTAATTGCATGTAAATTATACAGTTCTAGTAGATTGAATAGTGTACCTTATGAAGCTATGGATTTGGCCCTCAAGATTGTCAAGAAAAACCTTGAATTTGATCTATCTGAAGTATTGCTGAGACAATTGAATAAAAATATGGATAGTATAAGGAATTCCAAGAATAACCCTTGTAAATTCGGTTCTCTATTGATCTATTTATTTTTCTACATTCAAAAATTCTTTCCATCTAAAGAAATTGTCATATGGAGAAAAGACATTCCAATTTTGTATCAGATAAATGAGTTTGTCGCAGAGATGGCTAAAAATTTTGATAGCATCATGGACAATTATTTTGAAGATTTCAAGGAGAGAATGAATAACAGGTTCTGGATTCCACCAAAATTAGTTGAAGATTACAGAGATGATGTATGCTTCATGGTTGACTGTGATAAGGTGTACATCTAGGCAGTCAGACCCT
Source organism: Cupressus sempervirens (assembly GCA_028749045.1). Taxonomy (NCBI): domain Eukaryota; kingdom Viridiplantae; phylum Streptophyta; class Pinopsida; order Cupressales; family Cupressaceae; genus Cupressus; species Cupressus sempervirens. The sequence continues at coordinate 629,722,838 of CM053791.1, read as the reverse complement.
GAGTTGCATGGGTAAAACCTCTTCCCTATGAGATAAATATTGATGAAGCCAGAGACATCATAGAAGCACTGGTAAATGAGCCAGTAGACCCAAGGCAACCAATTTTTGGAACCTATGATGAAGCAAAGGCCAGAATTGAGCTTGAAATCAAGCTACCACACGCCATAAGCAAAGGCAAGAGGAAAATAGCAAAATTGAAAACTGCATCTGGCCCTCTTATGCTAACAGAAGGAAAAGGTGAGGACGAAGGAGATGATGAAGAAGAAGGAGGAGAAGAAGAAAAAGAAGATCAAAAATCTAAAGAAGAACCTCCAAAGAAGAAAGGAAGGGCAATAATTACTAAACCTAAGAAGAAGCCTATTGCAGTATTCACAAGAAGAACCAAAAAAGGTAAGCAAGAACCTATATTGGTCAAGCTTGCACCCACATTTGAGAAAAGGCTTAAACAATTGGAAGAAGGAGCAGGCATCACAAATTTCAAGGCATTGAAATTTGAAACTAGAACAGATGCTGAAAAAATGCAGATAGAGGAAATGGTACTCAGCAAGATGGGTAAATGGAAATACTCCTAGGACCAGCTTGCCTCCCAAATCTCAAAAGAATTGTTGGAGAGATTGCAACCGAGATGGAAGTCAACCACCCAAGTGGTAAAAGACATCTATGAGCAATCTCTGAAGAATCTTAGACCAAGTCTCACTAGAGCAAAAATAAAGATTGAGATGAAAAACCATGAAGGTAAGATGATGATAAGATTTCACACATGTTTAATTTTGATCAAAGAGATTGAGCATGTTGTAAATTCAATGCTACAAACATGTGGGAAAACATCTATCATCTGCATAAGCCTAGTGAAGACCCAGTGGAAATCAAGGATGATAACAGCAATGGCAGTGATGATATTGATGGCACTCCATCCATCACAGTCTCACCAGGAGAGCTACATGCATTAATGGAAGAAGACAAGGAGGAAGAAGGAATGGAGGAAGAAGCTAAAGAGGAAGATAAGGGGGAAGATGATCCAGTAAAAATTGCAGCAATAGTTATTGCATCCCTTCCTCACTCTCCACCTAAAACTATCACATCGTCTAGGTTGGAGTCAACTTCAATAGGTTTGATAGCTTCTACAAATGAGATTGTGAGAACAATTTCCACATCAATTGCTTAATCTTCACCGGCCTCCTCCTAACTCCAGGTATCTGAAACAGATGTGCCAAGCACTTCATCTACCAAGCTAACTATTACTTCTTTAGCTACCGAGCTAGTCTCCTCAAATCCATCATCATTAGTCAGAATAACAGTAAGTTCCACAATTTTGTCTTCATCAATTCTAGCTTGTTCTACAATTTTTTCAGCATTATCTGCATCTACTTCAAATCCAGTTAGATCAGATACTGCATTATCGGGTGTATCATCATTTTTGGGAAGTATTCTAGTTTTTGATCTCGTAAATACTCCTATTGGCACTCAATCCTCAATTCTTATCCTAGTTTTCACTGCTAGTCCTTCCATCTCCACTATTGTGTCTATTCCTAAGGTCAAACTAGTCATCATAGAAGTCAAAAAAAAGCAACCATTAAGACTTCTGATCATTGGAAAGGAAATTCCTAAAGATATTGACTTAGACACAGAGATAGTGATTCCAAAGATTGACTATGAAAATGCTACCATTGAAGAAATGAGGTATGCTAGTCAACTAATAGAGATGAAGGTTACGCAAAAGTAGTTAAGGTCTAAAAGGGATAAGGAGTATAGAATAATTGAGAACGTCAGGAATATAATTACAGAAGCTATAGGTGTTGAAGTAGATTCTACTCAACACATTTTGATTCAGTTAGAAGAGGCTATAAATAAATTCAATGGGGACACCTCTGGTCAAGAAAAATTGATTGAAAAGGCTGAAAGAAAATTTGATAATAAGGTTCTTGAGCATATTGCTTAGCACATTGCAATAAAACAGGTAGAATTGTCCACAATTTTGGTCAATCTTGAAAATTCTTTTAATAATGTAACTTCACTTTTTGCCAAACTTTGTGATGTTACCGAGTATACCAAGGAGATCAAAGAAAAATTAAATAAAATTGATGAGGATATGAAGGTCAATGCCCAAATGCTACAACTTGACCCCAATTCAAGTTCATCCCATCATCTTAGAATCAGATTTTTGTCAGAAAAGCAGGCAAAATTGTTGAGAGAGGAAGCAAGGATTAGATCTACTTTGATTGACATTTAGAATATGATCCTTCCTATCATGGACACAATGTAGAAACACATTGTCTACTCCAAAGCATTGATCCATGACAACAATTTCTCAGTTGCAGATCATATGATTGAACTTTCAGCTAAAATTCAAATAGCACTCTCCACCTACACAATTTTGTAAGAAAATTGGGATAAGACTTTGGCTCTTATTCTCAAGGTACACTCTGATTTTATCTCCCATTTTGGTGTTTTTGCGTAAATACATACTGTTTACTTTGGCATTATTGTCAAAAAGGGGGAGATAAAGTACCAAAGAAGAGATAGAGATATATGTAAATAAGGAAGCCATGTGTAAAGATAGAAATATTTGTAAATACTATGTGAATATTGTATGGGGGAGATATATGTAAATTAGTACATCAAATTTTGCACATAAGTTTTGGCTCATAAGTGTTTTTGTCACTGATGCCAAAGGGGGAGATTGTTGGAATTATGGTATATTTGTCATTAGTGCAAACACTTATTCAATTCTGAATGCTTATATAGCTCATCACTTAGTCTACAGTGTATACCAAGCATTCAGTGGTTACCTTATAAGTTCAGTAGGTAAACAATTCTCACCAAGCATTCTAGAGGATACCGAGTGAATGAGAAGTTTAGCAGTGTTTACCAAATGAAAAAGGTAAACAAAGGACTCAATGCTTACCGAGTGAAAAAGGTAAACAAAGAACTCAGTGTTTATTGAGTGAAAAAGGTAAACAAAGGACTTAGTGTGTACCAAGTGAAAAAGGTAAATGAAGGACTCAGTGTTCACCGAGCAAAGCAAGGTAAATGAAGAAGTTAGCTTCTACTGAGTGACACTATATCTATCGAGTCACCAATGGTTACCAAGTTCCAAGCAATGTTGTGTGGCTAGTATGAATCGAGCCTCTACTTCTACTGAGTGCATGACGATGCCGAGTAACGTAGTGGATTCCGAGTATCAAAAGGTCATCAAGTCAGCTTGAGGAACTCGAGTTTTCTACTATCTAGCTGACTTAGTAATGTTTTGTTCACTTGCGTTTTGACTGACCTTGTAATTGTAAATATTGGAATGGTATATATGTAATGTATGATATCATTTTCAAAATGGGAATAGATATGAAATATTTAAAGAGATTAATGTTCACATGTAAACAAGGTATTGCAAATCAGAAGCAGAGTAAAAGGGATTCGGTAAGGTCAACATACGAGCAAAAAAGTTATATCCATCACATCAAGTGATCAATGCAAAATAGATTTTATCAGCAAACAGTTGTAAGCAGATCCACTGCTTCATCTTAATAGGTGAATCAGTTTATAAGTCCTTTAACAAGGTAGACTTAACAGTCTTTTTGTAAATCTCCTAACAGAGTGCATATTTCATTGTATGTTTGGAAATCCTCTAACAAGGTGGATCTAGTAGTCCTACTTGCTCCTAACAAGGTAGATCACCAGAAGTGATCATTGTAAGCCTTAACAGGCCAACTTTATACTACAGTATTGAAGTTTTGTGGGCATCATCCCCACCCAAGTTTTACTTTCTATTTGAAAGTTTTTTGGGTCACCAAATCTCTATATACACGTGCAATGAATGTTTGTTCTTTCATTTATGTAGTAGATTAGATGAATGAATGGTGAATGGTTAAAATGTTGAATTGTTTAAAAAAAATTATAAGTTGCTAATTCACCCCTCCCCTCTCAGTAACCTATCTTATCCTGAATATTTCCAACAATCTATTGGGCTATAAACTCATACGAATTAGACATTTACTTTTGGCTCTTATCTTAAGACTTTGTGAAAAGATTATCAATATTCATGTCCATATCTCATACTTATCAAAATCTTCAATGAAAACTATAAACTTCTGCCAATTTACATTAATTGTTAATATAACCCATTAGATTATTATCAAAAGAAAAATGAAATATGATTCAAAGTGAATTAAAATTGAAATTTAATAAAAATTTCCATTAAATCTCAGAGAACAGAATAGAAATAAAAGAAGAGACAAGATCTAGGATAAATAGTTAGCTTTCTGCATTTGTATTAACTTCTTTGAACTTGTATATGTTAGATTATGGGTGTTGCACACATTGCATAATAATGTTATATTGTATTATTTTATTTTATTATGTAATGTTGCACCTAGATGGATGTGCAACATGTAAAGATTCCCATGGGATATACTTGATGAGTTGTATTGTAACATTGTGATAATATTTGATGTAATTTTTAATATTAGGGAAAAGAATTAAAATTTCAATATTAAATGTGGGGTTAATGGATTAGGTAGCACATGGTGGTTTTGTGGGACATGCTACTATATAAGTAGCCACAAGGGTGTTTTTTGGTATGAGAAGACAAGATAGAAGACACAAAGGGAAAGAGTCAAGTGGGACAAGGCTTGACAGGTTAGCCAAGGGAGCATTTGTAAAGGTTGGAAGCATGGCATGGGATGTGTGGATTCATGCTTGCTCCTAGTGATTGCTTGGTTGTGGCTATGGATTTGAAGGCTTCCATGGTTGTATTGCAATGGTATTTTCACTGAATAATACATGGTGATGGATGCTTTTGGAGGTTTTTTTTTCTCTCAATGAGCGTTTCCCAAGGTATATCTTGTGTCACATTTTTGTGGGTGTGGTGTCTATTCTCTTGCATGTGAATTTCAATTGCATGTTTATTTTAGATCTATTATGGGTTATGTGGAAATGGCCATATTCTTTGTTTCAAGTTTCCTTACAGTATACACTTCAATGACCATCCCTATTACAAAATAACTCAAATAGACCAGCAACTGTTAACTTTCTATTTAATTTTGGAACAAAATTATAATATGCATGGACCAACACAAAAATAAACAAAACTTTGTTCAGATTAGAATTTTTAGACCCTCACTCCACATCTTGCAAATCCTTTTATAGAATAAGGATTGCAACAAGCTTCAGATGGTAGGAAACATGTTCAAAATCTAGTTAAACAACTTTTTCATATGAGATAAAACTATTAAAAAAGGAATACTAGAGATAGCCAAAATTTAAACAATTGTTAGTTCTGATGTTTAGGATCAACTTTGTAATTTTTAATAAGAACACATCTAGATTAGGTAAACCTCAAAGATAAAGTGTCTCTATCAAATATTTTTCCTCACTCTTGATGTTCTTTGACTTTTCTCTACATGTCCGGTTGCTATCTCTAGATGGAATAACCTTTATATCAATAATCACCTCATAGATGGTAATATTAGATTCTTCATCTAGTCAGGTGGCTCCTCTAACTGCATTCAATTTATTAAGGCATTTATTATATTTTGCATCAATTAAAGCTCTAACTTCTACAATTATTTTGCTCATGTTTGCCTCCAACTTGTACAAAAGATCAACAATATAAAAATTTGTTGCAATATTTTTCTCTCCATTATTGTAGGCAATAAACCTCTCATGCTTCAAAACATCATCAAAAAAACCTGACCATTCTTTCCAATCTTTTATCTTATTCTCATCGTTAGTTATCTTCTAGATAAAACTAGGTGTACCATTGGCAATGGTCTTCATTTTATTGTTTATTAATTGTAATTTCCCAAAAAAGAATGCATTTAATTCTTTTACTCTATTTACCATTTTCCTTGTGAAAATAATGGTTTCTTTAGGCAATTCTTTCTTTTGAGGCAAAACTAGGACTAGTTTATCAAAGAGCCTCATTTAGTAAATAAGGGGTAAAGAATGGATAGTGCTTTTGTACACTGGTATTCCCTATAGTGCAATATAGATGATGTGAACACCTTGTTAAACTTGTTTAAGAATAGTTATCTTGTGTGATAGCATTCTCTCCATTGTTCTAACTTTTTTATCTTTTCTAGCATCCAACTCATCCACTTCCATATGTTGATCTATACTTGCATCTAATGTATTAGCTTCAGTTTGGGTCTCTTGATCCTTGACCTTTGTGACAAGCCCGTTTACAGTCTTCAATGTCCTAACCTCATTTTTGGGGGTAGCCACTCTCTGTTCTAGCACATGTCTTCATTACCTCCTTCTCATATTTATTCCTTAAATAAATAGATAAGATGTATGTTTGGTGCAACTGATCTTCAAGCATATCCATTTTTCTCTTCCCCATTAATGATGTAGTGTTCATTAAATTGAGAATCTAGTCACTTGAAATAGTAGTGATATTCTAGAATATCACATTGCCCTGGAGTGAGTCTCTGACCTCCATTAGAGTTGGCTTGTTTTATTCAGGGGCCATGCTACATATTATCATTGTCTTAGAGTCCACATTTAATCTAGAACCCTACAACTCTCTTGTAATGTTTGTCTCCTCAAATGAGACATATTGGTCTTGTCTTCTAATTTTGTCTAGCATGAAGGATGAGGTGAGCTCCCATCTTGGGAAGAGTAACATCCAATCTTCTACATTAGCTCCTTGGCCTCATTAACAATGAGAGATTCACTATTTGGGTCATATTCTTGCAATTTGTGCACCAATGTAGCTATTTTTTCTAGTGAATATCCTGGCTGCATTTTCAAAGTAAGCTCATTTTGTTTAATCTTAAACAAGACTGATTTGAATTCCTCATAATTAATGAAGTCATAATCCTTCATAAACTCTTGATTCTATATTATTCTTTCATCCAACATTTGTGTCTCAATCTCAAGAATATTTGTGATTCTTTCATGTTGGTTTTCTTGCATGATTCAGAAGTTGTACCTTATTTCATCAAAATATTGAATACCCCTTGGTAGGATTTGCATTGCCTTCTCCCTTGCCTTATCTGGGATTTCTATCATTTTTTGCTTTTATCTACCTCCCTGGGCCCATGATGAACTCTTAGGTTGATCATCTTAAACCTCAATTTCAATCACATCCTCCTACTATGGAGATTGAGGTTCTCCTCTATCTCTTATTTTAGTAGGTACTTAAGACATTATGCTATCAAAATTTTCTAGGCACTTATTGTACCTATCCAAGTATATATCCTCATGGTAGAAACCCTTAAATGAGAGATCAATTCTTTTTAATTCCTCTTCCACCCTCATGATCTCCTTCCATCTTAGTGTTCTATATATATAGTCCTCTATCTCTATGTAGTTCATCATTACATCCTCCTCCCAATTGGCTTTACTACTTGGCAGGTTATATTTCCTCATTTGCTTCAAGGCATGCCTAACCAAGTCATTAGGATCATAAGTCCTAGCAGGAGTAGTAAGCGATAGGAATTCACTTATGAATCCATCTATCTCTTATGTGGCATCCTTCCCTATGACAAAATCCCCTATTTTGATAATTATAGGTACAAAGGAACCCTTTTTACTGTGGGACCTAGGTATTCCCTATTCATCATTATAATTTTCTAAAATAATTCTATTGTCTCCAACCTTTTTGGAATATACCTAGGCAGAACATGAGGGGGTTGGGGGCATCCATAAACCCTTATCAAGGAAAATTTGTCAAAAAGAAATAAACTAGCCCAATCATGGCCTAGTCTTCTATCCCCATTAGGGTATGCACAAGGTCTTATTATCATTTTAACCCCCCTACGAACCCTCTCTATTATATCAACAAGCACATTGGAAATAGGAAAAAAAATCATTATAAAAGGCAAAAACATTGGAATAAGGAGAAAGCCTTTTCTATAATCAAGTTCATAGTTGCATGGGTAGGTTTTCTCCATTCTCCTTGGTCCCTTCATTGAAATCAGGATTGATGTGCCCTATAATCTTGTAGAGGATGATGTGCATCAACAATGAGTAGTGGTAGAACTTGAAGTTCCCCATCTCTCCCCTTTGAGCAGCAATGATTTCATTATGCATCACATTGATTATGTGTGTCACAAAATCATACCCCACAATATGGTATAGGTCTTGTATATCTAGGGCTATGATGTATGCATTGCATGGAGCATTCATTGTTCCATCTGTTGGATACAATTTTTAATTGTGTATTGTCTTTGATGTTACACAAATGTCATATCAATCATCAGATAGAGTCTGTCGAGCTCAGATGATCAGCAAAGAAATTTACAGTGTCTACCGAATGTTCCTGAACATTACACAGTAAAGTCAGTTCTTATCGAGCTCACTCAAGCATCAAAGGATTTTGTAGCAGAAGGTTAGTGTTAACCGAGCTCCCAAGGTTAACAAAAAAAAGTCAATGTCTACCGAGCTCACTTGAGCATCAAAGGATTTTGTAGCAAAAAGTTAGTGTTAACCGAGCTCCCAAGGTTAACGAAGAAAAGTCAATGTCTACCAAGCTCACTCGGGCATCAAAAGATTTTGTAGTAGAAAGTTAGTGTTAACCGAGCTCCCAAGGTTAACGAAGAAAAGTCAATGTCTACTGAGCTCACTCAAGAATCAAAGGATTTTGTAGCAAAAAGTTAGTGTTAACTGAGCTCCCAAGGTTAACAAAGAAAATTCAATGTCTACCGAGCTCACTCGGTCATCAAAGATAATGGGGCAGAAAGTTAGCTTCTACCGAGCTCACAAGGTCAACAAAGGAAAGTCAGTGTTAACCAAGTTCACTCGATCTCCAAAGGATTTTTGCAGGGTTTGTAGTGTTTACCAAGCTTCACTTGGTTAACACTAGAAAACCATTCTAGAGCAGTGGTTACCGAGCTGGGCCAGCTAGCGAAGGATTTTATTGTTTTGATATTAAGTTCAATTGTTTCATGCAATAAGTGTAGCCGACTGATGTAATGATTTTTTCAGTTGTTGTAACTTATATTTGAGCCGACTTGATAATCTGAAAGGTATATATATAGATGTTCAAGTTGTGAATTAAGAGTGAATGTGAATAAATGAATCAGGATGGAATAAGAAAATATTGAGCGAATTCTGATGAAGGATTAGATATCCTGGAGGAGCTGCAAAGTCGTATTCGATCAGTAAGGATCCAGTAAAGTAGAACAGAGATCTGTAATCAGCAAAAGATAAGTTGCATATCATTTAGGTCACTTCATTATTGCTTTCTAATCATTGTACCAGTGAATCCAGAATCTCTTTACAGAGTTGGTTTAACAGCCATTTTGTAAATCCTCTAACAAGGTGACAGTTTAGTTGAATTGTTCTAAAGACCTCTAACCAGGCCACTCCTAACAGGGTGATTGAATTCTCTAACAAGGTCACACCTAATAGTGTGTATTGTAACCTTTAACAGGGTTGGCTCCTAACAGGGCTCACTTCAGAAGAGTGAAAATTGGTGACTAGTTACTTGGTGGTTTTTCCCATATTGGATTTCCACGTTAAATCTGGTGTCTCTTGTGTTCATTTATTTAACCGTTGTATGCATACTAATAACTATGAATGCTAGATGATTAGTAACTAGTTAACCTACCGAGTTATAGTATTCCTACACTATTTACCGAGTATCAATAGTAAGTAAGCATTATAGACATCTAAGGGATTTTTGTAATTGTTTTTGTGGTAACTGATTCACCCCTCCCCTCTCAATTACTTCATCTATATTCCCAACACCATCTAGTCTAATCACATTATCCACTCCAAACATAGTATCTAATGAAGAATTCCAGAGGTATGAAATCTCCTATCTTCTTTGGTAGTTCCCTCTTCTCCTTCTTGGACTTGGGAATATGTCTTCATATAACCTTTCCACTAAAGAAACTTCTATGATTCTTAAATGCCTCATTCATCATCTCTAGCTCAATGGGCTTTGTCATTGGTCCTCCCTGGTTAAAAACTTCAACAAAGGTTTCTCTATTTAATTTGCAAAGTAAACTCATATCCTTCTTGTGGAATCCATGAGTGGTAGGATTGTAGGACTTTATCAGGGCTTTCACCAGGTCTACATCTATAATAACCTATGGCATGATTAGCTTTGCCAAGTTTTTGTTCCATGGGTTGTAGAATGGTGGTTTCTCAAACCTATTATTATAGAAGTACCAAAACAACTCATTTCAATTGGTTTTTGGAATAGTGGCATCCTTACAAAAATTATACGCATCTTTGAAAATATGTGAGTTTACTATCTAAACATGTGAGGATCCTAGTAAGAAATGGACCCACACCTCAACATATAAGCTGGCCAACTTAGTCTTTGGTTGCTCAACACCCTGAGCAGCTTCTTCAATGGTGACTTGAGCAATCATCTTTCCTTCTTCCTGTGTTATTTTCTCTAAATTCAAATTCTTTAAACACTTCTTCTCCAACTAAAAACTTTGGAAAACAACTTGGTGCTCAATTCTCTTTAGGCTCTAAAAGTTTGTGAATGTTGTAATTAGAAATTTTTTGCATCACCTTTTTAATAGTAGTTGAGCAAAAGATTAGCATTAGTGGTGTCTTTAAGTTAGCATGCATGAGAATTCTCAAAATCTCAAAAAGTGTCACAATCTAGGTTTATGGCGATTGTACTACCAGCTTTCAAAATCCTTTTTGCAATTTTTTACATAGTACCTATCTTTTTTGGTAATCATGAATGTTCAACAATCATTTTAACATTAAACTCTCATGTTGCGACCATGCGAACACTATAGATTTCTTGGTTGTTTATGGATTTGCAAGGCTTATCTGCTAACTGTCATTTTGATTTGTGACCATGTGAAACCCTTGATCACTTCTTCGATGTTTATCTTTATGTTTAATTCCTTGTCTCTTCTTCATAGCTTCCTTTCTTCTTAATGCTCTTAATTGAATGACTAAGTGACCACACAAATCTTAACAACCCTTGACTACACCACATGATCATAGATTAATTCTGACTTTAACACTTAAGGCATGTGACCATGTGAAACATTTTAATTTTGAGTTATCACTTGGTTGCTACTTTCATTTCCTTTTATTGCTTTAGAGGCACGACTATGTAATCATTGAGTTTTAAAATAAGCCCTTAATTGTTTCACATAATTGCAACCTTCTTTATAACTTAAGGTTTCAACTGTGTGACAATGTGACTAACAATCTTATGCATATACTTTGACTAGCCTTTTTAATGTTGCAATTTTGTAATTAAAGGATCCTTCAAAGGTTATAAACCTTTTTTTCCAATTCGTAGTCTTTTATTTAACTACATCTTTTGGACACACAACTGTGTGATCAAAGAATTTGCCAAGTCGCAGCTTCACTTCACTTTTGACCACTTAACCATGTGACTACATGACTAAGCATTTCTACTATCCTACTTAATAGCTTCACTAGGTCATGGCTTTATTTTTTTGCATGTCTTCTAACTATGTGACCACACAATCAAACAACTGCTTCATAAACTATTAACTGTGTCACCTAGTCACAACTCATACCTTTTGTTACCTTTTAAGCCTTGCGACCGCATGATTAAGTAATTTAGTTATTTGTACTAATATTTTCTCACAGTTTTTACTATCTTAGAACACCCTATCTTTAGGCCTCTGACCATACGATTATAGCTAGTCATTGAGTCACTCCATCATTTTGACATTTTGAACTTTAGGTAGTGAAACAATGATTGGCATTTCTTTAACCTTATTCGCATAGTCGCATCATAATCTTGATATTATAATTTGCAAGTCTTTTCAAACACTTCCATATGTCAAATCCTTGAACATCTATGATGGTTATGATTAAGTGATAGCCCCTTTTCATACAGTCGCTACTCAAAATTTAACCACAAATTTAACTATGCCACCATGCGATAGTTGCTCTCTTAACTATTTTTCTCATTCACTCTCTAAAAAGATGTTTTGCAACAAAGCATTGTGACCAAGTGAACATTGAACCTTTTAACTATTTCGCACATTCGTATCATAAAAATTTTAAGATCTTGACCATGTAACAACTATGCGATCACCTTGGTCACATGGTTGCACCTTAAAAATTTCAAAGATCTTTTTAGAAGCATAAAAGCACATTTTAGAATAAGAAGGGTTTCTAATGGAAACAAGGATATAGATGATGAGATTAGGGTTTTTCTAGGGTAATTTTGTTTATAAAAATTGCAAACCCTAACTACTTTGAATGAAATAAACTAGATTTTCACAACAAATTTTTAGGATCTTAAAAAAGGTGAAAAATCAGGCCAATAAACACAAAGAAAACTATGAGAAGAATCTTATCCTTTATCACTAACATACTTAGCAACCCAAGGGGAACCCTAAATAATAGCCTCACCTCTGCCATCATCTTGATTTGTATACCACAATACAACATCTTTCTAGAGATTAATTAAAGAAAACTCTAATTTATTTTTATTGAGTTTTACTTCTTGGTTAAAAAGCACATCAAGTTTCCATTTCAAAACCATCTCTTTCACCTTGTAATTGTGAGGAGGGAGAGAAATTCATCAAAAATCCCAAGAGAAGGTTTTATGATTCATGATGATCATGAGAGGAGGAATGTTAAACTATCATCATGATGATAGATCATAGAGTGTGATAAAAAATGTTGATACAAAAAAGTAACACAATCTACCCAAAAAAAAACAACAACAAACACTATTATCTAGATTCAACACATAATCTTTGGCCTTGCAATATTTAGATGAAGAAGAGGGGGATATTAAGCATTGGTGAGAAAAAGAAGTGGAGGTGGAATTACTAATATGTGGTTGAGAGGATGAGTAACAAGAGGAAAGAGGAACATCACATGTTTTAAGGGATGAGGTAGTGGAGGAAGAGGAGTGAGTTCTAGATTGGAGATGAATCAAAGAATGAGAGCAAGACACAAATGGTCCTTTTCTCTTTCTTGCCACTTTCCATCAATTTGATATTATTGCATCTTCACATGAAGGAGTAGAATCATTTGAGATAATGAAAAAATAACTAGGAGAGGCTGATGGAAGAGACTTAGTGTTAGTGGTAGAATAAGAAGAATGACCCATAATAAGAGAAGATGCTCGGTGGAGAATCATGATCATTGGAGTAATGTGGAGTTTATAGGGAGCTGAGCTAATTTACTTTTCCAAATAGAACATTCACAAATCAAATGACCCTCTTTTCTACAATAAAATCAAGCATTTGGCTTGTTCAAGTAAACTAATTGTTGATATGTTAGTGTGCTTCTAGCACCCACATTTTAAACTTCCAAACCAGCCCCATCAAATATATCTTCTATTAGTGTGTTTTACTAATTATGATGTTGTAGGATTTGACTTGTAAGAAGATAGTATTCGAAGAATGTATTGAACTTGAACCCTGATCCGCAAAGTTTAGAATGTCAAGTTTAAATGATCAAAGCTTGAGATATAGTTCAGATATCATGGAACTTGGTTCAAAATCAAATTTAAAGTTCACATTTTGACTTACAGTTTCAAAGACCATCCTCCAAGCCCAACTTCATGAGCACAAGTTGTTGGTTTAAATAATGAGATCATCAGTATAGAGGTTCATGTTTGAGGTTTGGAATGTGCCATCTCAGAGGTTCATGTAGAAGTAATGATTCAAGGAGGTTCTATATTTCAAAGTTCAGATGTTCAAGATTAAAGATTCGACATCTACAATTCAAAAGGGTGATTGACAAGTTAACTTGAATCTGGAAGCATGCCTTTACAAATTTTATGTTCAGGGTACAAAGTGTAAGTTTTAGATTCGTAGCTTTGAAAGTCATTCTAAACATTAAAGCTTTGAATTTGAGATTTTGACATATGAATTCATGTTTCCAAAGAATAGTTCAAATTTTTGATTCAGAAATGAATCTGGGTTTGAGATTCAAAAATCAGAGGATCTTAGTATGCTCCTAAGGATGGCCATTATAAACTTCCAAAATAGAACACAAGACTATGAAAATATAGAGTCTTTGAAAATGGGCCACTAAGTATTGTTTTGTTGCTCAAATCACCCATTATCTAGTTCAATTGGAGAAAGAATGATCTTATTAATAATGTATCAATCATTGATACAAGAGGCTCTCTTTAAAAAGATAAATTGAGTCTACTCTTAATGTCACAGCTGACCCTTATGATGTTACCAAGATTCATTTAAATCATGCACAAAAACTGTTGGACAGAATGCATATTACTCTCCATCTTAATGAGTTGAATGATAACAAGAGCTCTGTAGAGCTATAGTCCCGCCTTGTGTACAAAGGGAGAAGCATGATGCATTATAGTAATTGTTTGAAGAAAAGAAAATGTGGTTACAAATTCATCATTGACATTGTGTTGATTTGGAAAAGTTGCAAAAGGAAACCTACACAATTAATATAATTAAAACATTAGTCTTTTAGAATAGAGTTCAGGAAAATATCAATGTAAAATATAGTTATAGGCAAGTGTAGCATAATACTATGATGAAATGAAAAAAGCAGAAATTGAAGCTGATGAAAACATTTAGAAAATCATCAGTAACACATGAAATTTAGCTTGCATAAGTTTTTTTTTTTTTTAATCTAATAATAAGTAAAATATAAATTTATAAATAAATTTTTTAATATATAATATTATAAGCTTTAGATTTAAAAATACATTTAAATTAGCTTGTATAAGAATCTTTAAAAAAATATCTAATAATAATAAGCAAAATGATAATATAAATTTCCTATAAATCAAATATATAGTTTGACATGCTTGTAAGACAATATTTTATCATTATTTTTAATTCATGTAATGATTATAACTTAATATATTATTTACATATAAATAATCATAAATGATATATATCTTTAAATATAAATTCTTTAAGAAATATATTTCATGAGTCAAAGGATGAATGTTGTTTGAAGATTAAGCATCCTTAATGAGATAATCAATGGAGATTTTTAAACAGTTTTATTAGTCCTGCCATTTACAAATGTTAGGTATTAGATCCATGTCAAGATTCATGACAAACATGTCACAACTTCTAAGATGGCATCATATTATTGTAGTATTTCTAGCTCTGCATGTCAATCACAATGGGCCAAATTAGGAATATTTTGATTGACAATGTTTGAATTGAAGCAAACCAGAAAGATAAGCTTCTCAAGTCGCTTAAAATCCCCCATTGAAATAGCCCCTTATAACACTAAAATATATTACTTATGCTTATAGTCTATATTATAATAATAAGAAAATAGAAATATTTTATTAATTTTGTATTTACTAAATATATTTTATTTGATTTTGTACTTACTAAATATATTTTATTTAGAATCATTTATATTTATTAAATTTATTGTATTTCAATTTCAAATACATTTTGTAATGAATGATATTTTCAAAGTCAATTAAAAGAAATCTAAAATAATAATAATAAAATTAAGTTTCAACAGCATTCTATAAAATAAAATAATTATATTCCATAGGCATTTTGTTCAGCTTGGTAAGGCAAGAAAATTAGTTTTGTTTTCGTTTTTCACTACGCATACATCAATTCAAGGATAGAGTTTTAATGGCACTAGAAGAAAATTTTATTAGTTCCTGCCACGACAGAGAACTATTGCCTGTGAAAAATCAACTATTGCAGTCACTGATTATTAATCTCCTATCATAAATGATTATTAAACTGCTAAAAACAAATTCCCAGCTAATATCGAAAAATAACACAACTACAACTTCACTTATAAAATATGGAAAGAAATACGCAACACAATGAACACTATATTTTCGGACAAATTGTCCCTGGAAAAACCCCTAAGGGAAAACCAGTTCTACAGATGAGGAATTATATTAAACTTCAAAAAATAAGAAATACAAAATTCCTTGCCTCTCACTGGCAGAACTCCGACAAACTCCTAATTTCTCCCGCTGATATTCCCCACTGCTATCCCCACGCTAACACTGTGCCCTTGCTAACACTGCAAACATTTCTCCAAAACTTCTCCCTTCTTCTCCAAATGCCCCCTAGACCCCCTTTTATACTACTCTCGTTGGTAAACCAACGACCGAGATTAAATCAAACCAACGGCTGAGATTAAGACAACTCGACAGCCAATAATAGAATTGGTTGCAAGGTATCCAAAAGGGAATCACTAAAATTAGTAAATAATAACCATTTACTAATTCTTAGCAAGTGGACAAACAGCTGTCCAAACTATCCATAAATAGTGTTGCTATACATAGATAAGGACGAACAGCTGTCCAAGCTACCCATAAATACAACTTCTATTTCCGGGTCAGAAATAACAGCTGTCCAACTAACAATAATTAACACTCCCTCTTAGCGAGGAAGCTGTTTTGCATGACACCCATCTTATCTCTGAAAAAGATAAATTTGGCCTTTCCCAAAGCCTTCGTCAGAATGTCGACTACCTGCTCCTCTGTAGGTATGTACTGTAGCTGAGCAACTTTCCTTTGTACACAATCTCTGATGAAGTGATATCTGATATCTATATGTTTAGACCTATCATGAAACACTAGATTCTCAGACAACTTGATGCAACTTTGATTGTCACAATGTATCACAGTAGTCTCAACCTTCCGACCAAACAAGGCTACTAACAACTTCCGAAGCCATATAGCTTCACATGTCGCCATGCTAGCTGCTATGTATTCTGCTTCTGCTGAACTTAGAGCCACAGACTTCTGCTTCCTGCTGAACCAAGATACAACTCCTGATCCCAAGCTGAAACAACACCTTGAAGTGCTCCTTTTGTCCGTTGTACTTCCTGCCCAATCTGCATCAATATAGCCTATCAACCTGATACATTCACCTCGAACATATCTGATCCCATACTCGACTGTACCACGCAAGTAATGTAGCACATGCTTAGCCGCTATCCAATGCATTCTCTTTGGTTCAACCATGAACTGACTAAGAGAGTTTACTGCAAATGCTATATCTAGCCTAGTGTTAACCAAATACATAAGCGAACCAATCAACTATCTATATAAAGTGGGATCTACATATTTCTCCTTAGATGTATCTACCTTCCTCCAATTCGTGATCATGGGTGTAGACATGGCTTTGCAATCCTCCATCTCAAATTTCTTCAAGATTTCAATGCAATATTTCCCTTGACCAAGGAAAATCTCCCCATCTGTCTGCCACACTTCCATGCCTAGAAAGTAGTGCATAAGTCCTAAATCCTTCATCTCGAACTCTTCTGCAAGGTTCCTCTTGCAATCCACTATGAGCCCTAGTGAACCTGTAAGAAATAGATCGTCCACATAAAGAACAAGAATGAGAATCTCACCCCCAACCATCACGTAGTAGAGGTTAGCATCTGCTTTACTCTTCACAAAGCCCATTTTCTGCAAGTATGTATCAATGCGCTCATACCACGCTCTAGGAGCCTACTTGAGTCCGTACAATGCTTTCTTCAATCTGCACACGTGGGTCTCTTTGTTGTGTGCTACAAAGCCTTCTGGTTGTTCTATGTATACCTCCTCCTTCAACTCACCATTGAGGAATGTTGTCTTGACATCCATTTGATGGATTTGCCATCCCATCTGTGCTGCAAGTGAGATTACAACTTGTATAGAAGTATACCTAAAAACTGGAGCAAATGTCTCCTCATAGTATATTCCCTCCTTCTAAGAGAACCCCTTTGCCACGAACCTAGCCTTGTATTTCTCGATGCTACCATCTGCACCGTGCTTTATCTTATAGATCCAATGTGATCCAACTACAACCCTATCTGTTGGTGTAGGTACTACCTCCCACACATCATTCTGCATTATTGAAGAATATTTCTCAACCATAGCATCTTGCCATACCTGATGTTCTGTAGCTTCCTGATAGCTAGAAGGCTCACTATCTACCAACTGACTTACTAATGCCACATAGTCATTGAACTTGGCTGGTTGTCTTCATTGTTTAGTACTCTTCCTAGGAGCTCCCACAAACTCCTGAGTATCCCTTTGTGTATCTGGAACCAGATGGTTCCTGCTGCCAACTGTAGAGGATGAAATCTCAACCTCTAAGTCTTCTAGATGCATTTCCTATTGCATTGTTGCTCCATACTCTGTGAATCTTCACTAACTGAGTCTACAATCGTACTGGTAACTGTACTTGAGCTTTGCTACCCTTGACTTGGTCTTGGAGCTTCTATTGGCTACTCACTCTGATCATCTGCTGGCAAATCTCTGGATCTCCTGAATGCCTTGTCCTTCATGAACTTGACATCCCGTCTGACAATAATTCTTTTAGTCCCCGGAATGAAAATCTTGTATGCCTTTGAGGTCTCACTATACCCAACAAAGTACCCCCTCTCTACAGTCTTATCTAACTTTGCACATGTATCTCCAGGAATATGACAATATGCCAAACTCCCGAATATCCTGAAGTGACTAACATCTGGCTTCTTCCTTGTGAAAGCCTCCTCTAGTGTCATCTTCCCTAGCACCTTGTGTGGAACTCTATTCTGAATGTAGATTGTTGTATTACACGCCTCTGCCCATAAGTAACAGGGCATGTCCTGGTCATGTAGCATAGCTCTTGCTGCCTCCGATATAGAATGGTTCTTCCTCTCAGCAACTCCATTCTGCTGTGGATTGTAAGGAACAGTCCATTCTCTCTTGATTCCTTCTCTGGTGTAGAACTCCTAGAAGACATTTCCTTTTTACTTGCCTCCATTGTCTGACCGAAGAACCTTTATCTTCTTTCCTGTAAAGTTCTCCACAAGAGCCTTGAACTCTTGGAATCGACTGAAAACCTCATCCTTAGTCTTCAAGAAGTATATCCAGGTCTTTCTAGAGAAATCATCAATAAAAGTAACATAGTACTCATATCCTCTGAGAGATTTCGTTGACATTGGTCCACAAACATCTAAATGTACTAGATCAAGAACACCCTTAGATCTGGTGTCACTCCTTGGAAAAGATGCTTTCGCAAACTTCCCCAACACACATCCCTTACATACATCGTCATGCTCTGTACTCACCTCTAGAACACCTGTCATGATCTCACGAAGCAATCTAAGTGATCCATGATGAATATGGCCCATCCTCCTATGCCATAGCTCTCCAAGATCTCTAGGATTACTGTTGCTCATAAGTGCCTTAGGAGTATCAAACTGCAATCTATAAAGGCGACCACTCCTAACTCCAATAGTTATGGGTGATTTCCAATCCTTGTGCTTAATCAACACATGTGTCCCTCTAAAGAGTACATTATACCCCCTATCCTAAAGAACAGATACAGAAATCAAATTCATACCTAAGCCTGGCACAAACACATCATGAAGTGGAATTATCTTTCCATTCTCCCTCTGAAACTGAACAGTCCCTTTCCCAACAGGGTTGAGTTTGGACAAGTTTCCCATAGAAATCTGGATGTTGGTGTCCTCCTCCTTGTAACTGGAGAAGTACTCTCTAACTCCTGTCATATAAAATGATGCCCCACTATCTATATACCAAACACACTATGAGGTTGAGCTAACCATACAAGCTATGAGTGCAAACTCATATTCCATTCTACTAAAAAGTTCTTTCGCACTTGCTGAAGCTGCCACCTGCTTCTTACCCTTCTTCCTCTCTGGGAAATCACTGACATAGTGGCCAAACTCGTGACATCCAAAGCACTTGACCTTAGAAAGGTCCTTCTTCTTCTTTTCACTTTGTGAATTTGATCCTTTGCTAGATCCCTTCTTTTCTTTCCCTTTACCCGCTAGGGCAACATTCTCTTGTTCCACCTCATTTTTCTGACTCTTGTTGGCCCCCATTGACAAGACTTAGTCTAAACTCCTCCTGAGTGAAATCAGTCCATAGTCGATCCCAACTCGATAAGTATCTCATCCACTAACAACTTGAACAAAGACACTCCATTGTTTAGTAAACCCATTTAGGGCTATTCTCACTAGCTCATCATCACTAGGGCTATCTCCAACAGCTGCTAACTCATCCTTGACAAGTCTGAGCCTGGTGAGGTAACTTGTGACATCTTCTCCCTGATTCATCCAGGTATTCTTTAGCTTCTCTCTGAGAATCAACTTCCTGCTGGTGGTAGCATTCTGGTACAGATTTAGAATGGCATCCCACATCTTCTTTGTTGTATCTAGCTCCGAGATATGTGGAACAATATGATCCTTAAAACCATCAAGGATAATCCTCCTCACTTTGGCATCGTCCTTCCTATATGCTGCAAGTTGTGTTGCATCCGTTGGTACAGGTACACCACTCGTAGCATAATCCTTGATACCATTCTCTTCCAACTATAAAGAAATTCTAGCCTTCCAGACACCAAAATTTGAGGCACCATCCAATCTATCCTGATCTCTCAAACTAGCTGAAGCCATCTCAAGGGTTTAAAACAATAATAAATCTAAAGAGATCAAAATTTCTTTCCTAGGGCAAAACTCTTCTACCCTTAACAATGCTCTGATACCATGTGAAAAATCAACTATTGCAGTCACTGATTATTAATCTCCTATCGTAAATGATTATTAAACTGCTGAAAACAAATTTCCAGCTAATATCGAAAAATAACACAACTGCAACTTCACTTATAAAATACAGAAAGAAATATGCAACACAATGAACATAATATTTTCGGACAAATTGTCCCTGGAAAAACCCCTAAGGGAAAACCCGTTCTACAGATGAGGAATTATATTAAACTTCAGAAAATCAAGAGATACAAAATTCCTTGCCTCTCACTGGCAGAACTCTGACAACCTCCTAATTTCTCCCGCTGATATTCCCCACTGCTATCCCCACGCTAACATTGCGCCCTTGCTAACACTGCAAGACTGTTTGCTAACACTGCAAACGTTTCTCCAAAACTTCTCCCTTCTTCTCCAAATGCCCCCTAGACCCCCTTTTATACTACTCTCGTTGGTAAACCAACGACCGAGATTAAATCAAACCAACGGCTGAGATTAAGACAACTCGACAGCCAATAATAGAATTGGTTGCAAGGTGTCTAAAAGGGAATCACTAAAATTAGTAAATAATGACCATTTACTAATTCTTGGCAAGTGGACAAATAGCTATCCAAACTACCCATAAATAGTGCTGCTATACATAGATAACAACGAACAACTGTCCAAGCTACCCATAAATACAACTGCTATTTTCGGGTCAGAAATAACAGCTGTCCAACTAACAATAATTAACACTGCCAAGGCTTTATGTTAAAGGGTGATTAAACATATTTGCAACAACCAATAAAATTGTTTAATCTTTCTTTTACTTAACTATTCTACAATGTTTAATACCAAAAGCTTATCGAACTTTAACATTCACCTCAAATATGTGAGCGTTGGAAGATCCCCGTTGGCCAAAGCGAAGGCAGTACAAACTTACAAAGCTTCTATGCATAATACAAGACATAAGAAGGCGGGATTAAAGAGGTATAACTTTGCAAATTGTCAGTGAGGTGCAGTACATGCAGAAGCATTCTGGTTGACAGGTTGCTTGTATCTGATCAAAAAATAGAAATGCGGGTGCTTATGCAACTGTGCCATATGGGTGAATTTGCGCACAGATGTTGGCAAGATAAGATTGTTTTCAATATGTGGTGGAAAGTTAATATTTATGTACTCCAAAAAATTTAAAACATGATGAATAGATCTAAAAGATATATCAGAATATATAAAAAGAAGAAGCTTTTGTCCAATTTTTTAAGTTCCATTTAAATCAATTGATTTGCAGGTATTTGAAATCCCTGATCATGGCCGAATCTAAGCCACATTAAGCTATCGACTGATTACATTGAAATTAGAAGTGCATGTCGATGTGATGGGTGGGCTGATGAATGCTACACTGAAGATCGCTATTATGCAAGGTGTTTTGGAAATGGACATGTCAAAGTGAAACTTCCTTTGCAGAAACTTTGAGCATGTCAATTAGTAAATACCCTTTCTAGAACCTTAATCGCTAGTTGCATAAGGTATTCTACATCGATAAATTGTGCGAGGAGAGCCCAAGTATATTAGATTGAGTCCAAGATGCCATCATTCAAGGTAACGACCATATTTGATTATCATGAGAAGCATTGCTTATAAATATTAGCTATTGTTGTTCTTGAACGATTCTCTGTGTTGTTGCTTATTCTTGGAAGCGTGTGTCACAGTGTTGTTTTTAGTGTGGTGGATGTAAATAAACCTTTTCATTTTCTACTTCTTGACATTTAATGTTAGAAGGATTTATGGAGATTTAATTGTTTTTAATACTGTCAAATATTTCTCTAAATTTAACTTTTTCTTTGTTTTTTGTAGTAGCTGTAGTTCTGAATTAGGAAATGCAGTTCAGACGATGCAGATGCTTTTTGACCTTTTTCTTTTTGGGTCTTATGTGCATAATTCAGTGGAAGACCAAACTAGAGACGATCTGGTTCTTGCATTGTAATTTAGAGGCTTGATGTTTTTGTGCTATTTGAGGCTTAGTATGGTTTTCGTAAAAATCTACATGAGTTGTCCGATATAATTTTTGTTTCTACATCATGCAATTTTTTATGCTTTCAGGCTTAGCGTGAATTTTGATCAAATATATGTTGGCAGTATTTTAATCCGAAATGAATTAACGACTAACTTTTTTGAATTCAATCTTGAGATTGAAAAATAACTTTTCCTCCGGGCTTGCATTTGTGACTGTAGGTTGCCTTCTCGTGATGTGGGATAGAGGATGAGGGAGAGAGGTCAAACCTGTCTTGCATTTTAGATTTAAACCCAGTTCGTATTTTTAACTCAAACTGGCAGCAGTTTAATCTAAAATGATATGATGATACACCAACTTTTAAAACAATCTGGAGACTGAAGTTAGCTTAAATTAGTTCACTGGAGTCTTTACGAATATCGGAAATCAGTTTTAATTTTTTCAATAGCACAATTTTCAATGCAAACAAATAATAAAAAGTGCATGCGAGAACAATAGTCTCCACCTATAGATAGGCGGGACTAATAAGATGGAGCATGTATGTGTAATGGAAATTAGGGTTTGATATTATGACATGAGCCGCTAGTGTGAAGGTAATGTTATGAGGTCCACGTTGTCAAATGGTGTAAAGATTCCATGCCCAAGTTCGTGCTTAAAGAGATATACCCACGGCCTGTGAAGACATGGATGAATCAAAGAACTTCCACCGAATCCTATTTGGAGGAGAGGATGATTCATGAAGGAGCAGCATGAAGTATTTGGTCAAAGTGTTCGACCAAATGTCGATAGGCTCCATCGAGTGATCAACTCAATGCATATGGGAGCTTTAAAACAGTTCATAGCAAGATGGCAGGATTGTCTTCCTCACAATAGTCACTTGCATAAATTCAAAAGGTATATCTATGATACCTGATACCTATTGATGGCATAGCACTGCATCAGATGTGAAGAACCTGAGCTTCATAGCAGCCGGGGGTGGTATTTCCCGACCGTTACACCAATGGAGTTATGTATTTGGATGCTAATGGCAGAGAATACGTGCACCATATGTTTAACCAAATGTCTGAAGTTAATACAATAATGTTGAAGACATTGAATGAGAGAGATCGGCTATAAAGACCTCATTAGGTACTCTTCAATTAGCGGAAGTCGTCCACATTCAGACTTTGACAACAATCAAGATTCCCAATGCCATTACCATGACACATGCTGATCAAAAGAAATGGGAAGTTGGGAAATGTTTAATCACACTAAGGAATCATCTATAACAAACCTGACTGCAATTGACCTCTTGAACTGTCAAGCACAAATAGTTTAGAATTTTTAGATCAAAACAAAATACATCTGCACAATTCCAAAGGCTCGTGGGATGTAAAATGGTTACCAAAGCTCATAAAATAAATGGGTCTCCATCGTGGAATGAACACTCTAACATGTCAAGCTGTTTCTAAGTCATGACATTTGAAGAGGCACGTGTCTTGTTGAGTTAAAGAGAGATTGAATTGGGCAGATGTTAATAAAATACAGATCAAAGCTAATTAACAAGAACCGACACATTATGTGGTGATTCATCCTTGAGAGATTTTAATCCTCAAAGTGATATGTGGTGTGCTTAGACAATGGAGAATAGTATTCCCTCCTATTATAAATATTGTAAAGTAATAAATCCTAGAAGCATAACCACACGAAAAGATGGGAAAGTTAAAAGATGGAAATTGAAAGAGCTTGCCAAAGATTGAGTTTTAATAACTAAAGAGGAAGATTTATTGCCAGAAGAAAAGAATAAATGTGAGCAAGAAAGAGATTCAAAGGGTTCTTTATTTCTGCGAGAGACAGAGAGTTGGATTAGGGGGAAGGAACTTAGTTTTGTTTTTCTGCAAATTTCCATTATGCATGTTAAGAGTTCAAATTTTTGTAATAGATTTAGCATGCACTGTGAAGCAAATAAAATATAAGCATTCTTATTTGTGATGTTTGAGGCAGCAGGGGTTTATTTCTAAATCAGAGCATTTAGTTAGTTCTCCTATGATTATAATCAATTAGAGTATTGTTGTATTCAATTTTTGACATCATCTTACATCTTGTGTTGAATAATGAATGAGTTGTAGATCAAAGTATTTGTAGACATTCCTATTACAGGAATTGGGATTATTTAGATTTCTCTTTCATTTCATTTTGCATTGCGTTTGCATACATAGGAAATGTGAATTCCTAAGGTTGGCTAGGTTTAGAACTGAATTCACTGCCTAAGTTAGTTCTATCTATGGTTGGCTTGGTTTTTCCTCTTTCATTCTTAAGTGAAGAACGTACCTAGTTAGCTCAGGAATAAAACAAGATTCATTGAATATCATTGATAAAGGAGTTGTACCTTTTAATTCAGAAGAAATCTATCAACCTAATGATAGATTATCCAACTGTTGGTATCAAATTGTTTCTCATAGATTCATGCATTTAAGAGATAAATTAAAAAGAACAATTTGTTTACCAACATGATCCAACTCAAAACCTAAGCTAATGAGTCTAGTACTTTTTGGTAGAGGCTTATTCAAGTCTATTTCCACACATACCCTTGGATGAACCCTCAAACCAGAAAATTCCTCAAAACTATGTTTCACCAAATTACTCTTCCCAACTAAGCCACAATGTCTTTTTAAAATGGTCTAAAGGCCAACTTGAGGAAAGACAATTCAACCCACATGAGTGTGATGGACCTTGGCGATGATAATTTAAACTCCAAACATGTAAATATCAAATTTGTCCACAAATTACCCATGTTCCAAATTGAAAAGTAGATTGAGCATGATCAACATATTTAAACATATAGCACACATACACCTTCACAAGCCCTATCATAATGTTAATCTCACATCCCTTACACCACAAATCTAAATGAGCTCATTTATAATAATAAAAATATTTTAAAAAGAGACACCTTTTTTTAAAAAAAATAAGAGTTCTAATTTAGGATTATGTGATAACCTCAGCAACATCCTCAAAAAATTGAATCTCGAAGACTTCCCATAAATGTCCAATCTCTGCTAAATGAGCATAAATGAATCAATTTCCAACCAAAAAAAAAAGAAAATGATCAATTATTAGTACATATATGATTGACTATTAGTACATATAAATTTTATGAGACTTCCACAATTTATTTTTGAAGCAAGATTTATTTCCAGATTTGATTGTGTATGTTATTAGTAGCATCAACTTTTCAGATCACACTCTGTGATCCATCATCATGATGAAAGAATGCAAGAATAGAAAAATAAAATATGAATTGAATCGAATCGAAAAACAAATCTTACTATTAAGACGTATATTTTCATTTTTCAAACTCTTGTAAAAATACTAATTGAGAGATATCTATGACAAAGGCATAATACTTATGACCCTTTGGATGATTGAATCAGCAACATCATGAATGTGGAAGATTTTCCCTAATTGCCCCTCTTAGCATTGGTTGTCTTGATCAGCACTCAAAGTAGGCCCTTCTAACATAATCGCTCTAGCACCCCGCCTCTTTTCTTTCTTCACAAACGACTCGATGCGCTTGTAATTGCTACTCTACAATTACGTTTTCCATTGTATTTCCCTGCAGCTCGCTTAAAAGATCCTCCTGATTTTCTCGAGAATCATTGCTACGAGCACCAGAGCTCTAGACGGTTCTTTGAGATGCATTGCAGCTTAAAATGCAAAAGTCAGCCCGCAAGAACACTGGAAAATGACCTGGATTTCTAGAGAAAGAAAATGGTAGGATATGAAAATAAATCATCAATCCGTTGTAGTCTAGTTGGTTAGGATACTCGGCTCTCACCCGAGAGACCCGGGTTCAAGTCCCGGCAACGGAATACTTTTATACTGTTGAATTTAAATATGGAGACTCGACATTTTTACGCTTTCTTCCGACAAAAGACATTAGAACAGAAAACTTTAATAACAGCATCATGTAAGATCATGAAAATGCGTTTGCCGGGAGTCGAACCCGGGTCTATTGCTTGGAAGGCAATTATCCTGACCGTTGGACTACAAACGCAGACAGATTCGGTCGTGAGATACATTTAAAATCACTCGCAAATATCGTGAGTGGATATCTTTTCCGTTTGCGTTTGACTTCATTTCTCAGAAAACTCTTGTTGCTCTTTTAACCTTACCCAAAATTAACTTACTTTTGGTTTTGACTAAAAGTGGTTCTCTTTGTTTCTATTTTAAATTGAACAAACGAGAAGATCCGTACACATCAGAGTGGCGCAGCGGAAGCGTGGTGGGCCCATAACCCACAGGTCCCTAGATCGAAACTAGGCTCTGATAAAGACTACTTTTATGTTTCTGGTCATTTAGTTTGTTCTTGTGATCCGGGGAATTGATCTTAAAGAAGATGAGTTGGGGTTATATAATCCATTCTTTCGTTTGTCTTGGGTTTCTCCAGGTTGATTCACAGCATAACAGAAAAATCAAATGTTTTCGGTAAAAAAATGCTTTTATGTTTTCCTCGACAACACCATCTCACATAGAATTTATCTTCAAGCCATAACAGATGAAACGGCTTATCATATCTCTTTATTTTAAAGGTCAATGAGCTTTTTGCGGGAAAGAAAAGTTATTTTTTATATTTTAGTAATATTTTTAATCTTTGAGTCAGTAGTTAGCCTAATTTTCTCCTCTCTTTTTTCCAAGCGGTAACAAAATTTATGCTATAAGTAACAACAAATAATAATACAAGGAAAAAAAATTAACTCATATTTAGATTTATCCATGATTCCTATATTCAGTACAAATTTGTTACAACAATCTTGTTTCCTTTGAATTTAAATGATTTATGAAACTACTATGTTTGTTGTTATTAGTTCTCAAGCATTGGGATTTCCAGATTTTAGATTTTTCAAATATCCAAGTGTGTGCATCCTTCTTTGTTGTTTGTTTGTTGTTATTAGTTCTCAAGCATTGGGATTTCCAGATTTTAGATTTTTCAAATATCCAAGTGTGTGCATCCTTCTTTGTTGTTTCTTCTTTTTCTCCCCGCTTTTTAAATTATCACAAGGTCACCCATGTAGTCCACGCCAAAAACATCCCTTCCTTTCAGGCAATTAGCCCATAGTTATCCAAACTTGAAAGAAAATCTGTGCAGAAATAGTATGCCTACCCCTTGAAACCACAACAAAAATCTGTGCAAAACCTTCAAAGGTTCCCTCCTTACATTGAAGATTTGCCCTAAAAATAAATAATCAGATTGCATTCTTCTTTATTTGTGAGCTGTTAATCTTCTCCCCAAATTTGAGAGCTAAAAATAGAGAGAAGCTTATGTGTCATTATAAACTTTTACCGAAATTTTGATGTAGCTGAAGTACATTTTCATCTTTCTGAGAGTTTGATTTGGTACAGGTAATTGCATATATGATGTTGTCAAGCACATCTGTTCGAATGACTGCATCAGAGCTTGTTACAAATGTTTATAACAAGATGTGGCCTTCAAAATCAACCTTTCTCCATGGATTGATGCTAAAATGCAGTGTCCGGGTACAGAGTCCCTTGAAGTTCTCGTTGTTAATGTGTTGTTGACGATCATGTTGGGGAAAATTGTTGAATACATTATCTGTAAAACCTGATTTTTCTACCAAATTGGAAAATAAAGTACATTACCAGCTAAATATTGATAAGTAGGAGATCATTTCTACAAAAGATAAACATGAATAGTAACAAAGCTTGAACTATGGAGGACGTTTATTCCTGGGCGTTTCTTTGAAAGGAGAATATAGTGGTCGCTGAAGGAAGGCTCTGGCATTTCAATGACCCTGCTAAACCCGGGGCCATCATATTTTGCTCTGAACAATTGATGTAGGAGGCCTTGGACCAATATATTTCAAGACACAGGAAGACTACAAATTTGTCGTTACACCTTTCATCTTGTGCGAAATCCCCAACAACCGCCATTTACATGGAAAAACCTTCACATCATTACATTATGGACTACCCCAACAGATCAAAAGGTTAAGGGCGCCACATGTACTAGTTTACCTAATTCCTCAAATAAATGTCATAACTGCAGGATATGACATATGTCAATATGCAAGGCACTCAAGCATATTAGCATTAGAAATTTTTTATAAAATGAATGAGGCCATCCTCTCAACAAATTGCACCATTGACTAAATTTCAAAGAAAACAAAAAACATAATAAAATTTTATAAAGTTTTCAGTATTTGATTTTCATGATTTGTATATTTTGTGATCGAAAATTTAAAAAATTAAAAAAATTTAGTTGTGTTTTCATGAATTTGAGAAAGAATCATGTTTGACTCTTCTTCTTTTTGGTACATTTTGTTTGTAGATTAGTTAGCGTCATCTAAAATCAACCATTTATGTTTAGATGAAGACTATGATTAATATGGTATACTTGTATTTAGAAAATATAACATGTGGGTGTAACTGGGAATAAGAAATTGAGTTTTAATTGGGTCCTTTATCTATCATTCAAACTTTGAATCTTAGTTAATTTTATAATTATGAATTTAAATAATAAATTTTAAACTTTTGTTATTTTGAATATCATGTAACTAACAATAAGAGAAAATTCATAAAATTGTTGATCAAATTTGAATGAGTGAACTTGAGGGGTGATCTTGTATTCTTTGATCCTTTTTTGTGGATATGTATCTTTAATATTTAATCAATAGAAAAGGTGTATTCATAAAAAAAACTTGAATGAGTGATCTTTTGTCCTATAAAACATGTAAAAGGAAAAAACAACATGCATACATATTACCAAAAACCCCAAGAAAAAGGGAGAGTGAAATTAATATCATTGCTCAAATTCAAAAGAAGACATTGCCAAGATTGAAACCCACGCACATTCCAAATTTCAAATTTTCAAAATTTCTGTTTAGGAAATCTTAGATGCAAAAAGCCTTTAAAAAGAATAGAAAAATTGGACATTATTATGTTGTAAGAAGAGGTACTAAAAAATGAATATCAAATTATAGACTTTGAAATCTATATTGACATGTACCTACTCTTATAAAAGAAAATTTGATTAGTTGATCTTAGTGAATTGGAAGCTCTTTATGACATCTAACTTTTTGTTCCAAGTTCATAATTACATTTACAACTTGACTCAACTCTTACCTCAAAACCCACCACATTAAAGGCAGGAACTTTGGTGCTTGTGCCCCTTGTTCAACTTCATAAACTTGGAAATAATCTATTAAAGAATTTAAATATTAAGTTATTGCTAAATATTCATGTGGAGCAATTCCACTTCATCTTCCTATCGAAAAAACAAAAACCAATATGTAATACCCATTTTTAGCTAAAGTTTTGAGGTGTGCTTGTTAGTAATTGTAGATATAGTGACCAAGTACTATTATATCATTTCATAGATTGTTACACCTTACTAATGATTGAAACTAATTGCTTGAACCAATTACAATTTAACATATTTCATATTCTATCATAGATTCTATGTTTTTCAACTAGTACAAATGCAATATTTTAAAATATATAATAAAAATTGAACAAATGATTGGTCCATTTAGTGTAAGAAAATAATAAGTTAGCACTACTTTTGCCAATAATAAGTTAGACCTTCAAACTGTGCAACAATTTTTCTATGTAATTCATTTATTTTTGAAAAAAGTGTAATTTTAATAAATTATGAATAATAGATATTTATAAATTATATTATTGATAACAAACCGTCTTCAAATTTATTTTTGTTTATACTTCCCTACATTAATAAGGTTCACAGGTTCTATTACCATTACTAATTAATTTTTTGAGTGTGGAATGATATTTTTTGTGCTTTTGCAACTTTATTTAATGTTCAATTATTTATGGTTGCAATGGTGCCAAACCTATAGTACACACATTCACGGGCTCCTTTAACAATAAACAATGTGACCCACGATTAGGTGTTCGATAGAATACATCGAAGGAACAAATAGTAATTCTATCGATCAAGACCTATGATATGTCAAAGGAGAAATAGTAATTCTATCTCTACATCAAAGGAGCATTAAACTGTAAGAGATGGCAATGGCACAAAAGAGAGTATACATTGAAGAAAGAAATAATTGTTTTATCAATTCCGTCTTACGATGTGAACGTACGAACAAGATTAGATAAATGTTTAAATTTTTGTCAACTGACTATAGTTAAATCACTTGAAATGTTTAACTCTACGATGAAGTAATAATAATGGCTAATCGAAAGTATGTAAACAATTATCTAATTTGATGTAACATTAATAGGCCCACGAAACCGCATCAAATGAGATTTCTTTTCTGGTATGAATTCATACAAAAACAGTCTCCGATGACAATTCTATCGTAACTCTATTACTCCAACTGCATAATTTATTTAATAAGGTTCACAGGTTCTATTACCATTACTAATTAATTTTTTCCTGTGAGTAATTAGAAATCCGGGACAGCTGGGCATGGAAATCAAAGAAAAGTAGCAATGAATACTTTATTGTTTGGGGCCTTCATTTTCATTGAGAGCAAGTCTTCTTAAGGAAGCTTTCTATATGTTTATTGTTGTTATTGTTAAATTCATAACCAGTTTATTAATGCAACTGCTTCATTGTCTCGTAGAATACATCACCTCTGGCATAAATCAAGAGTATTCTCCTCGTATCACTTTTACTCTTCCCTCAAAACCAAGAAAATCACAAGCCATGATGGGATTGTGAAATGTTTGCATGTCTTCCAACAACCTCCTTCAATTAAAGTTTGTAAACTATTTGATTTCTAAATAAAACTTTCTAAGTCTATTAGAAGACAACTAAAACCATGCTTTTTTTCTATATTTGTTTAATTTCTTTTGAATACAACAATTTAAATGAAAAAGAGAGGAGACGCATTGT
This sequence comes from Cupressus sempervirens, assembly GCA_028749045.1. Taxonomy (NCBI): domain Eukaryota; kingdom Viridiplantae; phylum Streptophyta; class Pinopsida; order Cupressales; family Cupressaceae; genus Cupressus; species Cupressus sempervirens. Next base: position 629,691,600 of record CM053791.1, on the reverse strand, counting down.
GAAGTACAAAGTTTATTACTTTAGTATTGTCTTTTTACAATTTATCATGAATTGGAGAATTCATCATCTAAATAAATAGATAAATTACAAAAATATAAAGCAATTGAAGTGTTTGTTTTATAGGTTGGGTCTATAAAATCATTTTGATTTCCTTACATTTATTTTATTACTTTATTGTCTTCTATACATCTAGAATATCTTAAAATTACATACATAGGTATCTTCCTAGATGGTTAACTATTGCTTATCCATATATGCAAATCTATAAGGATAATGTAAAAACAAAAATTCTAGATTGACATATTCAAAGTAAAAAATTATACTAGCATGCCCTTTAAATGAGAAGAAATGGGTCCTAGTAACAGAGTGGTATTAGATATTATGTGCAATCTAAAAATACCTCTGAAGTAAAAAAGAGAGGGTAACCCCATTGTCTAGTAGGATAGGATATAACTTGGAAGTGATTGTATTGAAATCCTTACAAGATAAGGAGCACATGTGCCTCTAAAAGGAATAGAGGAGATTAATGTAAAATGTTGCATGGTGAATGTTGTAGTAAGTCTTATATAGTAGAAATTTTTTTTTCCTTAAAAAGAAGAACTCTTAAGATGTCAAAATTTTGAATTCTCACTTGAGTGGAATGCAAAAGGGAATTATAATGTATGGATTTCCCTCTCTCTTACAATTATGAGATTTACAAATGTAAACTCAATCTCATGAATAAAGAATTTATTAATTGAATTTAGAATTTTATAAAGATAACTCCAAATCTGACAAAAAGAAAATTCAAGAATATAATTTGTATATAAAATGTGAACTGTGCTAATTATTAAAGTTGGTTTTTTATTAACAAGACTCATATTTAATGAGTTTTTTTTTAAATATATATTTGATTTTAATTTTATGATCTTAGATTAATAAATAATAGTTGTTGATTACTTTAAGTGGACATGTAAATTTATGGACAATTATTATGATTAAATTAATTATTTTAAAATTAGATATTTATAAAATAAAATCTAAGTTTCAAATAGTTTTAAATTCTTTTTTTATCATTTAAGAAATATTTAAGGATTAAACAGTCTTATTAAATTCAATATATAATATATATTAATGTTAATGTTATGTGTGTGTGGAAAGAGATAGAGAGAAAGGAGTGGTGGGAGTGAGTGAAAGAGGATAATTAGGGTGAGATATATGTCTTGTGTAAGAGAGAGAAAAGCAAGAGTGGATTTGGATAATTATGAGGGGACATGTAAGAGAGAGAGTAAAGGGAGAGACTGTGAGAGACATGAGTTAGAAATAAAGAATTAGAAAGGAGGAAGAGATGGTGAGATGAGGGAGGGGAGAAAGTGAAAGAGAAAAATTAGAGGGAGGTGTGTGTGTGTGTGTGTGTGTGTGTGTGTGTGTGTGTGTGTGTGTGTGTGTGTGTGTGAGAGAGAGTGAGAGAGAGAGAGAGAGAGAGATTGTAATTACGAGGGTTTATGTAAGAGAAACATTATTTATGAGGGGATCTAGGTGTGTGTGTGTGTGTGTGTGTGTGTGTGTGTGTGTGTGTGTGTGTGTGTGTGTGTGTGTGTGCGTGTGTGTGTGTGTGTGTGAGAGAGAGAGAGAGAGAGAATTAAAAGGGGACATGTGTTTGCATGTGTGTGTGTGTGCATGGTAGAGATAGATGGTAATTAGGGTGAAAATATGGTGAGAGGAGGGGGAGAAGGTTTAGAAGGAGGGTAGAGATAAGGAAGAGAGAGAAAGGGAAGAGGAAGATAGATGATTAAGAATTTTAGGACCTAATAATTAGTGATTAGAGAGAGAGAGAGAGAGAGAGAGAGAGAGAGAGAGAGAGAGAGAGAGAGAGAGAGAGAGAGAGAGAGATGAGGTAAAGATGGATGGTAATTAGGAGGAAGGGATGGTAAGAGGGGGTAGAAATGGAGAAGTAGAGAAGGGGGAAGTAGGGGGGAGATAAATAAAATAGATCTTGAGATGGATGAAAATTAGGGATCAAAATAGATAGAGATGTTTATGGAGAAAGAGAGAGGGGGGAGGGGAGAGAGACAAAAGGTAGACATATATGGTAATTATGGGGAATCAAAGGTTAGAGGTGGGATGGGAGAGATAAGGTATATAGAGAAAGATAATAGTTAGGGAATGGGATAGAGGGAGGGAGGGAGGGAGTGAGGAAGGGAGGGAGCGAGTGAGAGATAGAGAGGGGGGGAGAGATTATGAAGAAGAGATGAGATTAATAAATAATTATTATTGATTACTATAAATGGACATGTGAATTTTTTATTTCATTTGAAGTAAAAAACTATTATATTTAAATATTTATAAAATAAAATTAAGTTTCAAATAGTTTTTAATTCCTTGTTTAATCATCTGCATAAATATTTGAAGGATTGAATATTCTTATTAAATAAATTATATATAATATATATTAATGTCATGCACATCTATATATGTGTGTGTGTGTGTGTGTGTGTGTGTGTGTGTGTGTGTGTGTGTGTGTGTGTGTGTGTGTGTAGCAAAGAGACATAGAGATAGAGAGAAACGAGTGACGAGAGTGACTGAAAGAGGATAATTACTTGGGGAGAGAGATGCATGTGTATATGTGTGTGTGTGAGAGAGGGGGGGACGGATGTGTTTGTTTGTGTGTGTGATCTAGAGAGAGAGAGAGAGGATTGGGGTAATTACTAGGGACATATAAGAGAGAGTAAAGGGAGAGACGATGAGAGACATGAGTTAAAAATAGAGAGTTAGAAAGGAGGAAGAGATGGTGAGAGGAGGGAGAGGAGAAAGTGAAAGAGAGTAATTAGAGGGAGGAATATGTGAGATAGAGATAGAGAGACAATGAAAAGGATGAGAGACATGATGTAGAGATAGATGTTAATTTCAAGGAAGAAATAAAAAAAGGGGGAGGGGGGACGAGATAGGAAGAAAGAAGGGGGAGGGAAGAGAGATTAGGTAGAGATACAAAGAGAATAATTAGAGAGAGAGAGAGAGAGAGAGAGAGAGAGAGAGAGAGAGAGAGAGAGAGAGAGAGAGATGTTAATTACAAGGGTATATGTAAGAAAAAACATTATTTGTGAGCGGATCTATACAAGAAAGACAATAATTAAAAGGGGACATGTGTTTGTGTGCACATGTGTGTGTGTGTGTGTGTGAGAGAGAGAGAGAGAGATAGATGGTAACTAGGGTGAATATATGGTGAGAGGAGGGGGACGAGGTTTAAAAGGGGGAGGGTAGAGATAAGACAGAGAGAGAAAGGGAAGATGAAGATAGTTGATATAGACATTTAGTAGGAGGATAATTAGGTATTAGTGTATGCAAAGATGTTGGTGTGTGTGTGTGTGTGTGTGTGTGTGTGTGTGTGTGTGAGAGAGAGAGAGAGAGAGAGAGAGAATGCAAGAGAGGGAGGTGATATAAATGAAATAGAGCTTAAGATGCATGAAAATTAGGGACATGTGAGAGAGAGAGAGAGAGAGAGAGAGAGAGAGAGAGAGAGAGAGGCAAGAGAGGGTGAGAGACATGATATCTAGAAAAATATGGTGTGTATGCAAGAACGAACATATTTTTTGTTGGCTTTGTAAGTTATTAACTTGAGGAAAAAGAATAATGCATATTGTTAGGATGGATATTATCTTTCCTTGTAGATGTAGGTGTCTATTTTCAATAGTATATAATGAGATTCAAGTTATACATGATAACATATAATTTTGATTAAATTTCACAAGGAAAACAATAATGAATGCAGATCCATAAAGAAGAAAAATAACTTGATGAATTCTATCAAATTAATTCTAATTCTTAAAATGTGTTAGATTAAGCACTTGAATTAATCATGTACTAGGAAAGTGATCATAGAAGTTTGGCTTGTGAATAAGACTCACACTTTAAAAAGCATGCATAATATATAAAGCATGATTTAATTTATTGTTAAGTACAAGATTATACTAGATGTATTCTCTCTTAAAAATATTTTTTGAATGGTTGTCCAAGGCCGCTTTTAAGCTACCAATATAGTATTGGCCTACACAATGTTAGAAATTTATTAAGGTGTAGCTATGTAAACCCAAAAACTAAAGCATCAAAGAATGTATTAGCATATCTCTTTAAAATAAATTATCATAGTCTTAATTAGACCCACTATATTATGGCTCTTTACGAGATTCAATAATTTATTAGATTTAATAATGCTAAAGTAATTTTAGAATCATCTTATTTATCATGACTTTCCATGGTTCCATTCCATACTCTGTTTGTCATAGGATTTTACATCTCAATATAGTCATTTACTTCTCACTCTCAATCTTTTCCCTTGATTCCTTTTCTTTAGCATTGTCCCAATTCCTAAATTGAGAATTCATCTTTTCAAGTCACAAAAAATATGGGATCTTTATTTTACCGTTAATTTCTCTCATAACAAGATGTATGAAGGGTATAATATTTGTGGTAAAGCTAATCTTTAAACCTTGAAATTCTACTAGCATATTTTTCTTTCTCTCTCTTTAGCATTTGCCCTAGGCTTCACTCTTCATTAAGTAGTGATTAAATTTTCTTCTCTCGGCCAATAACAAATTTTAAAAAATTGTTTCTAATTTTTTAATTAATTTTTTTAGATTGCTAACTATTTATTTTTAAGATGTTACAATGAATTTTTTTAATTTTAGAATGTTGATTTTTTAGGATCTTAATTTTTTAGGATGCACTCTTACTTTTCTAGGATGCATGAATGCATTCATAATTTTTAGGATGTATTTAATTTTTAATTTTAAGATGTATTATTAGTGTTCTATTAAATGTTTTAAAATTTATTTTTAATTATGTATTTATAAATTTAATTTTAATTTTAACATTCTTATTATACTCAATTATATTTAATATTATCATTATAAAAAGTTATGAAATTTGATTTCAAATTTTTAGCTATTAATTATTTTTTATATAATATACGTTAAATTTTATACTTTATAAAATAATCAAAATTTCTTTTGTTGATTCTAATTGATTGATATGCTTAGGCTTATTACAAGAATTTCAAGCAAACACTAGGTGTCTTGTCATGCAACTTTTTAGGATGTTAATTTTTTATCATACATTCTTAATTTCTTTAGGATGCATTCTTGATTTTTTAGGATACACTCTTCATTTTGGAGAATGCATGGATGCATCTTAATTTTTAAAGATTAATTTTGAGAATGCAATTACTTTTTAATTTTTAAGATGTATTATTACACTGTTACATAAATTTAAAATTTAAAATTATTAATTATTCATTCTTAAATTTAATTTGTACTTTTAACATTCTTATTATGCTCAATTACATTTAATATTATTATTAAAATAAGATTACCATTTATTCATTTTTTGAGTTTTTAGCTATTAATTGTTTATTTTTAGCTTTACTAAAAACATACCTACTAGAGCGGCGAATTGGAACGCTCTCAACACTTTGAATGTGCTCGTTAAGCCATGCCCCAAAGTAGACCATTTTCACCTGCCCGTTCTTCTTTTTTACACCTGAAACTGTTGACAGCTGTTAAAAACATAACTTCGTTGTAGTCTAGTTGGTTAGGATACTCGTCTCTCACCCGAGAGACCCGGGTTCAAGTCCCGGCAACGGAAATTGTTAACGACATTTTTAAGCTTTTCGCCGTTCCCAAAAATGACATTCATTCTGGATGTGGAAAATGGCATTTTTACGCTTTTTGCCGTTCCGAGAAATAACATTATGAGTTAATAGACTGATGTGAGATTACGAACATGCGTTTGCCGGGAGTCGAACCCGGGTCTATTGCTTGGAAGGCAATTATCCTGACCGTTGGACCACAAACTAACAAATGAATTAAAATTAATCCCATTCCAAGTCTTTGACCGAGTTGGAGCCAAAATTCTGAGGAAGGTCACTTCGTCTGCCGCGGATACAACAGGAAATGTGGGTTGAGATATATCTGATGCAGTGTGGGTGGTGTAGTTGCTCCCCATTTCGACCCTGGGCTCACAATGAGAAAACTCTACTTGCTCTTTTCCTTCTTACTCAAAATTAACTTACTTTTGCTCTGACTAAAAATGGCTCTCTTTGCCGCGTGGTGGGCCCATAACCCACAGGTCCCTAGATCGCAACTAGGCTCTGATATTTAGTTGACGTCCTTTTTAATCAATCTAATGTTTCTAATCTTCTCCTTTTCCCGTTAATCGCTTATGGGAAAGTAATAGTTAACTTCATCGCCAAATAACGAAACATGTGGGGGTGGTGGCGCAGTTGGCTAGCGCGTAGGTCTCATAGCAGAAATCTGAGTAATCCTGAGGTCGAGAGTTCGAGCCTCTCTCACCCCAACTATATTTTGTTATTGTGATTCAGGAAAACTATATTTTGTTATTGTGATTCAAGAAATTGATCTTAGGGCCTGTTTGGTTGACCAAGAATTCATTATAGAAAACACGTGTCCTCTTTTAGTTGCACAACTAGAATTGGAATACCAATCAAATAATCCCCTACTCTTGCTCCCATCTAAGAACTCCAAAATATTTGTCTTGCAAAAATTTGCCTCTATTATGTGGGTAACTGAACTCTAGTCTGTTGCTCTCATCTTGTCACAGATCTAAAGAATGATAGTAGAATAAATGGAAAGGGATTTAAAGTCACCATTTGTTTTAATTTTAGGCTCTATTATCATTATTGATACACATGTATGAATAGGAAAATCAAACAATCTCCAAACTCTTTTTGAAGAAAAGCAATGACAAACTATCCTACATGCAAGTGATTGTCAGGTGAAGGAAAGAGAATGAAGCCATGTATATGCAAACCAAAACAAAAGTCTCCACTTACAGCCACAAGAAATGATGGAGAACATATTTTTGAGGGTTGCATTACCTTTGAATTCATAGCAAAAATTGAGCTTGCTAAAAAACCACTTCAAAGCCAAAAGAAAATTTGACTTCAATCTCCCTAAATTGCAAGAAAAAAAAATTCTTTCAAGCCCTAAGACATGCACAACCCAAACCACAAGGCAAAAATCCCAAAACGCATATAGGTCTACAAACTAGAAAATGAAAAGCCCAAAATGCATATGTAAAAATCAGAGCAAAGTAATGATCCACAAAGAGTAATAACGAAAAACGAGCGGGAAAAATATATGTCAGTCGGACCTGAAAACAAATTTCATTCTAATTATTTTGTAATGCTCGTTTTGAGGCAAATTGGAATTAAAATGAGCATTAGACCAATTCCACCTATTTAGGTGGAATACCAAATCTAGATTTTGGGAGATAAATGGGCATACCATATTCTTATTTTTTTCAATGCCAATTCTGATTTGGCGGACCCAAACAGTGGATTACAAATTTTTAAAAATTTCGTATGCCAATTCCCTTCTAATTCTGGCAACCAAACGAGCCCTTAAAGAAGAAGATATGACGAAAATGCCTCGAAGAAATGACAATATGCGGTCCATGATCCATTCTGACTTTATCTTCGATTTCTCCAAGTTGATTCATGGTATATCTTTCGCTCTTATAATAAAACCTAATAAACTAAACGGGCAACTACCCATAAATAAGGTAAAATGAACATATTAATTATATGTCTCCTCTATGAAAGCTATCCTTTACTAAGGAAGGATATTGATAAAATGAAGAATATTTTAAAGGAAGGATCAAGTTATATCATCTTCAAGAATTTTCAAAAGAACTTCACAAGAATCATATTATGATAAGGGAAAGTATCCCACTTTCAAGATCTCGATAAGGAAAAGTATCACACTTTTGGGATCTAGATAAAAGAAAAGGAAAAGCTTTTATTTCTACTTTCGGTCATGATTTTAGAAGATGGTTTTTAGATTCAAGGGCTTCTCATCATATCACATCTTCATAATCTAGGTTTCCTTCATTTAAGCCTTATCAAATGTCATTGATTTTGATGAGAAATCATACTTATATCACATCTTCATAATCCAAGTTTCCTTCATTTAAGCCTTATCAAATGTCATTGATTTTGATGAGAAATCATACTTATATGAATTTTATTGGGAAAGGGTCCATTTATATTGGGGAGGGAACCTTCAATAATGTGTAGTGTGTACCTCACTTAACCCATAATGTCCTTCCCATCTATCAAATCATTAGTGTTGCAACAAGGAAGACTATGGAATTCACTCTTGATTTTGTTGTTGTCAGAGACTTGGAGAGTAGAGATATTATTGCCACTTTGGTGTTTGATCACATATCTAAGTTAAACACTTTCGTAGACTTTGTTCTTGGAGATGACAATGATTCTTCAGCTATTGATCACACTTCTAGTGCGGATTCATATTTTGAGGAGAACTTTGGCTACTTGAACGTAGGTAGACTCACATGTAATTAAGTTTTGGAGGCTTCCATTTCATCTCTTGCAATTGACATCACTTCTATCATTTTTCTTGATGATGCTTGTATTCCTATAGTTATGGCTTATTATGATTCAACACAACAAGCTATTCATGGTCTTTCAGACATAGTATCATGAGATGACTACTTGAAAAATCTTGTAGCCTTGTTTGTGGAATCCTCTATTATAATTTGTGAGACAATGTTGATGGTAAGTTATCTCTTTCTTGTCTTCTAGTTGTCATGGATTTCCTTTATAAGAAGTTACATCTACATTGTATATCTATTGAATTCAATTAATCCATTGATCTAATTGATCAATTATTGATCACACTTCTAGTGTGGATTCATATTTTGAGGAGAACTTTGGCTACTTGAACCTAGGTAGACTCACATGTAATTAAGTTTTGGAGGCTTCCATTTCATCTCCTACAATTGACATCACTTCTATCATTTTTCTTGATGATGCTTGTATTCCTATAGTTATGGCTTATTATGATTCAACACAACAAGCTATTCATGGTCTTTCAAACATAGTACCATGAGATGACTACTTGAAAAATCTCGCAGCCTTGTTTGTGGAATCCTCTATTATAATTTGTGAGACAATGTTGATGGTAAGTTACCTCTTTCTTGTCTTCTAGTTTTCATGGATTTCCTTTATAAGAAGTTACATCTACATTGTATATCTATTGAATTCAATTAATCCATTGATCTAATTGATTATATTTCTCTCTTTTGTGTTATTCATTGGGTTTCTAGATCTTGGCATATTGCCTTAAGGAAAATTCTTTCATTGCATAAAAGTAATCCTTATAGAAACAAACATCAAATTGCATCAAGATCTACATAATTCAAAATACATCATATAAAATATAAATCAGATATCACCATATAACATCATGTCAGATCATCATAGAGTCATTATGCATATATTACCATGTCATTAAATTGCAAGCATAAACTATGATATAATTTGTAGTGTGATGGCATAAACAAAGGAAACACAACTATAACTAGGTATATCACAAGAATGTCATATACAAACAATAGCATAATCCCACAAGCAAATTTTGGCTCATATCAAAATAAACTTGTAAAAAAATGCAACCAACATGTGTAAGATGGAGATTGTGTCTAAGAGTTTGATAATTTATGAATTAACTTCATATCTTTTGTTAGCGGTAATTCTATGAGTATTGTACTTTATTGTTGTTTTTCAAATTATATATATTGGATGACTTTTGGAGAGTGGGGTTTTTCTCTTAAAATGTTTTTCCCCATGTAAATCATTGCATTGTTGTATGCATGCTATTTATTATCATTCTATTAATTTTATGTAACTATTGAAAATATCTAAGAAACTTTCTACGTAAACCTCGTCTCAAGATTAATTTAGGGATTTGTTATGTTATCTTGATTTCCTTTCCCTCAAAACATGGGATTCAGTCTCCACACTAGCATGTGATACTAGTTTGATGACGAAGGAACTAGAAATAGACTTGTAAAGAGCTATGAGAAGATGCACTAAAAAAATGGCACAAAAAGAAATATAGAATTCTAAGGGTTTATATTTTATAAAAGTAGACAACCCTAGCCTTATTGAGAAGTTTGTGATTGTATCTAAAATTGTAGGTGGGTGAAAATTAAAGATATTTAGCATGTGATTACAAATAATACAATGTCATTAAATGAATATCTAGATGCATCTTTTATCGAGAAACCCTCCTCCAAGAAAAGTTATTAAATAAACAAAAAATTAATTTCAAATGATGAATCTCTCAATCTTTTTTTTTTAGAAGGTCAATTTTTTTTTATAGAAATGTTTTTGTAGAAAATATTGGCAAATCCAAAGAAAAGTTATTAAATAAACAAAAAATTAATTTCAAATGATGAATCTCTCAATCTTTTTTTTTAGAAGGTCAATTTTTTTCATAGAAATGTTTTTGTAGAAAATATTGGCAAATCCCAAACAATAATAAGAATCATCATGACAGATAAATTTTTTTTTAAAAATATATAACTTTTTTGGGGGTAAATGTGAAATCTTTGATGGATTTAAGGGATAAAATCTATAGTATTTAGTTGCTACCATTTTTTATAAATATAATCAAATAACCTCATTATATTATGTGAGATAAATTTATCAATCATATTAATGGAACCCTAAACTTCTTCAACACCATTGATTTCTATTGAAATCAACAATCCATAAGAAATTTTAGCCCTCATAAACATTAGAAATCATATAGTAACAATTTTACTTCATGGAATATAATGAGGATCGACACTGTTAGAGAAAAATGATGATTTAATTTCATTTATTAAATTACCTTTTCTCCCTTCTTGAGATTTCGCTTTATGCATTTTTTAGTTGTCTCTATTTAATAATTATTTTATAATTATTACATAGCTTTCACCTTTAGGTTACCCTTTGTAACTTATTAGGTTACCCTTTTTGGGTTTTGATCTCCTTTTATAAGGATTGATCTCTTTGTAATTATTATTGCTTGAATAATCTATTCTTCTTCTGAATATACAATTTTCGTGTTTTCAAATCAAACCCTTGCCTCTTCTTGTCTTTTTCTTCTCCGTGACAGGTTTCCTACATGCAGGTATTCTTGGGCTTTATGGATTTGATTTGCATATTTGCTCAAATCCTACATGGTATCAGAGCCAGATCTATTGTAGCTTGTTTAGCATTTGGAGAAAAAAGGAGAACAAGGGTTTGGCAGATCATGTATGGTGTTTTTCGAGTATTTCCTAAGAAAATAAGGGGTTCACCAATTTTTAGAGAAATTTGAGGCCAAATAGACTTCACAAATGGATCCAGAAGGTGTCAAAACCCTCATTTTCATATAAAGTTTGTCCGATTTGGACAATGTTGATCTGGGAGGCAAAAACTTTTGCCTGGCAAGGTCGTACGGCCTCTGCATGCACTCTAAGGTGGAGAAAATCAAAAAAATTGCAAAAATGCAATTTTTTTACTGCTGTGGTTAGGAAAACCACTGGCAGTCAATGAAACCACTAGTGGGTATGGTAAATCGCTAGCGGTCCTGTAGATCGTTGCGGCTCAATGGCCAATGCAACTCCACCGTCACCTCCCGCGAGTGGTTGCCACCAGCAGTGCCACCTACCCACCACCGCCACCAACAACTCCACCGCCCACCTCCACTCTGCATCTGTCCCATGGGTGGCACTTTTTTTGTGAGTTTTTTTATTATTATTATTATTTTTAATAATTTTTTTAATGCATTTCCAATTGCCTTATCTTTTTTTTGCTATAACTGGAGCATATGGACGTATTTTTTCGATCTAAAAAATGTGCTAGAAAGCTAGTTCTAAGATGAACACGTTGGTGTAGGTATTTTTTGGTTTTGATGTAGTTTAGTTGCCTGTTTTGGCAATCAAAGTTGGATGTTCTATTTTCACTCCAAAGGGCATATCTTGAGTGTCCCATCTCTGTTTTTTGAAAACGTTATATTTTTGGAAAGTCATTTGTCTACTTTTCAGAAATACTATAATTTCTTCCAAATTATGCTCCATGCTTTTTCTATCATTTTTTTGGTTTTTTTGTTCTATGGTGGATATCTTGGTTGTTTCAGGTCTGGGGATAGTTTTCATGGCATGGGATCTCTTCTTTTGGGTTGTACTATCTATTGTATCAACTCTTTGCCCTTTCTAAACTTTTTTGATATCATTTGTAAGCATTTTTATGCAAACGCACTGAGATAAAGTGTCACTTCTTATTTTTTGGGATCCTTTTCATCATTGTGATTTATTGTACTTGCACTATATTATAAAGTGCCATGGGGGGATAGTTGATTTCCATTTAGTACCCTCTTCCTTTGTCAAGTGAGTGTCCCTTCCACGACATTAGCCCTATGATGTGTCGATAACATGTTCCTTTATAGGTGTTAGTACCCCTTCCTCACTCTTGATATACTTGGTTCTTTATGTTTTGCAGGAGATTTTTGGCCCACTTTCTTACCTGTCTATCACCTCACCCTATTTGCATTAAGGGGGGGTTCTTCTGTTTTTCCTAATACTTCATTCGTTCATTAGAGTGAGCTATGTATTCAGTATTTGATCCTATGTACTAGGCAATTGCAGTGGCTAGATACCTATGCATTTCGGTGAGATGGATCATCTACCATATAGACACTCTTCTTTGTGTTCCTACTTTGAGGTTCTACAGATCAACAATTTCCTTTTTATAGAGTTTGCGGCTTCTTCATGCTTCATCAATTTTCTTCATGATCACTCTTTGTTCCTATTTTCTGGAACATCCTCTAGTTGGAGGCTTTTGTAGTCCTTCACTAGATTTTCTACTGTCTCTTTTTGGAGTAGAGTTTTTCCTACTCGATTTTCTCTATTTCTTTGTTTCACAAAGATTTTATTGTGATTGGGTACCTCATTAGGTCTTGTTTTTGGGACCCAAGTTTTCTTTCTGCATTGCTTTGTAGCTACATTGTTGCTCATCTTAAAGGGAAGGGTTGGGGGGGGGTGTTAGAGAAAAAGGGTAATTTCATTTCATTTATTAAATTACCTTTTCTCCCTTCTTAAGATTTTGCTTTGTGCATTTTTTAGCTTTCTCTATTTTATAATTATTAGATAGCTTTCACCTTTAGGTTACCCTTTTTGAGTTTCGATCTTCTTTTATAAGGATTGATCTCTTTGTAATTATCATCACTTGAATAATCTATTCTTCTTCTGAATATACAATTTTCGTGTTTTCAAATCAAACCCTTACCTCTTCTTGTCTTTTTCTTCTTCGTGATAGGTTTTCTGCATGCAATTATTCTTAGGCTTCTTAGATTTGATTTGCATATTTGCTCAAATCCTACAAACATTAGATTATATTTGAAATCATTAATGGCAACTAAATATTGGTGACACAAGGGTTGGGTTTTGGCTCAATTAGTGAGAGTTTAATGTGGTAAAGTATAAGATCACAAGATCTAGTTTCCCCCAACCCACATGACATTGGAGAATGTGTTGCACTAATTTCATTGGTCATGTTAAAAAGTTTAGTTGATGCATTATAGTTTATAAGGGTTGTCTTCATTCATGTTATCTAAAAAAATTTAAATATATTAGTGATACAACCCCAATGTAACTAATAATTATGATGTATTATTAAGGAATTAAATTTGATATGTACAATAACTTATTAAATTTTGGCAAACTAAATATAACCATGTATCAAGTATTGTGGTAAATCTTTGATTTTAAATTTTTAATAAAATATATTATTTTGCAATTTAAATATTTATAAAAATTTATAAATATATTATGATTTAGGTTGCCTTAAATCTTGAAGTATTATCCAAATTTGGATTCTCAATTTTTTTTAAATAGGCAATTGGTAAAGTTAGCCACTAAAAAAACTTAGTCATTGAAGGAAGACTAAGATGTATCTTTTGTTTCACTTCATGCTCTTTAATCATTTTTTGTCTCAATAAGTTGGTTTGTCATTCATTCCTTTTACTAATGTTGTAGAATATAAGCCTCACCTTAATTCTATTATGATTTTCTTTTTTTAAGGAAAAGTATTGGGCTTCATCACTTGAAGAAAGGTTATAGAAATGGATCTATCAAAACTAAAAATATCAAAAAGAAGTCTTCTCCATAGGACCTCAAGCAATCTATATAACCTTGTAGATTCATGCTCAACCCAAAAATATATAAATGGTCATTCTCCCAACTCTTGAAAATTTGAACTATCAATAACATGAGATGTCAAAAATCTTTTGATCAACTTTAGAAATGCCCAACTAACTCATAGTTCTAATGGCATCAATATCAAGCAAACATTTGTTGCTTTATATTTCAACTATATGGGTTACTTTGGGAACCCTTCTACCACAACAAAAAAACAAAGATGAGAATGAGATATCTATTATATAAGGAATGTTCTAGTAGTATAAGAGGTTCGGTTATATATAAAGAGTATGCTAGTAGTATGAGGTTGATTATATACAAGGAATGCACTAGTAGTATAAGAGGTTGATTATATATAAAGAATATGTTAGTAGTTTGAGGTTGACTATATATAGGGAGTACACAAGCAGTATAAGACAATGGTTATATCTCTAGAGTTGTGACCTCTTAAATGCATTTCATCTAGAGAGGGTTTTGATTACATTTTATCTAATAATAATAGAGAGGATATAGATATTTGGTTCTTAATAAGAAGGATATTCAAGTATGTAAATATGTTATTCTAATAAGAAGGATACTTATAGGATTGCAAGGATAGATATCTAAGTATGTAGATTTGCTATTCTAATATGAAAGATATCTAAGTATGTAAATAAACAATTCTATTCTATATGTATAGAAGGATATCTAAATACATAAATAAGAAGGATGTTATCCCCTAGCATGAAAATATAATGATCTAATTAGAACGAATACTATTCTAATAAACAGAAAGGATGTTATTCTAATAAATACTAAGGATGCTATTCTAATTTGAAGAAATGCTATTCCAATAGAAAGGATATCTATGTATATATGAAAGGGTTACAAAGGGTGTGTGTGTGTGTGTGTGTTACTATCGTAATGGTACTTAATTTTAAACAAAATATAAGTTGTGAAAGTGACCCAAATTTATTATTAACTTTTGAATTTGTATTGTGATTATGAACCTCTCCTAGAATAGAGGAAGCCTCAGAAATAGGAGCGTGTATATCTACATATATATGAAAGGGTTGCAAAACATATATATAGAATGCAAGAATCAAAATGAAGTAGTGAAACTAACCTAAGTTTATTATTCAACATATGGAAGGGTTGCAAAGCATATATATAGAATGCAAGAATCAAAATAAAGTAGTGAAACTAACGTAAGTTTATTATTCTTTAAATTTATATTGTAGCCGTCAAGACTACTAGTTTTGTGACTTTAATAAATTCTAAAAACTGTCAAATCTGGGGCTATTTAGCCGAGGGCAAGATTGTCGGTGCTTCTGTTAAACTGACCCAAATTTATCATTCGACTTTTGATTTGTATTGTGAGCCTCCTCTAGAATAGAGGAAGCTTCCAAAAATCGGCGTATACCGCTTTGAGTGGCGAAGACACGGTATTCTTTAGTAAAAGGCGAAAGAATAGTTCGCTCTGTCCTCACCACGCGGCTCCGTAAGTTCCTAACTAAACATGAACTCTTTTATTCGTCTCCCTTCGAAGAAATTACCGTCGACCAATCGATGTGGGACTAAACTAAGAAGAATTGCACACACCAACACAGTCGAAATTCAAACGGTTGAGTGGTTTAGATTTTCGCGGTATCATTTAGAAGCTCAGGTGGGAGAGCATGCCACTGAAGATCTCAAGCTCAGATTACGGGTCCTGAGAATAAGGCACAAATACTACTGAATTATTTCCTACTTCTAAATAAATTCTGCTTCAAATTATCTACTTTCACCTTAGGGTTAGATAATATGCTAATACTGTCGGGATTGGAGTAAGATCTTAAGGTCAGATTACGGCTATCTCCTCTAAGCCATTGTTAAACATGGGATAGGAAGGATTATTGAGATATCTCAGTAAAAATCTAACCTTTCTGCAAAGGTGGAAAACAAAGAAGAATACATGGAGAAACAAGTGCACTGCATTTATATGGAGAAACAAGTGCATTGCCAAAATAAAAATTGTGCCTTGATTGCAGATGAGGCAGAGAACAATCAAAGGATTTTATGCACTCCGTCCACATGAATAAATAAGAACATAAAGAGGAAAAAAAATTATGAAAGCATTAGAGTCGGTTTAAAGGAAAAAATAGGCCATCCGATCTAGAACCTACCTGTGAAATAACTAAAAATTCAGGATATGATATAAAACTATGCAATTTTGAATAAAAACGTGGACAACAGCGAGCTGTAGTTGTAGCCCGATTCTTAACTAGATTGGAAAGCAATAGCAAGCATTTGAGACTGCAACTGCAATCTTTTTAATAAAATCCACTGCAAAGGCTAAACTTTATATGCTCTGAAAACAGATTGAAAGGTTTCAGGCTGTAATTGCAAATTTTCAAAACCCTAAATACACTGCAAAGGCTACACTTTATGTGCTCTGAAACCAGAGCAAAGGTCCACAAAGGATAGGTTAAACAAAGAGAAAAGTAACTGTATGAAGAAATCAAAACTTTTGAAATTCCCCCGGCTTGATGACAAGGTTAGATTTAGCGATAGATCGTTGAGCATGTATGCGGTAATCAAAGGGACAATTGTGCTCCTCTGCGTGGCTATGGAGGCCTAGAACAAATCTTCCGATATCATTAGAATGAAAGATATTAGTTCAAATTCTAGGGGGATAGATATATATATATATATATAAAGGAGAGCTAGTAGAGGTAGGGTTAGAATGCATCTGGACGCTTAAATTCGGTGAAAAGAAAATAAGATAAAGTGATTACCATATTTATTTTTATGTAAAAAATAAAACTAAATATCATTAAATGTAGTAGGATATTGATTCCTTATATTACAAGGAACAAAGAATCAATATTCAAAAAATAAATATTAGCTACATATTTTTTCACAAGAAAAAATCTAACATATATTACTATATATTTAAAGTTAAATATTTAATTATGTAATAATAAAAGATTGATGTCAATTTTAGATTTTAGCTTTTAAATTTGATAAGGTCTAAATATGTATAAATACGTATGAAAAATATATTTTTAAATTAAAAAATATTTTTAAACTTATATTTGACATATAAAATTATGTGCTAATGTGTATTTTTGACTTGTATATGCAATGAAAACTCATGTTATTAACTTTAAACAATTAAAAGTAATTTAGAGGTCATTACATATTCAAGTCAATTTTGATGTTTTTAACATATGAAGACAAGAGTATGCATGATGGTTCTGAGGATTGAAATGACTTGTAAAAGACTTTTAAAATCCTATATAGACTTGTAAGTGTCTAATAAAATCTATTTATACTCAATCATCACTAAAAAATTTTGCATTTGGAAATTTATAGCTCATTGATTATTGGTTATAGCTCCCAGTATTTGTGATAGCTATGTAAGAGCTCGTCTATACTACTTTCAAATGATGTTTTAACTTGAAAATGCAAATCAAAAGTTACTTTTAATAGTCTTTGTTAAGTTTAAATCTATAACTACAAAAATTATTGTTTATTGTTTTGCCTTTTTTTAATAAGCACTGCCTAAAATATACACTTCAAAGATAGACCCTTCAATTTTTTTAATAAGAAATAGAACTAAAAATTCTTGTTTTTTAACTACATTAAGTTGTGTTGTTGAAAACATACACTTCCAAGATAGACCCTTCAATTGTTTTTAAAAGGAAAAGAACTAAAAGTTCTTGTTTTCTAACTACATTAAGTTGTATTGTCGAATGGTGTCATTTAGTTGTTGAAGTGGTTTGGCTTTTAAAGAGTCAACACGGGCTTTCTATCTTTGTTTAAAAAGGATAAACTTCCTCATACAACTAAGATAAAATAAAAACCTTTGTTGACAAATTTTGAGTTAGCATTTGAAATGAATACTAGTTATTACGTATCTTTACACAAAATGATGTAATACTTAGAAACCTTGAAATTTGTAAAATATGAATATATCCAAAAGTACCAGAGGAAACATCACAAAAGAGACTAAAATTATTTAAAACAATCAAATTACAGCTCACATAACGAGTAAATGTTTTGTTTGAAAATGCTCTAACTATATCATAAATATGACATCCTAAAATTGCTTTCATGATATCAAAAAAGGCTTATGTTGGAAGTGGAAAGCCATTTTTATTTATAGACAACGTTGCCCTATTTGTATTCACAACATGGGAGGGGAAGGATCATGGAGGCATAATCGTGTGCTTAGTGGCCTTTGGAATCGTCAAATAAATCATCTCTACAACTTCAGAATTAATGCATGACTTCAAAATAGGGTACCTCACTATTTCATCTCCCAGATGCATGTTTGCAAGCCGATTGATCAAAACTTAAATGGGATACATTGTGGGTCCTCTACTTTCTGGTTGTTCTACAAGGCCTTCGATGTGGGGAACCTTGATGGAGAATATAAAGCTCCCTATGCTCTCATTTATAGAAACATGGCCATTTCAAGGGTGGAAGGGTTCTCTACTTCCAAAGCATTGTTTGCATATCTGTTGCAATGCATTTACTTTGGTATTTGTGAGCAATGTTATTCAAGATTGGGTGTGAAAGAGCACTTTTCAGTACATTCCTCTACCAATGGCTATGGTTGTTGCACTTCTTGTGGGGGCTATTTTTCCATTGATATGTGTGCGAGAACAGTGACTATATATGCATGGCAATGCTTGAATTGTAAGAAGGTGGAGTCTAGGCTTATATGTGGTGACGATCTATGGCTTTTACCTTCCTCTATTTTAGCCCTAACAAAAGTGCAGATAAAGAGGAGGAATATGACTACCTATAAATCAAATGAACTAGTGGCTATGTGACAGGGAAAACAACATTTTACCCTTTAAGGAGATTGATTGTAACGTTTTGGTTCCTACTTTTTCGTAATGAACTATTCCCTTGGCAGTGCAATTTAGTAAATTCTTCATGTACCATGCTTGTATGAATACATGTAGTTATTTAGTATTTAAACATTAATCAAAAGAAAATTTTAGATTTTAAACAGAATCAAAAGGAAATTTTAGTCTTCAAACATAATCAATAGAAATAGAAAAACACAAAAAATAGCTAGGAGCTTATCAAGGGTTCTGAGCTTCTGCTAAGGAACAAAGAAGATTGTCTTCCAAAAGAACTACTAGTGGAAACTTCTAACCGAATTTCCAAACAAAATTTCCAGAAAGGAAGAACTTCTAATTTGGTGAAACTTCTAGACTTTAATTTATTTTTAAAAGATTTTATGACGATAAGATTTTCCTATTTTTATAAAAAATAATTTTACTCATTGCTCCACCAATCAAAAAATAGAAAAGTCACATTTATTAATTATTAAAAGTAATTTTTAATATCTAAGTATAATCTTTTCATTCAATAAAATGTAATACTTTACATTGATTGTTTGGTTAAGAAAGCAATTGGCTGGTCAAATAGAAAATTTAGGAGTAAATGGATTGTTTAGTTTACCTACCTATGGTAGGAACTAATAATACTGAATATATAGTGAAAAGGTGATCAATAATTAAGGAATACATGTTAATGGACACAAATATGAATTGTTTGTATATCAACATTTTCAGTAATCATGGTATTCATGTGCTATATTATTTTTCTTACAAACTTGTAACACATGACACTTTTAAAATAATGTTTATTTGAATGTTTGAAGCTCCTCTTAACATTGACTAGCGTTGTTTTTTTTTTGTTTTAAATTATTGGTTTCTATTGTAAAGGCGTGAGACTAAAGTTTTCAATTGCATGTAGGAGAATTATTTTGTAAGTTGGAAATCGTGCATTTGACATAAACTTACACTATAGCTTACAAGATATGATAAAAAATTATGTCATTAATATATTTTAAAAAATTCCTATAGGTTGTTTTTAATTTCTCAAGTTGTCTTTTCTTTTTTCTATAAAAATATTACCCTAAACGTGTGAGCCATAGCAACTTTCATTTTCTAGGAAAATTACGTGTCTTTTGTTACAAATCTTGAGACATGTAATGGCAGCATAGAAACAAAACTTGTTGAATAAGTTTGTTTACATGTGATGAAGTGTAAGTCATTTGAAGGGTTTGGTACATAAATTCTCATGAAAATAAATAGAAAAAATGCAAAGATATTTTTAAGAGTTTTCAATGATGCATTGTCAATGGTTGTAGATTTTTAGAGTTAAAACAATATAATGTATTTTAGATCAAAACAAGTTGTTTGACATTTCTGTTAGTTTGTACAATAAGATTTAGATTGGAACAAAAAGTGAGTAGAGAAAACAATTTAACAAAAAAATAAAATTTTTTGTAAGTTAAAAAGTTGTTTTGAAAAGGTCATTTTCTTCAGTTGCCCATTCTCAATAGTTGGCTTGACAAACAAAATCATCAAGGAGGAAAGCTATAAGGACCTGTCACAAATCTTAAGTGGTACGTAGTTGCACCGTATAACTCTTAAAAAACTTGGATATTTTACTACTACCTACTCAAATGCCCAAAGAAAAAATACAAAGTTTTTTGCATCAATTATAATCTTCTTTAAGTCACAGAGGGGGAATTTGTAGGGGTTTAGTGTTTTCCCTTTACTATATTTGGCATATTCTACTAAATTTTCCAAGTTTTTCATCGAATGTGCTTTCATATATTCCTTAGTAAACGTGTTGGCTTTTCTTTTGTCTTTCTCGTTATCAAATGTGCTATTTTTCTTGAGATGATGGATTTTATGTTTTGGGAAGATTTTGGCATATCTAAATGCACCCAAAGTTGCAACAAAATCCTCAAAAAAATTGAAAACTAATATTTTTACTTTTTTTAATTTAGGACTGAAATTTTTAATACATGTATACTATTGGCAATCATAATGTAGGACTCTCGGTGGCTAACTATCTCTGATGGTCATTGTCTTAAAGAATATAAGAATAAAACATACACTTTCTAGTACATTAGCAAAAGGAGCACTGCAAGCTACTAATTTAATAAAAGGATCTGCAAATAGATAAACATAATGCTCCAATATTCTTAAGGGAGGCTAGGGCATCTCCATCACTAAAAATCTAGGTGGGACATACCTTAGGGCAACATCGCCCAAAGGGGAAGATGTACCAGCCTCCTAGATTTCTCTGCCATTTTAGGATAGTAAATAACATCCTCTCTACATTTCCTAATTCCCAATCCTAGGAGGATGACTGCAACTGTCACCATTTACATCATGTGCCACATGCATGATGACTTATATCAATCATATCATATAGTAATAGGATAGGTGAATGGCAAGACATGGGCCAAAATTCATTTGTCCATTTACTTGTACTATTCTTCAAAATGGACAACCCCTACATAAATATTTGTTTCATTCACTAGTCACAAATTTTACATTAGTTGGGAAAAAATAAATGACTGATGTTGTAACTCATTTCAATAATTATGATATATATTTGCATGAGGGTTGTCATTTGTAGCTAGTTTGAAGACTCCTCTTTAGTTAGATTGCATATGGTGGCACTCAAGAGATGCCTTTCCATATAATGAATTTCATTCATTATAGAATACATCACTAACCAAGAGTGATACTTAGTACACCCCAGATATTCTGAACAAGTTTTTAAATTGATCTTTACATATTACAAAAATTTTCTATAGAATTTTTTTTATCCTGGTCCATTTTTCACCATATCAATATATTTGACTAGTGATAAACTACATTTTTTTTTATCCAACCATGATGAATATAATATTTAAGTAATTTCTCATATACATAGTTACTAGAAATGTGACATCTAGATCATGTTTCACATTTCAATAGCGACAGTGGGTTTCTTGGTGCAAAACAATCATTTCCCTTGCATTCACTTATAGATGCTCTCTCATAGATTAGACTAGAAATTTTGGCACTTTCATCTCACATTTTCAAGGTTTTAAACTATAAAATAAGTAATGTTTGTTGAAGTTGATGAAAGACCAACCCTATAGCTCCCAAGAATCACCTACATGCAAACACCTTTCACAGAAGAGAGAAACAAAAAGCTATGGAGGTTGAAACTGCCAAATCCATAGATGAGACATTCTTGATGAGCAAAAAGAGAAATTGTTGTTATCAAAAGTGAATTGGTTCAATGATTACAAAGAGAGATCATCCTTATAAAGGAGATCGAAACCTGAAAAAGGTCTAACCCAGGATGCATCATAATAATTGATAAAATAAATAATTATTAGATGTCTAAAGTTTAGCTTTAAGAAAACTAAAGTGAATTAGGAAATATCTAATTACTCTTCCCGCCAAGATAAACATAATGAGTAGCTAAAAACCTAGAAACTACTACAAAAAGTAGAATTGGGTCCCAACAACAAAGCCTAATGAGGTACCCAAGCACAACCAAATCTCTAAAAAGAGGATAAATAGATAAAACCACATGAGAAAAACCCTACTCCAAAAAGAGATGGAAAACATGCTGAAAGAAACTAGTGAAGGACTAAAGAAGCCTCCAAACTAGGGAATGCCCCAGAAAATAGAAATAAAAGATGATCATGAAGAAGACCACTAAAGCATGTAGAAACTACAAAGCTCTATCAAAAGTAACTATGGATCTGGAAAACCTCCACTGAAATAAAACCTGACCAGGTAGAGAAGACTATAATCTGCATCGAATCAAGAGGCACACAAAGGAAAACAACTTAACTGAAAGATATAGATGGCATGAAACACCAAAGCTTGAAGAGTTGATCAATCAAAAATGGAAGGTTGCAACCAAAGCAGGAACGAAAAGAAGAGTGTTTATATGGTAAATAATCCATCTCACCGAAATGCATAGGTACCCAGCCACTACATCCGCCTAGTACATAAGAACAAAAACTAAATATATAGCTCACTCCATCGAACCAAGGAAGCATAAGAAACAACAGAATAACCCCTCTAATGTAGACAAGGGTGAGGTGACAGGAAACTAGAAAAGTGGGCCAAAAGAACTGCATGACAAAGAATCACAATCAAGATGCACAAAAGAGTACATATGTGTTTACTAAGGTGATCAATCTCAGACATGTCATGAGGCTAATGTCATAGAATGGAAACTCATTGGACAAAGAAAGATGGCAAACAATGGCAAAACATCAACCCCCCATGGCACTTTAATCACGAGTAGTGCATGTACAGTATGGCACAAGATATGATGAATCCCAAGAATAGAATAATCTATATGAGTGTCCTCAGATTACACTACTCAAATCAAAAGGCAAAACCCAAAACAACTAAAACTAAAATACAGATGAAATATGGCACTTTATCTCAGTGCTTTTGCAAGAATGCATACAAATGAGATCTAACTAGACTAGAAGAGACATAAGACTAATAAAATAGATAGTACAAGTCACTACAAATCATCTGAAGCAACGAAATTGATCATCAAACCTAGAACAACCAAGATATATATCCACTAAAATACAAAAATGCAAAAGATTGAATAGAATGTTCTTAGAGAAGAATCTAGAAAAATAATCGACATCATTGGAAAGAATTTGAAAAGACCTTTCCAATGACATAAAGAATACCCAAATCGAAAATTGGATGCTCAAGATGTATCCCGAAGTGTGAAATTGTACCACTAACTTTGATAGCAAAAAAGCTATCAAAAAAGCATCAAAATTGAAAATCACCTATATCACTGTGACAGGCTTGGAACTAGCTTTCCGACGATATCTCGTTTGCAAAAAATATAGTTTGTATGCCTGAGATACGAGCAAAAACACGAACTTAGGTCCAAACAAAGCCTGAAGAGGTGACAAGATATGTTGATGTAGTGCTAACATGGCGCTGATGCCAGCAAATGATGAGCCCAAATTTGATGGAAAAATGGCTGTCAAGGCAAAAAAATCCCATAAAATGACCCCTTCCAAAAAAAATATCCAGTTGCCAAAAATAAGCTGGAAAACTAAGGGCCAATGTTGGATTAAGAAACTGGTGGCCAAGTAATTTTGCATGTGCTAATGAAAAGGCATGGCTATATAAATAAACATTGTTCTAAAGAAAACTCCACAACTGTCTGTGTACACTGAGAAAAAAGCCTCATAAATCAGGGGGGATGCATTGGCAGTGCCTCCAAAGTTGAGCACAAAATCACAAAGCCCAAAATTCAGCGAATTGCCAAAATAAAACTAGCGATCCAGCTAAAGAAACACGCATACTTCCAGATGTGTGCTAAAAAAAGGTCGTGATTGGTGGGTGAAGCAAATTTTGATGGTATCAACTGCATAGATGTGAGTATTGTCAATTAATCGACAATACTAGAAAAAATCACAATTTTTTGGGGCCGGTGATTTAGTCGCCCCAAAAATCACAAATTTTTTTTGCATATTTTTTCAAAAAAATCACAGATTAATAGGCGATTAATCACCTAAAAACCGCAATTTCTTGGAAAAAATCACCTGCGCCTAGCAATCACATAAAGTGACGAAAAAACATATTTTTTTCATTCGATTTTTAAATTTCTTAAGGCGTTTTGGAGAGGAGAGGATAAAGGAGGAGTTCTTGGCAAGAAAGAGGCGAAATTGAGTGCATTTGTAGGCCTTTTGATTTGATTTCTTCGTTACTAGGTAAGTGATTTGAATCTTTGTTTTTTATTTTTGCAAGAGATTGTATTCTTTTTTCTTGCATGTAAATGGATAAAAATACATTCCTAATTAGTTAGGAATGCATTTGATGAATGTAAGAAAGATTAAATGCATTCATTTTCATTTTTTTCCATTCTAGATCGAATTTATGTTAGAAATTTGCACTTTTTTGAAAAATTTGAAACCCTAGCAGCTAGTTTGTTTGAATGTTATTTGGGTTTCAATTTATTGGCACTGTTATTGGAATGTTGCTTGAATTCTTTGTTTAACTATTAACTTTGATCTTGTTATAATTTATTTATAGTTTTTTTTTAAATTTGTATGCATAAGGAAGCCTGCAGCAGTTTTAAATGGCAGACAAATGGTCATTGACTCCATGCCCTTCAGGTTACATTGGCACTAGGCCAAAGAATGCGAGAGATCAGGCATGGAAATATGCCTATGAAGCACCCAATGAACCAACTAAAGTTATTTTCATTCGATGTGAAAAAGTAATATCCGAGGGCATTTATCGATTCAAATATCACATTGCAGGGATCTCAAAATATGATACGAATCCTTGTGAGAGTACAACAGAAGAAATAAAAAGGTTTGCAAATGCCTTGCTTGTAGTTGGAGAGAAAAAAAATTTGCAAAGAGAGCAAAATAAATTGCATGTCAGGGCAACCATAGCAGAGACCCAGGGCAGTTTCATTGATGTTTAGGAGGAGGAGGCAGCCATTGAAAGCATGGTCAGCTCTTATCGTGGGCCACGTGTGCACAAACAGGGTGGTTTTTCTTTCACGAGTTTCGCTCCCACTCCCACTCCTACACCTCCTAGCACTTCCGCACCATTAGGATCAGCAGGTGCTTCTGGGATAGGGAGCTATTTTGTGCCGAGGCACACACCTAGTGCACAACCTTCATTAGAGGCCACTAGATGGAATAAGGAGGTCCATGACAAGGTGGACAATGCACTAGCAGATTTTTGGGTTTTCAACAACCTTTCTATTAGTGTTGTTGACAGTCCCTATTGGGAGGCTTTGGCCACAAGGTTGACAGTTGCAAGAAAGGGGTACAAGTCCCCTTCTCATTTTGTGTTTGGTGGCAAGTAAGCGAATAAATTTATTACACTCGATTTCCTTTTGATTTTTAACTTTTTACTTAGTTCTAAATTTTAATTAATTTATCTAGAAATTAGAATGTTGATTACTAAAGTCTAAATCAGTTTTAAATTACTAAGAATCTAAGACATAACTAAATTTCATTTTTGTAGGCTTATTGGAACTACTGTTGAAAGGGCCAAAGCATTTGTTGAGGAACAAAAACAATAATGGATAAAATTTAGTTGCACCATTCTTTCTGACGGGTGGACGGATGGGAAGAGCAGGACCATAATTAATTTTTTGGCCTGCTATAATGATAATGTGGTGTTCCTGAAATCAATTGATGCCTCCAGCAAGGTAAAAAATGCTCAAACATTGGCATTGATGTTGGAGAACATGGTCTTAGAGATTGGCATTGAAAATGTGGTGCAAATCATCACAGACAATGCTGTTGCATATGTATCAGCAGGTAAACCATAATTTTATGTTGCATGTGCATTGTGAATTTCACAAGAAGAATTTTTGATAGTTTGATATTTTTGAAAAGTTGGAAACTAATTAGTATTTTCTTTTAAAATTGGTAGGAAAACTCCTACAACAGAGGCACCCCACTCTCTCTTGGACCCCGTGTGTAGCACATGTCCTTGACCTTCTTTTGGAGGACATGGGCAAACTTGAGTGGGTCACTCCAATTGTGGAGGATGCAAGGCGGGTGAAAAAATACATATACAATCACCCATGGGTCCTTAGCCTAATGAGAGAGCACACTTATGGCAAAGAAATTGCCAGGCCTGCCGTCATAAAGTTTGCAATGATTTTCTTGACATTGCAAAGCATTCTCGATAATTTGGTTTCTTTGAAGCAAATGTTTGTTTCTAAAAAATGGCTTGATTCCACATTTTCAAAGAAGAGTGAAGGAGAGAATGTTGTGTGGATTGTGTTTGATAAATATTTTGCAATAAGGCCGATGAAATAGTAAAGGCAACTACAAAACTTTAAGTTTTAGTTTACACTTTACAACTTTATAACATACTAAGTTTGTAACTCAAGTAAATAATAATTTTGTAACTTGTCAACTAATTTCAAATTTATATTGGAGGTGTCTGAGCCTTTAGTCAGAGTTCTGCATTTGGTTGATGGAGACCAAACACCAATGGGTGAACTATATGAGGCCATGGACAAGGCCAAAGAATCTGTCAAAAATTACTACAAGGGGGAAAGCATCAAATATGAACTCATTTGGCAAATCATTGATAGAAGGTAGAATAATCAGCTCCACCAACCCATTCATGCAACAAGATATTTCCTCAACCCACGTTTTAGGTATACCGTAAGCTCATTCTTACTCAAATTTAAGTTAACGAAGACTTGAGTTCATTTTGCTTTCGTAGGGTATTAGGTGTGTACTAAAATTGCAAGACTTATTTGTTTTTAGTTTTTGGTTTTAGGGCTGATGGTACATATGCAGATCCTGATGGAGAGGTCATCAGAGGCCTAAGTGAGTGCATCCAAAAGATGTTAACCAGCGAGGAAACAAGAGATAAAATCATCGTTGAGCAGGAGATCTTCACTTCAATAGGGGGCAAGGTGTTCTCCACTCCTCTCTGCAAGAGAGCAAGGCTTACATAAACCCCAGGTAATACATTTGCAAACTTCTGAATCTCAAATGCTAAATTAACATTTATGTTTCACTTTTTGTTGTCTATTAGTATTTTCCAACTTGTACAATTTTTGTGATGCAGTGGCTTGGTGGACCACTTGGGGTGCAAGCACTCCAAATCTTGCAAAATTTGCTCTCAGAATCCTATCACAGCCTTGTAGCACATCACATTGTGAGCGCAACTGGAGTTTGTTTGAGGCCATCACACAAAAAAGAGAAATAGGTTGTCCCAAAAGAGGATGAATGACATGGTCTATGTGCAATATAATCTTAAATTGCACATGAAAAGGGCACAACAAGATCCTCTTGGGCCAATCAATTTGGATGAGATAGATCCTTATTATGATTGGACGGCATAGGAGCAGGTTCCCTTATTTACATAGGAGGACATCTCCAATTTGGAGAGGGAGGTCGCGGAGGAGGCTGTTAAGGAGGAAGGGGGTGGAACTGGATATGACATCAATTTGGATGACATCGAGGAGGGCAATGATGAGGATGATGACATTGAGCTTACTGTAGAGGACCTTGACATCTTGCGCACAGCGAATGTGGAGCTACCGACATCTAGTTCTATAGCTACACCATCTCCTGCATTGGCACAAACATAGACACAGGCACAGACCCTGCGGGGTTCTAGTTCTAGAGCTTTACCCTCTCCCGCACTCGCTAGTAAAGCGACTAGGAAGAGGAAGATGTAGTCCTATATTTGACATTTGTGCTTATTTGTAGTCATGTTGATGTGCTTATTTGAACTCTTTACATTTGACACTTTATTTATGAGAATACAACTTCTCATGTGTTGTGAACTTGTTAGTTGTTAGTAATTTAGAACTTGTCACTACTTACTTGTTAGTAATTTACCAACTAATAACTCTTTTTGCATTGATATATATCTAAACATGATTGTTTCTTATGTATTGTTAGTAATTAAGTCATTAGATGCAAAAAAACATTGAATTTTGTAAAAAAATTGCTTTTTTTAATTAAAATTTAGTGATTTTTGAGTTCCCGATTTTTCCCCTGATTTTTTTGCCGATTTTTCCCGATTTTTCTCGATTAAACTTTTTCAGACCTAAGCGATTAATCTCCTTAGACGATTTTTACATCAGTGGTATCAAGCACTGAGAAAGTGCAACTCGCACAAATATGTGGCCTCCAAACTAAATGCCTCCCAATCAAATCCTCTCGCAGCATTTATGCTCCCTCCATCGAGCATATCAAGATTAGAGGGCCAATGGGGATGCAAGAAATTGTGGCCTCCGAAAAAAATTGTGCCTCCAAACACACGCGTGATCTTCAAAGCATGTGGTTGTGGCAAAGATGAGGCCAAAAAATCAAAGGCCCTCCATTGCACAAGAAGCCCGTTGATGATAAATATGGTGAACCGCTCTCTCGTCCACCTCAACATTCTCCACCCGTGTCCCCTTGGAATAGCCATTAGGCATCTCTTGAATGAGGCAGTCGGATGGTCATCTTCGATATCTTATCATATTGGCAGGGTTTCCTCGTAGGCTGTCCAATGAAACATTAGCAATAGCCCATAATCCTTCTGCATGTTTCTTACTATACCTCACCAGGTAATTCTCACGAGTGGGCACTACTAGCGAAGGCACATGAAATTCTGCATACATCACTTGCAAGGCACTGTTGTAATTGTCTGCTACACCTGTGGAGAAAACGTCCACCGTGAAGACCCTCGATATTACGTCGGGGAACATGCTCGACCATTGGTTCACGTCCATGAGAGTCTCAACGAGATTGATGGCGTTCATGTTAACAATAGAAGCCCTGGATGCCTCGATTCTGAATCCAAATGGAGTCAGGCCGAGACCTCTGGGAAAACTTGTGATATATTCATCCTGGTTAAGAATTTCGGTACAAGGGTACTCAGGATGCCATGTCCACAAGGGTTCACCCATATGTATCATTCTAACTAGTTCCTCCATTGCAGTAACAAGCTCAACGACCTTGGGCTTCTCAACCTCACTTGGCCCCACAATGGACTTACTGTTATTACAATTACTCCTTATCTCACTGAGGAGGACCCATAACAAAAAAAAATTGTGCTTGAAAAAGGAGACACAGGGGCCAAAGGTGCAGAAGGTGAGGCCCGATGCTTGCATGATGTGACAAAGTCCACAGTGCTATGGAAAAATCAAGTTGCCTCATTTCGAATAAACATGCATGCACTTTTATAAAGTGCCTTTGCTAAATAAACACCTCCAAAAAAATTTCAAAATAAAAACTAAATCACTTCTATCACAATTTTCATGCTCACGTCAATACGAGCTAGGTGTAAAAAAATTTTGCCTCAGATTTTAATGGCATTCAAACCAGATGTATTTTATATAGAAATGGGGGTTTTCAAGTGCTCTGAGCTCAACGATGATGTATGTGTTTTCTCAAAGTGCCTCCAAAAATAGGCCCCCCATATCCAATACAAAACACTTTTGAAAATTGAAACCCTCTAAAATAGAAAAATACAGGTCTAAAAACCATGCCAAACCTCTTAAAAATAGAACAGGGACATGAAGATCTAGTGCTCTGATACCATGTTGAAGTTGATGAAAGATCAATCCACAGCTCCCAAGAATCACATGCATGCAAACACTTGTCACAGAAGAGAGAATCAAAATGTTATGGAGGCAAAAAATTTCAAATCCATAGATGAGATATTATTGATGAGCAAAACGAGAAATTGATATTATCAAAATTGAATTGGTTCAATAATTACAAAGAGAGATTGTCCTTATAAAGTGCTTCAAGCTTGAAGTGCAACTTGGGATTTTCTCAGTAAACATATTACATTGTTGTAAGTTTCTCCTTCTCCAACTCTTTTTCTTGAATCATTTATTTTTAAATAAATAGTTTTACATGTCACTACGAAGCATATTGGTTGTTGTTTCAATTGAGATTGAAAATCACCAATTGAAGTATGGTATTTTCTGAAATTATTGTATAGTATTTTTTGAAACCCTAAATGTGAAATTTTTATGATCATTCTATCGTAGCCATTTATCCATAGATTATTTTCAGCAAGTCATGGGTAGTCTATTGGTTCCAATGGATGCTCTTTTTGCCTTGTCCCATTCTTGAAGTCAGTCCTTGCCATGATTTCAAGGAATTATTTCCAAGTATTCATTTAGGGCTACATCATTTCTCTGTATTCTAAACTAATTTAGTCTCTTATTGGTTTTATGTAGGCATTGGTTGTATGGTCTATTTTGTGAGTTGTTTTATGCTTTTATTAAATTGCAAAGACTCAAAAGGTCTTTAGATGTTCAGTATTTAACAATTAATCATTTTCAAATGATATAGTCTAAGAGACATTTTATAATGTCTTACTTCCTTTAGTCCATACCTACTATTGTTCTATAGGATTCCACATTCAAATTATATAGTTGTTGATGCTAATATGTTCCAACCTTTGTGGGCTTGTCTTCTTGATCCATCTTTGTGGGCTCTTCAACTTCATGTTCATGTGGTTACTCTACCTCTAGCATAAGTGGTTGGTTTCCTTCATAGGGGCCGCCATTTCTCATGTACTTAATCAAAATCTACCTTTTCCTCTAGTACTATTATTTATGGTCCTCCTTTATATTGGTTTGTTTCTATATGTGGCTTCATTGGATTGATTGGTTGTGTCTATGAAGTGTATAAATGAAGATTTGCTTAACTAGTAAACTTTGCATGCTACAAGCCATCTCATGAATTCAACTTTCAAACTTGTTTGCAACTAACTTGTCTAGTTTATATAATTGAGTAGTTTTCATATTTAAAGACATGATCATTTATTTGTATGGAATAAAATCAGCATTCTTCTCTATCTATCTATTTTCCTCTCTTAGGGTGTGCATTTTTCCACAGCTCTTACTACGATGTTTCAGATTTGATTTATTATATGCTTAGTTACCATTTATGCTTCTTGCAATCTCAATCCACCTAATCAATTGAATCTAATCGATTTTTCTTCACATTAAAAATCTGAGGTTAATGAACATTACATGAAAGAGGACTTGCTCATGTACTTTCTTAATATAATTTGAGTTTTACATTAGTGTCCCTTCATCTCACTTGGATTTTGTTAATCTAACTGGGGTTGTATTAGGACTTATGTTTGGAAGCCCCTCTTTCTCTTGTATTGAATGGCTTAGGTCAAAATATTTAACTAATAAACTTATCACATCTAGTTTACATTACTAAATTAATTGCTTTAATTCTTCTCAATATTTTGGTGAGCCTAACATGTGACTCTTTCATCTATATATTGAGTGTTCATCTTCTTTTGGTGAACCCAACCACATAGATATCCAATTTGGTTTTTGGAATTAGATTGTCATTGTTAGCTAGATATACTTTGCTTCATTATCTTGTTAATATTCATTTGCATTGCATTTCTAGATCTAATTTATATGCACTTCTCTTAATCTAATGTTGCAAAATTTGTTTAAAGCATTTTCCCACCACCATTCTATCACCTTTGCAATAGAACAACATCCCCCTTTAAAATATGTTTGCCCTAAAAAGAAATGATATAATGTATGTGATGTTTTTGTCTCTCTTACATCAACTAATAAGGACCTATTAGAAAAAGAAGAAGATTTTCACCTTTCTCTCAATGGTCTTCCTCTTTGTGGAGGAGAGTTGAGGATTAATATCAACTCTTTTCCTAATATAAAACCTATCTATGGTGCCACTTTTGTTAAGAATTACATTATACCTTCTTTCAATTTCTTTCTTTTTCCTTCTATAGTGTGCTTTCTTGACAGAGATACTCTTACCTTTGATGATTATCCTATTTGGGATGAACCCTTAGATAATGACATGGATTACTTTATTCCTCATTAAAGGGCCTTAGTTCAAAAAGATGATATCATGGTTGACATATATTCCATTTCATTTCAACATGACATACTCTGTGTTTCTCCTTCTCCTAAAACATATCCTCCTCTTAGGGATATTTTAGAGCAAGAGGAAGACATTATAAATTCTTTTATCAATGTGACTTAAATTCCTTGATTTGATTCTCCTAGTGGAGATGTATCTTTAATGGAGGATAATAATCCCTATTGTAAGGACTCCTTAGAAAAATTGAATCATATAAAACCCCTTAGTGATTTACTTCCTATTGGTGTGTTTATAAAGAAGCAATATCCTAATATGGTTAATGTGCTCAAACCATTATTATCAACAAACCTATTCTCACTCTCAAAGGTTTCCCTCAATCTACTTCCTCTCACAAACCTTTAATCAACCTTAAAGTTTTTCCACTAATAATTATCAAAGGGAAACCTAAAAATCCTTTAGATTATAATGAGATGTCTCACACCTATCATACAAGAAATAATCTTCAATTTATTACTTCTCTCCCTGAAATGTCCCTTTACTGGTTTTGTATGATATTTCCAACCTCTAATCAGATCTTTAAGATCAAACAACCAATATTTCAAAGATCCACCAATTTCTCAATAAACCCCAAATCGAGTATGCCAGAAATAGTGTCAAAAGCTTCACAGCTTCACCTATTATTAATAAATCTAAAAGTGGACATTTTTACAGAAATTTGAGCAGCATAAAAGCCTATTAAATGACATTTCCATATCTATATAACATGCACACAATAGCTCCCAAACAGAGGACAAAAACAATGCTCATCGGGCTCCCAAAAATAGCACAAAATAGCCCAGAATCACCACAAAAACTTAATAATCTATCACAGAAGTATAATCATATCCAAATACATATTTTCAGCTCTATTTTGACATTTAAAAGTCTGATATATAGCAGCAACCCAAACTGATATGAAATACTCAACTGGAAACACCAAACTCTTACAAAATATACACTCGAAAACCCACAAATTTGCACTGTTCAGCACAAAGGCAAACTTTGCATGAGCATGCACATGGAATGGCTTCAAACTCCCATCTTTAGCCTTCCTAGAAACCTGCAAACTCCCGTTCTTGGGTCTCCTTCTCCACAGGTTTGGCAGCCTCTGAAGAATAACAAAGAAATGAGCATAAATCAAGTTCTGGAATGAGCCCAAAATGCCTCCAAAACCCCTTGAAAGAGGGCATAACCCTAACTCACGTCCAAGAGGGGTTAATAAAATATAATTTAATAATAATTTTATTTATTAGTCCATTGGTTTCCAAAGATTAGCCCCTTTTGCCGAAACTTCACTTTTTTTGAGCCTGCCTGCCTTAGCAAAGTTTATTATTTTTAATTATTTGAAAAGGGGACATGACAAGTCCTCCCCTCCCAAATATTGCTTGTCCTCAAGCAATGGCTAAACAATAAACCAATCAATCCACCTGGATCCCAAATGCAGTCATGAACTATACTACTGTCAATTAACACAGGCTCCTGCAATATCCTCTGCAATATAACCAAGAGGAATCCATAATCAAACTGACAATTACAGGTCAACCAAACTCCAAAATAACCACTACCACAGTCAGAAACCCATGATACACAAACTCTTAGAACATCAAAACTCAAGTAAAGTGGACAAATCAAATTGCCAACATAGTAAATACCATCAACGCATCCCACTAGCCTATACGGAATGTACAATCCAACTCTGCAACAATGGTGAATGCTCCCGAATGAAACTGTACCAAGTATGGAGAATCCACACACTGTACAACTCCTACAGTCAACACAACTCTGCAGATCACCGGCCACTGTCTCATAACCATAACTCCCATGCACCCCTGATGATGAAAAGCCATCACAAGATAAACAGCAAGAAATGGAACCCAAACCAAGTTTGTCTGCCATCAACTCCTCAGCACAAGGATCAAATGCTAACTGATGTACATACCCTGCAATATAATGTTGATAAAAAAAACCAACCTCAGTCAACAGCTCACCATGAACAAGTGATACAACCCACTGTGACTGATCACCAGCTAAGTCAGGAGATGTCATAGCCAAAGGAGTAGAATCAATAACAACACCCGTTGAAGCATCACTCCAAAACTCCTACTCTAAGTCATGTATTATCAAGCTGTCAACTGCGGGACCTATCGCCATGTCATGCCCATCACAACTCTCATCCCGAGGCATCAAACTATCCCATAACTGATGATAAGCACTAGGAACCAAAGTACATCTCTGTATCATCATCTCATCAACATGGTCATCAAAGGTGAATTGATGAGCATACCTCACAATGTAATGTCGATAGAATGCGCCAATCTCAGTCAGTGACACAGACTACAATCCAGATGTAACTAACTGCAATTGATCACTAACCAAGTTGGAACTGACTACTACCTCTAAAGACATCGCCAAGGGAGTAGTATTACTAGCAGGAACCATGCCAACTGTCGGCTCACCAACATCACACATGGTCTTTGATACATCATCTCTAGTCTTCGTGTCGTTAGTACTAGAGGTCACCACCATGTCAGGCATACCACAACAATCTGTTGCAGGACCCAACTCAACTGAACCTGACTCTAGTGGGGACAAACCCAATATGCCAATGTTAGTATCAAGGATCTATGCATCCCCATCTCCACTATCTTTGACAATCTTGACCATGGACATCCTTGGATCACCAGACACCATAGCTTGTGACTGTATAGAATCTGGTAAAGACTGTAGTTACTCTAACTCCATGGTCACCTTAGCCAAATGAAACTGTGACTCCTTGAAAGCCAACTATGTACTCTCAAGAATCTCAGAAGTCACCTCAAGCTGCTAAGTAAGCTCACTCACCTCATCTTCATTAGCCAACAATGCATCGTATGTTGTACTGCCCCACTCCATAAGATAATCTCTATCGACTACCAACTGCATATAATCCTGTCTCAAAATTTGGATAGCCTCCCATAAAGAGTGGAACTCTGTCAAGGAAAGATAACTGCCTCCCTGCTCATCACTAGTAGGAGAACCCCATCCATAAACTGCTAACAATTGACGAGCAGCATCAAAATGCTGGCAAGCAATAGCAATGTCTCGCTCACTAACTCTCAACTGATTAGACACATGATGGCACTAGCTAGACTATCTCCTACAAACCTCCTCTGATGCACTGTCTAAAGGAGTATCCTCAAAGTTACTAGTCTCTAGAGTATTACCATCCATATCCTGTGAATCAACTCCAAAGCTCATATCAACATATGGAGTATCAAAAACTGTAGCACTGATGTCTAACTCCTCTGTACCAAAAGAAACTACCAAGGAAACTAAGTCTTCAAAACTACCCACTGCATCCTCCTGGATGTCATCAATGTCAATATGATCCTGGGACTCATCTGTACACACTGCCAAATATGAAAGATCATCAACACATTCCAGCAAGTATGGTCGACTGGATATATGAACAAAACTCAACACCGGTGTATAAAAACTAATACCAACATTGGACAAGCTGTTGGCACAAGAAAAGACAACACCATGCAATCTACTAATCAAATCCATGATAGCACCCAAACAAACACTGCTACCAAAAAGTGTTAAAGATTTCCAGTCAACTGAATCCCAAATGCCAATATAACAATCTCGAGTCCATATACGTAAACTATAATCAGCTGGTAACTCAAGCAAACTCCTCACCTGAGTAATATGACCAATACCAACTAATTCCACATACCTGTCTAACATTGTCCCTATATCTGGGATGTGAATGCAAGATGAACTCGCAACATTATCAATGACCACATATGATCTACTATTCACAGAAAGTTGAGTATCAGGAGTGCAAGATGAAACTAAACTCAATTCCATGCCATGCTTATCCTCATGTCTCTCCCAGTCTTGTAATGCCAATGGAGTATTCACCAAAGAATCTAGAGTGTCCTCAAGCTCGTGAGAAAGCCTGTCAACTTCCTCCTCAAGGCATCTGAATAGTCTCTAAAAAGGCTAAGAAGATGGTCACAATCTGATAGAAGATGTAAATAACTCAACTTCATCGTTCCCATTCCTTCCCTAATCGCTTGTAAGTCAACACAAGAAGACTTTGCCTGAACTCCCTTATGTCTACCCTGTAACTGAATCATTCGAATGTGATCCTCTATCATATCCCGCATCCTATCATGATGAGATAATGAAGTCACAATACTATCTTTGTTCACCTTCAGCTAGCTGGACAAATCATGTGAAGTACTACCTGCCTCAACCTCATGTGATGAAGCATCTAACTGTGCCTGGTACTCTTTCTCAACAAAGTCATGAATGCTCAATGTCTGCTCATCTCTACCAGGTATCTCACCATCATGCACCACAACATCCTCATAATCATCATCTAAACCCACTATGTTGTTGTCACTACCTGTTGTAACTATACCATCCTGAATACCTGTGACATCAACCTTTGATGACCTGTATACAATTGTCTCAATTTGAGTATCAAGTTGGCCATTACTATCAATCTGCGTAATATCCTTTCTCACTACCTCCTGTGGCGGAGTAGAATCTGAGACCTCAGCCTAGCTACAAGCTAGTTTCTCAAACTCCTCATGCAAGTTCTTGGTAATTGTGTCATCTGCCCTATGAGAAAATCTGCCAAATAGAAATCTAGTCAACTTATCCACCTTAGCTGGGTCAGAGAACATGTCGTTCATTATACGGTGGTGCTCAACCAACTGTTCAGACATGTCGTGGCTTATTTTCCTAAGTTTATCTCTAATGTCTAAATAACCATCCTTTCTACTATTCTGACTCTGGATATCAATTGTCCAAGATTGTGTCCTCTGAGACTCTGTACTATACATGTCCATTCTGGATAAAGTAGAGTGTAACCTCAATAGGTTATAACTTCTTCAAACACCAAGAACTAACATGCAATTGATTAGAAGTAGCATGCAACCATAGATTTTGACATGCAGCTGATTAGAAGCAACATGCAACCACCAAATCCACCAAGAACTAACATGCAAATGATTAGAAGTAGCATGCAACCATAGATTTTGACATGCAACCATAAATTATGACATGCAAGATCTGGGTAGTTGTCAAAACTAACATGCAAGATCTGGGTAATTGTCAAAACTGACATGCAAGATCTGGGTAGTTGTCAAAACTGACATGCAAACTTCTACAAACCCTCAGGCTGGCAAGATCATGGCTCTGATACCACTGAAATGTCCCTTTACTGGTTTTGTATGATATTTCCAACCTCTAATCAGATCTTTAAGATCAAACAACCAATATTTCAAAGATCCACCAATTTCTCAATAAAACCCAAATCGGGTATGCCAGAAATAGTGCCAAAAGCTTCACAGGTTCACCTATTATTAATAAATCTGAAAGTGGACATTTTTATAGAAATTTGAGCAGCGTAATAGCCTATAAAATGACATTTCCATATCTGTATAACATCCACACAATAGCTCCCAAACGGAGGACAAAAACAATGCTCATCGGGCTCCCGAAAATAGCACAAAATAGCTCGGAATCACCACAAAAACTTAATAATCTATCACAGAAGTATAATCATATCCAAATACTTATTTTCAGCTATATTTTAACATTTAAAAGTCTGATATACAGCAGCAACCCAAACTGATATGAAATACTCAACTGGAAACACCAAACTCTTACAAAATATACACCCGAAAACCCACAAATCTGCACTGTTCAGCACAAAGGCAAACTCTGCATGAGCATGCACATGGAATGGCTTCAAACTCCCGTCCTTAGCCTTCCTGGAAACCTGCAAACTCTCGTTCTTGGGTCTCTCTGGAAACCTGCAAACTTTCGTTCTTGGGTCTCCTTCTCCACAAGTTTGGCAGCCTCTGAAGAATAACAAAGAAATGAGCAAAAATCAAGTTCTGGAATGAGCCCAAAATGCCTCCAAAACCCCTTAAAAGAGGGCATAACCCTAACTCACATCCAAGATGGGTTAATAAAATATAATTTAATAATAATTTTATTTATTAGTCCATTGGTTTCCAAAGATTAGCCCCTTTTGCCGAAACTTCACTTTTTTGGAGCTTGCCTGCCTTAGCAAAGTTTATTATTTTTAATTATTTGAAAAGGGGACATGACACTCCCACCTTCTCAACCCATTCTTCCTGGACTCCACTTTGTCTTCCTCAAAATCTTGGAATGGGATATGACTTGACACAACAATCATGAAACCTTGAAAAAATACTTAAACTCTCTTTCAAATACACTTCCCAATCAAGATAACATCAATACTTTTTTGTAGTGCATGCATGTCACCTTGATCAACATAAATTTGTTTCCTTACACACAAGAAAAATGGAATTTTGTTGGGGGGAAGAGGATTCCCTTGGTCAAGCCCACATTTAGGAATTAACCCACAACCTCCTTATTGAATTTTATTTTTCAAGGATGACAGATAAAGTACACTAGGATAACACAACTTTCTAGGGCTAGTTATTCTTCCTTTTTTCATATCTTAGATTGGTTGACTAGCATAATGCAACTTGCTAGACCATTTGATCTATTCTAGTACATACACAAACCATCCTTGTGACATAGGAGTACTATATCATTGGGGTGTACACATGTAAAGACATCAAAAGACACAATTTTTGTAGGATTGACAACTAGACATACAATCCCACTAGACCATTCAATCCTACCTTTTATTTTTTGATGGGATTGACTATTAGACACACTAACCCACTAGATTATTCAATGTTATCCATTTGGTGTGGTTCACAATAAGGAACACCAACCTTATAGGGAAATCGATCCCTCTCTCTCTCTCTCATTATAATTTTGGGATTGGCAAAAACTCAATTTTGTTGAGGACTTGGTAGTTTCGTTGTCTCCTTGGTCATGATAAGATTTTCTCTTTCTTTTTATTCACTTTCAGTGAGCATGAGTTAGTCTCATACTCCTATTAAAGTTGGGGCTAAATGTATCATCTTAAAATGAATATACCTATCATGTAAGACCTTTTAGCTCCCACCCTTTAGTGATTTTATAGTCGATGTATGCATTTGCACTTAAACAACTATTTTTTTCAATTACTTTTGGAATTGAACATCTATGAAACCTAAGGATAACCTAGGTATAAGTTAACCCAGTCAACCTAGCTATACCTAGGCCATTTTTCAATCTCGAGACTGTAATTACCTCAAGCATTTAATTTTTTATTTGGTGCCCCAATCAGCTCACTTTGTTTTCAATCCCAAAAACTAGTATTTAAGGGAGCTTGGGAACTTCATTTTCACATCAAGCATATTACAACACATGCAAGGAGACTACTCAAGGCATACAAAAAGGTTTCTCAAATATTTCTCAAGTTGCATTCAAATATCCAAGGATTCATGTGACCATTTCCTCTTCAAGATCTAGCATTTCATTCTTGGTCACCAAGGGAGGAGAACTACACCATCTTGGCACTCTTCTTCTTCATCCTTTGTGCACATCTACAACCATGGCTTCATGATTTGGTATTTTATTATTTTCCTTGCATTTGTGGATGTTTTCTACATTTCTCATTGAAGACTCAACATCAACAACATCTAGCATTGTGAAGCTCTTCCTAACAAGGGTTTCATCAAGTAATGTAAATTATGTATTTGTCTTACTTTTTTACTTTTTTACGTTCTTTTATATACTTTTCTCTTTCAATGTTAGTTCCCAAATGGGATCTTGAAAGAGGCAAGCCCCTTCCCCCCAACAATTACCCATTTTTCTTGTGTGCAAGTTCTAGAAGCATATTTTGAAGACAAATTTGCATACACTTTTTGTGAAAGATTATAAATTTGCAAAACTCTCAGGCATAAGTATAGGTCATTTTGGTCAACCTATATATCTTATGTCAACCGATACTAGTATATGATCCACCACATCGACCTATACATGGGAAAAATCAAAGACTGACCTAGTTCATATTTTGAGGATTTCTATTGGACAATGTAGAGTTTTTTTGGTTCACAAACTATAGTTGGTAGAAAAATAGTATTCTTCTCCATCTGCCTATTTTCCTCTGTTAAGGTATGCATTTTTCCATAGTTCTTACCTTGATGTTTCAAATTTGATCTTTCGTGTGCTTACTTACTATTTACTCTTCTTGTAATCTCAATCCACCTAATCAATTCAATCTAATCAATTTGCCTTCACATTGCCAATCTAAGGTGAATGAACATTGCATGAAAAAAGACTTGCTTGTGTATAATTGAATTTTTTATTAATATCCCTTCATCTCACTTGGTTTTTGCTAATCTAACTTGGGTTATATTGAGAGTTATATTTGGAAGCCCCTCTTTCTCTTGTATTGAATGGCTTAGGGTGAAGATTATTAACAAATGAACTCATCTCATCTAGTTTACATTAATAAATTGCTTCTTTCCATTTCCCCCCTTAAATAATTTGTCTCAAACTCAATAGATTCAACCCTTTTTTTATGATTTTTGATAGCCTCATACCATCCAAGATGTTATTTTTATGTGTTGGTCATTGTAATGATGTAAACTTTTATTTCCTAGATATGATCATTTAACTACTTTATAAATGAGTCATTTATTTTACTTACATTTTTCATCAAACTTTCTTATGTAGACTTCTTGGATGAAAGCTCATTTACATGTTCAACAATACATTTGGAACCAAACTTGCAATATCACCTAAATAATGTTTCTCTAAAGCATGAGTGATAAGAGCTTAAATTCTAGCTTTATCATGCAATGATCTTGAGAAATATATGTCCCTAGATCTCTTTATGCCTTCTTTTTCTCCAATTGTTTTTTTATATCCTTCCTACTTCATAGTGATCTTCATATGTGGCTTTTGAATCTTCCTTAGCTATTCTTCCTATTCCTCGTATGTTTCTTTCTATTTCTCAGTGTCTTCCTCAATATGCTTGGGCTCATCCAACTCATAACACTCACAATTTGTTTTTTACTTTCTTTTTTCTTCCTCTTATTTCTTGAATTGTGTTGGAGGGAGCCTAACCTCCTCTAGACCTTTCCTTTGCATAGGAAAATTCTTACAGAGTACCACCTATCAACACAATTGTAACAATAAATTCTTCAAATGTCTCAAAATTCTCCTTTTATAAATATACAAGGCACTTGATAAGTTCTTCCACATTTAGTGATTTCATAATGATTTCATAACCAAATTCTTTCAGCTAGAATTTCCTAGGAAGACTTGCTTCCATGAAGCAATGGTTTATACCCACTAAGAATGTGATGTTATCTTTGTACTTTTCCATATGTAATCTATTGGAATTTTGTACCTAAAACTAAGATACCCCTAGATTTCAATGGATATTTTATGTATGCATAAATTTCGGTGTAGAAGTCATACAAGTGGCCATAAATCTATTTTCCCATGCACAACACTTCATTCCATAAAATATTCTCCTTCAATAGAAGTGATATCATAAAATAAAATACAAAGAAAACTACGAGGGACCCAAAACAAAAAGCATATCCTTCCTCCTTTCTCAACATGAAGCTATGCAACAACTATAGTCTCAAAAAGTCACATTGATCAACATCCTTGGCTTCTATGACCATCAAATGTGGAACACATACTACAATTTTTGAAGTGGAAACTTCCCTATTTTAGGAGTAATCTTGTAGGTTTTTCAATATGTCTATTAAAGGATTTGTGATTAAATCAATTTGTAATTCTTCCTCAGTTGTTGTTATAGTGGTCAATTATGTAACTTGTTTTTCTTAACTAGTCTCATGATACCAATCAGTTGACATAAACCTATCACAATGTGTCTTTAGTTATCTAGTAGGGCCTATTAAGAAAGATATGATCATGATGCAAACTTCTCATACATGAGTAAATCAATCGTGTAAAGGTACTAGTTCGAAATGATCTGGAAGGTTAAAAAGATATTCTGACCTTAAAAAAACATCAAACATACAAGGAATGAAGCAATATATAAAGATATGCAACACATTTAAGACATGATGTAATACACTTGAATACATGTCAAACATGTAAGACATGAAATAATGGTATTGGCTAAAGCTCAAACTAAAACATATTTCTTACCAAGGGGAGCACTTGGTAAAATGGAAAAAAAACAAGGTATTTCCCTTGACAAGAAATACATTTTAGTTTAGACTTTGACTTTGCCTGAATATATATATAAGAAATGAAGCAATATATATAAATATATGTTACAGAGCAATAGTTGGTTATATTAGAGATGAGAGCATTACCTTTTTTGGCTTGCCCTTTCTGTTTGAAATCCTTTGGATTGTGTGCAAGTGTAGGAACGAAAATGGTATCAAGGCTAAATGAAGAAAGTGAGCAAGCCCTTTGAAAGACGTGTCTTCAATTTTATTAATTACTTCACTGGCAACTATCACACTTGAAACCTCCATAGAGAGTTTAGAAGGAAGGATTGGATTTGATCAGTCAGTTTTTACCAAACTTACGTTGCTTTATACTGGTCATTTGATTACTTCAAGGAAGAATAATGATGCAATTTTTAATGCCCATTTGGAGTTCCAAATCAAATATTAAAAAGAGCACCAGGGCAGCCCCCTCAATGATTATATCAATGAGCTCCCTAGTAGGAACATTTATGAGTTAAATGTTCCCATTGTTCATGATGCGTATTCAGCATTCTATAGTTGACTCGTAGATGTAGTTTCTCATTTGGCCCAAACTGTATTAAGTTGGTCATTTCAAACCTTACTATGATTGTTGTTGTAATGTATTAGATCTTGCTACTATGTTCTTTATGATATATGCCAAATCTACAGTGTTCTTAGTGTTTGGATATATGGTAGATTTATCTTCTCATGAGTTTGTACACCTTCAAACTTTCATGCTGAATTTGACTTGAGTTTAACTTGATATATCATCCAGTTGATATTGTTTATATTTTCTAGTGGATATCTTGCAGACGCTACTATG
This sequence comes from Cupressus sempervirens, assembly GCA_028749045.1. NCBI lineage: Eukaryota > Viridiplantae > Streptophyta > Pinopsida > Cupressales > Cupressaceae > Cupressus > Cupressus sempervirens. The sequence goes on along the minus strand of CM053791.1, from coordinate 629,648,441 downwards.
TTTTCTTCAGGTGCGAGAACAGCTCTAAAATGCAAGGTATTCTACCCTCTATGATGTAGTGATTGTACTCATATTTTATTTTGGTAACCTCTTATCAATTTTTAAAAATTATATCAACGTCATCAAGGACAACACTAGAGAGTGGAATAAGACTTCTTAGCCAACACAAGTATTAGACCTAATATCTAAGAAACTTAAGGTGGTGAAGAACTTTCCCCTTGAAATTGTTAATGGTATTAGAAATAAGGTTATAATATAATTATGTGATTATGGATATTATTTAATATTAGATCCATATTGCTGTAATTTTGTTCATACAATGTAGTTTAACAAGGTAGATACAAAGAAAATCATTGATTATATACCTTAATTTCACTTGCATTATCTTGGGTAATACTTTTTCATTTAATAAAAGTCGTCATTTTGGATCATAATTTTTCGTTGTAGAATGATATTACAAATTTTGCACTTACAGTAGTGGCTACTAGATAATTCCCAATTTCAATTAGTTTCCTTCATCTCTAAGTTGTACTCATTTTAGCGAGATCATGTTCTTGTGATGATCAGCTAGGTCCAACATATTAGGACAGGTGATACTATGAATTGAATCCTCTCCTATGAATCGTTCAAAACCTCCATAGATTAGTACATTGTTCACAAAGGTAGGATATTGGATGGGTAGAAAAGTTATGACGTCAAGCTTAAGTTTCAAGGTCACTTAACGAGGCACTAGTTCTACTAAGACTATGACTACTATGATTGCTACAACTACCACCACCACTACTATTACTACTACCACCACCACCACCACCACTACTATGACTACCACCACCACCATGACTACTACTACTCTGGGATTGGCGAAAGGATTGAAGACCCATAAAACATGTAAAACTAAAAGGAAAGATAAAATTGACACCTTTAAAGAAGACAAAAAAAAATTGATCAAAGACTGTGTGGGCTTCTTATGAGGCCTTACCAACTCCTTGGGATGAAGTATGGTTCTACTTGATCAAAAATTTCACTCTACTACTACTACATGATCAATGAAGGGAATGAAAGCCCATAAAAGAGGAAATTGAAACCTGTGGAGGACAAAAAAGTTTGGTCAAATAGCACATGGATTTCCTATGAGGTCTTACCAACTCCTTGGAATGAGGTATGGTACTATTTGATCAAATACCTCACTCTGCCGCTATACTTGATCAATTAAGGGATTGAAGGCCCATAAAACAAGTAAAACTAAAATGAAAGATAAAATTGACACCTTTGAAGGAGACAAAATTTTGGTCAAATAGAGTGTAAGCTTCCCATGAGGCCTTACCAACTCCTTGGGATGAGGTACGGTTCTACTTGATCAAATATCTCACTCTATAAGGTCACTAGACAATCATGTCGTTTACTACCATTTTCCTCTTTTAAATCATCTTAAACATATAAAATTGATTAGTTTTCATTTTACTTGCTCATGTGCATTTAATAATCCCATGTTGATGTAATAGTGGATGAATACAAACTACCCCTCCACCAAGGGCTAATTTATTATGTTCATCTAGTTGATAAATCTAAGAGTTGAGTGATAGTAGTAGTCCTAGTAATAGTGGTAGTGGTGATGGCAGCAGTCATGGTGGTGGTGGTAGCAGTCATGGTGGTGGTGGTGGTGGTGGTCATAATAGTAATGGTAGTGGTGGCGGTGGTGATGGTTGTAGTAGTCATAGAAGTCATAGTCGTAGTTGTAATGATAGTCGTAGTAGTAATAGTGCCTCCCTAAGTGAACTCGAAACTTAAGCTTTCCATCACAACTTTTCAACCCTCCAATATCTTGGAGAATTCCCTAGAAAGGAATGATCATTCTCATTTATGCACTACAAGGAAGGAGTCATCATACCTTTGTGAAGAATGTACTAAATTGTGGAGATCTCGGCCCATTCGTAGGAGGAGGATTCAATTCATAGTGTCCTTTGTCTTAATATGTTCAGACCTAACTGGTTATCACAAGAATACGATCTCTCTAAAGAGGAGTACAACTTAGAGATAATTGAAATTGGGAATTCTCTAGTAGCCACTAGATTAAGTGCAAATTTTGGAATATCCTTCTAGAATCAATAATTATGATGTAAAATGATGACTTGTAGTAAATGAATGAAAAAAGCATTATCCAAGGTAACACTAACATTGACATTACATGATTCCTCACTGAATTATATTAGAACTGAAAATTGAAACGGAACATATTCTCAATGCTCTAGGCCATTGAAAAATAGCACATTCAACTTTATAAGCTCATGGAGCACATTCAGAAATCCTCTTTGCTGAACACTTACAAGAATGGTAATTCTTGAGCAACATTATTGTCAAGGCAACTAAATTGATCTGAAAGTGATTCCTTCTTGGCCTATTTAACAGGACTTTATTTTTTTCACTTACGCTCTCCAACATCTAGAAATAAACAGCATGATAATATCATTGCACTTCAGTTCCTGAAAATGACATTTTAAATTACAGGAAATTTTGTTCCAAACACTGGGCCAAGTTTAAGAGAGAGGTACTGCTGAATGCTGTGTCAATCCCCAATACATAGTGATTATTTTATTTTACTTGATAAATAGGTTGTAGCCTTTTCCTTTTCAGCCATTTTCAAAACAATCTAAAAGAAAGGTCAACAGTACTACTAATAATTTATACTTTCCTAAAAGATTAGTCATGTTTTATAAAAGTATTCTATATAGGCCGCCCAGTCTATGAAACTATTCATGAGCCCATTGGTTCTTTACTCGTTTTGAAAAATTATCCTCATATTTCTTCAACCATGTTAGCAGGAACTAGTTATCACATTTTGAGGTTGCTTTGACTATTAGTGGGTTTCGAGTTCATAATATTATTCCAATGTTACATCATCATGCATTGCCCATAGTTTTTATTTCTATAATTTAATGACTGCTTCCCATTTGAAAAATAACACTTCACAAGGCTTTAAACTCCTAACCTTGATAAAGCTTACAATGGGATTCAAAGCAGAATCTTTGCTTGACTAGTTTCAATAAACATACAAAATCTATAGGATCTGCATCTTTGTAAAATGCACACCTTCCACCAGGAATACAAATAAATGGAATAGATCTTGACTAGGCATCCAAGCTGGATGAAAAGAATAAGCTAAATAAATACTCCGGCAGCCAATTATTTCCTAAAAACACCCATTTTCACTTCCTGATACTGTACATTCGAAACAAGTTGGCTTATCCCAGAATCGTAGGATAACCAAGGGCATTTCGTACCAATGAATTGCAACCGATCGATAATGAACTGTGTATAACTTAAGAAAATCAAATTAAGGCCATGGATGACAAACCATATCCATTGGAGTGCTTTTTCTGCCACTCCCAGGCTACACTGAGGCTTTTCTTGAGATCAGTATGTTTTGCAGTCCAGTTCAGCTCCTGATAAATTTTAGAAGGGTCACTATACACTTCTGCATAATCTCCAGGTCGCCTATCAAGATAGTCTACTGTTATGTTGACTCCTGTTGCAGCCTTACAAGCTTCTACAAATTCCTTGACAGACCTCCCTATTGACATGAAAATAATGTGAATGAAGCATGAGCATACCCACAAAAAGTATCAATTATACTAGTAAGTAAATCTGACAAGAAAGAAACAATAAAGAACCAGGTTTAGTGTCACATCTTGCATACCTTTGCCAGTGCCAACATTATATATATGTACTTCACCATGACGAGCACTAGCCAAGGCTTTAACGTGTGCATCCACCAAGTCAGTCACATCAATGTAATCTCTAATACAGGTACCATCAGGGGTGCTATAATCTGTTCCTCTAACCTGCAATATGCGAGGACAAAGAAACCCTCACAATCAGATTACTTTCATGGCAATGATCTCTACATTAATAATGAAATATTAATAGTTTGGAGATCTGAAATTGGCCTTGAATGACTGGTTTTTTGAACATCACAAAACTAAATATTTTAATTAAAAAAATTGGTGCGAACTAATGAAGGTAAAGATTTCAGATGTCATTTAAGATCTCCAGTCCATATATATTTATCCCCAAAACAATTCCAGATTTTATTGGTACCGTGAATGTACTCACTTCCACAATGTTATTTAACAGTATCATAATCCATGCAGACATTGCTGCTTCCCAAGGCGATTTGGAGCTTTAGGCTCAAGCCCAACTAATAGGACTTGATATGTTTGTATCAATAGTATTCAAGAATTATAGCATTGTATATTAAATTAATAATACTCGAGAAACCTAACACTGGATATGCTAACCTGGACTCAATGTGTTGGCTTAACCCACTAAACCAGAGATGTTGCAGGTCAATATTTGACACCTGAAGTGGCACAGTGGAATTTTGATGGCACATTAGCATCTTCTAGAAAATGTGAATCTCTGTCTAGCCTCATACAGTTTCAGGGTATTGAGTTAAATTATTAGAGAGAGGAGTTTTAAGAAGTAGAGTTTGAACAAGTGTTGTGAGAATCACCAAGGACCTGATCAAAAGGCTAGTACAAGACAGTGTGGGTAAGGTTGTGGCCTCAATTCATAATCCTCCAAGTTCCAGATCAGAACAGTTTGCAATTCTGAGATTTACAGCTTTAGGCTCAAGCCCATCTAATAGGACTTGACACGTTTGTAACGGCAGTATTCAAGAATTCTAGCATTGTATTGGAAACCCGGTAAACCACTAAACTAGATATATTGCAGATTCAAATTTGACACATGAAGTGGCACAGTGAAATTTTGAATGACACAATGGCATCTTCTGAATGCAAATCTGTCTACTCTAATACAGCTTCCAGTGTATTTAGTTAAATAAATAAAGAGTGCACTTTAAAAAGTAGAGTTTTAAGTGTTGTGAGAACCTGACCAGACTCACTGTGGCCTCAACTCAGAATCCTCAAAATTTTAGATCAGAATAACTTACACTTCTGTGTTTTAAAGGCAGGATAGAAAACTTTCTTTTTGAAAAAAGACAGAAAAAACTAAACATAAAAGGTATCTAAGACAATTTAAAAAGGCCCCATGAGCATTACAACCATTTTTTGACTTACTCAGGGTATCCACATTCTCCTTGTTTGCTCTTACTTTTCACTTCTCTCTTTAAAGGAGTCGATCTTTCTTGTGCAACAGCTGGGTGCAGCTCGATTGAAAGTTTTGTGCAACACAAGAGGTGATGTAGAGAGTCGGGTTCATGCTGCACATATTTTTTTCTTTCAAAGTCCAGCATCCAGTTAACATAAATGCCAAATGGAACGAACCCTTTCCTCTTTCTTTCTCTCATACTTTTTTTCCTTCACTTGTCAATTTATTTTCTAGGAAATTATTTTCTTTTCCTTTGTTCCTATATTTTAATTTTCTCCTTATCCGTTATTTGTTTGTCTTTAGAATCAAGATTCGTAAAATAACCGTACCACCATATTTTTACTCTCAGCCAAGTAGGTTTTACATTAATAATATATCACTGACATAAAGAAAAGACTCTGCCTAGCAGCATGGGAATCAAGGGGAGAAGATAACACAAATATTTTGCAAGCTAACTTGCCACCTTTCTCCCTGCAAGTCCAAGTTGCCATTCGATTAACTTGAAGTCATAGTTGGTTCGAAATTGCCCAGAAGTGAAGTGCAGACAGAGAAATCCATTCAAAAATTGTGCAGGACCCTGGCCGACTTCAAGCAATTTTTTCCTTTCATTCTGCCCATGTGAACCTGGAATGACTACTGAGCGACTTCAGTGTGAATTTGAGTCACAGGTCAAATTGTGACTCTAAAATAACATATTTGAATATGTTTTTTGGCTTTCTTTTAACGTTTTAACCTAAAAGAGTTGTTGGCTTTTGACTGACAGGAAAAAGCTTGAGTTACGCAACTGTTTTGAACACTAACCACAGCAACAATAGGCTCCATGTACGGCAGGAAACTCACCACCGCAACTGCAGGGAACAACAGTTTTAAAACACTTATACAGGGCAACAACAGATGGCAAACAACAGGTATCAAAAGGGCAAAGCAGATGGCAGCAGTAGCATTTTTTGAATGCCTCTTTGGCATCAACAGACATTTCCCACATCTCCAAACTCACAAGTAGGTTGTTCGTTTTTTAAATTTCAAATAAGTTAAGTAAATCCAAGCTTATACCTATATGAATATGCATAATTGTAGCAAGAAAATGCTTGCTCAAACAGTAGAAAATCTAACTAAGATCTGACCCATTCATTGTTAGTGTTAACATAATTTGATTTGCACATCTGAAGGCTAATAGTAATATTGAAATGAGATCCACAGAAACAAACAGAACTTTCCCATATTCATTTACATCCATGGACTGAGAAAATCTTTTGTGACATTGTTAATGTGATGTCTTTACAAAATGAAATGAGCTTTTTTCATATTTGTTGTGTGTTATTTGTAGATTCAAAGAATGGCTGCAAGTGTCTCTACAACCGGAAACTCACGCTTCAAAATAGGTTGATGCTCCCCACTTTAGAAATATGTAGAAATGGTTCAATCAATGTCAGGTAGAGGAGGTTATATGTGGATTTGCAGCCACTGCAAGGAGGAATTTAGTAGCTCTTATAGTAGAGTGAAAACATATTTGTGCTTTATTCCTCATAAAGGCATTCAATTTTGTACAGGGAAATCAGGAGTTAATGGGGTGCTACCTAAAACCTTTCTTCCAAACCACATTGTAAAAAAATATATTTGAGAACAAAAACAAGCAGATGAAGCACTCAAGAAGGCAAGTTCACATCCTTTGCAAAGTGTTAGGAAAAATGCAAGAACATCATCTATGTCTTCAGCTTCCAGTCTCAATGAACCAACCGTAGAGGGTCATCCATTCTTGTGTGCTCCTCATGTACCAATTGCAATGAAGAGTGCAATGGGGTCCTTCGAAACATCATTTCAAAATGAAGTAAGAGATATTGCCGAGCAAGCAAGATGCATCTATGCATGTGGATTGGAGTTTAATGTTGTTCACTCACACTACTAGAATAAAATTGGTGAGATCAATTAATGAGGCTCCAAAGGGGTTCACGAGCCCGAGTTATGAAAGGTATGAACCACTTTATTGGATAGAGAGGTGAGCAATGTAGAGAGTGCCATGCAGCCAGTCAAGGATTCATGGATATTCGTGGATTGAAACGGGTGTGACCATAGTATTTGATGGATGGAAAGATGTGAGAATTGTCCTTTGGTGAATGTTATTGCAATGTCCACAACAGGTGCAATGTTTCTAAAAGATGTGGATTGTGAAGGAGAGATGAAGGATGGCCCTTTCATTCCCAACATTCTCATCCAAGCCATTGAGCAAGTTGACCCTCGAAATGTTGTTCAAGTAATTACCTACAATGCAAGAATTGCGGGGCTATCTGCTTATTGGTTGAGGAGCACTTCGAACACATTTTTGGACACCATGTGTAGTGCACTCGCTCAAACTAATGCAGCAAAAAAAAAGGCAATAAGATTGAGTGGATTAAAAAAATGTACGAAGGGGCAAAAGAGATCCAAATGTTTGTCACAAACCATATTTAGAAAATTCTCAAAATTAGAGTTCTTGAAGGTAAGTTCAATTGTGTGAAGTTTTAACATATTTTAGAATTCTAGTTACTTTAGCTTAATAAACTTTCCATTTTTTTAAATTTTAATTTAATCTTGACTTTAACTTATTATTGTTTTGATCTTAAAAATAAAATAGGTTGTCGAGACAAAGTTTGCCTCCAACACTATTGTATTGAGATGCCTTGTCAAGATTAAAGAGGCATTGTCTAGAATGATAACCAGTGCTAATTAGAGCATATGGAAGCAATCTAATAGTGCTAAGGCAAGTTTCATTAAGACATTGATACTAGATGACTCTTAGTGGGATTGTGTTGAGTATCTTTTAAAGTTAACCGAGCCTATATTGAGCATGATCCGATACACTGACATGGATAGGCCTTGCTTAGGTGAGGTATATGATGGCATTGACTCCATGATTGAAGATATTAGAAATATCATAAATGAGAAAGAGGAAGATCCTGATGAAAATTTCTTCAAAAAGCTTTAAGTAACCATGGTGGAGAGATGGAATAAAATGACCACCCCTTTGCATCTACTTGCCTTTGAATTGAGCTCCAAATTCTATAGCCAATCAATCTTTAGGGGGGAGTATCACTAGAGTTGCCCCAAATAGAGATCCTCAAGTCGCTCAACCGTACAAGCAAGCCCTTCAAAAACTCTTTCCCAAGCACTTAAGAGCTGCAATGAGACCTGAATTCATGAGTTTCGCGAGCACCAATGGTTGTGATCTTGAAGCTCTTGAAGACAAAATCAATGTTGATGCTCATAAATGTTGGTACTTCCATGGACAAGCATACCAGCACTTGCAACCCATTGCCATAAATTTTTTATCACGAGTTCTTTACTCTTTAGATCCTAATTTCTAAATTCTTGTTAATAAATATTGATGAAATTTGTTATAGATCTTTTTTATTCAAAACTCCTAACTCTCTAATTTCAAATTTGTAAATCTTGATAGGTTGCTAGTTCATCATCATCTGAGAGGGGAACTAGAGCACATACTCCTTCATCCACTCAATAAAACACAACTGACTAAACTCAAGGCAGTAAACTTGGTCTTTACACATTCAAACTTGAGACTCTCAACACACAAAGAAAATACTTACCAAAAAGGGGAAAGCAATGGGATGTTGCACCAGAGTTTGCAGAGTTGGAAGCGCACTCTGATGCACTTGCAATTGATGATAGTGATCGTGAAATACTTAGTGATGTTGAGGTCAGGCTTGAGGCTGCTAGTACTGATGCTAGTGGCACTATTTTTGCTTCTAAACTGCCACAGCAGAAAATGATGATGCTTTTTTTTATGATTTTTGACTGATTATTATTGTTGACACTTGACACTATTGTTTTTGTCATTCAAACTAAAACAATGATATGGTGGTGTTTTTTGACATTTTGCTATGTCATTCAAACTAAATCATTAATATATGTGGGGGTGTATTTTGCTAAAATGCTTTAATATTAGCATAGTGGTGTATGAACTTATTTGCTGCAGCGCACTTTTTTTTTTTAAACCTTGTACGGACGAACTCAACACAAACTCAAAACCAACCCCAAAAAAATTTGGACAAATTCCAAACCCGAATCTCGAGCCTGCATTGTACCAGAATCTAAACCGGCAACTTAGTTTGCAAGTATATGGTGCGGAGTTTCTAGAACATATTAATTGCCTCAAATAGCATATTGTTTGCATACTTAGATGTGCCATGTCATTATGCAAAATCAATCAAAGAGCACCAAGGATATGATGGCTTAATAGGAGAAACTATAGGAGAGGATGGAACAAAGGGTAAAGGTAAAACCAACAAATAGCGGTCCCTTCCACTCCTCCAGAACTCAGAACAAGTTCTAGCATCATTCGGCCTAAAGCTCACAATGTGAGGCAGTGATTTATGCTATGTAGTGCTCCTAGTTCCTAACCATCATTGAAAACTAGCTTCTCCAAGTTTTGGCAATGGGAGCACAAGGTTTCTAGGGTTTTGGGGATGGCTATTAAAATAATATACAAATGTTTTACTTTTTAATTTTGAAAATACAAACAACTTAACTTGGAAAAACTAAAAGAAACTATATTTAAAAAGTGTTTAAGATTTAAATATAGAACATGTACCTATATGAAGTATATTACACTTACAACTTCTCTACATCTGCACAAAGGGGACCATGTTGGTGTCTGGGTGAATGTCAGACGGAGGCAAATTTGATCATAAAGTTGATGAATTTAATCTGTTGGGAAAGTGTGTTAAATATGGTAACATATTGAATGGTTGGATGTATTTCCAACTAAAACCATAGGATAAGAATCTCTTGTTGTAGGCAGCCTCTCAATTCTTACTAGTTTAATGTTGAATTAACATTTCATCTAAATGAGATTCCTAGCTGGCATTCAAAAACAGACCTTAGATGACCACAAGTTTACCATCCAGTTTCCATTCAACATATCCCCTTTCATTTATGCCAGTACATTTCATTCCTTGCTTCTAACCAGCAACACTCACCTCTCTACATTCTTGCAACTAAAATAGATGCCCAGGAGTTGATGTTTATCTTTTTTTGTAAATGCATTTTGATTCAGCTCAAATTTGTCTGAGGAATAACTCGTTCCAGTTCCTGTGCAAAAAAGATGAAATCAATTGTGACAAATCCTGGTAACTGTGTGCTGGATATGGCTTCATTGAATCAGGAAGACCACCAAAATCTATAACTCTCCTCTGTACCTTGTCTGCAAAGGCTTGATTCAGTCACAAGAAGCACATAAAAATCTTCTATGTTTTCTTTTGTTTAAAAGGTACAGCATCTGAGGAAACCCTAATCTCCCTAGAATGCCAAGATGCCCCAATTTTAATTTTAACAAAACAAATCAGAGGGTGTCATTGTCTCTTCCACCTCTCAGAAACATCTCAGTTTTCTTAGAAGGGGTGAGAAGGATAAGGAAGAGGGTCGTATCTTTGTCGTCAGTAGAAATTGTGTATCAGCCGACCGGTCCCTTCGGAAAGGTTCTTGTATGTAGCCAACGGACCCCTTCGGGAAGGTTCTTGTATGTAGCCGACGGGTCCCTTCGGAAAGGTTCTTGTCATGTAGCTAACGGACCCCTTCAAGAAGGTTCTTCGGAAAGTATTTATACCCCCTTCGGGAAGCATTGTAATCATCAAATCTTATTGAGCATAATGTACTGTTTGGCATATGCGAATAATAATAATAAGTTCTACTATTCATATCTATGGTCTGTGCATTGATTTTTTTACCCAGTACGGAAAACATTTGGCACCGTTGCCCGAATGACCTGGTACACAGACAGACGGATGAAGATTAAATGCCGAATCAGTTGAACAAGAATAAGAATAAGTTGAAGGAAAAGAATGAATTACGTGCAGCGCAAGAAACTTTAATTTTGGCACAATAGGCTAAACGTAGACGGAGATTTCAGCAAGTTACCGACGGCCACAGAAGCACTGAAAAATTGTTGGAAGAGACTCGACAACGGCTCGATTTGGTGGAAGAAGGGAGGAGTTTCTGAACCTGTGTACGCCAAGGGGAAGAGAATCCAGACGGAAGGGGATCGACTCGCACGGCTCGGAGTGCCAAGGGAGCACGAGCGTGAAGTGAACTCTTCGTCCGAGATATACTTCCGGAACAGAGAGCTTTAGTTGACGAAAACCCTTCTTCACCAAATAGCGCGACTGTCGAAAACAGCGCGGGTGTTGAAAACAACGCGAGTGTGCGGAACAATGCAAGTGTGCGAAATAGCGCGAGTGTACAAAATAGCATGGGTGTACAAAACAGCACGGGTATTTAGAACAGCGCAAGAGTGCAAAACAACGTGGGAGTGCAAAACAACACAGGTACACAACAAAACCCACAACATCTCATAATAATGGCAAGACCAAAAGAAAAGTTGCCTAAATTTGATGGTGAAGGAACTGCCGATCCGATTCAACATTATAAAACATGTGAAATGATTTGGAGGGCAAATGGCATAACAGATAGAAACGAATGGATCCGACAATTTCTCGCTACCCTACGGGGTGTTGCAATTGATTGGTTTATTGAGACAGATCCACAAAAGTTAAACAGTTGGGATAATATTAAGAAGGAATTTATTGCGAAATTTCAAATATTGCGAGACGATAATGAGATTGTAGCGGAGATATTCAATACTAAGTAAGGGAAGAGTGAAACAGTCTGAGTCTTCGCCAGGAAGTTAAAGGACCTGATCAATAAAATGGAGAATAAGTCGGTTGATGGGCTACAAAAGAGATGGTTCATTGAAGGCCTTCGCCCGAAACTGCGAAAGAAGATGAAGATTGTGCAACCATCGACATACATTGAAGCGTACAATCGGGCAATGAACCTCGAAAGTGAGCAGAAGACAAAGAAGAAGAAGAAGAAGAGTAGCTCGTCCGATTCAGATGACGACGCATCTTCAGGAGAAGATAGCAACGACGATGAATGCAGTAGCAAGAAGGTTCGCGCCCTACAAAAGGACATGATCCGCATGATGGAGTTTAAAAATATGCAGGAGACAAAGAGCAGTGAGCTGTGGTGCACAGAGTGTAAAACCGACGGTCATACTAAAGGATCTTGTCCAAAGAACCAATTCTGCGACATTTGTCAAATCATGGGCCATTCGACAAAGGAATGCCCCTTTAACATGAAAACCAGAGGATCTCCGCAGGTGCTTCTTACACAGGCAGCCTCCACGTCAACAGGGAACAGAAATGCAAACATTGATGGTGCCACTTTGGGTGGGTACAAGAATAATAGCAAAGGGCAAAACAACAACAATAGCAGCAACAACAATAATGGCAGAAGGAGTCGAATTCAATATGATGCGAATAGTCGGCCAATAGTTCAATGTCGCGCATGCAATCTGTGGGGTCACTTTGCCCGAGAGTGCACAATGGCGAACACACCGAAGTTGCTATGCCGATGGTGTGGACCTAGTGATCATGATGATGCTAAGTGCCCAAAGTCCGGAGTAAACTTGATTACTATCAGGATGGACGAGGAAGAAGTTCTGGCAATCACTCGAAAACAGGCGAAGCTCTACCCTAATCCGACGGAGGAAAAGAAGAGACTAGAGGAAGCCCACGCAGAGATCCAGAGAGCAACGCTGGTAGAAACGGCACACTTGAAGGACACGCCTGGTACCCCCGTACAGAACTGTGCACAAAAGAACATCGTACGACAAATATTGCAAGCCGAGGTACCCGTCAGGATAAATGATTTGTTGCTCACTATGCCTCAGCTCTGATCGGCACTCACAAACATCATTCCCGCTGCTAAACTACCAAGAGAACATGGAAGGGAGCAAGAAAGTGGAGCAAGTACAGCAGACAAAAAGGAGAAGGAAAGTGGCGCAAGTGCAGAGGATCCGATGCTGTTAGCCCTCTCATCCGGATGCCACCCGGCAGTCGTCGAAATGGGAATTCTCAGGACTGTATTGACGGAAACGATTGTGGACAGAGGGTCCGGTGTCAATGTGTTGCCTGAAGACACCTGGAAAAGCTTGGGACAACCGACATTATGGCCACCTACATTCCAGCTGCTAACGGCCAATCAACATGGAATCAAGCCATTGGGAGTCTTGACAGCACAACTAGTGACGATTGGAACACAGCCATTCTTGTTGGATTTCGTCGTGATCCCACTAGAGCGGAGAGGATATGATGCCATTCTGGGCCGAGGGTGGTTGATACAAGCCAAGGCAAAGCACGATTGGAAGAAAAATACTTTATCACTTGAAAGCAAAGGGCGAAAGTACGTCATCGATCTACACACTCAAATGGTCGGGGAAGAAGCTCTATCGTCAGATTCCAAAAAAAAGAGGCAGAATATGGAACCAGATTAGGAGGAAATCCTACGGTTGGAAGGAGGATCGACAGACGATGATCTGGATTCGATGAACGATCTTTACCACTGGCAGATAGAGGATTACGAGCTCTTTCCGAGTTAAAATATGCTAAGGATCAACGAAGGTAAGAAAGAAGAAGGAAATGAATGTCCGAAGGAACACAGAGAAGCCGAAGAAGGAAATGGATGTCCGAAGGAACACAAAGAAGTCGAAGAAGGAAATGAATGTCCGAAGGAACAAAGAGAAGCCGAAGAAGGAAATGAATGTCTGAAGCAACACAGAGAAGCCGAAGAAGGAAACGCGGGTATGACTGAAGCTGAAAGAAAGAACATACAGTATGAACTCAAAAGGAGGAAAGATTCCACTGTACGACCGCGCAGGAAGAAAGTATTACGTCAAACCACAGATATAGCAGAAAGGTGCCAGCAGCAAGGAAGACACATCATATGATCCGCACAAGAAACAAAGAGGAAGGGTCCAATAAAAGTTGTAGCAGTATAGAGTGAATGTGTTATTGATGGACAGAAGGGGCAGCTGACAAAGTCCATGGTAGCGAGCTTCAAGAAAAAACTGGGCGATATGGAGATGACACAGAACAGGCGTAGCAGGTTTCAACTCGGACAGTGGGTGTTGAAGTATGACGGACAAAACAAGATCAAACCCGACAAGTTTCAAGTGAAATGGATCAGCGTGTCATGCAAGATTCGGGAAGTGGGTGATAATGGAACAATGAAATCATGGACGCTAGATGGACAGGAAGTGGCCGACACAATGCATAGGTCGAAGATGAATGTCTACCATGAAAGAAATAACGCACCTCCATGGACGAACAACTGAGAAAAGGACTGTAAGTACTATAAATATTGTACATATGTAAGATCAGCAAGGATAGGAATTTTTTTTTTTTTAAAAATTGAGAAGTCACCGTACGGATGTCTCAAGTAACCATATGGCTTTTCTAAAGTCATTATACGGCTTGTAATTGCTCACCGTATGGATTTTCTAATGAAGATGCAGTGTATGGGTTTTAAAAGGCTACCATACAATGTTTAGCAGGTAGGCTATGTACAGGTTTTATGCAGTAATCGTACGGCTTTTGAGCCCCTGTCACCGTACGGACTTTTCAGATGCAATGTAACTTTACGGATTTCTCAGATGCAGTCAGATAGGCACCGTACGGATTTGAAATTTCTTTGCAGGGCTGCGCATGGATTTGGGAGCCAGTCATCGTACGGATTCTAAGGTTAAGTTACCGTACGGCTTTGTTAAAAAGCTTGTCGTACGAATTTCCTCATGTATATGTTATTTGCTGTACGGAATTTGGGAGTCTCAGTGCGAATTTTTTAAAACAGCCATCATACGAATTTTTCAACATGATCACCATACGGATTTTCTAAAGCAGCCAATGTACGGATTTCTATGGTAAAGTCACTGTACAAATTTCAAGATTGTAACACAGGAAACAAGTCTGAGTACGACATACGGATTTTGAGAGTTCTCTTCAACATACGGATTTTGGCGAGATCCCTTCAGCGTACGGAGATGAAGGAGAAATTCATATAGTTGGTCATACAGATTTTGAAGAAGACATTGAATCCCAATTTGGCATACAGCGTCCATTCTCAGCACTCGACATATGCCTTGGTGTACGGATTTTTCAGTGTAGCATTAGCATATTTTGGTGTAACATTTTTTGAAGGGATCTGTCGTACGGATTTTACATATTGTGGAGCAAGGTTTTTGCATAATTTGGTGTATGGATTCTACAGGTTTGGGCATACGGCTTCTACATGTTATTGCATTCAGATTGTGAATGGTATTCCAGGTTATTGCATAAGGAATTGGCGTAACATGGCAGAGGGTGTTAGGAGGTTTTCTTTAAAAAAAAAAAAAAAAGTCGACAAATCAAGCATGCTCAGAATGAGTAACAAAGGATACCAAAGGGAAGGGGACGCATCAGCGATTGCCAGAAAGAGTGTGGAATCAGCAGAAAATGACAAAAATAGTGTGTTTCATGCTTCATGCAGTTTTGTGTGGGTTTCGAAGTGCTAATTTGGTCTTGGCGACGAGGGGAGCGCACCTGGGGCGTTGCCCCTAGACCCCGCGGGGGCGTTGCCCCTTGGACCCCCAGTCGATGCGGATATCAGTCGTGAAACGTGACCAATTGAGAAGACTTGAAGCTGCTGCAGGCATGGAGTGTTTGTGTACCAGAGGCACTAGGAGTAGGTGTTGGCCGAGAGGCTGTCTTGGTGGATGCACAGAAGGCTTGGGAGGAGTGGGTCATCCAGAAGGCAGTACAGCGACACTTAGCTCAGTGGACCCAATGTTGGAAGCAGAGAAAGCAGCACGCATGGCTATCAAGGTCAGTTTGAGGAAACACAAGCAGATTTTTCTGTTGTAGTCACTCTGTTAATGTATTTTGTTTGTAATTGTCGTCCGGAGACGACTTTTTCTTTTGGGGGGGATGATGTCGTCAGTAGAAATTGTGTATCAGCCGACTGGTCCCTTCGGAAAGGTTCTTGTATGTAGCCAACAGACCCCTTCGGGAAGGTTCTTGTATGTAGCCGACGGGTCCCTTCGGAAAGGTTCTTGTCATGTAGCCGACGGACCCCTTCAGGAAGATTCTTCGGAAAGTATTTATACCCCCTTCGAGAAGCATTGTAATCATCAGATCTTATTGAGCATAATGTACTGTTTGGCATATGCGAATAATAATAAGAAGTTCTGCTATTCATATCTATGGTCTGTGCATTGATTTCTTTACCCAATACGGAAAACAATCTTGTCACCAAAGCATTTGGTACTAGTATCAAGGCCACATTGTATTTTATTAGCTAAGTAGGATTTGAAACGCCATGCTGTTGTAAGGCCCAAATTGAACAATTATAAACAACTGTTGGTGAGGAATGTGATGGGTGAATTGATCTGCTGCTATCTTTGTGCCATTTTCTTTAATATGGCATTTTCCGCTTTCAGAATTCTGTAATTTATTTTAACAGTAAAATATATTCAGTTTCCATTTTCAGTCCTAATATATGTTTTTTGAGTGGTTCAAATCCTGGCATTGACATGCATTAGTAAATGATATTGTTGCAGTTGCTCAAAAGTTCAAAGGCCCTTCTCTTAATGACCTAAGGGGGTTAATTTTGACAAAAAAAAGTGGCAAATGTTCAGTCGATTATTAATGAGCAGTGAGCTATTTGGAGGTAGAAGAGCTGCACTGTCATCTCCATTTGGTAAGACTGAAGCAAAAAGTAAGCCACTGAATAGCTCCTTGGTTTATTCTTCCCGAGGCATAATGCTGATTATTTTAGGATCACGAGTGTCCAGAAAAAGTTAAAGGAGGTGGGTAAAAAAACATGTGGTGAAAGCAATCAACAACACAGGAGCAAATTATGCTGTTGCAAGTAGAACAACAATTGTGACCCTTCCATGTTTTAGACTCCCTAGAGCATTGAATTCACCTAATGGTTGAGGATATTGCCAAAATGGAGTGGATCAAGCTAATTGTGGAGTGTGAGCACAAGATAGCTAACAAAGCACCGATTTGACTTAGTATAACCCATTTTATGGCCTAATTCATTGGCTTAAAATGCTTGCTTACTTGAAAAATATCCATTGAAGTATTTTTATTAGCAAGTAATGGAAGTCAATTTAGCTTTAATTTCCTAACTATTCAACTCTTTGTTGGTCATCGATACATTGACTTCTCTCCTCCACATGATCAATGTAGAAAAAAGCCCTAAAACGGCCCTAAAAGAGGCCATTCATTGCCCATTCTTCCCATTTTGTTTGCAGCTGGGCTCTCTTCTCATTTGGTCTCCACTGTAGCATTTTGAAAGCAAGGTCATTTGTTTTGAAGAGGATCATTCGTAGGGTGTCTATTGAGGTTCCACAAAGGATGATCAAGCATCTAAGAAAAGCATTTGATCCATTTCATGAGCTTTTTTAGTGATTTTTTTAGGTCTTCATGACTCTTTAAAGTTTTAGAAGAATTTTTTCCAGATTTTTCGTTATTTTTTTAAGAAATGAAGGAACAAGTGTAGCCATATTTTTTTAATATTTTTTTATTGTATATTTGCACTTCTATGTTTCATGTTCATAGTTCTAAGTTTTTTTTAACATTTTTAAGTTAATTTTTTCTATTTTCTTGTTAGATTCATAGTTTCTATTTGCAAGAATGGCCACTACCGGTAGTCAAAGTTCAGCAGCAAGGCAAGCTGAATGAAGTGATAACTTCAATATTTATGTGGTATCTCCATTATGGAGACACACCACAAGATCATCACAAGTTTCCGAAGGTGGGTCATATATTTGGAAATGCAATGTATGTCATAGTAAACCATTCAACAGCTCATATTCTCGAGTCAAAGCTCATTTTATGGGCCCTACTAGTTAAAGGAATAGCATTGTGCAAGGGAAGTAAAGATGGAAAAAGGTTGAGCGATGCACAGTTAGCCGGATTTATAAAAGAACAAGAGGCTGCTGATCATCTAGTGAGCAAATCAAAAACAAGTTTGTACAAACCTTCATCTACAAAGAGCAAAGCGAATGTGCCCACCAATCATGTTGCATCCTCCGAACATCCATTCTTGGAAGTGGGAGAGGAGGATGATGAAGTAGAAGTTATTACCCGCAATAGAAGTCCGTTGGATCAAGCATTCAAAATGGAGGCAAGAGAGATTGTTGATGAAGCAATTGCACGTTGCCTTTATGCCAATGGTCTTCCTTTCAATTTGGTAAGATCGCCATATTGGAAGGAAATGGTTGCAGCCATCCTTAGAGCACCAAGTGATTACATTAGCCTCGGGTTTGAAAAGGCGTGTACTACTCTTTTGCAGAAAGAAAAAATTTCGATAGACAGATCTCCTTAACCAATTAGGACATCTTGGAAAACTTTCGGCATAACTATTGTGTCTAATGGATGGGAAGACACAAGAAACCGACCATTGATAAATGTGATTGCAATGTCCCCCAAAGGGGCAATGTTTTTGAGGGCTATTGATTGTGAAGGACAAGTTAAGGATTCACAATTCATTTCTAGAGTTCTCATTGAAGCAATAGAGATGGTGGGTAGTGAGAATGTAATCCAGGTGGTCACAGAGAATGCCATGAATTGTAGGGGTGCAAGTGCTTTGGTTGAGTCTTCATACGGTCATATTTTTTGGACACCATGCTCCATACACTCTCTCAACTTGGTCGTGAAACAAATTGGCACCTAGATAGATTGGCTGAAGCAAATCTACCAAGAGGGAGAGGAGATACAAATGTTTGTTACAAACCACCATGTCACAATCTATATTCAAATCATTCTCCAAGTTGGAGTTGTTGAAGGTAGATTTTAAATTGTAATTACTTAGTTTCATTTATTTATTTATTTTGAATAAATTTTATATTCATGTTCAATTATCAAATTATTTCTTGTTTATAACTTCATTTTATATTCAATGTCATATTGTCAACTTGCTTATAGGTTGCTGAGACTAGGCATCTCATACTATTGTTCTTAAACGACTCCTCAAGGTGCGATAGGTATTGGACCAAATGGTTATTTGTAACCAATGGGCTATATGGAAGGCTTCAAATTCAAAGACAGCCTTGAAGGTCAAGGGAAAAGTAACGAGACTCGAACCTGGCTCAGACTCGGCAAGGGTAACTAGACTCGTGACTCAGCTCGGACTCGCCTGTGACTCGGCAAAGTGATAAAACCCTTGAAATTTAGAGAAATTTTTGGATTTACATTAATTCCATGCACCCATTATTGAATAAAGATTAAAGACACAATAACATCATAAAATTAAAGTTAATTTGATCACATACATAACATACATTGATTACATAACTACAAAGGCAAAAAAAATAAAGCAAATGAGTTAACGAAGTCACCTAGGCGAGTCAGCCAAGTCCCGAGTTAGCCGAGTCAGCTTAGTTGACCCACCGAGCCAGGGTCACGGGTCATTTTGACCTGGCTAAGGTAACTTGACTCGCTAACTCAAAGGACTCGCCCAACTCGCGGCGAGTCTCGTTACTATGGTCAGGGGTATGATTTTGGATGAGCATTGGTGGGTTCATGTGCAATTTGGATTGGATTTCATCGAGCCTATCATGACTATGCTACGCTTTTTCGATACAGATGCATCTTGCTTGGGGGATGTGTGATGACATGGACACCATGGTAGAAAAGGTAAAGCTTTCCATACAAGCACATGAGAATAACCCCACTGAATGTGAAGCCTTGTGCAAAAAGGTGGCGGATATCATTCACATTGTTAGGAGAAGATGACTACCCCATTGCACCTCCTTGCATATGCCTTATCTCCAAGGTACTATAGCCAGGAAATACTTGCTATGTCAAATAGAATTGCAACAAATGCAGATGAAGAAGTTGCTACTAGGTGCTACACTGCATTTGGAAGACTCTTCCCAAATGATGAAACACACAAAAAGGTGAGGCTAGAATTTGGCTTATTTGCTTTAGGCTCAAAACTTACTCCATATGCAATAAAGGACCAAAATGGCATGGGAGCTATCACATGGTGGTACATGTATGGTCAACCATTCAAGCATCTACAACCTCTTGCAATCAAGATCCTCTCACAAGTAAGTTTTCTTTTATTTATTTATTTAGCAAATGTATTCTACACTATAGTGTCTAACATTCTCTATTTTGCTTTTCATTTGTATGTTCAATTTTATGAACACTATCCAGGTTGCAAGTTCTTCTATTGCTTAACAGAATTGGAGTACATATTCCTATATCCATTCAGTGAAGCACAACCAATTGGGCTCAAAGAAAGTTGAGGATTTGATTTATATACATATCAACTTGTGTCTTTTGTCACACAAAGAGGATGGATACAAGGAAGGGTCAACCAAGCTTTGGGATGTAGCCCCTGAATGTGCAAACTTGGATGCAACACTTAAGGATCTTACTGTGATGACGGATGATGATGTTGATAACATCATAGCACGTGCATCTAGCACAATTGGAACCATGCTTGGTTCAAATGAACTTGCAAGTGCTGCAGCAGCAGGAGATGTTGAGAATGTGGATTTATTTAAGAATCCTTATGATTTTGATTGACTGGATGTAATTTGTAAATCTTGAGCCTTGACTCTTGATTGATCAACATTGAACCATGAACTATGTTTTGATTTTGTAATTCAAATTGCATTGGAATCTTGAACTTGAGTAATTTACTAATTAGACATTATTGTTATTTCAATTTGATTGTGATAATGATTCAATGAATGGTTTATTTTTGTATATTTCTTGTATTTCTTTGCATACATAAATTATAGTTTACAACTTTATATATATATATGGATGCACCCAAACACATCCAAAATCCAAAAAAAAAATCCAAGCATCCACGCATCAGCACCCCGCACCCACATCAGCATCAGAACCAGCATCAGTAACTTAGATTTTTTGTTATTTATAAATATCAATTGATGAGCTTAAGGGGCTTTTCAATGAATGGTTCATAAGACATAACAATTGGTGAAGCTTTTGCAAATGGGTTTGCAAGCAGAGTGGGTTTAACCATGGAGAAAACTCCGTAGTCAAGCATGCTTAAGCGGGAGTAGTACTAGGATGGGTGACCTCCCGGGAAGTCCCGTTGCTTCACCTTTGTGAGCATCACCTAGATCCAATGAGTGCTAAGTATTCCATTTATTCTCATGAGAGATGGATTTGTGTTGAATCACTACTCATGAAGCATGGGTCAATGAGTTTGACTCAAAAACTACACGGTTAAATTCCGATAGCAATATCACAATTTGACTTGCTGTAGAAATATCTCCTACTTATCAATTGATAAGCTTAAGGGGCTTTCTAGTGAATGGTTCATAAGGCACAACACTTGGTGAAGGTTTTGCAAATGGAGTTACAAGAGTGGGTTTAACCATGGAGGAAACTCTGTAGTTCAGCACGCTCAAGCTGGGGTAGTATTAGGATGGGTGACCTCCTGGGAAGTCCCGGTGCTTCACCACTATGAGCATCACCTAGATCCAATGAGTGCTAAGTGTTCCATTTATTCTCTTGAGAGATGGATTCATGTTGAATCACTACTCATGAAGAATGGGTCAATGAGTTTGACTCAAAAACTACACAGTTAAATCCTTATAGCAATTTCACAATATTAAAGCATTTTTAATATTTTTAGAACATATAATGGTGAGAATAATTTTGCACTAAAGGGGAATATTTAAGATTGTTGACCAATTATTGAGTAAACCATGCAATGTTTTAGAATGTGAGTGCAATTAGAGTATGTTTGAAATTTGAACACTTACTCTCAAAAAAAAATCATCGGTAGTCAATGCAAAGAGATTGAACACCTCATATTTGTGCATGCCAATGTACACTTTCACTGCAAGAAGATTATAGCAATAGATTAAGAATTTGTGCCAATTGAACTCAAAGAGTAAGCTCCTTCATTTAAGTGAACTGCCATGGATGACAAACTAATACTGATGATGAGGTAAAGCTTCCAATTATAATAGACAGATAAGTTCATACAACTTTAGACTAACAAATTGAGTATAATCTCATTTCTACCCCTTATATAAATCAGTTGTGAGTGCTTCCTTGACATACACAGCCTCGGAGGGTCTAGTCATGTATCCAACATTGGGAGGAGATATTGGGTGGAGTGGCTCCTCTCAACCTTGGTTTGATCTTTTCTCTTTTTTTAATTCATGAGCCGATATGGACATATAAATCAGATTTTTCGCATGCAAAAGAAGAAAGTGCAACTAACAAAGCAATTATCCCTTCAAATCAACTTTCAAATTTCAAGCTCACTTTTCAATACTAAATTATTTACTAACTTTTTTGCTGTATTCATATGTTGCCGAATCAGCCTATTTCCTTGCTGACACTAGGTACAATTCATAACATTATTGGGGTCACCCAGAACCCTTACAATATTGACCAAGGTCCACATTTGAAGAGTCTGTAAATTTTTCCTACACTCGCTGAACCTAGGCAAGTTCAATACTAACAAGGCAATTGAAAATGGACTACAACGCAATTCCAGTTTTTATCTTTGTTTCTCTGATCTTTTTAACATTTTCATTTCAAAATATCCCTAGCCAACATATAATCTTCCCAAAAAGCTTCAAATGTTGCTCATTTTTCAATAAATTTTAACATTGCTTTGGCATTCAACCTACTAATCCATTATGTTAGTGTTGTTTAAGTGATACCTTCAATCCAGGAATTACACCCATTGCTGCATCAAAGCATGCACCCGAAATTCGCCCATGCTCACGAAGCTCTGGTCTTGGTGCTTCACCAAGCCTGCCCTCTGGATCTGATCCAATTACATTGAAATATCTGTAGTTGAAAATTTGTCAATAATATGGAAGGGAGTACTTAATATGCTTGAACAAATTGTTAGAGAATCTAACTAGATGTAATATAGGTAAATAATTCAATACGAAAGTAGCTGAAGATTGTTAGAGCAAACAGACCTTAGTATCATTACACCAATTTCCGATCTCCTTGAATAGTCCTGGATAATATCCTCTGCCATTTTCTTAGCCTTGCCATATGGATTAATAGGAACCTACCACAAGACCGCCACAAAAAAGATAAGCTTTGACTGAAGTAAACAAAATTATACACTTTAGTAAGCTATATAATTCTTAAAATTAGTAATTATTTGTGGCAAAAGGACACACTAGAAGGATAATCTAGTGAATTTACCTGAGGAGTTTCCTCAGTAATGGGCATTTTAGATGGCTCTCCATAAGTTGCACATGTGCTTGAATATATCAATTTCTTCACACCATGTGTAGCCATCGCCTCTAGTACTATCAGTGTATTTGATGTAATATTGTGATAGTAACTACAAAAACCAAATTATTAAATCATATACTTTACTATAGAGCAATTATTTCTGTTCTTAAATTACATACGAACTATGCTCTCTGATCCAAAATAAAACAAATATGGGAGAATAAATTCAGGTAAAAAAATGAATACCGGAGAGGATCCATTGTGCTCTCACCAACATATGCAACAGCAGCAAAATGCATTACTGCATCAAATGCATTTTCCGCAAATATTTTGTTTACCTGTGTTGTAGTTAAGAATGATAATGATTGAAAATGCAAGCATAAGCATAGGAGTCAGAAAAATATTGAAGCTAGAATTTGAAGAAGGATACAGCTCCGCTGTCACCCAGGTCAGCATAAATAAACTGCAGCCTTCCTGGTCCAGGGAATTGCTTTTGCAGAACCTTGATGGCCCCTAGATTCCCCCGTGAAAGGTTATCCTGTCATTCCAACCAAATACACCATCTCAAATTGACAAATGAATACTTACTGAACTCAATATCTAACAGATTTGTCAAACTAAACTAATTAAACTGTACCAAATACTGCACTAGACACCATAAAAGTAGACTTTATGAAACATTTTCACCTCAGAAATTGCATTCACAATAATCATACCACAATAGTTACTCTATATGAATCCCTTAGAAGTCGAGCAGCAGCATGTGACCCAATATAACCCGCACCACCTGTTACCAAGACATGAGTGACTCCTGGCTCACGCCTGGTGAACTGGAAAGGATTTAATAGCATTAGTTAAAAAATAAATGATAAAATACCTTTTCTATCAATGATACAACAAATGAGAAATTTTTCGTGTGACATAGTATGCAATTTTGGTAAAATTAATTGCCTACAAATTTAGGATAACTAACACTAATTCCTTAAACAAATTTTTTTAAATTATCTCCCACTTATTGAGCAAAATGGCAGACACTAAAACAATGTCACATAAATCAGCCATAAATAAGGATGAAATTTTCATAATGTTTCTTATCATGACTCAGAGTCAAATCCAATGAATTCAATTTATCATTATATTTCTAAAACTAAAGCTTTTAGGTTTACATGAACAAGATATAAAGCCTGCCAGAGAAGTTAGCAGGAATAGAGTTTCCCTGGTACACGGATTACAAATAATGATGCAGGGCAAACAAATGAAAGATAGGACCCAACACCTGCTGAATAAGCCATGTGAGGAGGAGGTACTATTAAAAATAGTACTGGAAAAAACATTGGTTTATACACCTTGAGCATTAACTCAAGCTATAGGCACTTGCATAAAGTCAAACAACTAACAATTTAGAGACCAGTGACATGGTAATACTCATATCCTGAAGCAAAATACAGGGGCAGGACACAAATTCAAATACAATGAATGCCCTAACAATTTGGGAAGATACTTTAACAAAATATATGTTGCCTTTGGAATAAAATTTAATTTGGAGAGATGCCCTTCTTTTCCTTTACTTGTAAGATAGAAAGGGCTTCTCCTTGTAATTCTTCTCAAACTTAAATATTTAAGTCTTTTATCATTCTAAATCTTCTCCGATGCAAGATGGCATTTTACTATTTTGGTTACCTTTGAAATAGCAATCAAATTTGGAACTCCCATGATGCCTAAACTTCTGATCACTCCTGCCAGAAGGAAATTTTGATCATGGTGAGATTCTAACTCAGGATTTTCCTTGGATCTTATAACAAGTCTAAAATCATTGACTCTCAGTTGTTAGTTTCACTTCTTATTCTTCAGTAGCAGGTGTGGAACTTCCAGTAGGACGTCTGATACTG
Source organism: Cupressus sempervirens (assembly GCA_028749045.1). Classification (NCBI taxonomy): domain Eukaryota; kingdom Viridiplantae; phylum Streptophyta; class Pinopsida; order Cupressales; family Cupressaceae; genus Cupressus; species Cupressus sempervirens. The sequence continues at coordinate 629,623,366 of CM053791.1, read as the reverse complement.
GCAGTGTAATTCTCCCAGCAGGTGAAAAGAGAAATTTGGTAATCTAGGACATAATTTTATACCTATGAGCACATTAAGGGATGTAGCAGAGTATAATGGAATGTCCTTAAGATAAATACTAATTGACCTCTTTCAGGATATGATAGGCTCATGTATCAATAGACCACAATGCAACTCTTGAAATGGAAATGGTCATTCTTGGGATGAAATGTGTTCCATTAATGCTCATCCCCAGGTAGCAGCAGTGCTTTCCACACTCAAGTAATCGCGTTCAAGGTTGAAGATCTACTTATTCATCAAAAGAAGTCCTCCAAGAAGATACAAATCTATAATACAAGATTACTTTCCAGCATGGTAAAATGAGGAAAAAATTATCTCTGTTAAATAATTGTACTCACCTTGCGAACATTAACAACTTTGCACATTAGTTAGGAATGGACATTTAAGTGTAGCTTATAAAAGGAAACCTCAATAAGTTAATTTTGAGGATGCTAAATTCTTAACAGTGGTTAGAATGAAACAAAATCTATGGTCAAAGTATAAACATCCCACGCAGTTTGTCCTCATTTTATTGTTAGATTGGGGGTATTAATTTAAGGGATTTAGAACCTCACATGTACATCAGCACCTGGTGAATGCATCTGTGGAAAAGTTTATATTTTCCCTGAAGAAAAAACATAAATTTGAAAGTTCCACTGCTTTGAATGGACTTATGAAATCCTGTAGCTTCATGGCAGATTGTCACAGATGAACAATTACAATAATTCTGGATAATAACTTCATACCAAAAACATCTCTATTTGTACGGCAAAGCTGTGTAAAGGTAAACAGCCATATAAAATGTGGGTGTGAGAGAGTTACATGAGTATGTTGCTCATAAGCTATGGTCCACAATTTTAAAGCCTATAACAAACAAATTGCTGCATATTTTAAATTCTTTTATTGAGATTATTGAGAGAACACAGTGCATGAGTCGTCCAATCAATTTTTCTTTAGGTAGTTGACTTCTAATTAGAGAATGATGAATTAGAGATGGCATTAAGACAAGGACAATGATAAATGGTACAGGAAGATAACATAAATCTCACAAATTGCATAAAGTAATTTATAGATGATGCTAAAATCTACATACCTAAGACAACCAAAAACATTGATGTATCCTCTTCACTAAGATGAATAAATTGATTTATAATGATGAGGTTAAGTGAATGCAAATTGCCATTGAATTGACCATCCATTGACATGAACTAATTGTTGCTGAAAATCTGGAGTTTATCTTCTTGGTGAGTGATGGAAATCTCCTCTTCAAAGTGAGGGGATTCAAAAATCTTGAGCTTGCTCAGTTTGACATCATCAAGGATGCCAAGTTTAGCTGTGACATCCAAGCAAAAAGCATTGGAATAATCAGCTTTAAAAAGGTGTAAAATCAATTTGTGGTATTGTTGGTTCTAGAACCTCAAATTACTTAAGTAAAGCTAAACATGGTCATCCATTTGGAAAGAATGAGGTACTTGATGGCAAGGGTAACATAGAGTGCCTTAAATTTGATATAAGCCAGTCGAAATATCTTGGTTTTTTAGGTGAAGCTAAGACAATACTACACACTAAGAAAAATTTATCCTGTTCCTTCTATTTGTGGGATGTAGCCAGAGCCAATGGAGCAATTGAAGTCCCTGAATGTCAACAGATGGAAGCACATACAAACTTCAAAAGAAGAATACCTTGTTAACAGATAGGTGGCCCAGTTATAACTATATGAGGGACATGTATACAGTTATCCTGCTGCTTGTTCTGGTGATGATGGATGCAGAGAGCACGGATTAAAATGTAACATCTAACCATCAGCAAGTAGATGATGGCAAGCGGGAAAGCAAAATTGGTGGCAAAGAAACTTTCACACCCCTTTCCAAAAGCATTTCATAAAGCAAGAGTTGCAACAAAGAACAATAGTAACTTGTAGCTCAAAAGTGCTCCAAACATTTTTGAAAAACAAATCAGCAACTTACGAAGCATCAAATACATTGATGCAAGGCATATAACTGCCACTTTGAAAACTGGCACATCAAAACAAATGGAGTAATGCTGATGCTGGTGCTGATTTAGGAGTCAACACTGTAAAATTTCTGGAAGGCTTACACTAGCAACAAAGCAAGCACCCTGAAAGGCATTCTCATACATATAGAGGCAACAATTGTAATTTCACAAATTTTGCAAAGGCTTCTAAATACTGAAGTACCCACCATATGACAATGATTGAACCTTGAAGAGAAGCTCACAAGAATTGCCAATGGGAATGTAAATCTGAAATCTTGTATGACAATCTATATCTTAAAATGTACTCAAAAGGTATTTGATTGATCACTTTGGACAGCAAAATATCATCGATGACCAGACCAAAGTGAGGATCTCTGGCATAGAGATGTTTCCATTAATCATAGAATGCACATTGAAAATTTAAGATGCTAAAAGCTTGAGAAGCAGAGCAAATCAGAAGATCTAACACTTGGTTGTTTGTGCTCAATTTGTAATTGAAGACTAAATGGAACTCACTTCAGATGTTAATGTTCTTGAATAATAGATTAAAAGTTAAAGCACAAATTACCTCCTTGCCAAAAAGAAATAGTAACATTGTCTGAGTGCTTAGACCAAAGCATAGATATCTTGCTACAGCAAACTGGAAACCATAGAGCTGAAGAAAGCATCAATTTGGAGCATGTAAGGACAAGAAAACCTGTCTTGGTGAATCGTATATTGGAATAGCTTGGTCAAATATAGATCAAATGGTATTGAAGCTTCACGAGTTTGAAGAAATTCCATCAGATCCTTAAAAGCTAAAGATGTCACACCACTTCGCGAATGGGAATCAAAAGTTCCAAGTTAAATTGACCACTAATGAAGGCTTTACAAAATGATGATTTCTAAATAATGAATTTAGTGTATTGCACATTGGGTACAGTAAGATGGAAACCATGGAGCTGTGAAAGCATTAATTTGGAGCATGTAAGGACTAGAAAGTCTGTATTGGTGAATCATAAATAAGAATAGCCTAGCTGAGTATAGATCAAATGGTGTTAAAGTGTCAAGGGCTTAAAGAAATTTATTAACTCCATATGAAACTCAGGAAACTAAAGAATATATCACAGCACTTGGATGATGTAAATAAAAAGTTGAAAGTTAAATTGACTACTAATAGAAACTTTAAAAAATGATGATTGGTGACAAAGGAAATTCATGTATCACAATCAAGTTTAGTATTGGGTACAGCAAGATAGAAACCATAGAGCAACAAAAAGCATCAATTCGGAGAATGTAAAGACAAGAAAGTCAGTGAATTATAAATTGGAATAGCCTGGCCAAATCAAGATCAAATGGTGGTAAAGCTTCAAGAGCTTGAAGAAGTTTCCCCAAATTCAAATGAAGATTAGAGAACTAAAAGAAGATGTCATGGTGGAGAATAGGAATCAACTGTTGTAAGTTGTGTAGCAATAATCTAGATATCATCAACCTAACCTACAAAAGTGTGTGCACTGAAGTAACAGAACTGAAAGGAGAAGTGACGAGAAAAAGAAAACCAATAAATAAGCACAGAGCTCCGCAGAGAGCAAGACAATCAAATGGTAAAGATTTGAAGCAGTCACAAACTTCATAAACAATATAGTTTTGCAAATTAAAATTAGAACACTAGACCCAAAGAGAGAAAACACTGTTACTCCATGAGAAGCTGTGAACTATAGCTCTCCAATTTAAAAAGGAAAAAAGTAAATCCTTTTCTTTTCATCATAGTACTTTTTTGGGATCCCATGCTTTGGATCGAGGACATGTGATCTTAAGTGGATCATGAAAGAATTGTTCAACTTCAGATGGTTAAGTTCAACAATTGTACTTCTTAATTACTAGTTTATGAATCTAGAAAAGGATTGAGGAAATGTTTACACCTCACAAGACATTCAGATTCTGAGACAGAACAGATCAGAAAGGAAAAATAAACAAGCAGGGAACACTCGTCAGGAAAACAATGCTGCCCAGCACAGCAATCTTTCGTTGGTGTATTTGAATGTGTCATTGTTGTTTCTAATGTTTCAAGTGATTTTACCAGCAAATCTTTTGTAATAGTTCAGTACATGAGAGGCAGTTTTGCATTAGGGTAGGAAGTGGTTTCTCCTGTTTCAAATGCATTAAAGTGACATCAGAAAAGCTGTCTCTTCAATTCCTTGTCAGTTGGGATCTATTGTTTAACTCTTTGGTTGTGATCCTTTTCCATAATATATATATGAAATAGGCAATGAACTCTAAACAAGATTGCAAAAAGCTATCTAGGGAAGTATTGCGAACAGCTAGGTTGGATAAGAGCAGCTAAACATGTTTGAATAAACAAGCAATTCTCAGTATGTTGAAGGTCATTTTCAAGTGTTAGAATGGTGTTAATAACATGTTGGTGTTCTTGAAGACCTTGAGGAAGCAAGAAGCTTGTAAATTTGCAATTAATATAATGGAAATGAGGAAGTATTACTTCAATCTTATATAATTTTCCTAAATTGTATTTCTTAAGAGCAATTCCTTTTGTCTATCTCCCATTCCTATTTTTGTTTAGTTATAATTATCTTTCTTGATTGCTTTCATTTCATGCAATTACTTTACTATCTCAGACACTTAAGAGAGCATAAACAAGAGAAATTCACATAAATGCATAGCACTTGCTCAAAACAGCAGTTAAGAATCAAAACCATTTCCACAGATAGTTTGAGAACCAATGTACTTTTTGTTGCACTGTAATCTTCAGAAACTTTAGGAAGGCCATATGCAGATGGTAGCACAGTTGGAGCATAAAATAAGATATGCAATGAAAGGATGCATCAATGTCCAGCCTTAGATTGTTGTTCCAATAGCATAGAACTTGGGAACAACACAAGTAAGAGAAAAATCAGTAGAATAGAATTATGCATTAGAATATCCAGGCAAACTGTTGATCATATGTCTTGGGCAAGAGATAAATGCAGGAATGATTAAATCAATTACCACACCAGGAGAACTGAATGTCAAAAATTGGAGACAAATTACACTCTCGCATATTCTGCCATATCCATTGCAACATAACTGAAGCTTATATATCCCAACTTTCTTGTTCTTACTCAACAAGACTTTGGGAGGAAAAAATGCATTGTGCACATAATTCAAAAGAGCAGGTGGTTGAGCCATTAACAGCATTTGAAAATGCCTATGATAGAAAGCGGACATAAAAATATTGAAGTGATTCTTTAATGTTTTAAGTTTTGATACCGAATAAAACTAATGATTATGACTTTTTCACCCATGCCTCAGCAGTAACTGAGGTTTATGCTTACCATCTGAGACATTTGTCTTAAAAAAGGTTTATTACCTGTCTGTCCATATTTGTTTGAATTATATATGTTAATCCTATATTCTGTAAATGGGTGTTTTAAACTTTTAAGGTCTTAAACGCCCTATCAAGGGACTCAGCTGCTTGAACATGTGATATTACTAGATATTCAACTAGATAGCAATACAACCTTATTTCCTCTATCTCCCTGAGATAATTATTACAATCATACAAAAAAAGACTCCATTGTATCATATTTCCTTGATTCAGATATTCATTAAAATTTAAATATATAAAGCTATGAGATGGTAAGAATCTCCACTCAAATGGCTCACTCTAATGCCTTTGTAATGGTGTAATTTTTGCATGTTGGGAAATTGTTATTTTCTTTATATGAAAACCCCATTTGGCAGACATGAACCCAGGTTATACTTTTAAATGGAGACATTCATTAAACCAAAATTTGATGATAAAGATATTTCCAATATTTGGCTTGGAAATAGACCATTTTGTGAAGATTTAACATGAAAGAGATGGATTAGTAATAAAAAGTAAGAGAAGAACCTGATGCCCACGTTGTTCAATCTAAGTCCAGAATTGAGCATGATGAAAACATGTGACCTAAAGCACCTTTTAGATGTATTCTACACTACTTATCTCAAAATATTAACTCTTCCCTCCTGTAACTGGCTGAGAATTAACATTTGATCACAAAGGCCAGAAAAAAATTTTAAAAACTATATTCTCAACAGGAAGATGATGCTGAGCACAAAGCTACTTCCAATTGTGCTTGTGAAACTTTGATTAAAAAAAACTGTCTGTTTAGAGAATCCAGGGCTTAAAAATTTGACTAAACTTTTTTTAATTTTTAGCTTTTCAGAATTCATGTGGATTTCAGATTCCCACACTGTTTTGCATAGAAATTTACCACAAGATGGCATTCTTTTTTAATTTATTTTGCTATTTGTAAGAAAAGGAAATAGAGAAGAAGAAAAATATGCTCTGAAGTTTCCTTTATGCCTGTCCATCTTCAATATTTTTTGGAAATGGACCATTTTGAGAAGATTTAACAGGAAAGACAGAGTAGTAATAAAAAATAAGAAAAGAACCTGATGCCCAGGTTGTTCAATCTAAGTCCAGAATTGAGCATGATGACAACAACATGTGAGTCCAGAATTGAGCATAATGAAAACATGTAGCCTACAGCACCTTTTACAAGTATTCTACACTACTTATCTCAAAACATTAAACATGTAACCTAAAGCACCTTTTAGAAGTATTCTACACTACTTATCTCAAAACATTAACTCTTACCTCCTGTGACTGGTTGAGAATTAACATCTGATCATGAAGAACACAAAAAAACTATTCTCCTCAACAGGAAGATGATGCTGAGCACAAAGCTACTTCAAATTGTGCTTGTGAAACTTTGATTAAAAAAAACTGTCTGTTTAGAGAATCTGGAGCTTAAGAATTTGACTCAACTTTTTTTAATTTTTAGCTTTTCAGAATTCATGTAGATTTCACATGCCCACACTGTTTTGCATAGAAATATACCACAAGATGGCATGCTTTTTTAATTTTATTTTGCTATTTTCAGAATAGGGAATAGAAAAGAAAAAACATATGCTCATAAGTTTCCTTTATGGGTGAAGTGCTTCACATGCTTGGCAAATAGCTTTTCTATTATAGCAATTCAAGAAGACACTTTTGCCATATGAACACTGGTGAAAACAACATAACTTTTCCTCCATCATGTACACAATCTGGTCAACATCAGCCACTCCCCTCAAACATGTTACTTTGTTATGAAGATTAGCCATCTATTCTTCCAACCAAGTTGTCTTGCTAATAAACTTGGCATCTCACTTTCATTTCTAAAACATATATAATTATGGCCCTGGCTTTGCAAAAATTCCATTTTATTCATGAGTCGTCAGTATCTTTAGCTTTCCCCTATGTTAATAATATGCACAACATAATATTGAAATCAACCGGATACATTTATGCTAGGGTGACCATGAGGACTCGGAATTAGAGGATAATCTGCATTTACTGATATCATGCAATTTCTTCTTAATGTTCATGCTCTTGAAAGATTTGATGTGCTTTTTTTTCCTTTGCCTAATATCTTACAAACTGCTACCAAGCAACGGAAATGTTCTCCAATGTTTGCATTTTCAAAATACAATCATACTTAAAATGAGATTGTCCTCAATATATATTATTGCTACAATAATTGAGACCTAGGATCATTTTCTAGTGCCCTATTCAGCTGCTATTTTATTGGCAATATGAGAAGATTCTGTGTAAGAGTAATCCAATTTAAAAGAATTCTCAAGTCAATGAATATCAACTGTCCTTTTCGTCTGTCCCCAGTGACCGCACTTTACAAATAAAAAGAACATCGCACTTGACAACTGGTTCAAAGTTCTAATGAAATTCCAAGGCTTCTGATATGAAGGTTTTTTTAAATATACGTTACTGGACCAATCTGCACCATGAACTCTGAATTCAAATGAATCTTTTCATCGTCTTTAACTTTTTCAAAGTAGCCAAGTTCATGTTCAAGAGAAAAGAAAGTACCTCTTGCTCTCTAGTATTGAAATATAATCGAGGAAAAAAACATGGCAGACTAAAACAAATAGAAAAACGACAGAGTAAAGCAATGGAAATTTTATGGCAACTTTTTAACATGAAGCACCATGGAGGAAATATAATAAAAATGCTCAATTGCTCAAAATATGTAATGTCCTCACCCAAAACTTAAAGATTCTAAACTGCAATTTTTTTATGTCCATATAATTCCAAGGGCCTTGAAAGGATAATAATCACAGATCATTAATAACAGAAGATAGGTGGCAGCAGGTCCAAGAATAACATTAATAAAAATATAATATTTATCATTCATTAGTCATGACTCATAACTGCAATTTCCCCAAATAAAAAATTAAATAATAATTAGCATAACCAAAAGGTGTATATGACAGCCTATGATTGTTGAAGAGAAGGGGGTAAATAAGAAGGATAACTCGAGAAGAAGAGGCATGAAGATGTGAAGATATTTTATTTTCTTATTTCCCTTGAGGAATATGAACCAAGTTTCTAAAAGCCTTAGGATGAGACCCCTATAGGCCCAAAAGTTAAGGACAAAATCCCTTACTTTCTATAACTGAGTTAGCCACCAGAATCCCCTAAACTAAGGCAAGATAGAGAGATATTTGGCATTTTTGTTGAAGATAAATCATTGCAGATCAGAGGAAGATTTACCTCAGAACTAAGAGGACAAATTGAACATGTTCTAAAATACATTCTAAGTACTGACTATTAATTTATTTAAGAAGTTATGAAGTTGCATTTCCAAAGTTACATTCATACTTGTAACTAGCCATTCAACATTTATTGAGCTAGAGTTTTTTTACTCATAAAAACTAAGGAAAGCTTGGAAAAGGAGAATTACAAAATAATCATAAATCTGCGTTCAAACACCAAAATATGGTTGTTTATATCCTAAATGTTATTAAAAAGAACTTAAGCTCAATTGATCTAAAACCTGTTTCACTAGGAGCAATGTTAACAAAACTTACCACTTCTGAGCCATCAGAACCCGATGAATGTCTGAGAATGGCTATACAGAGGATAGTGAGAAAACCAGCCAATAGAATTTTAGTAAGTAAGTGAGGCCTTCGCTTTAGTTCAACTGGATCCATTCCTGTAAATAAATAAGATCGAATTTACCATTCAAAACCACCAAGTATCAAACAAGAAATGGATAGCATCAAAGGAAAACATATCGTGCAAACCACATTGGAGCATTCCTATCAAGCATTAGCTTTGCAACTTTAGTTTAACCACAAAAGATTTGAAAGATTCTCAGTAATAGATTACAAAGTCAATTCTTTAATTGATCCAACTAGAATCTCAATAAATTTTGCATATCAATGACAATCCTTTTATCATCTACCCTAGTTGTGTGATTTGTTTTTAAATGCAAATTGATTATATCAGCCACAACAAGAAATAAGGAAAACAACAGTGCAGAAGCAATTATAAAATCTGATTTAAGTAAAATGCCTATGATATTTTTTGACAGCATAAATTTAAAACAGACCAATGGATAAAATGAAAAGGAAACTTTTTACTTTTGGGTGTGATACAAAACACTCATAGGCTGCAGGAAAAATTATGTAGCCAGTACCAGCCATCTATTGCACCCAAGAAAAACTACATCTAACATGAGGATAAATCATTTTCACTAAAGTCTAGGTTCCTACTGTATAGTCATCTATACGGGAACATCCTTATGAACAAGATTTACTTAGCCTAAAACTACTTATGCAATACATTCCACATAAAATGGAAGAGGCAAGAAAGCAAAAACCAGTAATTATTAAAGTTGTCTCTCAAAACAATTGAACAGATCAAGGTTCATGATCGAACAGAAGGTTGACCGCCAAACAAAATTTTGCTCAGTAGTTGGAAAATATGGATGCCTGACCTTATAAACACTTACCAATTACAAAACCAATATTTTATTTTTAAAGTGTAAATAGTGATTGTATGGAAAGAGGTATTAGAACTTTTTGTCAATAATAATGTCTTGAATACACCAATATGTTTCAAAATTATATCATGAGTTCTTGAAAAGGTATCATCAGAATGTAGTTAACAAAAATGAGACAGTGGGTAAGAGGAATTCAGGGAATCTTGAACAAAATCCAGCCATCATAACATTAATGTGTTCTTGGAATATTCTGAAATATGAAGCATCTTTGCTTAAGATACAACTTCCAACCAAATTAGGCATAAGACTGGAAAAAGAGGAAGCTAGTAGTAGTCTAAAATGTTTCTGGATTTAAGTGAGCCTTTTCATTAACATCTCACATCAAGCTGCATAATCCTTCATCAAGATATAGAAAAGCAAAAAAAATAAAAAGAAATGAGTGACTATTAGCAGACCAAGCTAACTAAAAGGAAGGCCGGGTCTGCAAGGAAAGCTTGATCCAGAGCTTCTCTAGTTGTTTGGCTTTGCACCATAAAGCCCTCCCATGAAAGGTATTAATAACAGATATAAAATCTCCACGGTTCATGACATTGGTAAGTTCTAAATATTACTGCATGAGCTTTTTCATCAACAATTAGGATCCAACTACATGGTCCATTATCAAGACGGAGAAAGCAAGAGAAGGGCAACAAATGATTATTAGCAAATCAAACTAGCTAAAAGGAAGGACAGGATCACTATAGCTTCTTTGAAAGCTAGATTGTGAGCTTCTCTAGATGTTTGTCTAAGACTGAAAGTCAGTAGATCATTAAAAAAACATTTTGTTTATTTCTCAACCAATTACAAAATGCATAAAAACAACAGCTATATGATCAATTGAACAGACTGGCATTGAAATTAAGAAAAATATGTTCTCAGAGTCAACTAAACACAGGTGAAAGAAGTAATCTAATAATATTGATTGAAAGTAGAGACAACCGATGGCTACAGGCTGCAGGGTATAGTATAGAACTGTAAGTGAGTGGGCCAGTGAGAGAATTGTTGCATGTCATTGAAACATTGCATACGCCATCAATATCTTCACTCAAAAGCCCTCAACAACAAAACAAGATGCATCGTCCATCTAAACTCCATAACAATCGATACAGTAACTTGACAATTATATGTACTTTGCTTTAGCATATCTAAGGGGGGCCATAATCAAATAATTAATAAAAGCTTCGACTAATGATGAGAGACAAATTCCAATATGATAGAAATCTTGGCATGGGGCAAGAAATAGACAGCGTGTTAGCTGTAGGATCTCATTTTCGCAGACTTCGAGGAAAACCACAAGAGATGTAAAGGTTTGTCGGGCATCGGCACAGAGAGATGGATCTTCAAGGCTTTCACGTTTCCATTCTGTGTAGTGAAAGCTAAACCCTTTCCTTTGTTAAATATAATACATCTATGCCTTAACCAATGATGATCTCCCTTTTATAACCATTCCTGCTTAGGGTATGATGTAGATGAATTTCTTTCCACGATTAAGTCTGAACTATTAGAAATAAAGACTTCTCATTGAAATATTGCTCGCTCTTTCGCAACATGTATAAATACCTGGTAGGATGAACAAAGAAAACACACCGCTTCCTGCTATCAATAATGTTTCACTTGTCTCGGAATTCACAGAAGTCAAACCAGAATACCCTGCCTTTTTGCACCACTAATATAACTATATCATAAACTAACTGACACGATTTAAAGTGAAAAAGAAATGCCCTACGCTACTGAAACAACTGCATATGTAATTTCCCCAGTAAAAAGCTGACATATTCCTGTATTCATCAAAGTCCTGACTTAATCATTTGGATGAGAAGAAAACCACCCACTTAGCCAATTGACTGAGAAGAAATCGCCCAAATTTTCAAAAGCACTTCAACCTCTTCTTCCAAGAAGCAAAACTAGAAAACCGATTTTACTTACAAACAAGACTGAAAACACAAAATCCAACAGAAACCCACTTCAGCAACGATGTAAAGCATTGACTAAAACTATCAGAAAGAGTTCTTGAGAGAAATTCACCAATCAAGCCCGGTGATCTAGTGGCTCGAGGCTGGCTTCTCCGGCGACCAAAGGCGAACATCACAATTTCTCCTGCCACGCCCCTAAAACCTCCAATTTCCAAAATTACAGTCAATCAACAGAAATATCTGTCAAATCTTCCCCTATGAGCTGATAAATAAGCTCCAAGCTCTCCCTTATCGTGCAATTTCGAGCTAGCGTCGTAAAGCCGTGCAAGAAGCGTGAATGGTGGAAAGAAGAAACAGGTGGAAAGGAATAAGTCGTGAAACAAAGAATGAATTGGTAATTTATTTATTTTAATTTAGGAAATGGAGGGAGAGAAGTTCCATGATCACCGGCACAGTCAGTCACAGCCGGCAAGCCGCCTTATCCGACTCACTAGTTTACATTTGACTTTAGGAGACATGAACAGCTGCTTATGCCCACTTTGAGCTTGCCAGATCCTGCCCGTTCGGTTTTATGGATCGAATTAGGCCTGTACTGACGTCAGATTCCGGCCATTCTCTACGAAAAAATTTGCTTCTCCGTTGACAAATGGCGATTGCCTGGAACGTGCTGTGACGTGGACTGGAATGAAATGGGTTTGGAATCTTTGAAATACGTGTTAGAAATTTGACAGTTCACGAAAATCTTACGCGTTTAATTTAGCAAAGCACTGCCAGATCCTCAATTACAGGGACAGTTTAGAAAAACTGTATGATTGAACTGTTTGTCGCGCATCGTGTTTCTTTCTTTAAATAAATATATTTTTAGATGTTAATTTTTGTTTTTGGATTAATTACAGGCTCGGCATTGTTTGCTTTATGATAGCTTTGAGTCTTTTGATTCAATAATTCTTAAGAAAAAGTACTCAACTATTAAAAAAGTAACTGATAGTTTTAAAGATAGGTTGTAAATTGCTCAACGTACATGGTAATCTTAAATTTTATTAAAAAATTATAATCTTACCTTGTAATCTTTGCAAAATAATTTTATAATAAAAATTATAATCTTACCTTTTAGCCTTTGCAAAATAATTTTATTTTTTAACTTTCTAAGATGTCTTAGAGAATTTTATTTTTATCTTTTTTTATACTTATTATTAATAAAATTGTTTTTATATTGGTAGATTTTTATTCTATCAAAGTTCTTATTTGGTCAAAGTTAGTTAAATATCTTAGACTAGATTCTTATATTGAGAAGGGTTTTCATTTCATCAAAGTTGGATATAATTCTTATATTTAAACAAGGACGCAAAGCGTCTAGTTCCTGCCGTCATGTATTTTGAATTGTAGCTTATAGTGTTGAGGTGAGAGAACTTGCTAAATTTGTTAATTGTTGCTATTTGATTTTCTTGTATTTATTTTATTTGAGTAATTAAATAAAGCACTAAGAAGATAGAATCTTGTTTCCATAATTTAGACATGTAATCCTTCGTGCATTATCTAAAAATGAAACTCAGCATTAATTCTATTTCAAATTACATAATTTATATCGAAACAGTCATAAAAGCATTGTGCAAAGTTAACAAAGAAGCATTTGCATCATATCCATTCACATGCATTATAACAGTAGTATTTGTATTGATATATCATATTTTTTGATATGCATGACATATGCATGAGAATAGTAAAATTTATGCATATATATCACATATGATAGTAACAAATAGTTGTTTCATTTTATTTTATTTACTTCATGCCATGTAGACTAATTTTATAGATACAATGCTATAGAGGGTCATAAAGAAATGATCCCTGATTAACAATTTACAAATATGTCTACAAATAAGGTACATAGTTATAGTCATATTTGGTATAGTACTCAACCTAAGCTATCAGTGGAATATTGTATGTAAGCATATTTACAATATAGCAATCTGGTTCATTATAGTTTGCTGCACTTTGTAACAAAGCTTCTTCTAAAATATCTATAGTTTCTTTATTGTTCTTTGTCCTGCAATGTAAACAAAAGAATCAAATTACATATTTGTTATTGGCATATAAAAAAATTGTGTACTAATTTATGTTTTCAATGCTTTCCTTAAAGTATTTGTAGGCTTACCTTTTAAGTTGCTTGATTGTTATGAAGCATATTGACATGCATAATTGCATTGGCTTGTGTCAATGTGAAAGTTCCTTCAATGCAAAGCTCTCTAAGGATGAATACAATTCTGGATTTCTGCTGCATATATTCCTCATACTTGATGTTGCGGAGTGCTGGGATTAATTGTTCAACCATTGTGTTGTCCATGAAGCATGGGATTGGTTGTTTATTCTGACTGAAAAGCAATGTCTTTAGCTGTAACTTGTGGACATAGTTGACATCTTGCTTGCATCGAATACAGTGTGCAGTTTCTTCTTCAAGGATTCCTTATCCTTCAAATTTGTGTTGGCAGTGTAGGCAAAATGCTCCATATGGATTGGAGAATGGATTTGCAATCTTCAATTTCCCATTGACCTATTGCAAAGTACCGTTTCTAGGTGTTAATTACATTTAATATTAGCAATTGTTTACAATTTAACAGTGGTTTTCTATTACCTCTGTAGTTTTCTGCATTATGCCATGTAATATTTGCAATGTCATTTTGTCATTTAACTTGCAAATAAATGTCGATAGGCCTGTACGAAGTGTTTGTTGTCTGTCTGTCCTTGTTATAATGTTTCTAAAAAGCAATGCTGGTGTTTCATTTTGAGCAAGATGTTCTTCTGCTGAGATGTAGTGCCGAATAAAATTTGGATGGATTTCCAACTGTATAAAATATATAGATAGAGTTTCATTTATTGAGTTGAGTATTTGTATAATAAATGCTCTAGTAATTTGGCAAAGTGTGATTGAAGAGGTGATTGCTAGTAATTGTTACCTGTGCTCTATCTTCATCAGAATGACCATCCTTTATTTCTAGGATGTTGACGTTGCCTTGTTTTTTAGCTATAATGACCAGTGCACCTACTGTTCCAATGGGGTAATTGCTTGTGCTATTCAACAAGTTCCTTATTGTAGTGCTGGGGATGAAATTGTACTCGTTGCATATGCGATTTATTGTTTCAACAGTGCTTGTTTCCTTCAGTACAATAATGCAATCACAATCACCTCTATCATAGTCTGATTTTGACTAAATTTCAAATCCACTTATGGAAACACCCATGTCTGGGATTATTTTGTCCTCATATTGGGGAATTAAGTTTTCATTGACACTGACTGTTATTGTCATCTCTGCTTTGATATCTGTCAAGTCTGCTCGTAGAACTTCTCGTGTTTTGTTGACTTTATCAAGATTGACTTTGTACACAACTAAGACATCTCCTTGAAATGTGTGGCCTCGTTTTCTTGCATTTATGTCTTCTATAGAAATGCAGTCAGCAGTTTTGACTTTTGTCCTGCATTATCATATATGTTAGTGCATTTTCCATGTGCATATGAAATTGAAATTTTTTTGAGAAAAAACAAAGATTACCTTTTTGTAGACAATTCTTGCCTCATTTGTGTAGTCTTTCCTGCTCTTTTGTTTGCATCCATTGATTCCCGTACATAAATTGTGGGTAGGAGAAATTGGCTTAGTGCATTATATTGTTTGTTAGTATGCAAATATTTTGTAATTTGTTTAATGCGGTTATTGAGTTTTAAAGTTTGATGTTTATACAATAATTAGTACAATATTGTTAATATTATTATTTGCCATGGATTATTCTTAATCTTTTTTTATTTTGAACATTGTAATATTGCACATTTTGTTTGTTATAGTATGTAATTTTGTCAATGTCAAGAAGTGGCAAAAGGAGTTGTTATCTGATTTGCTTATTTGAATTGGATGGATTGTTAGTAATTTTAGTAATGTTGGTTGAAATTGTCATTTGTTGGATGGATTTTTAGTACTGTTGTTAGGTGATCAGTCCAGTATGCTTCTGATTTGTAAATATTGCATATATTTGTAGTTGTATTGGACCAAATGTGGTCAATAAGTGAGATGTTAATGTTGTCTATATGTTGTAAGAGAAATTTTAGTTTGTGGTGTTGCATGTAATTGTTAAGAGTTTTAGCTTGAATGTTGTTTGTTTGCATATTTATTTTGAAATCTCCTACTATGTACAATATGTTATTTTGGTCTATGTTGTTCAATACGTAGTTTAGAGCTGTCTTTATCTCATCTATATTGGTGTTTGGCCTTGCATATAAGTTGGTAATATTAATTTGATTGTTGAAACTTGTTATTTTGATTGTTAGTATTTCTACCTTTTTTGTAATGTGTTCTTGGACCTTGGTTGCTAATAATTCTTTTTTTTGTTAAAGTTAGTAAACCATGAATACCATGAATAGAAAAGTCACTGTATTTGTCAGTAAAAGATATGGAGCCATGAATTTTTCCATTGACTTCATGTAGGCATAAGATGTCAGAAGAGATGATGTCATAGTCATTTGTGAGGTCAAGTAAATGTGCATGGTATCCGTGAGTGTTTAATGAGAATATGGTCAAATGTTGTGATGATTTGAAGCATATGTCATCATGTTCAAGTTTCCACTGTGCAATTGTAGTTAGTCGTTCCATCTCTTTAATTATTTTTTTCTTTACTTTGAAATTTTTCATTGTAAGTGGCTTGAGCAAGTATAGTTGATCAATTGTTCTAGTTCGTGAAAGTGTTGTATATGCGAGACCGTGATTTTTTACCCATGTTGGATCACAGGCAAGTGCCCCCATTGTTAGTCCTTGAGATCGATGGATAGTGCGAGCACATGCAAGTTGAATTGGAAATTGTTTTCGTATAGTTATTTTTTTATTTGCAGTCATTTTAAGGATTGGTCTTGCAATGCGTAGAATTGGTACCCAATCTTGTTCAATTTTGTGATTGTAATATGTAATATACTTTGTTTTTTGTTGCTGGCCTATGTTTTTGTCATTGAATTTGATCCATACAATGTCATTATCATTAGTTGTACTATATAATTTAAAAATGCCATCAGACCCATTGACAATACCATCTTGTGTGTTGTAATTGCCAGAGTATATTTCTACAAGGACTCCTTCCTTCATGTGTATTTCAATTGGAAGTGTTGTGGTGTGAGAATATAGTCGTATTGTGTTGTATTGTTCTTCGTATTCATCTATAGCTTTCAATGTGATGGTTTCACCAGGCATGGTTGCTAACATTTTGCTATTATGTCTATCTACATCTAACTTCCTAAAGAATAGGAACGAAAGGGTTGGATCATTTGTTATGGCTTGTAGACAATGCTCATTAAGGTATTGGATGTCTTCAGTTGTATGTTTACCTATACGAATTCTATTTAGAATAAGAATGAATGTGGTATCTTTTTGTCGCATTGTGGTTGTCAAAGAGTAACACTTTATGTAGTCTTTCTAGAAATTGTAGGGCATTAATTCTTGAGAAGTTAGTCTGATTTCAAAAACATTGGAATCTAGAACCGGTGAAGCTTGGTATAGATCACCACAGAAGATTGTGTCTAAGCCTCCAAAGTGAACAGTAGGTTTTAACATGATGTCACGTAGATGTAAGTCAATGTGTCGTAAGAAAGTCGATCCTACCAAGGATATCTCATCTATGAGCAGAACTCGTAATTGGCAGTAATGCTTGCACATTTTGTCTACTACATCACTGTTTAAAGGGATGAATTCAGACTTGTTGAATGGTATGTGTAATGCTGAATGTAATGTGACACCTCCGATGTTATAGGCTGCTTTTCCTGTATATGTTGCAATCAGTCCCTTTGGTTTTTCAGGGTCATTGTTAATGTCATTACTATAGAGACGGATGAGTGCATGGTATATTGCCTTTGCAGTAAATGTTTTGCCCGTGCCAACACCTCCTGTTAGGAAGAGATGCATTGGTGTTGTTATATTTTTTTGTTTTTTCATTATGATTTCTTTAACTATTGTTTGTTGTTCATGATTAAGCATTCGACGTATTTTGAAGTATTCAAGGTTATTCATGATTTGAGGTTGTTTACCTATCTCAAATCCAACATGTGGCAATGTACGTATGTATTTACATGATTGTATCGGAATGTCTTTAGATATATCGTATTCTTTAGGTTTTTTTTCATTTTCTTCTAAATTTGATTTCTCAGTGATCCAATCTTTTGAACATAGTTCATTATCCTCTATTTCAATGTCTCCCCATGAAGTGTTCATTTTGTAACAGAATTTAGCATGATTTTTTTCAATAACTTGTTCATGATGTGCATATGCTAGTTGGCATGTGTTGAATTTATGTAATATTGTTTGAACATTTGTCTGAAATGGAACGTATAGGAGGATTTGTTCTCGGTAATAGTTGTCTGGATCAATATGCATATTGTAATTCATAAAAAGAATAATTGCATTTTTATTTTTCCTTTTAGAATGATTATTTTTTCTATATTGTGAACGTATTCAGCAAAGCATATGTTCCATAGCATTGTAGACCACTCAACATAGTACTATAGCAGGGACTTTTCCATTACATCTTCTGATTCATCGGGCTCATCACTCAGTTCTTTTGTAGATTTCAACACAAAAATGCGGTCGTTGTCAATTCTTGTATCAATGAATATGCAACTTCGGGAACTTTGATTTAGTGGCATTGATAGGACTAAATGTGTCGCTTGGTGTGCCGACATCTGTTGTAAATTAAGTAGAGTGTTTCCAAGTTTGCTTATCATGTGAAGTGCATCTATATTATTTCTCTTATGGTCATCTCATATTCGTTTGAATGAATTTGTCATTGATTTGTCGACTTTTTCCATATATGAACTACAATACATAGCTGCAGCATATGCATTAAGTACAAATTGTGCATCTGTATTTGCTTTCCACAGTGGCGGTATTTTCTTTGCAAAGCTATTGTTCCATATTTCAAATGGTGCTCGTCTTAAAAATAGAGTAGGCCTATGTAATGTAGATCTTATTGCATTTATGTACTCATATTCTGTTAAGTGCAACTCATTGAGAAACATCTCATATGTCCATGAATAATCGTAATTCCCTTTTTCTAGTATTGTGAATATGTGTTTCACATTTGCACAATGCAACTCAGTAGTTTCCAATAAAGGCTCTAGTATTACTGTTTGTCGAAAGGGAGGAATGGGGAAGTTATATCGACATGTTTTTTTTTAGATTTTCTGCATTGTTTTGTATGATGATGTTTTTGTAATTTTGCAAGAGGAGGTTCTAAGTGCTTTGTACAACATGTTAAGTACCTATTGACAAAGGTTACTATCTCGATATTGCTTTCTCTACCATAGATTGGTGCATTTTCTATCCAAACTAATAGATGATCATGTTCAGTACCCCTATTTTGAAATTCAGTTACTGAGAAGAAATCAATTATTTTTCCAAAAAATGAAATGTCATTGGTTATTAGCTTTCTCATTGAACTAATTTGTTGTCGATAGTAATGGGAACATGTAATCGGATCTTTCCGAATGAGGGTGGTTATGTCATCATTACATTGCAAATTTGGTACAAAATTGCCTATCTTTGTTGCATGTGCTTTGTGTAGGGCGAGTAGAGTGTTAGTTAATGGTTCCCAATTTTGTTCTGCACTTGTAAATGTAAGGAAAAAAGTAGGAGGTTCTAATTGTCGTATCATAGCAAATACATTCTTTTTTAGTTGTTGGCAATAGTCTGGAGATATTCTTATTCTTTTGAAATCAATGTAACCAATGTTTGATTTCAAAATCTTTTCCAAGTTAGGCTTTGTCTTGACATCTTTTGCAAATAGTTTTCTACCTTTCAATTGACCTTTTCTAATTCTTACCCACATTGTTGATAGCACTTGGTGTATGAGTATCTTAATTGCTTTGAAAAAAAGATTTGTTATATGGAGTGCAAAATTATGATTAGAATTTAGAAGTTCCCATTGTGCAACTTTTTGATAGCTTAATTTTTCTAAGATATGACTACTTCGTGGCTCCCCGAAAAATAGTGTAGGAAAATTCATTTCCTCTACATATTTATCTCTGAATATTCCTATTGGAAAAGATTCTTGTGCAGGTGCTATTTCAATAATTTTGTCCTCCATGTTTCGAATGCTTCTTGAATCTGTAAATCCATGTACCAATGTTTCTGATGGGCACAAATTGTCACCATCACTATCTTCATTTGAATCAGATGACATGGTTTTTGTTAAAGTTTCATTTTTTTCTTCTTCTTGTACTAATTTTAACCATGTATCATTGATGCTGACATTTTCTAACTGATACAATGTTGTTTGTGCTAATTCAAAAAGAGCTTGCATTATAATATTAGGTCTTACCATTCCTTTTTGAAAGGCACTCTTATATTCAAGTCGTCGCTTAAGAGAGACTGCAATTGTTGATGTGTTATTCAATGATACAGGTAAAGCTTTTTGCACAATGTTCAAATTCACAGGCACATTTATTATAGATCCAGTTAGGCCCAATTGTGATCTTTTGTGTCCTAATTCCCATATTTGTGCAAAAGCAATTCTCAGAAACACCAATCTTTCTTCTAATTGACTTAACACTTTGATGTGCTCAAGAGGACTATTCATTTGAATATTGTCTGGTGTTGCAAACTTTGGTAGAGTTGACTTCTTCAATGATTTGTCACAAGTTTTGTAGATGTTGGCACTATCATTTGGGTAATTATGTTTTGTTAACACTTTGTATGTGTCTATTTCCTCTGTTCTCACATGCTTGATATGTTTTCTAAATTTTAGAGTTTGACAAATTGGACAGGTGTATTTTTGGGTGTCTTGTATTTCAAGTTCATATTTTTCGATTGCTGTCTTTTTTGTTCTTGTTTTCTTTCTTTTTATACTGTGATTTGTTCTTGACATCGATAGTGCATTAGTATTGCTTTTTTTTAAACTATTGTCTAGAGCAACTTTGCTAAAATTTACATATGTTATTTTATTGGTTACCATTTTAGTTCGAATTATTTTCTTAATTTTTCTAAGAGATGCAAGAAGCCTTTCCCAAACAATATGTGTATCTTCTCCTTCTTGACAGTTGTCAATCTTTGTTTGCTGTTGATGTTGGACTACATACAAATTTTCTGTGATCACCATATCTGTTGAAGGCTTCTCCTCTTGTTCATCTAAATTACAAATTTGGTTCATGCATTCCATGTGATCTAATTCTAGTAGAGGTTCAAAGTGGCCACTAAGAGGATTTGTGTCATAAAATAGTATACGATATGGTTTCATGTTCAATGAATTATTGAAGTCTAGGTACTATTTTCCTATTCTTAGCGAGAAAATACAAATACGAATATCCTGATGTTGTACACATAAATGGTGGCATAGGAGTAGTTTCACATTGGTTGGGTAGAATTGTTGAGGATTCAGAAGGTTTACCAACTTGGCCTAGAGAGCAATTCTGAATTGTATTATCAAATGGGATATTCTCTAGGGACGACATTTCTGAGACTAAAGCGTTAGGAATATTAGCCAATGTTGCATATCTAGTACTTGCCTTTTTTTCTTCAGCCATGAAGGTTTGACAAAGTGGTCTTGTTGTAATTAATGCCTCATTGTTCAGTACTGGAAGTTCAGTATAATAGTTGACACACTCTATATTGTGCTTCATGGAAAGTGCTGCAATGTTATATGCATTTGCAGCCTCCTCTGCAATCTCAAATGTTCCAAGCCATTGACGACATTTAGTTTTTGGGTTCCTTATCTTTGCAGCATAGCGACCCCATGGGTGTTTTTTGACACCTTTGTATCTCTTATGCTTCAAACATTTTTCACATTTGGTGGAGATCAATTTAATTTGATTGAAATTGCACACGTCTTCATTCTCCAAATCAATCATTGTTTTTCGTGTGAAAGTAGCCATTGTTATAGTTGCCTATGTAGATCGTGTGAATAACGTCGAAAGAAAACATAAATGCAATACATGAGAAAGGAAAAAATTAGTAGATTGAAACCTTTATATCAAAATTGTATACAGAGGATGCAAGGAACATCTATAATGTTGTTATTTTGGCTTTACTTTAACTTTAAATCATATTCAAATATTGTTTTATGTATTGACATTAAGGCTGACTATGGTTTATTATGCAAAAATATTCAAAAAAATATTGAATAGAACAATTCAGTCATGGTGGACAAAGAGCTTAAACAATTCAACCTAATAATACTAGGAAACTTGGGACATTGTTCATTTGAGATGTATATTAGGAATCAAAATTCTTAGATATTGTAACTATTAAAGAAACTGTTTCTATGGCTACTATCAATAAGTTGAAGAACTTTAACATCATGTTCATCTTGAAAATTAAATTACTTCACCCATTTTTCATATGATCATTACAACTCGGTTATGCAATAAATAGTGAAATATTTGTAAAGTATGACATTAATGTATTTAATGAATTTTTATATCAAAAAGAGATCACAACCTTTAAAACTTAGATATGCACAAATTATTCAGATGCAAATGACCAAGATACATATTGTAGTAGATTTTTCCAATCCATACAAATGGAGCCCAAGCTTATATGTTATTACTATTACATTTGCTAATTTGCATGTGGTAACAGTTAATTCATCCATTGAAAATGCGCCATCTTCCAATATCTGCTATAAGGTGAATGCCAGGTGACATCTCACTGTTTGCAAATGGAAACAAATAATAGTAAGAGTAATGGTGCTCTGTGGTTTTACTTGATAGGGCTCCTGTCTCTTCATCATACCATTTTCCAACAAGCTCTACATTATCATGTCTTATAATCCATTCAAGTGTAAGAGTTGGATATGATATGATGAGGTTTACTATGCACAACAGTGTCTCGCCTTCAACGCTAGCTCTAAATGGTGATAACTGAGAAAACAATGTCTTGCATGCTGGATTGAAAATGGTAGTCAAATCTTCTATGGTGTGATTTCTATGAGGGAAATGTATTATAATATCTTGACAGTGAAAAATTATATGAGCCTCCTTGTATAACCTTACCAAATATTTAAGGTAAATCAATTCTCCTTTCGTCATGAATGGAGATAGAACACGAATTTGATTAGTGTCTAGTATTGATTGAATGTTTCCCCATCCATTGTATGGAAACATGAGAATATGGTTGTTGTAAAAATATCTTTCCAATATTTTCCTTTGGCATTCACTTGGAAGTTGTAGGATTCTTTGGAGGACAGTATATCGTGAACTTTGGAAAAGATCATTTGTTGGCCAATTTACTATAGGAAATGCATTCATGGTATTCATACTTGTACAATGTAGAGAGATGAAACCTGTTGACAACGAACAATGGATCTTAGATTTTGATAACAATGATTGAATTGTAAGCTATTGCTTAGGCTCATTGTTATTCCTAAGTACACTCTACTTGACTAATGTTGCCTAAATGAACAACTAACTATAACAGTTCGCCTTTTCAATGGATTCATGATTTCCATATGGTCATCAAATATGGGTATCGTAATAGACAATGTTTTATTCATAAACTATACAATTTGTATATATATTAAATTACTGTACTTTTGAAAAAATTAGTATATGATCTCATATGATTAGATTAACAACACATGAGGCATGATGTATTATACTAAAACAATCTCCCACAACATACAATAGACATAGATAATATGCAAATGTGAATATTAGGAATCAAAATTATGAGATATTGTAGCTACTAAATAAAGTGTTTCTATGGTTAATTACTTGACCCATTGTTTATAATATCATTCAAACAAAATAGGAGGCTGAAATTCTATACCTCCTTCTAGCTTATTCTATTTGACATTGCATACTCTACATATACTTCTCCATTATGTAGAGAGACACATAGAATATTATTACGTTTGATGCCAATAGAAGAAGGAAAAGAGATGTTTCTTTGACTGTTAAATAGAGCACCAACATAATTAACATCTCTATGAGCATGAATATTTCTGGTAAAGACATGGTTCACTTATAGACCACGACAAACACCCTCAGTTAGAGAATTCTATGTATATGCAACTGTCACCTTTGTATAGCACAGTTGTGTCTTTACAGTAGTCACACCCTGCGACAAGAATATATGAACCATATGTTACACAATGTCACTCACTTTATGTATATTTGACCATAGCAGTATAATTTGGTAATCATGATCTCAAAATATTGTAGTACGTAGAGGTTTAAAAGGCATAGAAATTGAGATTCGAGTAGCAGTTGTCAGGTACAAACAAAGGAAGCCTAAATGAACTTCATGGACATTCAAAGTTTCTTGTCGTATACTTCCAATGTAAAACCACCGTTGTACTAACTATTTGACATTATGCAAAAAAGCTCATTTGGTAGAATTTTTTTGAAGCTCAAAACAATCTTTATAACAACATCTTTTTCAAATTTTTGCAAGGGACCAAAGCAATTACAAACAAAAAATAACAATCCAATCGACTATGTTGCCCTTTTGCAAGCCTGTAGTGACGTCATTACACTTTTCCAACTCCATGCCAAAATACTTATAGCTGGCCTTAAACATGATCACTTTTTTGGTAGTAAATTTGTTAGTTTCTATGGCCTATATGGAAGAGTGGATAATGCATGTCAAGTTTTGGACAAACTACCCAATAGAGATATATACTTATGGAAAGTAGTTATGAGGGCTTGTGCTAATAATAGGCTTTGTAGAGAAATACTTGAACTTTATCAACAAATGGAACAACACAGAGTAAGGCCAAATGAATTTACATTTCCCTTTGTAATCGAGGCTTATGCAAAATTATAGGCCCTTGAAGAGGTGAAGGATGTCCTAGTGTGTTAGCTCTTAGTGAAGGTAAGGGGATTCATGATAAAATTGGTAGATTGAGATTCTATTCACATGTATTTATAGGTGTTGCTCTCATTGATGTGTGTGTTTAATTTCATCATTATATGATTACGAGTGGATTTAATTCGAGTGTTCTTGTAGGAATGTCACTAGTTGACATGTATTGTAAATGTGGAAGGCTGAAAATAGCAAGACACATTTTTGATACAATGTTCGAAAGAAATGTGATTTCATCTAGTGTGATGATTGTAGAGTATGGTATGCATGGACATGGGGAGGATGATGTTTGCAAAAGGTGGGCAATCTAGTTCTTCTAATGAAAAAGTGTACAATAAGAGATATGCATTTCGATGTCAGTTTTAGTGAACCAATGATTATTTATTGTATTTCCACAAGGCTTGTAAAATATAACCATGGTACACATATTGACTACTTTAGAAATCCAACACCCACTGTATAATGTTCGAAAAGACATGGTGGCATGTATTGAAAAATGCTATGTTTTTTGTACTGTAAAGGTAAGGGGACTTAGAACCAATACTTTAGAGAAGAGTTGAAGAGGATAATACGATGGGAGCCCTGGATTTGTATCACTTCGATACACATTTCATCCTCATCAACAAGGGCAGAGGAAGAATTGCTAGAATTTAATCAATTGAAAGACAATCCAAATATGATGTAGAAGACAAAATTTGTTATAGAATAACAAAAACATGATCAAATGATCAGTACAATCAATGTGATCAAAGACACATAATTAATGATGAGTTTTCTTAACAAATGAGCTAATTGCAATAGGTAGAAAATGCAAGTAAGATAGGTGAGAAGATTCGAGAAGCAACTTCAACAAGTCAAACATGTCTTAACTAATCCAAGCAATTGCAAAAAAAAAAACTATGATAGTCAAGATAGTGAAGAACTGAAGGCATAGATGTTAAGAAGAGGAAGGTTACAGAGTGAGAAGAACAGAGGGGATTTGACACTAATTTTTCTTTTTCATTTAGTGAATTAAAGAACATTTGTTAGAAAATAGTAATCATAGTTGTGACATTAGAATAGAAGTGAACAAATAAATGATAGTAGGGTAGATTTATTTAAAATAAAAGAATCTTCAAATTCAACTTATCAATTTGCTATGTGATGACAACTATCTTAGATTTTGACCATGTGGAGAAGTAAAAGTTGAAATATTCTATTAGTTATTTAATTGGAATTAGAAATTTTAATTATAACTAGAAACAATGTAATAATAAAGGCCCAAGGAAACCATGATGTGAGTCAACAAAATCCTTTGTTGACATGAAAGGGTACTTGGATCAAATGCATAGTTCAAATTCAACTTGCAATTTATTCGCAACCATGGTATGTAGTAATAGTTGCAAGTTTTAGGCATTGTGTGATTCGAAACTTGTTAAATGTTTCTCCATTCAATGCTCATAACCAATATAACAAATAGAAGACTGCATTGTCGCTATAGAGAAGGATTCATATAAGATTTTGACAAACAAAAATAAGAATAGGTTTCCTATTAGAAAAATATTGTAAGTTGCCTAAAAATGATTTGAACAATTAGTTGGCGATAATTGTTTGCATTTAATATCGTATCACAATAATGATACAGTTTACAAAGTACAACCAACATTCTCAATCACATATACTGTTCTTTTTCAATTAATCCATTTCATGCATTCTATGCATTACTTTATAGAAGCAATAGGTATAAAATCAATGACTTTTGCATTTATATCAAATGTAAACATTACACATTTAGAAGAATAGATTTTGAGAAATAATATTTAATGATTAAAGTAAATATAGGAATGAGAGTTTAAAAGTGACCATTTCAGATGGAAACATACCTGATCAATTTGATTTGTACATGCACTTGAAGATATTGAATGGTTCTAATAGGCCTAGCATGTTTAGTAAAAGAAACATATAATTAATCATACTGGATTCAATTACAAAAAAATTTCAATTTGTGAAAGATGTAAAAGAAATGCCTATATTACAAGTGTAGTACATTACATTTATGACGCAATGGACATGTCAATTTAGTTGTCTAATCATAGTGTTCTATATGTAAAAGCAGTTTCCTAAAATATTTTTGATCAATTTAATTTTTCTTCTATGAAAAAATAAATAAATTTCAATTCTTTTGTTGGTTATTTCAATATTCACCATTTACCATGATTTTGCAAAACATTAGACAGAAATAATTTACTATATATTTTGAAATTGGAAGAAGAATGGTGTAATTCATTATTTGAACATTGTCAATTGTATATATATATAACTGTTATTCAATTTCATATCCTATGTAATACATACATATAAGCATGATGATAACATGTGTGTGGCGACCATTGTTTCCAAACTTTGTTAAATTCTATAAAACTAATTAGTATTGGTTATTGGCAATGAGCAGATGCTTTGTCCAAAATATCTAATTGGACTTGGAGACATATGCACTTGCAAGAATATAATTGCATTGCAGACATTTGATATTCTCATAGCATCATGTTCTGAGAACTTGTTGCAGTGAGCATGCAATGCATGATCTACAATAGCTTTGAATTTAGACTTGATCGCAATTTTTACAGAATTATACACACAAGTTGTCATAGAACATGCACTTAAAGATTCAAGCGAGAACAAGCCACCTATAAGGGCATAGCTCATCTCTATAACATATGCCTCAATGTATGGATCATAGTCTTCAACAGACTTGAAGTAAGGCTTGACATATGCATTTGCCAATTGTTTCACAACTTTTGTATCTTCCAAAAGGTCCATGCAATTGGTGAGGAATTTTGAAACAATGTCTGCACAATGTATTGACCCTGACCTATTCTGCAAGAATTCTTCACTAAGAACATTGCGCAAAGATTTCTCAACATTTGAACACTCAATTACAAACACATTTTCCAAATGTATAGTTTCAATTGGATTACTAATTGGAAAATCCCATTGGGGACCTAGGCTTGGAATAAAAATTCGGACACACATTTTGACAAGGTCAAATCTGCCACAATTTGTTAAAAAATTAGACAAGAGCAATGTTATTCATGAAATCTATTAATGTAAGGCAAATGAATATAGAAATAGCTAGACACACATTTAGTTAAAACTAAATTTTACTATTTCCACTAGGAATTGTTATTTAACAAAAGAAATGATTCATATCTACCATTCGTCCAATGGTAATAACTATATATGAATGTCAACCACCCTTGGCATCTAACGTAAGTGTAATTTAAATTTTTTATATATTGTTAATAGTTTTTTATAGAACATATCAATTTGATCTGTCCTTACTCATGTAAAAGCAAATAATGAGAGTTTAAAAGTGACCATTTTACATGGATACATAACTGATCGATCTACTTTGTACATGCACTTGAAGATATTGAACACTCCTGATAAGCCTAGCACATGTGGTAAAAGGAGTATAATTAATCATACTGGACTCAATTACATTAAAATTTTAATATCTAAAAGAAATGCCTATATTACAAGTGTACTACATTAAATTTATGACTCAATGGACATGTGAATTAAGTTGTCTAATTGTAATGTTGTAAATGTAAAAGTAATTTCCTAAAATATTTCCAATCAATTTAATTTTTCTTATATGAAGAAAAAAATATATTTCAATTATTTTGTTGCCTATTTAGATATACACCATTTACCATGATTGTGGAAAATATTAGACGGAAAGAGTTTCCTATATATTTTGAAATAAACAATTAGAAGGTAAGTGTTGTGGAAAATAGTATCAATATTGTGCCAAGAAAGACACACAATGAACACAAAAATGAACTATGTATGCTTCCAGCAATGACTTGAAACACTCGTTAAAGAGATTACTGGACATACTACATCAATGGTTGCATTAGAGGCTTTGATAGAACACAACTTGTAAATTCACAAGAAATGGTAAAATAGTAAAAGATCAAAGGAAACCGCACAGAACACAATTAATGTTGTGAACAGACCATTGATTAATTATTAGATAATTTAAATAAGAATACTATACAAAAGAAATAAATTAATAATATACTCAAAATTATACCAATAAACAAATTAAAGTGGGATAACTATAAACAATAAAAGAATCCCACAAAGCATTAATTTATCAAAGCGGTTACGTTATTATATGTATATTGACAAACTAAACC
The DNA here is from genome assembly GCA_028749045.1 of Cupressus sempervirens. Taxonomy (NCBI): domain Eukaryota; kingdom Viridiplantae; phylum Streptophyta; class Pinopsida; order Cupressales; family Cupressaceae; genus Cupressus; species Cupressus sempervirens. The sequence continues at coordinate 629,594,564 of CM053791.1, read as the reverse complement.
TAGGGGAATTGAATAATAGTAAGAGTAATGGTAATAATAGTAAGAGTAATTGATCCTTTAAATGCTTCAATATAGCCTGTTGCTAAAAGCTGGACTCTGCACAGAAATTAAACAAGATATTTACACTATGAGAATAAAGAGCACATATCAAACAATATTCAAGATACTTATGTGTCATGCCTATCTCTACGACGCTTTCATTACGAGAGCATATTTGATTTATGTGATGCTCCATTATCTCTCTGAAAACTATGGTGGCCTACATCACGGGGTATCCCATACACTTAAATGTCAAGTGTAAACTTTCAACGACATTTATTAACTTGGATCAAATTAGTTACTCAGCTTTAAAACAAAGACTTGCATGCCATTGAGGGGAAACTTTCACACACGATTAGCAACAACAATTCAATTCTCTTCCAAGGAAACTAATTCCCAACTCATCGATTCAATTTATTTCTTGTCATTTTTGACTTTTTGGGTGTTTTATGAAGAAAGTAATAGTAAGTGAACACATACTGATAATTGTATATTTGGTCTTTTAACTATTTTCAAACATGATTGTACATTGCCAATCATTATTTGACCTTTTTAGCTGAGTCTATCTGAGTACCGTAATTGGAGAAAATTTGTGTATGACCAAACTACTGGGATATTTATTCTAAGTACTGATATTTTTGTTTTGAATAAATTGTTATTTGTACATCTTAAATAGATGGAGGAGATAATGCAAACCTGTTGTTAAAGAGCAACAATCAATAGATTGATTACTACAAGTCAGCTATAGTGGAAGTGTGATCGTTTGCATTGAAATTATAAAAATTGATAGGTAACTTGGCTCCAAATCTTACCAATAAAGCAATTAAAGAAAAAATAATGGACAAATAGGAAGCCGTTGCTATATGGCTTTGCAAGATTCATGAAACATGAGGTCAAACTTTAATTTCAAAATACGTAGAGTTGCCTAACAATAAGAATTTTATTTTCCCTGTTTATCCAAAGAAAATATGAGTAGATGGCTACATATGTTGGGCATGTGCTAGAATTGAGAACACAATCCTTACCTTTAAGTAGAATGCAATCCTTATTAGGAAAAGATTGGGTGTCATTCCTGCACACTAGATCTGGCAGAGTGAAATAAATTATATGTAATTCTCTTGCAAGGCTTGAGTTGAATCTTTCGATCTTCCTAAGTGGTAGCAAGGCATTAATAGAAATTTTTTATTTACTTACCATGAGGAGAACATGCCTAATCATATCCAATAATGGATGACAATACAACTAATCCACATAATCATGATACCCCAACTTAGAATTATGCTTGTTAAACAAATCTAATAAAAAACGTGAGTACCAAAACCACCGAATATATAAAACATACGCCATTGAGAGTCGACACTTCCATGAAAATAATTTCTTGTATAGCGTATAAGACAGAAGTTCTACTGAAGCTTCTCATTACTTCTGAGAGGAAAATATCTTATCCTTTTTACTATTAAACCACCTGTAAACATCTGTAAATGTAAATGGTGGTAGCAAAGATTTGTAATATATTCTGAAACCACTTAATAAATGATAGAAAGACACAGCAATGTTCTTTTGCCAATTGTCCAAAACTCAAGTTGAATTCAAAGTGGGCCTTATCTTTCGTCTCTGCAAATAGTAAACAATGACTGGATATCTACACTCATCTTTTCCACAACTCAGAGTTAGCTAGAACAGTAAGATGTATTTATTTTCTAGATATCTACCTCTGCTAAGAAGCATGCATCTGGCTCCTGGCTCTTTACACCAAGAATTAAATGTTCATATGAACAACTGCGCAAGAAATTTAGTAGATGATGAAAACAAAAGTAATATCTAAATATTTCGTATATAATTTAAACTTTACACATAAGCAAAATCAAAATATATAGTAATATTCTTTCCTTTGCTATTGTAAAAATGACATTTAAAAGATATTTAGTCTCCAGCGATGCCTACAACTCGTTCAGCCACCATACAAATTGATTAAAGCTTTCTAGACATATTATCTAGTCATAATTGGGTGCCTTAAGTGCTCTTTCTCCGTCTAAATCTCGCTAGTTCTCCGTAGTGGGGGAGCAGAAAGACAGAAAAAGACCAAAATATTCTGAGGCTGGCGGGATCCCATACTCTTTCAACAGACAAGATGGATATACACCAAACACTGAGAATATGGAAAAATGAAAACATTAAACATTAAACATTGCAACTTAGATTATCTAAGTTCCGTCGGAAAGGCACCACCTTCTGCTAGCGAGAGGTCCATCCATAAGGATGTATGGTAAATGAAGTAAACTTTTTCATTAGAAGAACCAGATCTTAAAAGCTTTTAGTGATGCAGATCTTAGCATCCACTTGGCTTCTCTGTGACATCTTAGGATGGAGAAAGAAAACTGTAAAGCAAGGCAATCCTTAAAAATATCCAAGAACCATCACCATATCGATATATAATCTAACCTTAGCCTTATGACAACATATTCATCAAGCTAACCTTCAAAGACTAAATAATCAAAATACAAACATCCCATCTGTTCTGTATATTAATGAAAAAAGTCACTTGATACCTCCTTTAAGACCAAGTGATCTAAGCTTAAGGAAAATAACCTATTGTCACATGAGGTCCACCTCAAAATATGAAAAGCTACAATACCTGATGATAAAGCAAAACAGAACCCCCAAAGTCTAGAAGGAATGAAACCAGTCATGCATTAAACCACCATCAACAATTATCGTATTCACCACTGATCCATATTTACGATAGCTCCCATGAAATTAGTTCAACAGGGAACAACATTGAATCCGTTACGATAAGACACAACAGAGAAATTATCGAGCAGAGTACATATATAACTATCATCATCATCTAATTAATCGATTGTGAGTCTGAAATAATCATAAGCAAATCTAATCTATACTGTATAAAACACATATAGTCCCACAAATTCCATACAAATCTGAATCAATTCCCAGCCAAGGAAATCATATATAAATCAATACTGAACAAGAACTAACAAATAAACCAACAAACACCATAGCTATGTGCATATATAATAAGAACTACAAAGTTATATTAGAGTACGTAATTCCATATACAAATATAAAATCCCCCATCACATCGAAATCCAAAAAAGACCCATATCACAGAAAGACCACAACACTTAGAAAAGCCAAGAAAAAACCAACCATGGCACCCGACATGCGAAAAAAGAAAACTTGCTTACCTCACAAGAAGGAAGACCACTCTCACTTTGTAAATTCTTGTTTTTCAATCTGATAACCATGCAGCCATGATGAAACCTCTATTTGTAACTTGTCAAAGCCAACATTGACTATGACCGCACCATTCCTTAAGAGATCTTGCAATGTACAAAAGATTTGAAAATTTAATTGATCCACTGTTTATGCAGTCGACACTTATGCATGTATAGAGATACCCATGTTCAAACAGTCCAAAGTTAATATTAAAGTATGTTCCTCTGACACAAGTACTAAATAGATATGAATTTGGACAGACCTAATCTACTATTTTCAAAAAATATCAATGCTCGACACTCAAGTTTCACATCCTACTTTTCCCAAGTCTATACAATCATCACAAAATGTGATGATAAATTCACAAAATTTAAGGGCGAGCTGCCACATACATTTCTAAGAGGCATGAATTAGATGCTTTCAAGATTGTACCTTTCAACCTATTTTCCACTAAGACCACTCCTAGTAAATGCAGTTGTCACATAATATTAAGTAGAGTAGAGATGTGTCTTTTCTAAGCACTAACTTTACATCTTCATTTTTATTGATGATTTCCATAAAGCAAACAAAAAAACACAATTGCCAAATGAAAAGTTTTAAAAAATTTCTCAACACTGACTGTTCATGGTACAAATCTATGTAAAAATTGATCAAATCAAATTGATAAAATAAAAAATTCCAAAAACAGTATACATGCATCATATTAGATCATTGTTTTGGAAAAAATAAATTGATTTCATTGGACATCAGAAAAAGACAAAAAAGACACCCACTGGATGCTATAGTATCTTGCCTACGGCAGGAACTAACTAGTTTTCATTCCATTAGAATTAGGTACGATATTTGTTTCAAAATTAACGCAATCTTCACCTCATTTTCCTATGATGCATTGATCTTAGAGAGAGCCAAACTTCTTGGTGGACTCATTTGAACCACTCAACTTCATCAACAAACTTGTTAGACTACCTAATAACATTATATTTTTGCCCATAAAATTTATGTCAATCTTTCTTGTCTCATGTTTGGGTGTGTGTCTTATTGTGTGAAAACAAGACCAAAGGTTTGTCCACTTTATTTGTATGTTTAATATAATATAATTAAGCTGGTAGGCTTATTTATTAAGCCGATAGGCTTATTTATAGTGGCACACAGTAGTCAAAAAATTGTCTAACACCGGGAAAATGTTGGATGTTGGATACTTGAAAGTTCACAACTTGTGAAGGAAGAATGTATTTATACTATTAGATAGCTCATTGTTTGTAGGATTCTTCATCACTTTTTGTTGTTACTTTAACGTTATGCAATAACCAAAAGTATAAGGGATAGGGGGGTCCTAATTAAAATCAACCACTTCACATGACACATTAATTGATTAAGAACTTGAAACTAAAAACAATTGTGAAGTTGTGGAGATGTCACTTAATAGGAGTTTCTAGCTCCATTGAATGCACCAGTCCGAGAAAATTTAGCCATAGCAGAAGAGAGAAAAAGGAGGAACATTCAATATTCAGACACCATGGGAGTAGATAGCCAAGAGAGCTGGGAGGTTAAAGTTGGGGAAGCAAAGGAATCAAGTTGTCCAGATGTAAGAGATGGTGCAGAAGAGGATTCCATTGCTGAAGTGTTGAAAATATTATACTTTGCGTGTTTGTTCAATGTGGTTGAACAAAGTGATTTGTTGCCGATTATGTGGTCAAAAATGCATGAGCGTAGCTTTTATCTCTCATATGATTTTTTCATAGATGACACCAATAAGCATCTATGGGAAGAAGATATGAACCAACTTTCCTTTTGGGGGTCTTTACAAATGTGTCACAGTTGGGAAAGCTTAGAAATTTGTCTATAGAGGGTTTCTCAGTAAAAAATTTGTAATGTTCCTAACCTCTGTGTGCATGCGACAACAAGAATATGGTTCCTGATTTCTATTGGGTATGTAACATAAAGTACAGATACTAAAATTAGGGCCATACAATAATGTTGGAGGGGAGTAGGGACGATGTTGGAGGTCGTTCAGTAATGTTGGAGGGAAGTAGGGACAATGTTGGAGGGGAGTAGGGACGATGTTGGACGTTGTTTGGTAATGCTGGAGGGGAGTAGGGACAATGTTGGAGGTCGTACGTAATGCTATGGGAAGTAAGGATGATGTTGGAGGCCGCACAATAATGCTAGAGGGGAGTAGGGACAATGCTGGAGGTTGTTTGATAATGCTGGAGGGGAGTAGGGACAATGCTAGAGGTCGTACGATAATGTTGGAGGGGAGTAGGGATGATGTTGGAGGTCACACGATAATGACCAAATAGATGTACAGGAGATTATGTGACCGTACGGTGCAAGTAATTGGTCGCACTATGTCTGGAGGATAGGGTGAGGGTCATTCAGTGTCAAAGTGTATGGGTAGGGAGTAATGGAAGTCATACGGGTAAAGAGAAAGCCATATGGAAATGTTTGGATACCACACGTTACAACAATGAATGCAAAATTTGTCCATACACAACACAAGTAGATCAAATACAAGATTAGAAACTTGAAGACAAATAATTTCTTCAATACATGTCGAAAGATGGTGCTCTAATTTGCCATATCCAAGCAAAGTGCAACACGCAACAGAATAGGGTGAGGGTTGAATCCCACCGAAATCAAAAGAGCCAAATAGGGAAGATCTTTCACTTCTAAAATGGCGAACAACAAAGAATCCCAACTGGAATTCATAGTACAAGAGAAATAATCCAAATCGCGTACCAACCAAAACCTACAAGCCATGCTTAAATGCCTGTCGGGAAACTTTTTGAGGGTGTACAAAGATAGTCGACAGTGACACAAACTACGGAAATAAAAATAAAAATGGGTTTGAGATACATTAAATCAATCGGCCCATTACAAAAGTTTGATTTATAACGGGAACATTACAAAAACAAATCAGATTTATAATTTACTGCTATATTATAAACTCTTAAAAAATATTTTTTTATTGTTTTTCTAAATTTGATTGTCTCAAATTATTTTTATCTTTTCAAATCACACCCATTATCAGAATTATAAAGATCTTAGAAAATAGAAGGGAAAAAAATGAACTATAGAGATTTTTCACGATTCTTTATCAGTTCACTTAAATTTTTTAGAATTGAGGTATTTCGTAAGTGTAAGGAAGCCAAAAACTTGTGGACTATAAATAGTTACAAGTTTTTGTCATTTGACGATGTGTCTAAAGTTTTCCAATTTCAAATCTATTTTAGCAAAAAGAGAAGCTAAGTAGAGCAATACAGGCATCCACTTCAGCTTCCAATAAAATCTATGGTGATCCATTTACCACTCAAATTTTATGTTCGCTCATGCGTTAGCTTTTTCCTTGGGTTCAATTTTTTCATTCTCTTAAACATTAAGAGATTATATATTTAAATCTTTGTATCCATACATGTGTTAGTTTTAATATCTAAAAAGATTTAGTTCAATTTTTGTATTCACACTATTTTTTTCATAAGAAAGATTTTGGTATTAATTTTTTGCTATAAAGATTTGAATTCTTTTTCCTATAATATATTAATATCATAAAAAGATACAAAAATTAGATAATCGATTAGTCTCATTGAATCTATGTTAGACAAAGTCAAATGGTTGAAGTGTTTGACAGTCTTAAATATGATTACCTACCAGCACTTGTATCCAAAGGTGCAATGTGTATTGTGCGCCGATAGTAGCATATTTTGTATAGTTTCTTGAAAGTGACAAGAAGGGAAATACTTTTTTTATTGTAACCGAATGACAAGAAGGAAAATACTCTTTTTGCTATAACCAAATGTTGTGTTGATTTTATGGAAATCTATCAAGAATCCATTCTAAATACGAGGCATGATTTTTTCAAAAATGATATAATATAATGTATTGAATTGATGAAAGGCCACACCACCCTATCAACACATAACCATTTGAGAATGCAACAATATGGAGACAAAGAGAGATAAAATGCTTCCCAAGGAATTTTATTATACTTGAAAATCCTTACAACATCCATAAGATGATATCATAGATACGACTTCTTCAAAAAGAAGTTTACAAATTCTTCAACATAAGAGAACTACCAAATAAGAATTTCCACAAGAACAATCATCACACCAAGAGCTTCATCAAGAAGAACTTCCCAACTAAGAGCCTTCACCTCCAAAGCTACCACCCAAGAACTTCTACTCAAAGAGCTACACCTTAAGAGCTTTCACACTTTGAAGCTTGACCTTCCAAAGCTTTCACACCTTCCAGCTTCATTAGAAATTCTCAAATGCCTTTCTTAAATAGTCACTTAGCACCCAATGCATGATTTATCCACAACCTTCTAGAATTCCACCTACACACCTCGATAAATGGAATGACAATCATTTTTATTTTATTTTTCTATTACACCACCTATGCACCTCGAAAATAGAAATTCTTTTTTTTCTTTTTTTTCTCCTTTTTCCCCTTTTTTATATTTTTATTATTTCTCCTTTAATTTTCATCACTTTCTCTCTCCTCCACAATTGTATTTTTTTAAAAAAAAACTTTCAACATGCCCCCTTTATTTTGGATGCAAGATGCTCTTGCATTAGATTCCCTAGGTCCGAAAAGATGTTCTAGTAACTAGAAGAACATCTTTCGGGATTCAGTACATAAGTCCCAAACTGGTTCTTCACATATATCTCCTCCAAGTATTCAACTTGCACACTCTTTCCCCTATTTTTCTTCTTCTCCTTCACATCCACCATAAGTGTTCCATAGGTATGCTTCCCATGCTAATTTCCAATCTTCTCAAAATCTGCCAATTCAACTCAACTGCCAACACTCAAGTTCCTCCTACCGAGCTCTTCATTCTGCAAAGGAATCAAGGAAAACTTCCTACCACCTTTCTCAATAGTAAACACATTCCTAACACAATCATGCATAGCCCTGCAATCATACTGCCAAGGTCTACCAAGTAACACATGACAACTATTCATATCCATAATATCACACAATACTTGATCCTTATATTGTCCAATCTGGAAATCAACAAGGCATTGCTCTCTCACTTCCAAAGCATGCTCACCTTGCAACCAGCCAATCCTATAAGGACAAGGATGTCTCAATCTCTTCAAACCAAGTTTCTGAACCATCTCCTCAGCAACAAGGTTATCAATACTACCACCATCTATAATCACCTTGCAGATTTTGCCACCAGACTTACAACAAGTCTTGAACAAACTAGTCCTCTGACAAGAATCCACTGTCTTCTTACCCATTAGTACTCGTTGAGCCAACAAAATTTCTCCTTCCTTAGGTTGACTTTCCTGAACTTCAACCTCATTCACAACAGCAGTTGTCCTACCAATAGGACATTCAAAATATCTATGCCCTTCTTGACCACACTTGAAACAATTACCTATGAATACACCTCCACCTGTCCTTCTTTGTTCGATAGGTTTTGGTTCACCTTCTACTTTTGGTTTAGCTTGTGTCGAATATCCTACTTCTCCTTCCCTTGAGAACTACCTTGATTCTTCCTCTTTAGCTTCTCCTCTACTCTCAAAGCATACTGATAAGCATCCTCAACTAAAGAAATATTTAGCATACCAACCTCATCTTGAATATTGAATCTCAAACCATTAATGTACCACGCTACCTTCTCCTTTGACAATTCTCTATGCCTAGACTAAATAGTCAACTTGTAGAACTCCTCGGTGTAATCCTTCATAGTCATATCCTTTTGTTTTAGATTCTGCAACTTCTTAAACAACTCAAGTTCATAATCAACAGGAATGAACTTAGCCTTCAACTTAGTCACCATCAATTTCCATCTAGTGATCTTCATTTCACCTTCCTCTTCTCTATCTCTTTGCAGTTCTTTCCACCAAAGAGCAGCATGTCCCTTCAACTTAGTTTGTGCCAACCTTACTCTTAGTGGATCTTCAATAACCTCAAGCTCAAAGTAGTCCTCTAATTCACCAATCCAATCAATTAGGTCTTCCAGATTCAAAGTACCTGAAAAATTAGAAACCTCCATCTTATGCTTCAGCTTCAATTGAGATCCAAGTCGAGCAAATTGACTATCCCTAATTCCTATAGGTCTCTCCTCACAATCAGTTCTATCCTCACTAGTAGCTTCAAAGTCTTTGGAAACTTTGTCATAACTATCTTCAGTACCCACATGCCTAGGTACACCACCTAAAGCACTTACAATTTCAGCAATCATGTCACTCTTCATCAATGCAATCTCTAATATGAGCTCTGCTCGTATCTTCTCTAAGATCCTTTCTTCCATAACATCACTAAGGTCATCATTTTCCTTAGGGTCCAATCTTCTTGGAGGCATCTTCCAAAATTTTAGCAAACCCTAAGCAATGAATCCACCAATCTAAAAGATCAATTAGCCACAAGATCAACCTTCTTTGCATATCCTGGTGTAAACTGCCTCACGTTTGGCGATCTGTCCACACACTCAGGAACTCTTGCTCTGATAGCACTTGATGAAGGGCCACACCACCCTACCAACACATAACCAAGAATGCAACAATATGGAGACAAAGAGAGATAAAATGCTTCCCAAGAAATTTTATTACACTTGAAAATCCTTACAACATCCACAAGATGATATCATAGATATGACTTCTTCAAAAAGAAGTTTACAAATTCTTCAACATAAGAGAACTCCCAAATAAGAATTTCCACAAGAGCAGTCTTCACACCAAGAGCTTCACCGAGAAGAACTTCCCAACTAAGAGCCTTCACCTGCAAAGCTACCACCCAAGAACTTCTACTTGAAGAGCTACACCTTAAGAGCTTTCACACCTTGAAGCTTGACCTTCCAAAGCTTTCACACCTTCTAGCTTGATTATAAATGCTCATATGCCTTGCTTAAATAGGCACTTACCACCCAATGCATGATTTATCCACAACCTTCTAGAATTCCACCTGCACACCTCGATAAATGGAATGACAACCTTCTAGAATTCCACCTATGCACCTCGAAAATAGAAATTCCTTTTTTTCTTTCTTTTCTCCTTTTTCCCCTTTTTAAATATTTTTATTATTTCTCCTCTAATTTGTGTCACTTTCTCTCTCCTCCACAATTTTGTTTTTTAAAATTTTACTTTCAACATGCCCCCTTTATTTCAGATGCAAGATGCTCCTGCATCAGACTCCCTAGGTCCGAAAAGATGTTCTAGTAATTGGAAGAACATCTTCCGGGATTCAACACATAAATCCCAAACTAGTTCTTCACATTTATGTCCTACAAGTCTTCAACTTGCACACTCTTTCCCCTACTATTCTTCTTCTCCTTCACATCCACCACAGGTGTTCCATAGGTCTACTTCCCATGCTAATATCCAATCTTCTCAGAATCTGCCAATTCAACTTGATTGCCAATACTCAAGTTCCTCCTACCGAGCTCTTCATTCTGCAAAGGAATCAAGGAAAACTTCCTACCACCTTTCTCAATAGTAAACACATTCCTAACACAATCATGCACAACCCTGAAATCATTCTACCAAGTAACACATGACAATTGTTCATATCCACAATATCACACAATACTTGATCCTTATACTGCCCAATTTGGAAATCAACAAGGCATTGCTCTCTCACTTCCAAAGCATGCTCACCTTGCAACCAACCAATCCTATAAGGACAAGGATGTCTCAATCTCTTCAAACCAAGTTTTTGAACCATCTCCTTAGCAACAAGGTTATCAATACTACCACCATCTATAATCACCTTGCAGATTTTGCCACCAGACTTACAACAAGTCTTGAACAAACCAGTCCTCTGACAAGAATCCAATGTCTTCTTACCCATTAGTACTCGCTGATCCAACAAACTTTCTCCTTCCTTAGGTTGACTTTCCTGGACTTCAACCTCATTTACAACAGCAGTTGTCCTACCAATAGGACATTTAAAAGATCTATGCCCTTCTTCACCACACTTGAAACAATTACCTATGAATACACCTCCACCTGTCCTTCTTCTTTGTTCGATAGGTTTTGGTTCACCTCATACTTTTGGTTTAGCTTGTGCTGAATATCCTGCTTCTCCTTCCCTCAGGAACTACCTTGATTCTTCCTCTTTAGCTTCTCCTCTACTCTCAAAGCATACTAAAGAAATATTCAGCATACCAACCTCATCCTGAATATTGAATCTCAAACCATTAATGTATTGCACTACCTTCTCCTTTGATAATTCTTTATACCTAGACTGAATGGTCAACTTGTAGAACTCCTTGGTGTAATCCTTCACAGTCATATCCTTTTGTTTCAGATTCTGCAACTTTTTAAACAACTCAAGTTCATAATCAGTAGGAATGAACTTAGCCTTCAACTTAGTCACCATCAATTTCCATCTAGTGATCTTCATTTCACCTTCCTCTTCTCTGTCTCTTTGCAGTTGTTTCCACCAAAGAGCACCATCTCCCTTCAACTTAGTTTGTGCTAACCTTACTCTCAATGGATCTTCAATACCCTCAAGCTCAAAGTAGTCCTCTAATTCACCAATCCAATCAATCAAGTCTTCAAGATTCAAAGTACCTAAAAAATTAGAAACCTCCATCTTATGCTTTAGCTTCAACTAAGATCCAAGTCAAGGAAACTGACTAGCCCTATTTCTAATAGGTCTCTCCTCATGATCAGTTTTGTCCTCACTAGTAGCTTCAAAGTCTTCGGCAACTTTTGTCATAACTGCCTTCAGTACCCACATGCCTAGGTACACCACACAAAGCACTTACAATTTCAACAATCATGTCAGTCTTCATCAATGCAATCTCTAATCTGAGCTCTATTCTTATCTTATCTAAGATCCTTTCTTCCATAACATCACTAAGGTCATCATTTTCCTTAGGGTCCAATCTTCTTAGAGGCATCTTCCAAAATTTTAGCAAACCTAAGCAACAAATCCACCAATCTAAAAGATCAATTAGCCACAAGATCAACCTTCTTTATAAATCCTGGTGTAAACTACCTCACGTTCGGTGATCTGTCCACACACTCAGGAACTCCTGCTCTGATACCACTTGATGAAGGGCCACACCACCCTACCAATGCATAACCAAGAATGCAACAATATGGAGACAAAGAGAGATAAAATGCTTCCCAAGAAATTTTATTATACTTGAAAATCCTTACAACATCCACAAGATGATATCATAGATATAACTTCTTCAAAAAGAAGTTTACAAATTCTTCAACATAAGAGAACTCCCAAATAAGAATTTCCACAAGAACAGTCTTCACACCAAGAGCTTCACCAAGAAGAACTTCCCAACTAAGAGCCTTCACCTCTAAAGCTACCACCCAAGAACTTCTACTTGAAGAGCTACACCTTAAGAGCTTTCACAACTTGAAGCTTGACCTTCCAAAGCTTTCACACCTTCTAGCTTGATTAGAAATGCTCATATGCCTTGCTTAAATAGGCACTTACCACCCAATGCATGATTTATCCACAACCTTCTAGAATTCTGCCTATACACCTCGATAAACGAAATGACAACCTTCTAGAATTCCACCTATGCACCTCAAAAATAGAAATTCCTTTTTTTCTTTCTTTTCTCCTTTTTCCCCTTTTTATTTTTAAAAATTATTTCTCCTCTAATTTTTGTCACTTTCTCTCTCCTCCACAATTTAAAAAAAAAAAAAATCTACTTTCAACATGCCCCCTTTATTTCAGATGCAAGATGCTCCTACATCATGAATAAACATGCTTAATTAAACTTATTAATAAAAAAATTAAACCAGGTTTACAAGTGTGGAGGCAACTTACATTTGAAAACAATATGCCAAAGTGATCAATTTGACCATATGTCAAAACAATATATGCCAAAGGAATGTTGACCAATGTCAAAACATGAATGTTTGCATCATAAATAACATATGATCGAATACAACTGTAGACACCTAAATCTGATTACACAAACAAGTAATCTTATTTAGTCATCTTCTAGGATATTACTAATTAAATATTTATTATTTCATTAATTAATCATCATCCCCTAGTTAATTAATTAATTTAATTAACTACAGTCCAATTGATAAAATCAAGTGACAACCCAAAATCAAATTATCAATTAAAACCCTATTCCTCTATTAAATTAAATAAATCCTCAAATCTATTTAATTTAATCCCACATCCCCCTCTTTACTAAATAAATCATTTAATAAATCATCCTAACCCTTAAAACATCCTTAAACCCAACCTTTGCCCCTAATCCAACCCATTCACCCATATTAACCTCACTTAGCCACCTAACCCATCCCATCAAAGCTAAGCCACTTGCCCCCTAACCCCCTTCCTAAACTAAGTCTAATCCCCCTCTTAAACATGTGCACAAATTTAAGCAAGGGTCAAGACTTGCTAACCCAAGCCAAAGTCAAAAGGTCTCCCTTATCCTCTTCCATCCCTATCCAAGAGCATTAATGGCTCTTACATGTCATCAATGCCTCTTACATTCTTCTTAAAGCCTCTTACATCCCTCTTACACACTCATCTTCCCTCATTACTCCCTCTGACCAACCATTTTCCCATCCTCTCACATTCCTCCTCCTTGTAACAAGTGTCACTCCTTGATTGGCTACAAAAAAGCACAATCCATGTGCTCCCCTTTCAAAGCATCCTAGCCCTCCCTCACCATTCTTTCATCCTTGCATCTTGACCATCCATCTCTCTACCCATTGGCCTATAAATAAATCCCTTCCCTCTCACAATCCATCATCCACTTTTATGAAAACTTATAATGCTCCATTGACCATTATATCACTATCATTTTACACCACAACCATGTTGAAATCCATCCTCACCTCCATTGTTGAATCTTCCATCCACCCTCATACTTGATAAACACCCATCCATTGGAAGCTTGAGCACACTGTGAGCATACATCCCCTATCCATTAGGGACACAACTTCATCATCATAGGTATACCCGAGGAGCTTACCATTCTTGGTTTACCTTGCTTCTTAGTGATAACCTCGTCCTATCATAAGTGTTAGCTTATTTACTTTTGTGAATGCTTTATTAGTTAGTATTCAATATTATACTACTAGATTAGGTGATACATTTTGGCACACCTAGTGGGAGCCCACATTCGGGTCATTATAATCTCACTTTTGCTTGTTAAAGTTTGAACTAACCAAACTGATATTTTGTGTTCGTTTATGTATGCAAGTGGTCTTCTGACATTTTTTGCAAGCACCAAGGTCTCTCATAAGGAATTGTGCTCCTGGCCATAAAATAAAATTCCAATTTAATCCACATTTCAACAACCATTGTTCGCAATCCCATAATCGCGAAATCACAGCTAAGAAATTACAATCTTTTATCGGTGGGATCACGATTTATTAGTAACCAACCAATCTATTATTTTTGTTTTTGTTTTTGTTTACTTGTTGTGTTTCGACCATATGTTATTTATGATGAAAAAATTCATGTTTCGACATTGGTCAATATTCCTTTGGCATATATTGTTTTGGCATATGGTCAAATTGATCACTTTGGCATATTGTTTTCAAATGTTAGTTGCCTCCACACTTGTAAACTCGGTTTAGTTATTTTATTAATAATTTTAATTAAGCGTGTTTATTCAATACATCATATTATATAGTTTTTGAAAAAATCATGCCCCATATTTAGAATGGATTCTTGATAGATTTCCATACAATCAACACAACATTTGGTTACAACAAAAAAAGTATTTCCCTTGTCACATTTAAGAAGATATGCTACTATCGGCATACACATTGCACCTTCAAATGCAAGTGCTAGTATATTTTTCAAAAAATCATAAAATGTCATATACAATGAAAGTTTAAATGTGTGTTAATTTGGATGGGATCATTATTGTAGTTGTTGTAGGCAATGTACTAATTTTTTCCATTCATTTTGAATTTTATATATTATATAAATTATATGATTGGTTATATTATTATTTTTTGTTAGAGGAACTTTTTTTGGGGAGATCATATTGCCATTTTTTCTAGATTCTAGGGTGTTATTTCTATAATTAATTTACTTTATAAAAATATTACATTCTTTACAAATAATAAAGAAAATTGGATAAGAATGGTTGAATAAATATACACTTAGATTAAACAAATTATAAAAAATACACCACAAAAAAAATATAAAATTTAAATATTGACTGTCACATGTGCTCATGATTTTTTCTCTTGGAATTAAACTAAAATTGTTATATTTTGGGTAATTATTTCATCATTGTTCTAAAATTTTATTTATGAATTACATAATGTGTACAATAGTTTAATAGATACTATTATAGTTATATTTCCTTATTTAAAAAAAATTATTTATATATTAATTTAGATGAATTTCTATTTATTCAATTTGGACAAACTTATCAACTTTATCAATTAATTTCATAGTCTCGATTTTAAATTATTTTTAAAAATATTTTATTTATATATATTATAATTATACTTATAATTTATTAATTGTAAATTCTCTATTTTTACTTTTCAAAATAATTTTCTAACTATACATTAACTTATCAAGAATGTATTCTTTATTTGAATCAGATTAAATTTTAAATTTTTTTTAAAAATTACACTCAATAAGATCAATACAAATGTAATTAACTACACGCCACTACCTCACACTTGTTTAGATAAAGAGATTATTGGGATGCATGCTTTATATTCATGTTATCAAATTTATAGTGTGGTAATAGATATTTCTTGTTCTCAAATTGTTAGGTTATGGCACATAAAGGGACAAATCCCAACTAATTAAACTAATAAAAATATTCTTAAATAAATGAATTTGAATACTTGTTATGTAAACAAGTCAATATTTGTAATTGATGAATAGTGCCTTACATGAGTGTTCTTTCATATTTAATTTATACTATTGAACAAATTGCATAATATTAAGTTATTAAATATAAATTATTTTAATTAAAATAATTCATTATTATAATAAATTCTTTATGAAATGGTTTATAATCAATATTTAGTAATTAATAGTGAAACTTATTATGAATATAATATTTTACATTCACTTATACAACATAAATAAGATATAGATTTAAGTAAGTAAAAATAAAATTAGAAACTATAATTTAAAGTAATTTATATTTAGATATTAAAAAATTATTGTTTTCGAATCAGTTTTAAAAAAATGTATTATTAAATACGTTAATGAATATAATTTTAAGATTTAGACTAGTCAAAACACAATTACCAAAAATCAAGGCAATAGAAATAGAATTTCTATGGTTTTGTTTATGAGGATGTCTAGAATTCGAAACCCTATTAAAATATCTAGATGGAAAATTTTCCACCATGTTCAATGACCTATTGATTTTTATCCTAGTTTTTGTGCAATCTATAGCTATATTATCGATGGCAAAACATCTTGGGTAGTAAAAAGCAATTCCTTCATAATCTACAATTTGAGACTAGGTGTCTAACAACTTTGTGTTGGGATAATGTAACGCCTCACTCGAGAACCCAAGAGAAATAACCTAACATGATTCAATGTTTACTGAACTATTTTTTTTAAAGTTTAACACAAGATAACAATGTGGAATCAATATGCACGTGCACATTAAGTACACATAAGCAATTACAAATATAGTTTTCCATTCCTCAAGGGTTCCTTCACATTGAGTCACATTTAAGAAGTTTATAATTATTAGTTCAAGTCTTCAACACATGTTCATGAATCATGGGGAAATACTAGATACATTATCTCATAAGAAAATGCATAAGTGCAACTGATACAATGAAAATACATCCAATGAATAACATCCATTGCACATGTCGTAGGGTATGCAATAATATGTACAAGCACATTAGAATACAAGATACATGATAACGTGCATACATCAAATAAGAATAAGAATGATAATGATACAACTACATCCATAAACATCAAATATCTATCAAACTAAGGGGGACCCAAATGCTAAGAAGACACTACCTCCCGACCATGTGGTCACCTAGTCAAGATTCCACTCCCACCATGCTGGGAAGATAATGAATGATCTACATATGTCTAATCAATCATAAAACATTCCTAAATAAGGAATACTAATAGTCAAATCTACCTCAATGGTAACACATACTACTCAAGAAGAAAAGATAATCAAAATCAAATGAACACTCAATCCAATACCAACCACAAACCAAGACAAATGTGCATATACCAAGTATATAATGAGTACCAAAATCATGAGATAAAGTCAACAAAAAAATCCACCTCAAGACAAAAGCCACATGTCAAAAGTACAACCACCATGAATCACCAATCACCATCAATGAAAGTAAAAAATAATATTAAATACATCCAACAATAAGTACAACACCAATAACTACACCAAAGGAAAAAAAAAATCTCTGAAGGAGACTCAAGCTACATACTACTGAGTGTCATCACATGGTCAAACTACTTCAGTTACCCTAGACTAATCTCTCATTAGACCCCAGACCCTCAAGCGTTGAGTTACCCTAGACTAGTCACTCTAGACCCTAGACCCTCAATGTGACACATGCGGAGCCAGAATACCCTCTCACAAAGATGAGACAAACTAGTCATACCTCTGACTAGGTATCATCTCATTAACATCCTTAGCCTATACAAGCACTCAAGGCAATATCTGTAACTTGTGTTTCCTCAAATATTAATTACTAGATTATCACTTATTACATAACTTACAATGAGTTACCCTAGTAGTCACTTTGGGCTTTAGACCTTATTGTAAGTCACTCCCATAAACATGCACCTGTACTACCTTTCCAAAACTCACAAACCACAATTTTGTCCCATACCAAAAAAGTAATATTGATTGAATTTGGTTCCTTAATAGGCAACTTGAAAGTAACGTTGGCTCTCAAAACCCAAGATCTCATAAATGATCATAAAAAAAAATTCATAACATAAATCTCAATTCAAATCTTAAAGTACATCATGACTTACAACCAAATAATGTCATAAAAGAAAACTCAAAGATGCCTCTAGTGCACATCTTAACTTGGCCAACTAAACAACTCATAGAGAATAACCATTACAAAAATAAACATCACAAGACTATAAATAGAATATAAGAAAACATAGTTTTCAGCCATATGATTTACTTACATCATCATTGTCACCATATGTTGTGCAAAGCACCAAGGGACTAGTGTTGATTTTAGTTTGATGTTTTGGTTTTCACCTAATTAGGCTAGAATAAGCAATTCCTAGATGAAAAGTCCATGGTTGTAATGAAAGGCACCATCATGTATGCCTAGGCCACTTTGTGCAAAGTTATAAGAAAAAGTTGCTAATTAGGAAAAATTGGGTCTTTCTGAGTTTTTGGCCAAAATAGCCTAGGATTAGGTGTTTTTAGTTTGTTTTGAATAATTTGGAACCTTTTCCAAGTCCTATAATTGAAATATGGTGAAAATTTCAAAAGTTGCACTTTTTGTGTGCAAAATTGCAAAGTTGTAAAAGTTGCTTAAAATGCAACTAGGTTGGAAAGGAGTTATAAATATTCAAATAATAGTTTTAACCATTGGGATGGATGTAGGATTGATAAATACCTCAATTTTTAGGTCACAAAGGGCATATTGTACGAATTGGGAGAAGTTGAAATAGGAGATTTTTAGTTTTGAAGCATTTTTCATTGTTTTATGTACTTTGTCCATACTTTACAGATTGGCAGGCTTGATCTAATGATTTTTTGAAGAAGTGTTTTGATCTTCCTTTCTACTATTTTTGGTTTCATCCTTTTAAGTGAATTTTTATTCAAGTTTTGGTGCAGGAGGGTTTGTAGGACAAGAATTTTGTGTAAATTCCAAAGATGGGCCCATAACTATGATTCCTATGGTTGGTTTTTGATGGCCTCTTTAGAAATGGAATTTAGTTGTGTCCTCTTAATGATTATTGGGTTTCAAGACTGGACAATATGTTTTTCCATTTTTCCTAACCAGCCCTAGGTCAAGTACCTAAGAGGATTTGACCTTTGGGACGTGTTGTTTGGAGAACAATAGGAGTATGCGACCTATTGGAGGGTTGAGCATTTGGAAATAAGTTGGAGTAGGGTATACAATCATTCTTGAGTTTTGGGTGTGTTTACATGAATCATTTCCCCATGGTTGCTTTGTAAACCAAGCCTAACATGGCCAATTAGGACTGTGTTGCTTGGTGAAGGAAAGGGAATGTTGGAGTGGAATTGGAACCTGGTGCTTTGGGATTTATTACATCTATGAAAAGGGTATCTGGAACCCTAATTTTTTTTAGGGATTGTTTGAGACTTTTGGAAGTTAGACCTCAAAAACCTCTTAAGGAGGGCTAATATGCGCTAATAGAGCTACTAAGTGAAATTGGGGTTTGATAGATTGTGGAAGTGTGGGAATCAAACTAGTGGTGTAGTTTGGGTTATGTAGGTACCCTAAGTCCATTTCATACCTTAGAACCCTTGGAGCAAACTGTTATGGTTTTTTTCTCATATTGACCTAGTTGTGAGAATTAGGTCTTGAAGTCATAAATTGGGTGAACTTTGTTCGTTGTCATTAGATTCTTGGTGAAGTTGGTTGTCTTGTTTCTCTCAACATTTTGAGGGTTGAGACTAGTTATAACCTTGTAAAAGGGTTTAGGATTTGGAAGCTTATTGGTTTGGTGATAGAATGGGGGAGCCCATTTGAACCTTTCTAGTTGTGCACTATGCATCTATATGTCAACCCAAAAACTATGGTTGGTGTCATGGACTATGAAAACCCCTTTCCTTTTCCTTCCTTTTTCATTTTCTATTGTTTAGTTTGGGCCATAAAGATGTGTTTAAAAATAAAACAAGATATATATATAAATTATTATGTTAAATATACTTATTTAACTCAATAAATATTTAAATGTCAAATCTCTTTGTACATGTAAAATATCATGCAATATTATCATGTTATTAATTTAAATAATCTTAAATCATAAATGATTTATTAATAACATAAATGTATATTATTAGATTAATTATTAATATCAAATTCCATTTCTAAAATATTAATTTGACTTCTATTAAAGTCTAATATTAATATTAATATTTCCTTTAATTTAATACACAACTACAAGTAACTCAAACTTTAAATTACAATTTTAATTAAGTTATTTACAATTCTCTCATAAATTTAAAATATTCATAACTAGATGACTATATAGTGAACTCCACTATATCTTCTCTTAAAATATAACTATGTCACAATTATATATTTATTAATTTGTAACTCCACTTGCATTAATAAATATATAAATAAGTTATAACCAACTAAGAGTTTTAAAAAGTATTAATATTAAAAATCCACTTATAAGAAAATAAGTAGTATTTATTTATTTAATTTTTGAAAAAAATTAATGATAATTTTTAAAAAATAATTTTCAAAATTAATAATTAATAATTTATTTATTTATTAAATTCAAAAATTATATTATATTTTAATAAAATAAAAATAAACATGCAATGAGTATTTTTTGCATGTCTTTGATCTCTCAAATAATGCAACCATAGTATACTTAGATTTCTATCTTTAGTATATTTGTTTTCATATGCATGTATAAGTTTACGTACAACATGTTTTCCTCTCAAATAATCTTTTATTTTTTCAATAAGTTTTGCAACCAAATTATTTTAGATATAAGAAGAATATTTATATTCATTTAAAAATTCATGATAATTACATGGTTCTAATGTCAAATTTAAGTTTAAAACCCTAGCTATTTAATTTGTTATTTTCTTTCAATTTTCTATAATTGAATTTTTCCTATATTAGAAAGGGGTTTAAAAGATTACGATCATAATAATTTTCTAGATTTTTCTTCAATTTTTCTCAGTCAAGTTTTCTTGATCAGTAAGTTTTCCTTTTCAAAATCTACAACATAATTCTTTATCCAAAAATTAATACAATAAATTAATAAGCATTATGCAAGCACCTAGGAAGACACGAAGTAGACATATCTTTTAATATAATTCTACAATGGGCTTTCAAACCCTACCTCAAAACCACAACTAAAATTTGAGACAATCTGTGAACATGTGCAAATCCAAACCCTCTGAAACTTTCAACAATTATTTTGATCCAATTTTGAATTTTTCTCTCCAAAACCTATGTGTCCTTCAAATGAACTATCAACCCTCTAGTAAAGAACCATAACCCTAACTAGAATTTCTCTTCTCCAGTTACTAAAAGCCACTAACTTTATGAAATAATAATTACTTTAATTATATAATCCTTTCATGCACACTTCAATAACTTTTTAATTAAAATATTATTTTATTTTATTTTCCTCCACTTTTTTTTTGATAGGTAACATTTATTTATATTAATTAAAATAATGTTTCTTACAATAGTGTGCCATAGTATGAAGAGAGCACTATAATAGTCCTCATAAAACTCCCATTAATTAAAAAGTTAATGCATCCTAGTACCAAAAGGCATTAACACCTTCATACTACACCCGACCCATTACATACAGTGAAAGAAAAAACTAGTAGAGCCACCAAACATCCAGAACCTATCATCTCAGACCTTGAACCAGGTTGCAGCTTCCTCCTTGGTGAAATTTGGAATGGATTGGTCATCCTCCATAAAGTGTTGCCTTTTAGAGCCACTTGTTTTTGCCTCCACTATCAGAGACACGTTGACCCACATCCTTGCTAGTGTGAACTCTCCAGTAGCCTCACGTTTTCCCTTGCTCATCTGGTACCTCAACAGTTCTCCAGGTGGACACATACTCTTCCTTGGAGTTATCTTCATGAAACCCTTGTTCCCCTCCTCCAAAACCTAGACCTTCTCCTATAGAAATTTGACCACTTTCCTCCATCATTCAAACTCTTTTGGAATGTGTACCTCACAGGGAGCTGCAGATGATCACGCAACTAGGGATTGAAACAATGAATCACCACCTCCAATCTGCCTCCATGACTTTTGTCCCATTTCCAACCCTTCCCCCAGCTTAGCTTTGTCAATGACCTCATCAACACCCAAAAGCCATTGTGGGTCAATACTCACAGTGATGACCCTTCGAGTTTCCCCTTTTGTCTCTCCGACGAGCAGTGCTAGAGCTACAAAGAGGGAAATAATGTCCAAATTGGTCATCCTTCTCCAGTAGGAGTCCATATATTCTAGGCCAAAAATATCCATAATGACACTCATGAATTCCTAGTCTTCCATGAGAAAAACCTTCTTCAGTCGCCTCATCAAGAATTTCGCTTCATAAGCCTATGTTTGATTATGAGACTCCAATGAAAAGTTGGCCTCCATTTTTGAACTCTTCGCTCAAATGTTTGCGAAAAAAGAGACT